>OX359272.1:10045833-10721666 GCA_947179155.2 Hedera helix | reverse complement strand
GTTGCACTTGTGGCCGAAGGACAAAAGACATCATTTGCCACCTTCATGATAAGAATAAGGTAAATTATTGGTAGAAGACAAATAAGAACAAAGATGGAGAAGGGATCATTGCGTGGGCCCGTTTTAAGGAATTATTATTTGAAAATTACTTTTCGAACAGCATGCAAGCGAGGATGGATGTGAAATTCTTGGAGCTTAAACAGAGGAATATGTCAGTTGGAGAATACACCTAAATTTAATGAGTTAGCAAGGTTTGCTCCACATCAGGTGGACTTAGAAGTGCGAAGAGCAAGGAGATTTGAGTAGGGGCTGAAGCCCTGGGTATTCAGCAAAGTTACGGTGTTGCAGATCAATACATTTTCTACATTACTTGAGAAAGCAATTATTGTAAAGGGTGGAAATGAAGCTCTTACAAAATATAACCAAGATCGGGGGGGGGGGGGGGGGGGAGGTCATGATGGGCACAAGGAAGGTAGTAGCAAAGGAAGCAATTCTAAGAAGAGGAAATGGAATGATAGCCAAAACTCGAGAAGTAAACAAGGAAGTGAAATGAAGAAAGGTCACAAGTGTGAAAAGTGCTAAAAGAATCACTCAGGAGAGTGTTGAAAGATTTCATATCATAACATCACTATTAAATTAAATATTCAATTGATTTTTATTTTTATTTTTATTTTTAAAAGGGAACAATTTTTGTAAATAAGAACTTTTTTGTGCGACGGAGAAGCATTTCTTCCGTCATAATAATCTGTATGCCTAAATTCTTCTCTCATTAACATTGACTGACAGAAAACTTAAGAGTGAGTCTTTACATCAGCAAAGCTGCACTTGCATTCATTGACGATGTGACCAATGCACCTTTGAATTGAGAGTAGTCGGAATTGTTAAATTCACGGACAGACAACGACGGTCTTTTTCAGTTCGAGAGCTTTCTTATCACTAAATTAAATTTTTGATAGTTGTATTATGGAAAAGGAAACAGTATTATGGCACTTCCACTAATATTATATTATTGTATTAGTAATAAGTCGATTTTTAAAGCTATTGTCATGTCCGCTAAATTTCAGTTAGCAATGTAAGAAGGAGAAAGAATGCTTGGTGTAAAGAATGTTGCACCTGGTGAAATTCCAGGATGCAAGCCCAAATGTTCAGAATTGGTTTAGATTTGCTAGTAGTGCAATTTAATTCCATCAAAAACCCAAATGTATAAATTCATGAATAAATATAAGTATACAACATTCAAACACTATATTTATCTCAATTATTTAAAAGTGGGGGCATGACATTAAAATCCATGTCATGCTCAACTTTTTAATAGTTAAAATAAATGTAGTATTTGATTTTGTGTTTGGTTCATTGGAGAAGAGCACAACTAACACTAAGCTAAGTGCCACTAGACTACTACAGCTATAAAGCACAGTTGATTGTCATTTTCAGTTTTAAAAAATCAATTACATACTCTTATAAAATTCTAAATAAACTTGTTACCCCTATGCAAAAGGGTTAAATCATTTTTTCCCCACTGTACTGAATACCAATTTACATATGCATTATTGAACTGATTTTATTTTTTTTACAATCACATCATTGTACTAGAACTTTTTTACAAAAATTATATTTTTCGTCTAAGTCTGTTAAGAATTAACGGACTACTGATGTGGTATGCAACGTCATCAATTTAACATATAAAATATGAAGTGGCATGCTACGTCAACAATCCATTAACTTTTAACAGACTTGGATGAAAAATTCAATTTTTATAAAAAACATCCAGTACAATGATGCAATTGTAAAAAAAAAAAATCAATCAAGTGATGCATATATAAATTGGTATTCAGTACAGTAGAGAAAAAACGATTTAATCCCTATGCAAAAGTCAACAAAAGGTAGATCAACTGAATTTTTAGAGATTAAAGTTAACTTTTCTCTAGTTTTTTTCATGGGCCTTCTTAAGTTTCTCATTGACCTTAGGACGAGATGTATCACTATAATTGAATTATAATAATATAGGTTATGAAATAAATGAATTTTCTTACCAAATAGAATATTACAACGACAAAAGTCTTATTTAAAAAAAAAGATGAAATACTTGTATCGATTAAAATTTTAAAGCTCGAAAATTATTGCATCAATAATTAAATCTAAATGTATTAAATGTAGACATTGAAGTTGGTAAATTATTAAACTAAAAACAAGTTATTTTAAGGAAAGTGATGTTGATGTGGATCTCAAATTGTCAAATATTTTTTGTTTGGAACGGTCCATTTAATTATGGACGAATGTCATTTATGTCCCTCCAAGTTGTCATTCACTCTCAAAATCGTCTTTAAAGTTTATTTTTCGTCATTTTGGTCCTTAAAGTGACATTTTTTGTCGTTTCCGTTCTTTTTACCCGAATTTCCTAAAATTCAACCCGACCCGACCCAATTTATTAAGGGTAAAGTTGTCTTTTCGATGGCAAATTAACTCCCAAAAATATACTTTAATTTTCCTACAAATTAAATACCAAGACAAAAAAATAATAACATAATCGTAAATAAATATAATATTAAATCATAAACAAAATCATGTCTATTCTTCATCTTCCTCCTACCTGCTAACCCACTATTCACCTTCTTCATCACCTTAATTGGAATTTTTAGCTTAAGTTGCAGTGTTTGGGTTGGATGTTGCCTTGCCTTGGGTCAGACAACAAGAAGAAGAAAACAATTGCTTGTCGCAACCCTCGAAACTCTGTGAGTATTTTACTTCTCTTACTCTATTTTCCATCTCTCAAATCTTTATATTAAAGCAGTGTTTCAGCCATATATTTTACATTTTGTTTCAAAGGAGATGAAGCTAATTTGAGATTTTCCCTGATATAATCATTAGCAGTTGATGAATAGATTTCGACTATGTTTATGAGATAGAAGAACAATACATTAGAATCCAAAATTCGAGTGCCGTAAATTGAAACTCTAATTTTCGGGGATTTTGTAACTTATTAGATTCTTCGTTGGGATCAATGTTTCAATGTTAAAACCTTTAACGCAGGTTCAAAGTCTGAACAATCCAAGTACGGATGAGTTCTGTAAAGTTATTAATTCATTTCAGCCGAATTTTGTTTACTTTCAAGGAGAACAACTTCCAAATGATGAAGTTGGATCTTTGGCGATGGGCCTGAGTTCTTGAGCTCCTTCCCTCTAAAAAGAAACCCTTTCTCTCATTTCTAATTTCTTTTACCTGAAAATAATATTTTATTTTAAAACTTTTTAGTTTTTTTTTATAAAAACGATCGACTTAGTTTTGTTTTCTTTTATTGTTTTTTGTATTTTAATTTCTATTTTTACTTTTTGTTTTTCTCTTCTAATATTAATAATACATATAATGTTAAAGACATTTTCTAATATTAATAATACATATATTTTTTTTGTTTGGTTTTTATTGATTTTAATTAATTAATAATTTGATACATTGAAGTGTGTTAATTTTTTCTACAAAATGTTTATTTTATATTTAAGCCTAGATTTAATGATTTCATTATATGCATAATAATTTTGATTTTCAAAATTAAAAATTATTATTATTTATTCAAAATTTTGGACTATATTTTTTAAATTTGAATTTATTTTTTTTAATAGTAATTAGTTTGCTTGTATTTTAATTTCTAATTTGTATATTCTAATATTGACAATACTTATGAATACACACATATATACTGTACATATACAATATATGTATGTTTAAAATATAATTTTGATTTTGTATTCTGAATATTGTTAAAAATAATTTTGCCCTTAATAAATTGGGTCGGGTTGAATTTTGGACGGATTTTAGGAAATTCAAGTAAAAAGAACAGAAATAACAAAAAGTGTCATTTTAAGGACCAAATTGATGAAAAATGAACTTTAAAGACGACTTTGGAAGTGAATGATAACTTAGAGAAACATAAGTGACATCGCCTATTTAATTATCTTACGTATACTTATTATTACTCGCTAACTAGAAACCCATGCCAAGTAGGGCTGAACAATAAATTAAATTTAACCAAAAAATCGATCTGGCCAAACCGAACCAAAAATTATAAAATTAATGAACTAATAGCTAACCGAAAATTATAAAATTAATGAACCAGTAGCTAATAAAAATGAAGTTCAACCGGTCAATTTCGATTGAGTTTTTAAAAAAATCGAAACTGACCGAACCGACAAAATTCTTTAAATTATAATATAATTAAATATTTTATATACTTTACTAATAATTACTTATTCTATATAATTATATATTATAAAATATAAATACAATAATACATTACTTTACTTTCTAATTGTATAGCATATGTTATTCTGTCGAGGCTTCTAAGTCCTAAATAAAGAAAGCACATGAAGCACCTTTTCCATGTTCCAGTCCAATTTTAAATGACATATGGTAATGACTTTATTTAAAATTAAATAAATTATTATTATTATAAATATTATCGTTCCAATATATCATATTTAAGATTTCTCCAATAAAATTTCTTTTAAGCCTACACTTATTTTATATGTATTATTTTTTATTTATTTATTTATTTTTATTTTGGTTATTTTAGTAGAATTTTAACATTCTTGCCTTTGGATCCCAAAACCTCATGCACTCAAAGTCTTAAGAATAGTTGTTTTATCATTGAGCCATAAGGCGCTTGGTTTGCACGTATTATTAACTTTGTGTAATCTCAATTATTCAAGTAAAATATTTGGAAACAAATACATATTTTTGAGGTGGCCGTGAGGTTTTTCAATCTTTTTTTCGACTTATTTCTTTATAGGTATTACAGTTATTTCACAATCAAATGACTTTGATTTTTCTGCTAAAACCCATTTAATTTAATCTTCGAATGGTTTATATTCTGGTTTTGCAATCTCAGTGTGCTTAATTAATGAGTATTGCTACGAATTCTTACTTAACGAAACTAGCTTATAACACTCTAATTGTACATTTCAAAGTATTTAATATTTGGGAGTAATGCATGTGCAAGCGCTCATATTTAACCCACGAAACTGCTTAAATCGATCAATTTAATCGATAACCGAATATGCAGATAATCGATTACGGAGTTAAAGTTTGGACGATTTTGTTTTTTTATTTTTTATAACCGTTTTAAATAGTTTAGTTATTTTTTAAATATAAAACCAACTAAATCGACGGTTGTGCACCCCTAATGCCAAGCACGGGTATGTTTCTAAATCGCTTTATATAAAGGAAAATAAAAATCAATTCAATAACTTCTAAAAAAATTTATAAATAAAAAATAAATCTATTTATAACTTAATTTTATAAATACATATATTAAGCTCATAATATTATACATTATTGGTTGGTGTTAAGGTCTATCGTTTTTCTTTTGAAAACAAATTTTGTTCTACGGTTGTTTAGTTTTTAACAATGAAATAGTAATATCTCTATTCCAAAATATAAAATTATTATTGAGTTTTTTAAGTTACTTTAAAAAAATTACAAACTTAAAATTATCATAAATTCATGTAATTTTAGTCTATATGATGAAAAATATTGTTAAAAATCTAAAAAGTGTTACTAATTATAAGAATTATTGCTTCATAATTATTGTTAATTAATTATACTAATTTTGAGTTTGAAAATATTTCATATTTACTTTCAAAAGTAATAATAATTTTATAATTTAGAACGAAAAAAAAAATTATATTATTTTTAGATATACATATTGTAAACTTAATTCCTTAACTTGTTCATGAAAAATTAATTAATGAAAAGCTAATTAAATATAGCTACAAATGTACTTCTTTTAGAGTCCTAAAAAATAAAAAGAAATTACCTTCATACCAATTATTATGAACAGAAAGCACAAATTCTCATAATATTTAGATAATATATTATTCAAAATAAGACAAAATAGATGACGTGCATTAAGTAAATAAATGAGTTAACTATCTATCTAACCCCAAAATAAACAACCTTAACATTTCATACATTGGATTATGAAAGTTCTCATCCCGTTATCCAAAATAACATCTTTTCAATATGTAATCGTGAAAAATACGGTGCTACAGGCACATACGTATAAATATGGTTGCCCATATATTTTTCATATTTGACTGCATAAAAATATTTAAATATCATTTTATTACTAATAAGTTATGTATAAATGATTTATAAATAAATAAAAACTTATAATTTTCTTATCTTCGTCATCTTCAAATGAAACCTAGAAATCCAAAAACCATTGATCATCATCATCTGTTCGTTAAATCTAAAAATTTCAAAACTTAAAAACCCACAAACCATTTAATCTTGAAATGATAGTCTATTCAACTAACAAATTAATGTAATAGAATATGTGGTTAGACTGTAACACTCTAATACAAATATAAATAAATCATTGTGCATAAGAGAAAATAAAGAATTCTTCTAGAGAAACAATAAGTGTATTATATAAGTTGAATTGTTTATTGCTTAGCAAGTCTCAAGATAACCTATGTTTATCTAGGTACTCTCCTAATCTACTTTAAAAGGAATAATAAACAACTTTTCTAATCTATTTTGAAAAAAGAATAATAAAACTACTAATTAACTTTCCTACGATTAGCTGAAAACTATTGAAGTAAAAATAAACACAAGTGATCTTATATTTTAAAATAGAGGTAGTGCCTGCCTTTTATCCATTTAAAACATGAAAGAACTGTATTTTGGTCTTTTTCAAAGTGTTAATTGTTTGGAACTATTATGCATTGCTTTGTATGTTGATCTTATTTGTGTAAAGGCTTAGTTGTTCCACTCATTAATGCAAAAGCTTCAACCGTGATAATGATCTAATTCATATAATTCCAGACCAGCAACAGTTGACAAATTAAACATTTGTTGCGAAATGTCATTATCATGAAATACATATGTTAATATAAAAAGATGAATAAGTGGAATGCTTTGAACTACTGATCTGATTTAGGCAATTAAGGGTATTAAAGTAATTGTCCAGTGTTAGTTTAGGATATAAGTGTATTTTCCTGTTTAGTTAGTGAGTGGATATATAAATGTAATATACATTTCTGTATTGTAAGATTTTGACAGAAAATGAACATTTCAGTTTTTTTTTGTTGCATTACTCTGCATCTTGATCTTTCTCCATTATAAGATAACTTTCATGGTATCAAAGCTAGGTTTCATCGAAATTCAATCATGAAGTTTTCAAAGATGGAGATCGATTCTCTGTTCTGAATCAGGTTTGATAGTTTCTTGATACGAAACTTCAGAAATTGTATCTTAATAATCTACATCAGAAAACCCTAGATCTACGTGATTTTTATATTTGACAATGGTTCACACAAGATCTTTTGCTGTTGTGGTTCATCCAAATTCAAACAATGATACAAATCCAACTAATTCAATACCAGACATAAGTCAAATTGATGTTTTTCATCCTCTTTATTTGAATTCTTCTGATCATCCTGGTTTGTTGTTGGTGAATCAACAATTAACTAAGAAAAACTATAATCAATGGAGTCAAGCCATGACTATTGCACTTACTGCAAAATTCAAGATTGGCTTAATTGATGGTACTTATAGTAAACCAAATCCAGATTCATACTTGTTGCCACATTGGGAAAGATGTAATAGTATGGTTATCTCCTGGCTGCTAAATGTTATTTCATCAGAAATTAGTAGCAGTATTGTGTTTCTATCTACTGTAAAACAAATTTGGGATGATCTTGCTACAAGATTTACACAAAGTCATATCCCCAGGGTTTATCAAGTCAGAAAAGATTTAGTATCTCTAACTCAAGGGAATCAGACTCTGTCAGTAGACTATACAAAGTTTAGAACATTGTTGGATGAATTGGAGAATCTCACACTGATTCCTAAATGTACTTGTAACTGTGTCTGTGGAAATGCAATATTACAGACTAAAAATGACAATATCACAAAAGTATCTCAGTTTCTTATGGGTTTAAATCCTCAATTTGCTGCTGTGAGAGGTCAGATCTTATTGATGCCTAGTTTACATTCCTTAAATGAGGCTTACTCTTTGTTGTTGCAAGAAGAAGAGCAAAAACAATGTGCTTTACTGAATACAGAAAATAACATATCTATGTCTGATTCTACTGTGTTAATGGCTAAAAGATTTGGTAACTCTAAACCAAAATCAAAGTTAGTCTGTGACTAATGCAAAGACACAGGACATACAAGAGAAAAGTGTTTTGTATTAAATGGATATCCTCCATGGTTCAAAGGTCCTAGACTACAATCTCCTGCTACTTGTGATAAAAAATTTAATCAAAAGTCATCTACTAACCACCAAAACACATCTAGATACTACAAAGGCAAGTTTGTCTCTTAAGCAGCACAGGTTTCTCATGCTTCACCCTTTGTTCGAACTGGTTCTCAATTTACTGGTGAAGGAATATCATCTGTAAACTCTCCTACTGGAAACATGCCTGCTAGTAATGAAAATTTTACTGGGCCTGAAAATTTTACTACTGAAAACATGATTGTTGTTACTGGTTTTTCTCCTCAAATTTCATCAGCTCAGTATCAACAGATTATGGATATTTTGTCAACACACAATACTCAATCTCATAGTTATCCAGCTCAGCAGGCTTCATCATCTCATATGGTTGCTATGACAAACACAATACCTACTTTTCATATGGCAGGTAATAAATTAGCTATTACTTGTCTCTCTAGCACTCAAATCACTTATAGTGATTGGATAATTGACACTGGTGCCACAGATCATATCACTCATTCTTTACATTTACTGCATAACCCTATAGCAGTTTCATCATCCATTCTTTTGCCTATTGGAAACGCTTCTTCTATCACTCATAATCCAAGTACGGATGAGTTCTGTTAAAGTTGTTGATTCATTTCAGCCGAATTTTGTTTACTTTCAACGAGAACATCTTCCAAATGATCAAGTTGGATCTTTGGCGTTGGGTCTGAGTTCTTGAGCTCCTTCCCTCTAAAAAGAAACCCTTTCTCTCTCTATTTCTAATTTCTTTTGCCTGAAATTAATATTTTATTTTAAAACTTTTTAGTTTTTTTTTTATAAAAACGATCGACTTAGTTTTGTTTTGTTTTATTGTTTTTTGTATTTTAATTTCTATTTTTAGTTTTTGTTTTTCTCTTCTAATATTAATAATACATATAATGTTAAAGACATTTTCTAATATTAATAATACATATATTGTTTTTTGTTTTGTTTTTATTGATTTTAATTAATTAATAATTTGATACATTGAAGTGTGTTAATTTTTTCTACAATATGTTTATTTTATATTTAAGCCTAGATTTAATGATTTCATTATATGCGTAATAATTTCGATTTTCAAAATTTAAAATATTAATTAATTTTTCAAAATTTTGGACTATATTTTTGAAATTTGAATTTGTTTTTTTTTAATAGTAAAGTTTGCTTGTATTTTAATTTCTAATTCGTATAGTCTAATATTGGCAATACTTATGAATACACACATATATACTGTACATATACGTATATGTATGTTTAAAATATAATTTTGATTTTGTATTCTGAATATTGTTAAAGAAAACTTTGCCCTTAATAAATTGGGTCGAGTCAAATTTTGGACGTATTTCAAGAAATTCAGGTAAAAAGAGCGAAAATGACAAAAAATATTACTTTAAGGACCAAATTGATGAAAAATAAACTTTAGGGACGACTTTAAAAGTGAATGACAACTTGGAGGAACATAAGTGACATTCACTTATTTAATTATCCTACGTATACTTACTATTACTCGTTAACTACTAACCCATGCCACGTAGGGTGGAAGAATAAATTAAATTTAACTGAAAAATTTGTGACGACCCCAAATCCGGGTTCCTTGAACCTCGAACCCGGTTCAACACGAGTACAACCTTTTCCTTATTGTTCATGAATTACAACAATATTATAATTGCTAAATAATCATTTATTTATAATTTTACATCATCTCTTTCTATTCTAGAATCGCAATCTTTATACATTCCTAGTCTGTCTTAATATCATACATGATACGATATTCTATTACAATCAATTTGAGTATTTAATACTCATATAACATACCAACTAAGTCTTATACTACACAATCATTTACCTGTCCAATTCGGACTGATATCTACAACAAATATTTAGATCTTCAGTGAAAGTAATATACTTTCCTGTTCCTTGATCTTTATCGAGAATTTCAAATAATTTGCACTATCTGAAAATGTTGGTTTAGGCAAGAGTGAGCACGACAGCTCAGCAAGTCTAACAGATAGCACATAACACATAGTTCATGTTTATATATGCTTCTCATGCTTCATACGTTACATTATATGAATGCATCATGCTTCCCATACTTCGCATTTATTTATGCAACATACTGATCATGCATTGGAATGAATACATGACATACAGTTCAACTTATTCAATTAATTCAGGCTTTCTATCATATAGAATCAACACACCTCATATGGTTTCACAAAAACATATTTAATTCAAATTCTCACATGTTTCAAGTGCACACACAATAGTTATACACATAGCAACAATATCTGAAAAACTTGTCTGATTAGCTTTTACCATTTACGCTTATTTGCGTATTTCGTTCAACCTACAATTTATATAGGAAATTGAAATAATCATTAGACATAATGACTATTACTTAGCCTTTATATAAGACTCTAACTTTAAATTATTAACTCTTAAGATGTCCGACAAATGAACCATTAAGTTCCGGACAAAAACACTATACGATCTTCGTATAACACGCTTTTAATAAGTTGTCTAAATTAGTCACAAAGGACTATTTACATTGGTTTAATTCAATTAAACTTTCTTCTTAATGATTTGAACATTTAATAATGTACCAAATACCTCAAAATACTATCTACCTTTGATAGTATATAACTACATTCAAATATTATTAACCATTTAATAATATTTTAATCTCTTACTAATATTATTTACCATTTAATAATATTTTAATCACTCATTAATATTATTAACCACTTAATAATATTTTAATCACTTATTAATATTATTAACCATTTAATAATATTTTAATCACTTACTAATGTCATTAATTATTTAACAACATTTTCATCATATACTAATGTTAGTACTTTAATCCTTTAACAATATTTTAACAATCCTCAAATCCTTTAATGATTATTTAAACAATAATCTCTTAATTAATTAATTCCATTTATTATTTAATATTCATTAAATAACAAATGATCATTTTATTCACTTCATCTCCTTTTAATTATTATTTAATATCCTTTAAATAATAATTAACTAATTATCCTTATTTATCAAAATAATAAATAATTACCTTATTAACTTCATCTTTCTTTAATTATCACTTAATATCCTTTAAATAATAATTAATTAGCTATTTATTATTTAATATTAATTAACTATTTACTATTCAATATTAATTAAATAATAAATAATTATTTTATTAACTTCATATCCTTCTTTATTTATTATATAATAATAAATAATTAGTTATTGTATTTATTTACTTTAATTATTATTTACTATCAATTAAATAATAATTAATTATAATAATAGCTTTTATTTACTTTATTTATTATTTATAATAAATAATTATTAAATTTGGTTCCCAAATTAATTATATTAATTTTTAAGTATTTTTATCCATTTTGGACTTAAATGACCCGAACCGACTCGACCCGAATGGCCCGACCCGACCCGGACGAAAAACCACACTGCCCATGAACAGTACCAAGGGCCCCGGCCCTTGTGTTGCAGAAACTGTTAAAATGTCATTTTTTAGATTTTTCAACTTTTGCTCATTTGATTAAAACTTGCATAACTTCTTCATTTTAAAATATTTTGGGGTGATTCTTGAGTCCATTCTCATTAGAATTTCCCCCTCTGCAACTTCTCTTTAGATCACAAATCCAAATTCCAAACGGAACTATACTCAAAATGGCTCACAAGGGAAAAGTGAAAACTAACTTCATAATCCTTAGTTTTAAAAATCATATCTTAACCATAACAACTCACATGAACATTATACCAACTAGGTTTTGTTCTTAACTTATATATTTACCATATCAAGGAAGAAAATCTCATACACAACCTCTAGCTTTCAAAATGAAAGGTTTTAAATCACAAGGCTCAACTAGGTTTTACCGGAAAAATCTATTTTCATGCTTTTGACTAACTATTTCTACTTTGATGTATATGAATATACATTTAAACTTCATGAAACATTTCATGAATATGTTTAGCCATGATCCAAGCATAAGGATCACAAAGATGACATTTTTACCATTTAAATCATATTTTAAATTACATAGAAGGTATAAACTAGAGTTCTAGAGTTTTATACCTCTTAAATTTGATGGTTTGCTTTCTTTGCTTCCCCAACATATGCTATGAAGTGTGATGACATCCAAAATCACCTCCTTAATTAATAATGGCTTGACTCGGTAGAGACTCACTTAAAGAACTCACTAACTCACTTTCTTTTTCTTAAACTCACCGAGTTAACTCACTAGAATTTACTACTCTCTATAGAAGAACTCTTGCCAAATTTTTGTAACCTCAAACACATAAACCAAGTCTTCTATTTATAGTAGTAAAATTTTATACATATAGCACATATACGTATATAATGGACATTAACCATTTTCATAAATTGCTAGCATTTAATTGGAGTGTTCCACACACTAGCTAAAACAAGCAAAATGAATAAATTTTGGAGTCCACACTCCACCATTTCCACCAGCCATACTCCCTAAAATTTATCCAATTTTCATTTATTCCACAATTTACCAATTAAAGTCTTCTAGAAGCTTTGACCATTGGACCAAAATTTGGGGCTTGAAATTAAATTCATTTGGGCCATGAATACTCCTTTGATCCATTGAAATGTTGAGCTACTAAATTAATTTGCTAGGCTCCCAATTAATTAAAACATTGGGCTAGACTAATAAAATACCCAATCATACAAAAATTTCTACAAGTCCATCACTTAATTTAATTAAATGACTTGTTTAAATAATTAAGGAATAATTTAATAATCAAATTTAATTTAATTTATATAATCAACTTAGACTTGTCATATTCAATATTAATCGAATATTTAATTAGGGTTCCTCACAAAATAATGTTAAGTTAGTCCGTTAATAAATCCATTAATCGGACTTCCTTTATTAAACTTAATTCAATAACTTTCTCGGACAAATTATATAATCCAATTCACACTTTAATTTTCTTAAATTTAATCTACTAGATTAATTTCTTTAGGGCTCCCAATAATTAAAATAATTAAACTCTAAGTTGGGCTACCGTAATTAATTTATTGAGCTTGAGTTTGACACAATTTAATTAGATCATTGGCTTGGAAATTAAATCCCACCATTGGGCTTATCTACATCTCCATTGGGCTTGCTACACCATTTCATTGAGCTAGTCAATTAAATCAATATTGGGCTCTATACCACACTTAATACTTAAGTTAATTGCTTAATTAATTAACTTCTTGATATTGTCATTCTAGACAATCATCCTAATTTTTTCATAACTTTAACTCATACTAATATAATTAACCTACTTAATTATATTTCATGACTTAATATTTAAACTAATTAATATATTAGTTTTGTTGAGTATTAATTATTCATCTTTTTTATTTGGCTAACAATCACACTTTAAGTATATATATATATATATATATATATATTCATATAATCACCTTCACTTCTCAATTGAATTTATTTTCTTAATAAATTCTCTACATGCATCATTAAAATATTTTCACATTTAATTTCTAACAAATAAATTATATTAAAAAAAATGTTTACCCATTTTCTACACATTTTACGTCTCCAATTCTAAGTTTTAAACCTTAACCTTTAATTAAATCAATTAAGATATTATCTAAAATTTTGAAAATATCTGGGATATTACAAAATCAATCTGGCCGAATCGAATCGAACCGACGATAAATCAAGCCGAAAATTATAAAATTAATGAACCCATAGCTAAAAAAAACGAAGTTCGACTGGTCAATTTCGGTTGAGTTTTCAAAAAAATTGAAACTGACCGAACCGATCGAATTCTTTAAATTATAATATAATTATATATTTTATATACTTTACTAATAATTACTTATTTTAAATAATTATATATTTATATATTATAAAATATAAATACAATAATACATTACTTTACTTTCTAATTGTATAGCATATGTTGTTCTGTTGAGGCTTCTAAGTTCTAAATAAATAAAGCACATAAAGCACCTTTTCCACGTTCCAGTCCAATTTTAAATGACATATTGTAATGAATTTATTTAAAATTAAATAAATAATTATTACTATAAATATTATCTTTCCAATATATCATATTTAAAATTTCTCCAATAAAATTGCTTTTAAGCTTACACTTATTTTGCTTGTATTATTAACTTTGTGTAATCTCAATTATTCAAGTAAAATATTTGGAAACAAATGCATATTTTTGAGGTGGCCGTGAGGTTTTTCAATCTTTTTTTTAACTTATTTCTTTATAGGTATTACAGTTATTTCACAATCAAATGACTTTGTTTTTTCTGCTAAACCCATTTAGTTTAATCTTAGGATGGTTTATATTCTGGTTTTGCAATCTCAGTGTCCTTAATTAATGAGTATTGCTACGAATTCTTACTTACAGAAACTAGCTTATAACACTCTAATTGTACATTTCAATGTATTTAATATTTGGGAGTAATGCATGTGCAAGCGCTCATATTTAACCCACGAAATCGATTATATCAACCAATTTAATTGATAACTGAATATGTAGATAATCGATTACGGAGTTAAAGTTTAGGCGGTTTTGTTTTTTAATTTTTTATAACCGTCTTAAATAGTTTAGTTATTTTTAAAATATAAAACAAACCAAATCGACCGTTGTGCACCCCTAATGCTAGTAGTGGTGCACAAATGGCCTGCGGCCTTGCCTTGATCCGGCCTGGGCCCGCCCGGTCAAAGCCTGACCTAGTCAAAGCCCGGTCAAGCCTGGGCCGGCCTGAAGGCCTTGAACATGTCATATTTTTTTTGCTCAAATCTAGTTTAGCCTGGCCTGCCAAAAAGCCCGGCCCGGCCTGGCCTGAGACCCGACCTGATTCACCCAAAGCCCAGCTCGATCTGTCAATTTTTTTTGATTCATGCATGTATGTTTATATACGAATAAATAAATTCATAAAAACACATTGGGTAATGTAATATATAAGATTTTTTCTTACCAAGCTAGCAATCTACACTTTTTGCAGAACTTTCATTGCATCTTCATTTTAATAAATACTTAGGTTAAAAACTAGAAAATCATTTGTAAAATAATAATAATAATAAAAAAGATAGCGTTCATAAAAAATAAACTTTTTTATTAATGATAGTATAAAATAATACAATATCTTTAAAATTGTACATTATTTTAATTCATTATTATAATTTATAAGTTGTAACTTGTAAGTTATAATACATTATTTTTAATTAATACATCAATTAAGTTTAAAATTTTAGTTGGTGTTTTTATAATAGTTGAAATTATTAAAAAAAAAATTGAATGGATCGGATAGGCCTAGCCTGGCCTGGCCTGCAGGCCAAAAGTCAAAGGTCCGGCCCGACCTGGTCAACGGTCAAGGCCTGGCAGGCCCAGGCCAGACCGACCTGTTGTGCATGACTACCTAATGCCAAGCATGGGTATGTTTCTAAATCCCTTTATATAAAGGAAAATAAAAATCAATTCAATAACTTCTAAAAAAAATTATAAATCAAAAATAAATCTATTTAGAACTTAATTTTATAAATACATATATTAAGCTCATAATATTATACATTATTAGTTGGTGTTAAGGTCTATAGTTTTTCTTTTGAAAACAAATTATGTTCAACGGTTGTTTAGTTTTTAACAATGAAATAGTAATATCTCTATTCTAAAATATAAAATTATTATTGAGTTTTTGAAGTTAATTTAAAAAAAAAAATCAAAATTAAAATTACCATAAATTCATGTAATTTTAGTCTATATGATGAAAAATACTGTAAACTTTTTTAAAATAGTATTAATTATAAAAATTATTACTTATTAATTATTATTATTAATTAATTATATTAATTTTGAGTTTGAAAATATCTCATATTCACTTTCAAAAATAATAGTAATGATTTTATTTTGACTTGCAAAGCTGCACTTGCGTTCATTGACTTGCAAAGCTGCACCTTTGAAGTGAGAGGAGTGGGAATTGTTAAATTCGCGGACCAATTAAATCTAAAAATCTTAATTAAAAAAGATGAAATACTTGTACCAATTAAAATTTTAAAGACTGGAAATTATTGTATCAATAATTAATTAAATCTAAATGTATTAAATGTAGACAT
Organism: Hedera helix; assembly: GCA_947179155.2. Classification (NCBI taxonomy): domain Eukaryota; kingdom Viridiplantae; phylum Streptophyta; class Magnoliopsida; order Apiales; family Araliaceae; genus Hedera; species Hedera helix. Next base: position 10,705,292 of record OX359272.1, on the reverse strand, counting down.
TAAAGTAGGTAAATTATTGAACTAGAAACAAGTAATTTTAAGGAAAGTGATGTTTATGTGGCCGTCATATTGTCATATATTTTTGGTTTGGGACAGACCATTTAACCATCCTACGTACGTATACTTATTATTTCTCGCTAACTCGGAACCCCGTGCCAAGTATGATATTCTTTTTAAGTTACTTTACATAAAAGAAAACAAAATCAATTAAATAACCCCTAAAATTCTTTATAAATCAAAGATAAATATACTTGGAACTTAATTTCATAAAAACATATATTAAGCTCATAATATTATTATACATTTTTGGTTGGTGTTATAAGGTTTATATTTTTTCTTTCGAAAAAAAATTATGTTCTACGCTTTGGTTTTTAACCATGAAATAGTAATATTTTTATTCCAAAATATAAAATTATTATTGAGATTTTGAATTCAATTTTTTTTTAAAAAAAAATTTAAACTTAAAATTACCATAAATTTATGTAATTTTAGTTTGTATGATAAAAAATATTGTAAAAAATCTAAAAAATAGTACTAATTATAAGAATTAGTGCTTCTAATTATTGCTAATTAATTATACTAATTTTGAGGTTGAAAATATCTTATATTAGCTTTCAAAAGAAGAACATATTGTAAACTTTTTTCCTTAACTTGTTCATGAAAAACTAATGAAAAGCTAATTAAATATAGCTACAAATGTACCTCCTTTTGAGTCCAAAAGAAGAAAAATAAATTACCTTCACACCAATGATTACGAACAGAAAAAACAAATTCTCATAATTAGATAATAAATTATTCAAAAAAAAAAGATATAAAATAGATGATGTGCATTAAGTAAGTAAAAGGGTTGACTACATATGTGAGTCCAAAGTATATGCTCTTTACACTGAAGTTTAAAAATTCTCATCTTGCTATTTAAAGTAATAATAACTTTTTGATACACACTATCGTGAAAAACTTGACAAAAAAAATTGCCAGAGTGGTCGCGTGCTCCAGGCACATACATATAAATACAGTTGTTCATATATTTTTCATGTTTAACTGTATAAAAATATTTAAATATCAATTTAATAATAATACGTTTTGTATAAATGTTTTAAAAGAAATTATAATTTTCTTATCTTCATCATCTTCAAATAAAACCTAAAAATCCAAAAACCATTAAACTATTAAACCATTCATCATCATCATTTGTTTATTGAATCTAAAAATTTCATCTCCTAACCTACTTTGAAAAGGCTAATAAATAACTTTCCTAATTTATTTTGAAAAAGGATAATTAAACAACTGGTTAATTTTCATACGACTAGTGGAAACTATTACTGTTGTAGGAAGTACTACTGCTCTGTTGAATAGTGCTCTTATAAGCAAGCGCTGTTGCAGTATTATTTATCTGCTGTTGTTAATCTCAGGAAAACAAAACCACCGCTTTTATTTCAATGACGAGTTGATTATTGATGTTCCAAAAGAAGGAAAAATTGCACTCATTTTATTTTCATGTGCTCTGCCAAAAAGTATATCGAGAAAGACCGATCACTTCAATTTAATCATCAAGAACTATAAATAATAAATAATTAAAAGCCAAGTATTCATTAACAATGTTGATATATATATATATATATATATATATATATATATTATTGATTAACAAGTAGTCATCAATAATATACACAGAAAAAAATAGAATGCTGAACATATTTTTTGTGTTTTTCTATTTCCCAGACTAGGTAAGCTTTTATATAAGAAAAATGAAGATTGTAATTTGGAAAATCAAAGCTCCACACTCTCCATTAGATCAGAGAGGATGAAATTACAAGCGCAACACAGTAAGTACGAGAAAACGTCAAGTTCTTTTGTTTCGCATCAACCTAAACAACATATATACAAAAATTTGACAACCTAAATTAACCCAATATCAACAAATTAACAAGTTTAGACATTCAACCGAGCAATACTTGCATCACTCATCATCACCACCACCACCAAAACTCCTTCCTGAACAAACATCACCGCCACCTTCATAATCCGATCCATTCTCCGAAACCATCTCCTCGCCATTCTCCCTCCCCCTTCTGCGGCACATCTCCAAAACCAAAACAAGTTGTATTTATTAATCGTCTTTTTCTTGGCACCCCAACAAAGTTGGCGGAGGGGAAAATATTTTCAGTCAATGTGTAAGGTTGACATTTGTTGTACTCTATATAATATAGTTGGTTCGAGCTACTTCTCTTCTTCGGGTTAAAATGGCGAGGGTGCAGGATATTCAAGCCCGATTTGAGCTTGCTTTGACAGATATATAATTTCAAATCAAATCCCCTGCCATCTCGACAAATATTTAAAGCAATTTGATGATATAAAATGCGACATATCTTCTTTTATCTTTTTTCACCTTTTTGGTGACTAATTTTAGTTCCAACAGAGTCCGCTATTTTGGCTTGTACCTTTTGATTCTGTGTACAGTGCTTAGTGTGATCAGGGAGCCAATTAAGAGTAGGAATTCTTTTTAGAATCACCTTATAACTGTAATTAATTATTAATAGATTCTCTTCTAAATTAGATTTTCTTATCTCCCCCAAGTAAGAAAATATAATCTTACTTTTATAAGGACTCTCTCACTATGCAAGTTGTCAAAATAAATGTGTATAAGCCCAAATAATTGTATCCCAATATTGCCCCCCACTTTCTTATTATAAAGAATTTATAATAGGAGAGTAATTAAAAAAGTCCGCCAAACCCATCAACTGTCATTTCTGTAAAACTGCCGAACCAAATGTCGAAACCGCCGAATAGATTGTCAAACCTGCCGAACAAAGAAAATGCTAAAGCCGTCGAACAGATTGTCGAACCTGCCGAACAGACTGCCGAATAAAAGAGAGACTTTTGTCTAACCATATAATTTCACGATTGTTTCAGCCTTATACCGTATGTATGTATGCATAAATGTATGTATGAATGTATGTATGCATGAATGTATGTATGAATGTATGTATGCATGAATGTATGTATGAATGTATGTATGTTGCCCGACCGTAAACCATCATAATAGCCGTCCCACTTCCCTTTCGGGAGACTGTGGTTATCCCACGTCTCATTTGGGAGGCTACAATCCGACCTACATCACCATAATAGTAGTTCCACACTATTTCGGAAGGGTTCAATCCTACCTTACACCACCATAATAGTCGTCCCCCTCTATTTCGAGAGAGTTCAATCCGAACTTATATCATCATAATAGTCATCCCCCTCCATCTATCTTTTTCTAGTAACTCTTGGGGAACCGGTCCTAGCAACTGGTCCAATTTTTTTGTATGTGTATTCTTAAAATATTTATAACATTTATTTTGATAAATTTTTTTACGGGATTTAGTGATTTATGTGTAATTTGAATATATATAAATAACAGTGTTGTACAATCTGTTATTTATAATATTATTATTTATATGCATCTAAATTACACATAACTCATTGAATCCTGTAAAAAAAAATATCAAAATAAATATTATAAATATTTTAAGAATAAAAAAATAAAAATAAAAATAATTTTTGGACCCGTCCCACTAGAAGCACCCATCTTTTTCTCTTTTCTCCACAAAAATCAATTTAATTTAGAATTTAAAACTATCTTCGTGTACATTAGTCGTTGGGAGGATTTGTATGTCGAGCCTAGATATGCACAGTAGGCCGGACTGATCCGGCTTGGCCTGGGCCTGGTAGGCTTTGGCCGTTGACCAGGCCAGGCCGGGCTTTGACTTTTGGGCCTGCAGGCCGAGCCGGGCCGGGCTTCTCGATCGAAGTCTGGCCTTTTGAGGCCTGTAGGCCAGGCCGGGCCAGGTTTTAGGCCGGGCCGGGCCAGGCCAGGCCAGGCCTTGGGCCGGCCCAGGCTAGGCCAGGCCAGTCCTTGGGCTGGGCCGGGCCGGACCAGGCCAGTCCTTGGGCCTGGTCGGGCCAGGCCAGTCTTTGGGCCGGCCGGCTTAAAAATGTAATCAACTAATTTTTAATGTGAAATATAAATATTAAATAAACTAACTACTATATTAATTAAATGTATTGACAAAAAATTAAAAATGAGTAATTAATCAATAATAAATAATGAGTCGGTTACAAATATTTTGCTTCAAAATATTTTTAAAATGTCTTCAAAATTCAAATCTTCAAAAAATGTATCTTCCTATCTTCAAAATTTATCTCTCCGTTATATCTTCAAGAAACATATCTTCAGTCTTAAGAAAAAATATATATCTTCAATATTCATGGATGTGCAATTTCGTCAGTTTTTACTCCAACTTCGAGATCTTCTGAGCTATCTTGATCATCTATTACATCTTGTACTATTCTTTGTGCGGAAAAATAATCTCTATAATAAATGCATATCTCCAACGATTCTGAGCTAAGTCTACTTCTCTTTTCATCCAATACCCTGCCAGATAAAGAAAATTATTGATGAATTTATTTATCTAGCTTTTTAAAAAAATTAATCTTGAAAATTTGAGTAGTATATTTTTAGATAATTTATAATTATATTGAATCAATTTTAAATTTAAATATATTTTAAAATTAATTTTAGAATACCTAAATTAATTAATTATATTTTGAAACTGAAAAAGTTGTACAACATTAACCGGATTTGTCAACCAATTGTGATTAGTACAACGAACAGAAAAGCCAAACAAAATTTTTCAAAGTTTATTATCTCCCTACAATGAACCATTTATTCCCTTCATCCGTCTTTTTGCTGCTTATATATATCAAGTTATAGTATACAGTTAAAATGAATTAGCTAGGCTGGACAGGCTGGGCCGGGTCGGTCCTCTGCGTAGGCCAGGCCGGGCTTTTTTGTAGGCCGGGCCAGGCCGGTCTTTTTCGTAGGCCGGGCTAGGCCGGGCTTTTTCGTGGGCCAGGCCGGGCTTTTTGGTAGGCCGGGTCAGGCCAGGCTTTTATGTCAAAATAGCAGCCTGTTCAAAGACTGTAGGCCGGACCGGCCCGGTCCGGGCTTTGACCAGACCGGGCTTTGGCCAGGCCGGCCTCAGGCCAGGCCAGGCCGGCCTGTGGGCCGTAGGCTTTTTGTGCTACCCTAGTCGAGCCTAAGTGAATTTTGAAATAAGAAAAAGGAAATAAACCAGACCGATCACATCCTGGCATTACTCTCCATTCCCTTGGTTCATTTTTAATAAAGTGCGAGAATAGTATTTTTTAGCACAAGTAGTACTTTTTTAGTCTCTATAAATTTCTTCTCTGTTTAACAAAAGTAATCTCAGTAATCATTTTTTTTTATAACAAGAATTTTTATTTTATTGATAAAAAGTATAAAATAATAGAAAATTGATATTTCCATATATGAGCTCCAAATGTGAAAATATCACAAATTATTGTGAAAATATCAGTTTTCAAAATCATACTCTCTCTGTTCCTTTTTATGTCGTCTTATAGAGTGGAATAAATATTTTTTTATCTATATAGAGTGGAATATCACAAATTATTGGTGCAGTGATTGAATGAATGCATATAGACCTAGCAAGATAGGCCCAGGCCCGCGGGCCGGGTTGACCCAAAAAAATTGGGCTATGGGCTCTCATTTTTTAGCCCGGCCCGTGGCCCAAAAAAAATTTTCTTCTTATTTTTATTATTTGATATTGATGATAAAAAAAAAATATTAAATTAAAAAATGAATTAAATAGGGAATTATGAAGAATATAAGAGTAAATTTTAACATGTGATATTGAATAATAATACAAAAAATAATTATGAATATTATATATATATATATATATATATATATATATATATATATATATATATATATATATATATATATTACTTTTAGTCTTTCTTTTACTATCTTATCTTTAATATTAATATTATATACATTTATCAATTAATTAATCACAAGATTAGTTATAGTTTAATATATATGACTATAAAATTATTGATTATTTTATTTACTAATACTATTAAATGATTATGTATAAATTATGCGTTATAATTGTAAATAATTAGAGTTAATATTTATTTTAAATTATGTATTATAGTTGTAAATATATATATATATATTTTAAAAAAATTATTTTTTTTAAATATTTAAAAAAAAAAACTTAAAAAGCTCGCGGGCCTAGCCCCGGGCCGCAAGATTTTAGCCCGGCAAAATCCGGGCCTTTTCAGCTCGGCCCAAAAATGGCCCGGCTCGGCGAAACCCGGCCCGTTTGGGTCGTCCCGGCCCGTTTGTCAGGTCTGAATGCATGAATGACTAGTTGTTAGGAGGATTTTGTTGAACATTGAATGATTAAATTTGATGATTAGAAATAATGTACAAGGGCTGTACTAGATAAGATCAAAGCTATTAGGTTGATCTATTATTAATTGTATAAAAGTCTTGTGTGTTGTACTAAGACTTAGATAGATCAAAACTGTTAGGTTGATCTGGTGATGTAATAAAGTCGTAAAAAGAACTCTACGATTTGTGTCAACGAAACTCTACGATTCAAACAGACTCTACGATCAAGGCAACCAATCGTAGAATGGACTCTACGACTGTGCTTCCGAAGACTCTACGATCAAGACAACCAATCGTAGAATGAACTCTACGATTGTGGTCCAGAAGACTCTACGACCAACCAGACTGTTCTTTCCGAGAAACCTTAAATTGGACTCTACGATTAACATTCTAACAGTTGAGTAAACTCTACGATGATCAGTAAGAGATGACCCTTTACAGATCAATCACGTAAGCAAAGGTATTCGTAGAGTTGATCATATAAGATCGTTGAGCAAAAAGGAAGGAGACATCACGTTTGTCAGATCAGGAGCCATTCTATTCAAGTATTTTTCTCTTCATCAAAGTAACTAAAAAGGAAGCTTCTGCAAATCAATCAAGTCAGAAAGGTCAGGAGTCTGACCCAAGCGCACTATGGAACAGAAAGAAGACTTTTAAGGCAGAAAAGTCAGAAGACTGTGTCCTATCAGACCTATAGTTTGGGAAGACCAAACGACTCTATAAAAGTTAGTGGGAACCTATGTCTGACTTTCTCTGTCTCAGAGGAAAAAGGAAAACAACCTTGCATGGACTAACAGGTCAGATCAAATAATGTCTCATCAGAGATTTAATGAGCTTTATTAATACAATATTCAGCATCTCTCCTCTGTGAGGTAACGGGAAGATATACACGATCCAACGGGAAGAAATCTGAAGCCCTTACCTCTTAAATACGAAGATCAGCAGAAGAAAAGAAAGAGCACTGGAAAAAAAAAAAAAAAAAAAAAACGCAAGAAGTGAAAAAGATTGAACTGATAAGAAAGTCTGCATTGCTACTAAGCCCTTCAAACATTCAAGCTGATAAGCAACTTAGTAGCACATCCAAATATACATCAATCCAGAAGAGTTCTCTGTGAACTGATATAAGCAAGTCGGTTAGACTTTGAAAGTTCTTAGTGAACTAGTGTAAGCAAGTCTGTTAGACTTGTGAAGTTCTTTGTGAACTAAAATTCCAAGACTGCGGGTCTTGAAGGAATCTTAGTGATTCAGCTTTTGTAAAAGTATCCTTAGTGGATTTGCTGCTGAGAGAGCAGAACAGTGGAGTAGGAGTATTGTGTGCTCTGAACCACTTAAAACCCAGAGTCTCTCTCTTAGTGTCTTTCATTTGTTATATCTGTCATATATTTGCCTGTTGATTTATTAATTTAACATTTCAAGTAAAGATTAACTAAATCTTATTCCGCTGTGTTAAACTTCGGGTTAAGAATTTATCAAGAAAGATAATTTCAAAGAGAAGAAATTTTAAAAGAATCTATTCAACCCCCCCCCCTTCTAGATTACTTTCGTGTCATTGGGAACTAACAATTGGTATCAGAGCAGGTTCTCACATCTAAAGCCTTACAAGCTTGAGTAGATCAAATGGCACTCAACAAAAATGGATCGGAACTCGGAGGAGGTAACCGACCACCTATGTGTAATAAAGAAAAATTTGCTAACTGGAAAGTTCGTATGCAGGCTTACATGGATGCTATAGATGATGAACTATTCGAGACAGTGATGAATGGGCCATTCATACCAATGAAGCTTGCACTATCAATTGAAGATCCAAACAAGCTTGTAGCAAAGAAAAGAGACGAATGGACGGACAATGAAAAGAAGGATGTTCAAAGAGACAAAAGGGCTAAGAACATCTTGTTTCAATCTCTGGATGATGATCTATTTGAGAACGTTGTCAACTGCAAGACAGCTCAAGAAGTATGGCAAACTCTGTTGATCATGCATGAAGGAACAGAAGAAGTCAGAGAAAATAAGCAATCACTGCTTGTTCAACAGTATGAGATGTTCACTCACATCTCTGGTGAAAACATTACAACCACCTACGAGAGATTTAACTTGCTACTAAACTCTCTCAGATCTTATGGAAAAATCTATCCAAACAGAGATCTTATCATTAAATTCATGAGATCTCTGCCAAGCAAATGGGATGCCAAAACCACAGCCATCCGAGAGTCAAAGAACTTGCACGAGATGACTGTACAACAGTTATATGGAAATCTTCTCACCTATGAGCTGGAGCTAAATCAAAGAGCAGAAAATCTATCTGGTGAAAGAAAGAAGGAGAAAAACATTGCTCTTAAAGCCTCAACCTCAACTCACAGAAGCAATCACCAGGATATCTCTGACTCTGACAAAGATGAATCAAATGATGATGAAGGAGCTGCCATGCTAGTCAGACATTTTAAAAGATTCATCAACAGAAATAGATCTCAGAAGTTCAGAAGCAACAGCAGCAAAGAACAAGCAAATGACCTTTGCTACAATTGCAAGAAGCCAGGTCATTTCATTGCTAAATGTCCAAAACCATTGAGAGAAGAGGTGAAGAGGGACAAATCAAAAGCAAATCCAAAAAGAGAGTTCAAAAGCTTCCACAAACAAAAGAAGAAGGACAAAAGCTTCATGGCTGAAGGCTCCTGGAGTGACTCAGAAGAAGAACTAAACTCTGAGTCAAGTGATGATGAAGAGCCACAGAAGGCCAATCTGTGCTTAATGGCAAATGAAGAAGGAAGCAGCAAAAAGGAATTCATCATAGATGAGGTATTTGATTTCTATTCTCCTGATTTAAGCATTGATGATCTTAGAGAAGGCATGCATGACTTAATGACAGAATTGCACAAATATATAAAATTGTTTAGAAGGTTATCTAAAGATTACTCTCATCTAAAAGAGGATAAAGAAAAGATAAGCATGGAATTAGAAGCTTCAGTTCAAACTGCACAACTTTACTCTAATCTTGAAACTGAGAATAAAAGACTAAAAGAGATAAATGAGTTGAGTACATATAAAGAATCCTTACTAGTCTCCAAAATTCAGGAACTAGAAAATACTATTTCCATGTGGAACAAGTCTAGTTTGTCTATGGACACCCTGATCTCAAGTCAAAGAGATGTGACTGATAGATCAGGATTGGGATTTGAGAATTTATTCTCAGAACCCAATATGGAGAAGTCAAAGGAAATACTTGAAGGCAAATCCTTTAATTTTAATAAAGGAATTGTGTTCATCAAATCCTCAGATTCTACCACCTATTCACATTCTGCTAAACCTACAAACAGTTTTAACAAAACTCACACAGGTCTTAGATTCAGAAAATTGAAAAATAAGTCAAGCAAAACTCACTCTACGAATCATGAGAATCGTAGAGTTGCATGGAAGCAGAATGTAGATCAGCAAAAGACTATGAGAAATCGTAATCCATACAAGTCCTGGACGAACAAAAAGTCACAAATACACACATATCATTATCAATATCATATTAATCATAGGCACCCTCATAAAAATGATAAATATTTGGTAAGATATCATAGAAGGCAAGGATCTAAAATCAAACAGATTTGGGTCCCAAAAGGTACTAACAAAGCAGGACCCAAACAGATATGGGTACCAAAATGAAGATTGATTTGTTATGCAGGTAAAGAGATCCATCTGGTATCTTGACAGTGGATGCTCACGACACATGACAGGAGATAAGGCTCTTCTATCAGAATTTAAAGAAAAAGATGGACCTACTGTTATTTTTGGAGACAACAACTCAGGGAAAACCAGGGGTTATGGCTCAACTGGGAATGGTGCAATATCTTTCAGTAAAGTAGCATATGTTGAGGGACTAAAGCACAACTTGCTAAGTATAAGTCAACTCTGTGATAAAGGACATCAAGTCACCTTCCTCAACAACCAATGTCAAGTTAGAGACTTGAAAACAAATTCTCTAAAGCTAGAAGGAGTTCGAGAAGGAAATGTCTATGTGGTCAATCTTGCTAAATTAAGTTAAGAACAAACTGTCTGCTTTCTTGCTAAAGCCTCTGAAGATATGTGCTGGCTCTGGCATAGGAGATTATCACATCTTAACTTCAAAAGCATTTCAAAGCTTGCCTCTAAAGATCTAGTAAAAGGATTGCCAAAGTTAAACTTCATTAAAAAAAAAGCCCTGCAAAGCTTGTCAGTTTGGAAAGCAAACAAAGACGTCATTCCAAAGCAAATCAGCAAACTCAAATGATAGAGCACTTCAACTACTTCACATAGATTTATTCGGTCCAGTATCTACGACCAGCCTCGGAGGAAAGAAATACTCTCTAGTTGTAGTTGATAACTACACCAGATATACATGGGTATTCTTTCTAAGCTCCAAAGATGAAACCATTTCACATCTCATCAAGCTCTTCAGACTGATCATGAATGAAAAGGGAGAAAAGATAAAGGCCATCAGAAGTGATCATGGACGAGAATTTGATTTCTCAGAAATGGACTTGTTTTGTGAAGAAAATGGAATAAATCACAACTTCTCAGCCCCAAGAACGCCTCAGCAAAATGGAGTAGCAGAAAGGAAGAATAGAACTCTTATTGAAGCAGGAAGAACCCTCTTAGCAGCAGCTTCTCTCCCTGAATATTTCTGGGCTGAAGCCATCAGTACTGCATGTTATACTCAAAACAGGTCACTCATACACTCAACATTGAAGAAAACTCCGTACGAATTATGGAAAGGAAGAAAGCCAAATATAAGTTATTTTCATGTCTTTGGTTGCCTGTGTTACATACTCAACAATGGCAAGAAGCATCTAACCAAATTCCAGCCAAAATCAGATGAAGGAATCTTTCTTGGTTATGCAACAGATAGCAGAGCATTTAGAGTGTTCAACAAGGAGTCACTAACTGTTGAAATCTCCATCCACGTCACATTCGATGAATCAGATCCTGAAAAGAAAAGATCACCTTTCAACGAGTCGGCAGACACAAGCTCAACGATCGAAGAACTCAAAATCATAGAGTCCGACTCTACGGCCATGGAACCAGCGATAGAAATCGTTGAGCTAGGAGAGGAAATCGTAGAGCACACCACATCAGACACTGGAACTCTACGATCAGAACCAGAAGCTGATTTAGAGGAACTCAGACAAGAGGGCACCAGAACAGACGTTCCTAGCAGAATAAAATGGACCAAAGATCACACTCAAGATCTTATTATTGGAGATCCAAACACCGGAATCAAGACTAGAGCTGCAACCTCTAATGAATGCTTTTACCTAAGCTTTCTCTCTCAAGAGGAACCCAAGAAGATTGAAGAGGCCTTAGAAGATTCAAGTTGGATAGAGGCCATGCAAGAGGAGCTAAATCAATTTGAAAGAAGCAAGGTCTGGAGATTAGTGGCCAGGCCTCAGCATAAACCTGTCATTGGCACCAAATGGGTTTTCAGAAACAAGATGGATGAAAATGGTGTGATAACAAGGAACAAAGCAAGACTAGTGGCCAAAGGATATTCTCAAGAAGAAGGAATTGACTACGATGAAACATATGCTCCAGTTGCCAGATTGGAAGCCATAAGGATTTTCCTTGCCCATGCTGCTCACATGAAGTTCAAAGTCTTCCAAATGGATGTCAAGAGTGCTTTTCTGAATGGGGAACTCCAAGAAGAAGTTTACGTGGAACAACCTCCAGGTTTCATCAATCCAACTTTTTCAAATTATGTCTATAAATTAGATAAAGCACTATATGGTCTAAAACAAGCACCTAGAGCATGGTATGAAACCTTGACTAACTTTCTCATTGAAAAGGAATTTACTAGAGGAAGAATTGATACTACCTTATTTTTGAAGAAACATAAGGATAAGACACTGCTAGTTCAAATTTATGTAGATGATATCATATTTGGTTCCTCTGATGAAAAATTATGTGAAAGATTTGCCAAGCTTATGCAGAGCAAATTTGAAATGAGCTTGATGGGAGAACTCAACTTCTTCCTTGGACTACAAGTGAAGCAGACAAATGAAGGCATATTCATTAATCAGGCCAAATATATCAAAGACTTGTTAAAGAAATATGGCATGGAGTCTGCATCTATCATGAAGACTCCTATGCCACCTGTCACCAAGCTTGACAAAGATGAAAATGGTAAATCCACTGAAATCACTCAGTACAGAGGTATGATAGGTTCACTATTATATCTTACTGCGAGTCGACCAGATATAATGTTTGCTACATGTATATGTGCTAGATTTCAGGCTAACCCCAAAGAGTCACATCTATTAGCTGTGAAAAGAATTTTCAAGTATCTTAAAGGAACTCCAAATTTAGGATTATGGTATCCCAAGGAGTCCTCCTTTGATCTTGTGGGATACTCAGATGCTGACTATGCAGGATGCAAAATAGACAGAAAAAGCACAAGTGGAACTTGTCAGATGCTTGGCAACAGACTTGTTTCTTGGTTTAGTAAAAAGCAGAACTCAGTATCAACATCCACTGCAGAAGCTGAATACATAGCTGCAAGCAGTTGCTGTGCACAAATCCTATGGATGAAGACTCAGCTTGCAGACTATGGGTTTGAGCTAAAATCTATCCCTATATACTGTGATAATACTAGTGCAATTGCTATAACACATAATCCTGTTATGCACTCTAGAACTAAGCACATAGATATAAGATATCATTTCATCAGGGATCATGTACAAAATGAAAATATATCACTTCACTACATCCCAACTGAAGATCAACTAGCAGATGTCTTTACAAAGCCTTTAGATGAGTCAAGATTTAATAAACTAATAAGTGAGTTAGGAATGCTAAATCTAGACCCTTAATGTATGTTTTCTTTAGGATACTAACTCTGCAGGAACAAAAGTGTGCAAGAAAAGTAATGGACATGCTCAACTCAAGTCAACAATTGTCAAGGATCGTAGAGTATACTCAAGATCGTAGAGCTCACTCGACGATCATCAAGCCAAGAATCATAGAACTTACTCAACGACTTCCTATCCAAGGATCGCAGAGTATTCCTCAATCGTAGAGACAACTCTACGAAAAACAAAAGAATCGTTGTGTGACTAAGGATCGTAAAGCTCTGAGGAACTAAGGGTAAAATGGTCATCAACCAACTAAAATGAGCCTATCAGAACGTGTCTCAGCAAACATAGAGGGAAGTTTTAAATACTTTGAAAACTGCACGTCGTTCATTTCTTCAAAGTTCAAAAATCTATATCTCTCTCTCTCTCTCTTTTCTCTCTCAATCCCGAACCCTAAGTTATCATTTCTCAGATAAACCGTTCTTCTCGTTTCAGAAAAACGATCAAATGGCACCTGCTCAAGTTATTTCTGGAAATGAGCTCAACTTTGAAGCCTTCGATACAGCAGATAAGCAGTTCAAAAGAATAATCCAGTTGCTAGATAAAGCTGGACTGCGAGAAGCGTTGGGAACAAATACAAGGATTCTATCAAAGCTTGTTCGAGAGTTCTACGTAAATGGATCCTATGCCAATGGAACTCTAACCACCACTGTAAAAGGAGTTCCGCTCAACCTCACCGCTGAAGAATTCAACCTAGCCCTAGGTTTCAAGCAAGGGGGCCTGACATCTCTAAGTATGGTGAGCACCGAAGAAGGGCTGAGAAGAATGCACCATCAAAAGAATCCAGCACTGAAAGGGTTGAAGAAGAAAGAATTTCCTCAGAAATACGAGTTTTTAGCTGATGTTGTAGGAAAATGTCTCCTCTGTAAAGATTCAGCCCATGACTCAGTCAGTGAGATACAGCTGAAAATAATGACAGCCATAGTCAAAAAGACAAACATCAACTATGGCTCCTTGCTGCTGGAATGGATAGGAAATTGGGTCCTAAATACAGAAAAGGCTAAGGGGACTAGAAAAATGTTCTATGGTAGATTCATCAGCATTCTCCTTAGATCATCATTGGGGGATTTAATTGAGCATGATGAAGGAGAAGCCCTCAATACCAACAAAAGGATTACCCAGAAACTCTTTGACAACTGGAGGAGGAACCCAGTTGAAAATAGGAAACTATCTCGGTCAGGGGATAGTGAAGGTACACAGAGTGGTGCAGGGCCATCACTTCTGAGGAACACTCCTGCTGAAGAAGAATCTCAGGAGGTCAGCAGGCATTCTCCGGGTCTTGTCAGAAGAAGGAAAGGAAAAAGAGCTTTTGAGCTTGAAGAACCTCAAGGATCTTCAAATGAGGCTCCTGTTACTGCTCCTGAAGAAAAGGCTGCTTCAGGGGATGCGAGTTCAGATCTGCGAAGAGAGACTCGCAGCAAATATGAGGCTGAAGAGGTCATTCCAAAGGAGCCAAGGAAAAAGAGAAGAAGGCTAGTAAAGTTAGCGGACAAAAGCTCAGTAGCTAAGGGGGAGCTACTTGAAAGACCTGATCTTACTCCAGGTGAAAAGGAGTCATCTAAAGCAGTTGAGCCTATGGATGCTCAAGCTGAGGGGGAGCTTCCAAGTATTCCTGAGCCAGCAGATGCTCTGGCTGAGGGGGAGACTCAAGATGACATTTCAATCCCTACAGCCACAATGAATGATGATTAAGAGGATGACATTGAAATAGTGGCCGTTGGAAGAAATGAGCAAAGGCACCTTAACTTCAACTGCCTGATAAAATTCTTGCCACTAATGCCATTCCACCGAGCTCTGGTGCACAATGCATGGGATCAACTCTTCTGGACCTTCAAAGCATATCCCAATGTGATGATTATTGCTCAAGGCTACCCTCAGAATCTGTTCTTTGCCCAGAAGCTCATCTCTTGCAGCCCCTTTTCACAAACTTTAGGGCAAAAGGTACATTTTATTCCTCAAACCCTCATTCAAAAACATACACCTTCACATATGTTCAATAAATTTGAGGAGTCCACAAGTTCTCATCCTGCATCAAGCTCTACGACCCACATTTCCCCGATCGTAGAGTCCCCACCATCTACGATTGGTGGTCCAGAAAGCATACATGATCAAAACGTAGAGTGCCCTCCAGACTCTCCTGCAATTCTGCCTACTCAGCAAACAATTCCTCCGGCTCCATCTTCAAGATTCCTGTTAACACACGAGGATATTCCCTCCACCTCTGGTCACGAGTACTTTCATATTCCAAGCTCTACGGCCGATCAGGGACAATCATCTCAACTTCTCCAGGAAATTTTAGACAAGGTATCTCGGTTTCCTACATCTGAGGGCTTAACTGACTTGACAAGCCATATCCATACAGAGATACAAAACGACCTGGCAGCAAAATCCCACAACCTTCAACGTAGAATGGACGACATCATTGATGCTGCCAATGGTCTCTCTACCGGTCTGAACAACCAATTTTCCACAAGACTGAAGCAGCTAACGGCAGCAGTCTCTGAAAATCTCAAGGAAAGGGATAGAGTTATTCTGTATGCCTTGAACTCACATCAGCAGGCCATTGTTATTCTTCAAGAAACAAATAAAGAATCTATCACCCTCCTCAGTAATGAAATCATTGCCTTGAAGGACTCTCTCAGAGAACAAAAACATCAATCGAATGACACTTTGTCATTGGTGGAGCAAAAACAAATCATGGCTAACGAAAGACTCCAAGCTCACCAAGATGATGTAGCTGCCACTAAGACCCAATTTCAAGAAATTATTCAGGGCATCCAGCAAATTTCAGAACAGGTAGCAACACTTAATGATGCCAACAAGGGGGAGAAGAAACTGAGCACAATAGAGCAAACAAGAACTAGCTCAGATCACAGCAGAAGAGGAAGAGCACCTCAAGGGATGAGGATGGTTCAAACTTCAATATATCCTCCTAGATTCGAAGCAGTACCATCTCGTCCCAGACAGGAGGTGACAGCAAGACCTTCTTCCTCAACTATGAGGACTTCTGGCTCACAACAGGAGGTGGTAACAGCAAGACCTTCTAGCTCACAGGAATGGTTTCAAATTAAAGAAGAAGAAGCTGTGTTGAGGGAAGAAGAACTAAGAAAAGCTGAAGAAGAAAGAAAAGCATTCTTCAGGCAGAGGGAAGAAGAAGGCAGGAGACCTCCTAGCAGAAGGAGATAAGTTATTTTTTTTCGGTTGTTTTCTCAATTGTATCATCTGACAAAAACATCAATAAAATTCATATTTTTTCTCTAGAAAATACAGCTGCTCACTGTATGATTAGGCATTCAAATTACTCTTGCATTTTGCCTATATTAATATGCTCTAAATCACTATCTGTTAATAATGTTGTCATCATCAAATTGGGGGAGATTGTTGAACATTGAATGATTAAATTTGATGATTAGAAATAATGTACAAGGGCTGTACTAGATAAGATCAAAGCTGTTAGGTTGATCTATTATTAATTGTATAAAAGTCTTGTGTGTTGTACTAAGACTTAGATAGATCAAAACTGTTAGGTTGATCTGGTGATGTAATAAAGTCGTAAAAAGAACTCTACGATTTGTGTCAACGAAACTCTACGATTCAAACAGACTCTACGATCAAGGCAACCAATCGTAGAATGGACTCTACGACTGTGCTTCCGAAGACTCTACGATCAAGACAACCAATCGTAGAATGAACTCTACGATTGTGGTCCAGAAGACTCTACGACCAACCAGACTGTTCTTTCCGAGAAACCTTAAATTGGACTCTACGATTAACATTCTAACAGTTGAGTAAACTCTACGATGATCAGTAAGAGATGACCCTTTACAGATCAATCACGTAAGCAAAGGTATTCGTAGAGTTGATCATATAAGATCGTTGAGCAAAAAGGAAGGAGACATCACGTTTGTCAGATCAGGAGCCATTCTATTCAAGTATTTTTCTCTTCATCAAAGTAACTAAAAAGGAAGCTTCTGCAAATCAATCAAGTCAGAAAGGTCAGGAGTCTGACCCAAGCGCACTATGGAACAGAAAGAAGACTTTTAAGGCAGAAAAGTCAGAAGACTGTGTCCTATCAGACCTATAGTTTGGGAAGACCAAACGACTCTATAAAAGTTAGTGGGAACCTATGTCTGACTTTCTCTGTCTCAGAGGAAAAAGGAAAACAACCTTGCATGGACTAACATGTCAGATCAAATAATGTCTCATCAGAGATTTAATGAGCTTTATTAATACAATATTCAGCATCTCTCCTCTGTGAGGTAACGGGAAGATATACACGATCCAACGGGAAGAAATCTGAAGCCCTTACCTCTTAAATACGAAGATCAGCAGAAGAAAAGAAAGAGCACTGGAAAAAAAAAAAAAAACGCAAGAAGTGAAAAAGATTGAACTGATAAGAAAGTCTGCATTGCTACTAAGCCCTTCAAACATTCAAGCTGATAAGCAACTTAGTAGCACATCCAAATATACATCAATCCAGAAGAGTTCTTTGTGAACTGATATAAGCAAGTCGGTTAGACTTTGAAAGTTCTTAGTGAACTAGTGTAAGCAAGTCTGTTAGACTTGTGAAGTTCTTTGTGAACTAAAATTCCAAGACTGCGGGTCTTGAAGGAATCTTAGTGATTCAGCTTTTGTAAAAGTATCCTTAGTGGATTTGCTGCTGAGAGAGCAGAACAGTGGAGTAGGAGTATTGTGTGCTCTGAACCACTTAAAACCCAGAGTCTCTCTCTTGGTGTCTTTCATTTGTTATATCTGTCATATATTTGCCTGTTGATTTATTAATTTAACATTTCAAGTAAAGATTAACTAAATCTTATTCCGCTGTGTTAAACTTCGGGTTAAGAATTTATCAAGAAAGATAATTTCAAATAGAAGAAATTTTAAAAGAATCTATTCAACCCCCCCCCCCCCCCCTTCTAGATTACTTTCGTGTCATTGGGAACTAACAGATTTGTATGTCGAGCCTAAGCGAATTTGTATGTCCATTCCCTTGGTTCATTTTTAATAAAGTGCGAGAATAGTATGTTTTTAGCACAAGTAGTACTTTTTTAGTCTCTACAAATTTCTTTTCTGTTTAACAAAAGTAATCTCATTAATCATTTTTTTATAACAAGAATTTTTATTTTATTGATAAAAATATAAAATAAAAAGAAATTGATATTTTCACAATAATTTTTGATATTTTCATATATAAGCTCCACATAAAAATCAATCATATCCATCCACAATAGTTAATATGTGAACGCTACGTGTGAAAATATAAAAAAATTATTGTGAAAGTATTAGTTTTCAAAATCATACTCTCTCTGTTCCTTTTTATGTCATCTTATAAAGTGGAATATATATTTTTTATCTATCGTTCATAAATTTAAAAAAAATATTAATAACTTAGGCTATGTTTGTTTGTAAAAGGCATACTTGGGATTGGACTATTTGTATTAATTTAAAGCTATTTTTGACTTTTTTATTCCATGATGAGGGATTAATAGTCCTTAGACTAATTTTTTTTTTAATCATTCTTAAGGCTATTTATGAGGGATTATATAATCACATAATGAATTTGGGATTAATAGTCCCTCTCATTTTAAGCTATTAAATGATTTAATGAGACTAATATTTCAATATGAAAGGGACTAATAATCCCTTATTATGGGATAAAAAAGTCGAAAATAGCTTTAAATTATTACAAATAGTCCAATCCCAAGTATATATTTTGCAAACAAACATAACCTTAGTTTTTTATATTATCCCTACATTAGATACTGGTTTATTTCTTTTTTATTTTTTCAATAAATTTTAAAAAGGTAATGTTGATAGTTTATATTCAATTTGATCAATCAAATAAAACATTAATCACATTTCTTTAATTTTGTATTTTCACCTAAAATGTCAATTAAAAAGGAATCGAGAGAGGACATTATATTACATTTATCATCATAATTTTATATAAGAATTGATATTTTTACAAGTAAAAAAATAATTTCACAAGATCTCTCTCACATGTATAAAAAAAATAAGGCTCATATTCACGTGAGAGAAAACTTATCTAAATATAAAATTTAACTAGAAAAATATCAATTCTATTTTATATCATGTCACTACAACTTACCTATAAATTAATTATTTCTTAAAGGTATAGAGCAAAAATACATATTTAATGCTTATAAATTTTAAAACAAAACTTGACCCCGACAAATCACATAATCTTAATTTATTTGGGTGAGTTTTCAAAACTACTAATAATTTTTTTTTAAAATGTCTAATATTTAATAATGCGAATATAAAAGAATATATATTTATAAAATTTCAAATATTTTACATTAATTTACTTTCCTCTTTATCATAAATATTTTTACAAACTCCAAATCTATTAACTAAAAGGTTATTCTCACAAGAGTAAAAAACAAAATATGACTACAATATAGGGAAGGGAAAGGAAAAGAAAGGGTGACGAAGGTGCAATGTGTTTTAGAGAAAATATAAAGGGTATATAAATTAAAATGTAAAGAGGTGGGTCCCACGACAAAAATGTCCAAATGGGAGCTATTCTATCTATCTACAAAGCATGCGTACCCATACTACTAACTTCAGATTGCTATTTAAATGTGCTGGACTTTGGTCAAGTCTGAAGTTTATGTTGTGACTATTTAAAAATTTATTAAAGCCAAATACAATTATTGTGACTATTTTAATACCCCCTATAGCTTTTTTATATTTGATTTGAAATAAAGTAATTTGGTAATGACCAGACAAATGATACAAATGTGAAAAAATAGTGACAACTCAGAACTTTGAATCGTGATTTGCTTTAACTTTGAATCATGTTTAGTATTTTTGTGGACTGAGTTTGGTGTATGAAAGCTCAAGTAAGTTGGTGTCATTGTCCCCCGAAAATAAAATATATTTTGTTTATATTTAAGTTTAATACCTGATCAAATCTTTTAAATTGATTAATTTAACCAATAATTATATAAATTAATAATTGACTACAGAATAAAATTTGGACAATTTTTAATTTTTATAATCATTTTAAATAATTTAATTATTTTTTAAATATAAAACCGATCAAATGACCGCTATCACCTTTAGTCAATAGTTGCAAAGTACTGCACGCAGTAGACCGTCCTGATCCAAAAAACATAGAAACAAACCCCACCCCGCCTTTAAACAGGTTTAGAAACTCCGTGCCTAACACCAAACAGAAAAGACAAATAAATTTTCTAAATAGTCACAAAAAATAAGTCTACACAAAATTAATTATTATATTAATTTTAATTATTAAAAATAAAATTTAATTAAAACTCCTGTTATATTCATAATTAAATATTGTGTACATAAAATAATAAAAGTTGGACACTACTATCCCACTATAAAGGTATTACCATTAGATTCTTGACACTTTGTCGTAAAAACAGCCTACGAATATCTCTAATTGAGTCTGATTAAAATATTTTAACTCACTATAAAGTTACTCGATTTATTATTTTTTAAAATTAAATAAATTATATTAAATTTAATTTAAAAAAATTAAACTCAATGTTATATTTTAAAATAAGGGAGAGAAAAAAGAGAAGATAGAGCTAAAGAAAAGTAAAAGCGTGTGACACTCTTTGATTCAAAGCCAAAAGAAAGATAATTTGTCTTTTCTTTTTCTTAAAAAAATAAAAGCTTTTACTTTCACTAAGCACTTCAATAGGAAAGATTACTAGAATCCATTATTAGACTCTATATAAAGCAGCTGCAATCTTTCATTAGGTTCTCCCAATTTAGTTCACCATTCCATCTATATTTTCTCCAAAGAAATGGCAAATCTTGGCCTTCCTACTATTGTCTTTTCCATTACATGACTAATATAGTAGATTCTGCTCCAGCCAGAACTTCAAACCCTAGAGCCACAAATTTCATAAAAATCTCATGCAGAGCACTAACTAAAGTGATTTCAACAGGAAAAATTTCATAATAATGCCAAATTAAAGTGATTGAATTTAATTAGTTGTTTTTGAGATAAAACTAACAATTTAGCTACTACATCAATAGTATTTTAGTGACAAAAATTAGATACTAAAAAAGAATACAAACTGTTAACACCAAATTTTGTAACACTCGTTTAAATCACAAAATAACGAGCGAAATTAAACGTCAAACACAAATAACTCAAAGAAATTGTTGTAAGAACATAAGAGATTTACGTGAAAACCCAACTGAAAAAAAACCACGGGGAAAGAGAGGAATGCACTAAAATAATACTGGTGTTTACAGGTTTATCTGATAATAGAGAGCTTGTATGCTGGAAATAATGGTTCTGTATGTGAATAGTAAGAAGTAGATTTTTCGTTGTCCTTTAATGCACCCATGCAACAGCATACATATGCAAGCATTAATCATTCAAATAAAACTCCCCCTCCAAAATAGACCTTCTCTCTCCCAAATAGACGTTTCTCCTTCCAAGCCGACTTTTCCCCTTCCAAACAACCCATTCTTTGAAATAGGAGATCCAATATTTAAATATCCCAAGTCGTATAAGAATTAACACATCAAATTACAGCTCAACCCAAAATAATATGGGCCAACCCAATAATATGGGCTAGCCGAAACCCGGGCCCAAACAATCTCATCCCAACATTGTCCCCCCACTTTCCTATTTTTAAGAGTCTTAAATAGAAGAGTAATTCAAACATCCTTATTTTCCTCGTAACCGGCTCCATCCAAACAACACTTAACCCCCACGTCTGGCACACAACCATCATTACCCCATTACATTCCCCAAAAATTGCTCTGTTGAACTTCGCGCGCCCCCTTACGTTCCCAAAAACTGCCGCCTGTTGATTTTCGTGCGTCTCATTTTTGTCAATAAAAACCCCCAGAAGTTTCCTTCCTGACACACTGCTTACTTTCTGAAATCCCTAATTCTTTCGCCTTCTTTATCTCAGAAAAAATCCCCAAAATTTCTCTCCTCGGAATCCATGGCAGCCCAAGGTCAAGCTTCTTCTTCCCAAGCCCCAAATAATCATCCGTCTGTGTTCGATAGGGAGAGAGAGAACGCCATCCGTCAAACCTACAAGGATGCTCCGGTAGCAAACACCCCCTCCTTCATAACCCCTGCCCAACTTGAATCAATCCGTCGTGACTACCAGATTCCCCTTCAGTACGAGCTCCAAGTCCCCCGACCTCATGAAAGAATGTACTGGCAGCTCGAGGGAGGCTGGATAGGAGTTCCCACTTTGACTCTTAAACATGGCGTCTGATTTCCTCTTCATCCCTTCATCACCGAATTTCTAGGGTTTATAGGAATCGGGTTCTCCCAACTAGTCCCCAACTCTTATATCCACCTAATCTGTTTTATTGCCCACTGTAAAGACCAGGATGTTGAACCAGTCCTGAATTTGTTTCTGAGCTTCTTCAAGCTCATCAATTCAAAGGGAAAGGGTTTTAAGGTCTTGACCCGATACTCCAATCGGAAGGTCTTGATGGCAACCCCACACAGCAACAAAGGATGGCACTCATCCTGGTTCTTCCTCCGAGGAACCGACACCGTTCTACTTCCACCATGGGGAGAACCGAGCAGATCATCCCTAGGGTTCGATCACATCGAGGACGTTCGGGAGGTCGACCTCGAGAAGCTTTTATCTACAATGCCGACCACCCTCTGGTCCACCAACCTCCTTACCGATTCCGACTGGCTATTCGAGCATGGAAGTAAGTACTCGAACCATCTGTAAATGTTAACTTCATTTTAATCTGTCCATTTTAATCCTTATCCATCTTCTGTGCAGTAGTGCTCTTTCGCAATTTGGAAGGAAACGCCGCCGGTCCACCCCCGATCATCCAAGGACAATCCCAGGAAAGACCCATCGTCATACCCTCTCCATCCTCTTCGGAGGAATCTGAGCCCCCAGCCGAACCCCTGATCTGAAGACCGAGAACCTCTTCCTCTTCGGCAACTTCGGGAGAAAACCCTCCGGCTCAAGGAGCTAAACAAGCCCCTCTCCACACAGAGTCTGCCCCCGAAACCATGCATACCAACCCACCCCCTTCTTCAGTCAACCCCCCAAACACTTTAATGGGGAAAGATCATTCAACAATCTCGGTCGACCCCTCTTTGGAGGCCCCAAAAGAAAAAGGCCCAAAGATATCCAAAAAACGTAGTGTTTTTGATATGTCTGAGTCGAAGCTTAAAAAATTCATGAAGGCCAAAAAATCAAAAACCTCCCACTCTTCTAAATCTCAATCAGATTTACCCCGACACTCACCTCCGAAGACAACCCATCAAACACCCGATCAACCCAAAACACCAACCTCCGACCCATCTGCACAACAAACCCCCGAACCGAACAAAGAAAAAACACCTGACCAACCCCAACAAACACCGGGGCAAACTTGTAAGTCGGCTGGCAAACAACCAATTACTGACCAACCAGAACCCTTAGAAGATCCACTGCCTGAGATGGACCCTTTCTCGGCCGAGCTCCCTCCCCAACAACCAACTAACAATACCAGTTCATCTCAACCCCTCCCTACCTTCTTCCCAAACGATTCCAACATTCAACTTCCCTTCTCGACTTACAATAGCTTCAACTTCCGAGTTGACAATGAGGATTTCCATGACTACACCGCCCGCGAGCTCATTTTTGTCACCGCAATTCACCAAGGCCGGGTAAGACTTATTCTTTATTCAAATTACTCTAAAAAATTTCAGGGTTCTGATCATTCTTCTCTTAAAAATTTTCTTCAAGCTTTGGCCACCTTCAGTCGTCTTCTCGGTCGGGAAATAAGGAAGGAAAATAGTGATACGAGAATAAAGAAGATGAAGGCTAAATATAAGGCCCTAAAGAAGAAGAACAAGCAGTTGACCCAAGACAACCTGAGCCTCAAAACCTCCAACGAAAACCCTCAACATCAATTCGAGAGCATGGTTGATATAAGCAATCAAAGGACTGAAGAGATTTCCCGACTACAGATCGAGAAATCCGAAGTACTGAAGAAAGCTCAGCAACAAACTGAAGAGTTTACCGAACTGAAGGAACAAAACGCCCAACTAACCTCAGACGTCCAACGCCAACAAAATGCCAATGAAATTCTGAGGGAACAGGCTCGTCTGGGGACCCCCGAACTACGCTACCAAATCCTTGAAGAGTACAGAGCTTCTCTCGAACTGCTAGAGGAGATGATAGAACAATTCCGCAAGGGATTTCAAGCTGCCATAGCAAAGGCAGCAAAAGCCGGTGTGGACCCTTCTATTTTCTTCGATTCCGATTCTGACTCTCCGGAGGACAAAAATTAACCCCAAACTTCAAACTATTTCTTGTCTTATTTTTTTCGAATGTAAATCGCACCAATTATCAATGAAATTCAGAATTTTATTAATGTCTTGTGCAAACGTGTAATATGTACTAAAACTTTCCCCAAAATCCAACTAAGTACAAATAAGTAAAACATTCCACCTGACTACTGGAAATACTTCCTCAATCTAGTTGCATGCCAAAAATTCTTCAAATCTGATCCAGACATATCCCGAAGACGATATGTCACATGCTTCACAACTTCAACAACCTCATATGGTCCTTCCCAATTTGGCATCAACTTGTCTGTGTTCAATGGTGTAGATGTTTCAGCTTCCCGAAGGACTAAATCCCCAACTTCAAAACGCCTTTGCTTAACCCTTCGATTATAGTGCCTTGCGATTTTTTGTTGATACAAAGCCAACTTCATTACTGCAGCATCCCGAACTTCATCCACTAAATCAAGATTAAGCCGAAGTCCCTGATCATTATATAGTTCATTAAAGTTAATCCTCCGAAAAGAAGGAGAACCAACCTCAACTGGAATTAAAGCTTCAGTCTCATATGAAAGCCGAAAAGGAGAATCCCCCGTAGTTGTTCTGGGAGTTGTCCGATACGCCCATAAGACACTAGGTAGTTCCTTGGGCCATCTTCCCTTAGCATCATCCAATCTCCTTTTAATTCCATTCAATAAAGTCATGTTCGTCACCTCAACTTGCCCATTGGCTTGAGGATGGGCCACCGATACCCTCCGATGCTGTATTCCTAAATCAGAAAGAAACTTTTTGAACTCAGCTCCTACGAACTGCAACCCGTTATCGGATACCAAAACCATCAGGATCCCAAATCTAAAAACAATATTTTCTTTAAGGAAGTGAATACAATCCTGCTCAGTGATGCGCCGAAGTGGCTTCGCCTCTACCCATTTGGTCATATAGTCTATCGCCACTATCATATAGGAAAACTGTCCTTTGGCCTTCGGCATAGAACCCACCAGATCAACACCCCAAACTGCAAAAGGAACGGGGGAAAGTACTGAAGATAACTCTTCGGGTGGCCGATGTGCAACAGAACTGTTCAACTGGCATTTTGGACACTTCTGCACAAACTCCTTTGCTTCCCGAAACATCGTCGGCCAATAATACCCTTGACGAATCAGTTTATATGCCAAAGACTTGGCTCCCATATGGTTGCCGCAAATACCTTCATACACTTCCCGAAGAGCATACGAAGCTTCCGACGGGATAAGACATTTTGCCATGGGTCCCGAATACACTCGTCGGAACAGATCTCCGTCAATTAAACAAAAGTAGGCACTTCTATATTTTATATTCTTCGCCAAGATTTTATCAGTTGGCAACTTACCATCAGCCAAATACTCTAAGTAAGGAGTCAACCAACAGTTAGACCTCTCCACGCACTTAACCTCCTTCCTCAGTATGTTAGGCTCAATTAATTCCTCAATGTATACTGACCCTGACAAAGACTCGTTCAGAGTAGTAGCGAGCTGTGATAGAGCATCTGTGACACCCCCAAATCTGGGCCCACACAGCCCAAACTTGAGTCGTCAAAATACTACAACAAAATTATTACAACAAAGCACAACGTACAACAATACAGTGTATAATAATACACAACTAAGTCTTCACTATTATTGCCACACTATTTTACAAAACGTGAAGACTATGATAACTATTCCTCGGACCCTCACTCCATTCCCCGGCTAAACCCTGTTATGTTTTCATCTCCTGTTGAAAAACAATGGAACAAAAGAAAGGGTGAGCTCAAATAGCCCAGTAAAGAATATCATGACTAAGATAATGACGAATAAATTATCATTAGTCTTCAACAGTTGAGTTCTTGATAGAATACAATAGACTACAAGGTTTATATCAAAAACTGCAGTTAAATTCTTAAACAACGTTCAGATCAATAATAGCAGCGGAATGAGTAATCTATTAGAAGAATAATGCAGACTATAATGTCCACTCGGTTCTCTTTTTAGGAAAAACATCATCAACTTTTATCATCTGAAATATCATTAGTCAAGATAATACAAATTCACAGTTCCTGATCATAATCATGCACATCAACAGTTCATCTTTGTACTACGGGCCAAAGATATTCAATATAGCACCAACGGTCATGATTATACCAGATTCAGCCTTTGGTCATAATCATACCAAACAACAGTTCATCTTTGCACTACGGGCCAAAGAGAATATTCACCACGTGCCATAAAAGACACCGAACAGATGTATCGCCTTTAACCTATTATATCGCCTTTAACCTATCATCTGTTCAACAAATATATCACATCTGTGCCCCCGGCCACAGATATTCACAACAGCTTGATTTTTGGATGATTAGAATGATATAAATGATGAACAGAAGAAATAGGATAACAATAAGTATCGGAAGTTTACTTTGTACAGATTCAAATAATGTCCAAATTGTCAACATGATGTGGAGTGAAATTCAAGATCCACAGTTCAGAATAACGGTTACAATTCAATAGAAAGGTTCACGTAAATAGGAAGGTTCAGTTGAAATAATGAAGTTCAACTATTATGGAACATATAATATTTTCAGGAATTATAGAAGCAATAGTTCCATAATAAATTTCGATTTAGGAGTATGAAAGAAAATAATATCCCTTACCGTAGCAGGTTTGATTAACAAAAGGTGAAGGAAATTAATACAAAAGGTTATTCACCAACAGGCGGCAATCCGCTCCGTAAGGTTATTCCCACAATTTAATAGAATTTGAGTACAAAGAGTTATTCACCAAACAGGCGGCAATCCGCTCCGTAAGGTTATTCCCACAATTTAATAGAATTTGAGTACAAAGAGTTATTCACCAAACAGGCGGCAATCCGCTCCGTAAGGTTATTCTCAGAGATTAATAATGAATGAATACGAAAGGTTATTCACCAACAGGCGGCAATCCGCTCCGTAAGGTTATTCCCACAATTTAATACATGGAAATAAAAGGCACGTCTTATGAGTAAGGAAGAAACAATATTATTATCGAGAATCAAATAATGATAATCCCTTACCATAGTATGTTTGAATAATGGAAGATGAAAAAGATGGTATCCCTTACCGTAACACGTGACTGGATATTGATTTAAATGAGGTTGATTAACTTGAACAGTACACGTATACTTATAGATCTTCACAAATACTCAAGATGACTTAAGCACACTTAGAGAGAACTTTCACAAGAAGTATTTAGAGAGAGAAAGAAAGAACAAGTAAGGAAGTTTATGAAAAATCCTTAAGTTAAGGCTTCTATTTATAGCCAAAAATCTTATCATTCATTTAATCTAAACCATTCATTTAAAGATCATCTTTTAATCTACACCATCCATTTCAAATATTATATTATCTTTAATCTACACCATTCATTTGATATCACCTAATAATCACCTAACTTTATATTATAAACAAATCAATTTAATTATTCAACAATAATTCACACTTTAATCTACACCATTCATTTCATATCACCTAATAATCACCTAACTTTATATTATAAACAAATCAATTCAATTATTCAACAATAATTCACACTTTAATCTACATCATTCATTTCATATCACCTAATAATCACCTAACTTTATATTATAAACAAATAACTTTATCAATTCAATTATTATGACTAATTGTTATAAATACAGTATAGTTAGCTCTTAGATATCAAGTCAATAAATTAATGAAATACAACTGTTTAAATAACATCATAATAGAGATAACAATAATGTAAAATAAAGCATACGTTACTGTGTAATGACAATTATTGATTCAATAATGTGAATTACTGTGCATATGTTACTGTGACAATTATTAGGTTCAATAATTTTAAAAACAGTGCAACAACAATTATTGACTCAATGATATAAAATACAGTGTAATGACAATTATTAAATCAATAATGCAAAATACTGTGTAACAACAATTATTGAATTGATAATATAAAATATTATGCAGTGACAATTATCGATGAAATGATGCGTAACAGTTACGGTGTCAATTATCAGACCAATAATATGAGACACTATGCAATACCGTGTGTTACTGTAGAGTACCGAGTGCTACAGAAAATACCAATAACTACCGTATGCTACTATTCTTTTATCACCGGTATTTTAACAGTTCCGTTGACTATTTTTATTTAAAAAGGTTATTTCTGTCGTTTTCTATATCCGACAAATATTCCGTTGTGGGGTCCACCAATAATTTGTTATTTCGGCGCCGTCGGACCAAACGAATATTCCCCGACCAAACGAATATTGTCCGACAAAATAAAATTTGCACATAACATCCTTAACTTTTAACTTTATCGATTTAACCAGTTACTGTTTAAAAAAAGTATATCTATATGAAGAAAAATTAAATTTTGTATTTCATAAAATTCGGGGTCTTACAACCTCCCCTCCTTATGAAATTTCGTCCCCGAAATTGACGTACCTGACATATCGAAGAGGTAAGGATACTTAGATTTCATCTCAGATTCTAGCTCCCAGGTCATTTCCTCAGTATCTTGGTTCCTCCATAAAACCTTAACTTGAGGTATAACCTTTGAGCGTAGGATCTGCTCCTTCTTATCCAGGATCTTAACAGGTACCTCCTCGTATGTTAAATCCTCTGCTATAACGTCTGGTTCTAACTCAATGACGTGGTTTGGGTCCTTCACATATTTACGTAACATAGATATGTGAAAAACGTTATGGATGCGAGACATACTTGGTGGTAGGGCTAGTCTGTAGGCTACGGTTCCTATTCGATCGAGGATTTCAAATGGGCCAATAAATCGAGGGTTGAGCTTTCCTCTCTTTCCGAATCTCGTAACCCCTTTCCATGGAGAAACACGTAAGAATACATGATCTCCGACGTTGAAACTTTCGTCTCTCCGATGAAGATCAGCATAACTCTTTTGTCGTTCTTGTGCGGTCTGTATTCGTTGTCGGATCATTTGGATCTTTTCGGTCGTCAAGCGTACCAACTCGGGTCCCAACAATTTTGCTTCTCCTACCTCATTCCAACATATTGGAGAGCGACACTTCCTTCCATACAATGCCTCGAATGGAGCCATGCCTATGCTTGCTTGGTAACTGTTGTTGTAAGAAAATTCCACCAACGGCAAGTACTTATCCCAACTTCCTTTGAAGTCTAATACACAAAGTCTCAAAAGATCTTCGAGGGTCTGGATCGTCCTTTCCGATTGTCCGTCCGTTTGAGGATGGTATGCAGAACTAAAACGTAGTTCAGTGCCCATAGCTTTTTGTAGACTGATCCAAAAGCGTGAAGTGAATCTAGGATCCCGATCAGAAACTATGGAAACTGGCATGCCATGCAATCTCACGATCTCATTTATGTACATACCGGCAAGACGTTCAAGTGAAAAGTTTTCTCGTATAGGCAAGAAATGAGCAGATTTGGTCAATCTATCTACGATCACCCAAATTGCATCTAAGCCTTGAGAAACTTTTGGAAGACCCGTCACGAAGTCCATATTGATGTGTTCCCACTTCCATTCGGGAACTTCAAGTGATTGTAATGGACCTTTAGGAACTTGATGTTCTGCTTTGACACGTTGACAAGTTAGGCACCTTGAGATAAACTCCGCAATCTCTCTTTTCATATTGTTCCACCAAAATGTATGTCGAAGATCTCGATACATCTTGGTACCTCCTGGGTGGATTGCAAACGGCGTGTTGTGTGCCTCCATCATGATTTTATGCTTTAATTCAGGATCGTTAGGAACACAGAGTCGAGAGTTGACTCGAAGTATTCCTTTCTCGTCGATTCTTGCTTCGGGAATGGCACCTTCTTGTACTTTCTTTATCATGTTTATCAGTTCCGGATCGGTAGCTTGAGCAGCTTTAATTTTATCGATTAAAGTTGGTTCTACTCGCACGTGAGCAATCTTCGAGTGGGTCCCTGGTGTCTTTAGCTCTATCTCCATCTTTTGCAAGTCGTACAAAATACACTTTTGTGTTGTCAGCAGTGCACTTGTACTTGCATAAGATTTTCTGCTCAAAGCGTCAGCTACAACGTTCGCCTTTCCCGGGTGATACTGGATTGTGTGGTCATAATCCTTTAACAGCTCAAGCCAACGTCGTTGTCGCATGTTGAGTTCCTTCTGGGTGAAGAAATACTTGAGACTTTTATGATCCGTATAGATATCCACTTTTTCTCCGTACAAGTAGTGTCTCCAGATCTTCAACGCGAAAACGACTGCTGCCAACTCTAGATCATGAGTAGGATAATTTTTCTCATAATCTTTGAGTTGTCGAGAGACGTAGGCTATAACCTTTCCATGTTGCATAAGGACACAGCCTAGACCTTTGCCAGAAGCATCGCTGTAGATAACAAATTCTCCTGATCCTGATGGTATGGTCAGAACAGGAGCTGAAACCAGTCTCTTCTTGAGTTCTTGGAAACTTTTCTCGCATTCCTCGCTCCATATGAATTTTGTGCTTTTCCGAGTAAGCTGCGTTAATGGAGTGGCAATTCGAGAAAATCCTTCTACGAATCTCCGATAATAACCAGCTAGACCCAGAAAACTTCGGACTTCGGTTACTGTTTTGGGTTGTTCCCAATTTAGTACCGTTTCAATCTTCGCAGGATCGACTGATATTCCTTGACTAGAAATCACATGCCCAAGAAACGCGACCTCCTCAAGCCAGAACTCACATTTCTTCAACTTGGCATATAATTTATTTTCACGGAGCTTTTGTAGTATCAATCTCAGGTGTTGTTCATGATCCTCGCGACTCTTGGAGTATATGAGGATGTCATCAATAAAGACAACCACAAAATGATCCAAATGTTCCTTGAATATCCGGTTCATCATGTCCATGAAAGCTGCAGGAGCATTAGTTAGTCCAAAAGGCATGACTAAGAACTCATAATGCCCATAACGAGTTCTGAAAGCAGTCTTTGTAATGTCCTCAGCTTTAACCTTTAACTGATGATATCCAGAACGGAGATCAATCTTTGAGAAATGTTGAGCGCCTTGCAATTGATCAAACATGTCATCAATCCGAGGTAACGGGTACCTGTTCTTGATGGTGACATGGTTCAATTCTCGGTAGTCAATGCACAATCTCATACTCCCGTCTTTCTTCTTCACAAATAGAACAGGAGCACCCCAAGGTGATGCACTCGGACGAATGAAACCGGTATCCAACAATTCCTGTAGTTGGACTTTTAACTCTTGAAGTTCAATGGGAGCCATTCGGTAGGGAGCTTTGGAAATGGGCTTGGTACCGGGTTCAAGATCAATATAAAAATCAATTTCACGGTTTGGGGGTAAGCCAGGAAGTTCTTCAGGAAAAACGTCAGGAAACTCATTAACAATGGGAATATCATTTAAGTTTGACGTATTTTTGTTCAAATCAGTGACATGAGCTAAAAAGGCTTGACATCCGTTTTTCAATAAACGAATGGCTTTATGGCTAGAAATAACAGTTATAGATTTCAATGGTTTAGTTGCTTGAATTTGCATGACAGGTTGATTAGGAATATGAAAACTAATAATCTTATGAAAACAATCAATTTTAGCATGATGGGTAGTCAACCAATCAATTCCTAAAATCACATCAAATTCACGCATCTCCAAAGAAATAAGGTCAACAGATAATGTGAGGTTGTTGATTTGAACTAGGCAAGATTTATAGACAGTAGATGTAATGGTCATTTCTCCTAATGGGGTTTCAACTGATAAGTCAAAGTCCAAGTTTTCAGGAGTTAAGTTTAAACGCTGAGCACATGCAGGTGAGATAAAAGAATGGGTAGAGCCAGTATCTAACAAAGCGTAGACTTCACGAGAATTTATGAATAGCTTACCGGTTATCACCTCGTTCGAGTTTCGCGTCATTTGGGATGTCACAACAAAAGCTCTCCCTTGAACTACAGATTTTCCTTTATCCGCGCTAGCTTTTGGTATCATCATTGCAGCTGGACTTGATTTTGTGGCAGGACAAAACCGCGCAAGATGACCCTCTTTCCCACAACTGTAGCACTTTTTGGACTGCAGTGTACAGTTTGGGCTGATGTGACCTTCCTGACCACACCTATAGCATCTCACTGGTGGTCGATCTTCTCCCCTTGAAACTGGGGTCGGTGCTGGTGTTGGTACTAGTGCTGGTGCCCTTCCATAATTATTATGGAATCTCTTTCTTTTGAAATTGTTCCCACTAGATTCTCCTCTTCTGTTATTTGGTGTGGAATTACCACCGAAGTGTTGGTTACCTCCTCGATGGTTCTCGTTCCTGTGGTTGTTGTCACTCCTTTCTCTATGCTGATCATTAACTCTTGGCTGCAATGTTTCATCTGTTTGCTCCACCCTTTGAGCCCTATCTACAACATCTGAATACAAACTGAATTTATGAGAACTAAGTTGTTGACGAATTTTGAGTCTCAAACCTCTCAGGAACATTCGACTCATTCGTGCTTCGTCATCTACTAGATGAGTCGCAAAACGAGACAGTTCAGCAAACTTAGCTTCATATTGAGAAACTGTCATGTTTTCCTGCTCCAGCTTAATGAATTCCACTTCCTTCATATGGCGGATGCTTTCTGGAAAGTACTTCTCGTTAAATAGTTCTTCGAATTCTGTCCAAGACATTTCGAGTGCTGAAGGTTGGATACGTTTTACCGCTTCCCACCAATGGTCCGCCTCACCTCGTAACATAAAAGTGGCAAATGGCACCTTCTGATCATCAGCGCATTGTAAGACATCAAGTATTTTTGTCGTCTGCTTCAGCCATGCCTCCGCTTTGAGTGGGTCAGGCTTCCCGTGGAATTCAGGTGGTCCTAATTCTTTAAATTGCTTAACAGTGACCATCCTCAAATTGCCAGCATTTCTACCGTTATTATTGACTGGATTTCCTCTTCCTTGATTCTGTATGAACTGCATGAAATTCCTAAAGAATCCATCGTTCATCATGTTATCAGGAACATTATTTCCTGAGTTGGCAGGAGGATTGTTTGGGGCCTCTTGATTCTCGGCTACATTTGCTTCGGGTATTCCATAGTTAACCTCTTGATTTTCAGATGCCATACCTAACTGTGGTCACAAAATAAATGTTAGTTCAAATAAACTGACTCATCACTTCATGTTCCTACATTCAAATCGACTCATTAGATAATAAAATCTATTTTAGGTAGGACACACTAGTGACTGATTCTATTCGTCTCTCCCCTCCTAGTTCTACCCCAGATCGCCATTAAAGACCATATCCCTAAGCTCTGATGCCAACTGTGACACCCCCAAATCTGGGCCCACACAGCCCAAACTTGAGTCGTCAAAATACTACAACAAAATTATTACAACAAAGCACAATGTACAACAATACAGTGTATAATAATACACAACTAAGTCTTCACTATTATTGTCACACTATTTTACAAAACGTGAAGACTATGATAACTATTCCTCGGACCCTCACTCCATTCCCCGGCTAGACCCTGTTATGTTTTCATCTCCTGTTGAAAAACAATGGAACAAAAGAAAGGGTGAGCTCAAATAGCCCAGTAAAGAATATCATGACTAAGATAATGACGAATAAATTATCATTAGTCTTCAACAGTTGAGTTCTTGATAGAATACAATAGACTACAAGGTTTATATCAAAAACTGCAGTTAAATTCTTAAACAACGTTCAGATCAATAATAGCAGCGGAATGAGTAATCTATTAGAAGAATAATGCAGACTATAATGTCCACTCGATTCTCTTTTTAGGAAAAACATCATCAACTTTTATCATCTGAAATATCATTAGTCAAGATAATACAAATTCACAGTTCCTGATCATAATCATGCACATCAACAGTTCATCTTTGTACTACGGGCCAAAGATATTCAATATAGCACCAACGGTCATGATTATACCAGATTCAGCCTTTGGTCATAATCATACCAAACAACAGTTCATCTTTGCACTACGGGCCAAAGAGAACATTCACCACGTGCCATAAAAGACACCGAACAGATGTATCGCCTTTAACCTATTATATCGCCTTTAACCTATCATCTGTTCAACAAATATATCACATCTGTGCCCCCGGCCACAGATATTCACAACAGCTTGATTTTTGGATGATTAGAATGATATAAATGATGAACAGAAGAAATAGGATAACAATAAGTATCGGAAGTTTACTTTGTACAGATTCAAATAATGTCCAAATTGTCAACATGATGTGGAGTGAAATTCAAGATCCACAGTTCAGAATAACGGTTACAATTCAATAGAAAGGTTCACGTAAATAGGAAGGTTCAGTTGAAATAATGAAGTTCAACTATTATGGAACATATAATATTTTCAGGAATTATAGAAGCAATAGTTCCATAATAAATTTCGATTTAGGAGTATGAAAGAAAATAATATCCCTTACCGTAGCAGGTTTGATTAACAAAAGGTGAAGGAAATTAATACAAAGGGTTATTCACCAACAGGCGGCAATCCGCTCCGTAAGGTTATTCCCACAATTTAATAGAATTTGAGTACAAAGAGTTATTCACCAAACAGGCGGCAATCCGCTCCGTAAGGTTATTCCCACAATTTAATAGAATTTGAGTACAAAGAGTTATTCACCAAACAGGCGGCAATCCGCTCCGTAAGGTTATTCTCAGAGATTAATAATGAATGAATACGAAAGGTTATTCACCAACAGGCGGCAATCCGCTCCGTAAGGTTATTCCCACAATTTAATACATGGAAATAAAAGGCACGTCTTATGAGTAAGGAAGAAACAATATTATTATCGAGAATCAAATAATGATAATCCCTTACCATAGTATGTTTGAATAATGGAAGATGAAAAAGATGGTATCCCTTACCGTAACACGTGACTGGATATTGATTTAAATGAGGTTGATTAACTTGAACAGTACACGTATACTTATAGATCTTCACAAATACTCAAGATGACTTAAGCACACTTAGAGAGAACTTTCACAAGAAGTATTTAGAGAGAGAAAGAAAGAACAAGTAAGGAAGTTTATGAAAAATCCTTAAGTTAAGGCTTCTATTTATAGCCAAAAATCTTATCATTCATTTAATCTAAACCATTCATTTAAAGATCATCTTTTAATCTACACCATCCATTTCAAATATTATATTATCTTTAATCTACACCATTCATTTGATATCACCTAATAATCACCTAACTTTATATTATAAACAAATCAATTTAATTATTCAACAATAATTCACACTTTAATCTACACCATTCATTTCATATCACCTAATAATCACCTAACTTTATATTATAAACAAATCAATTCAATTATTCAACAATAATTCACACTTTAATCTACACCATTCATTTCATATCACCTAATAATCACCTAACTTTATATTATAAACAAATAACTTTATCAATTCAATTATTATGACTAATTGTTATAAATACAGTATAGTTAGCTCTTAGATATCAAGTCAATAAATTAATGAAATACAACTGTTTAAATAACATCATAATAGAGATAACAATAATGTAAAATAAAGCATACGTTACTGTGTAATGACAATTATTGATTCAATAATGTGAATTACTGTGCATATGTTACTGTGACAATTATTAGGTTCAATAATTTTAAAAACAGTGCAACAACAATTATTGACTCAATGATATAAAATACAGTGTAATGACAATTATTAAATCAATAATGCAAAATACTGTGTAACAACAATTATTGAATTGATAATATAAAATATTATGCAGTGACAATTATCGATGAAATGATGCGTAACAGTTACGGTGTCAATTATCAGACCAATAATATGAGACACTATGCAATACCGTGTGTTACTGTAGAGTACCGAGTGCTACAGAAAATACCAATAACTACCGTATGCTACTATTCTTTTATCACCGGTATTTTAACAGTTCCGTTGACTATTTTTATTTAAAAAGGTTATTTCTGTCGTTTTCTATATCCGACAAATATTCCGTTGTGGGGTCCACCAATAATTTGTTATTTCGGCGCCGTCGGACCAAACGAATATTCCCCGACCAAACGAATATTGTCCGACAAAATAAAATTTGCACATAACATCCTTAACTTTTAACTTTATCGATTTAACCAGTTACTGTTTAAAAAAAAATATATCTATATGAAGAAAAATTAAATTTTGTATTTCATAAAATTCGGGGTCTTACAGCATCAGCCACAGTATTATTGCTTCGATCAACGTTCTGCAATGAATAAGAGATGAAATACTGCAAAACACTCTTTACTTCGGAGAAATACCTCGTCATTCTAATCCCCCGAGCTTCGTATTCCCCATGAATCTGTTTTATCACCAGCTGAGAATCACTCATGATCAGCAAGTTTTTTACCTCCAAACTGCGAGCCAATCTTAGGCCTGCCAATGTCCAACCCTGTGGTAAAGAAACCCAACGCCTGGGTCATATCCAGGTTAACTACTGCCTCTGCTGCCTCCCTGAACCTCTGTACGTACTGGTTTAGAGTCTCATCTCCCTTCTGTTTAATTTGCATCAGCGATGCAGTCAGCTTTCCCCTCTTCTTATTACTCTCGAACCGGTCATGAAATTTATCGCATAACTCTTTCCATGAA
This sequence comes from Hedera helix, assembly GCA_947179155.2. Taxonomy (NCBI): domain Eukaryota; kingdom Viridiplantae; phylum Streptophyta; class Magnoliopsida; order Apiales; family Araliaceae; genus Hedera; species Hedera helix. The sequence goes on along the minus strand of OX359272.1, from coordinate 10,668,276 downwards.
TTAATACTTCCCGATGGCAAAGATACAATCCACTGCTTCGCTGCCTTCTTCAAAGTTGTTATGAAAATCTTGCACATCCCCGCATAAGAGTTGTTGTTGTAAGAACCCCAAATTTTATGAAATACAAAATTTAATTTTTCGTCATATATATATTTTTCCTGAAACAGTAGGTGGTTAAATTGATAAGGTTACAAGTTAAGGATGTTATGTGCAAATTTTATTATGTCGGACAATATTCGTTTGGTCGGAGAATATTCGTTTTGTCGGGGAATATTCAATTCGTACGACGGCGCCGAAATAACAAAATAATAGTGGACCCCCACAACGACTTATTGTCGGATATAGAAAGCGACATACGTAATCTTTCTAAATAAATATAGTCAACGGTATTATCATCTTAAACTGTTAAAATACTCGATGATAAAGGAATAGTAACATACGGTATTACATAGTAGCATACGGTATTGCACAGTAGCACACGGTATTGCACAGTGTTTCATATTATTAAACTGATAAAGTGGTTATTGTACTATATTGACTTTATTGAACCAATAATTGTCACATGCATAATAATTCATATTATTGAGCTAATAATTGTCACGGTAGCATATGCACAATAATTCACATTAATGAATCAATAATTGTCATTACACAATAACGTGTTATTTTCTTATTTATTTTCAACATTATTGTTATCTCTTTTATGATATTGATTAAACTGTTGTATTCTATTATTAGTTGATTTTCCTGTTTTTCTAACTCCAAAAGCCAACTACACTGCAATTACAACAATTAGCCATAATAATGAATAATTTTGAATTATTGTTGAATAATTGAATTGATAAAGTTATTTGTTTTTATTATGATAAATTATATAAAGTTGTTTGTTTTTATATATAAAGTTAATTGATTTATTTAAAGTTAGTTGTTTTATATATAAACTAAATTGAATGGTATAGATTAAAAAATGATCTTTAAATGAATGGTTTAGATTAAAGAAATCTTAAAAGATAAAATAAGTGGTATGGATTAAACATTATCTTGAAATATACGGTTTGGATTAAATTAGGAAATCTTGGTGATGATAAGATTTTTTGCTATAAATAGAGGACTTAACTTAAGGATTTTTCATAAAAAACTTCTTTGCTTATTCTTTCTTTCACTATCCAAATATTTCTTTGTAAAAGTTCTCTTTGAGTGTGCTAAAGTCATCTTGAGTATTTGTAAAGATCTGTAAGTGTACGAGTACTGACCAAGTTGACCAACTTCATATCCAGTCACGTGTTAATGTAAGGGATACCATCTTTTTCATCTTCCATTATTCAAACTTACTATGGTAAGGGATTATCATTATTTGATTCTAAAAAATAATATCGTTTATTTCTCACTCGTAAGATGTGTCATTTATTTCCATATATTAATTTATGGGAATAACCTGACTACGCGGACTACCGCATGTTTGGTGAATAACCTTTCGTATTCATTCTTTATTAATCTCTGAGAATAACCTGACTACGCGGACTACCGCATGTTTGGTGAATTACTCTTCGTATTCATTTCTTACTTGTATCTTGTTAGTAAAGTTTCCTGAAATGAATATATATTCTTTAATAGTTTGCGCTTCATCTAATATCATTTCAACTGAACCTTCCTATTTTTCTAAATCTTTCTATTGAACCTTAACTGTTATTCTGAACTGTGGATCTTAAATATCATTCTTAAATTTTAGTCCACATCATGTTGACAATTTGGACATTATTTGAATATGCACAAAGAAAAATCATAAACTTTTGATATTTATTGATCATACTGTTTATTCTGATTCATCATCTATATCACGGTTGTTATTCTAATCATCAAGAACCATGTTGTTGTGAATATCTGTGGCCTGGGGCACAGTTGATAGGATAAAGGCGATATAATTATTGTGTCTTTTAGGGCACGTGGTGAATATTCTCTTTAGCCTGGGGCAAAGATGAACTGTTGTTAGTATGATTGTGACCAAAGGCTGAAAACTGTTATAATCATTACCGTTGGTGTTATATTTGAATATCTTTGGCTCTAAATGCAAAGATGAACTATTGACTGACATGATTATAATCAGAAACTGGAAATTTATCTTATCATGACCAGCAGTGTTTAAGATGATAAGAGTTGATGATATTTTTCTTAAAAAGAGACGCGAGTAGACATCATAGTCTACATTATTCTTCTAATGGATTGCTTTCTGCTGTTATTATTGATACAAAGCTTATTGTCTATTATATTCAATTAAGAACTCATCTGTTGAAGGCTAATGATAATTTATTTGTCATTATCTTAGTCATGATATTTCTTACTGGGCTATTTGAGCTCACCCTTTCTTTTGTTCCATTGTTTTTCAGAAAATGAGAGAGTAGCCGAGTCTAGCAGGGGAATGGAGTGACGGTCCGAGTGATAGCTATTGTAGTCTTCACATGTTGTATATAGTGTGACAATAATAGTGAAGACTTGGTTGTGTATTATTGCGTTTTGTATTTCTGTTCTATGTACTATTTGTATTAGAAATTATGTATTTTATGGCGTCTCAAATTGGGCTATGTAGGCCTAGATTTGGGGGCGTCACAGTAAAATACCATAAATTATCGTATGCTACTATTCTTTTATCACTGTTATTTTAACAGTTAACACCGTTGACTATTTTTATTTAAAAATGTTACTTATGTCGTTTTCTATATCCGACAAATATTCCGTTGTGGGGTCCACCAATAATTAGTTATTTTGGCGTCGTCGTACGACCCGAATATTCCCCGACAAAACGAATATTGTCCGACAAAATAAAATTTGCACATAACATCCTTAACTTTCAATTTCGTCAATTTAACCACTTACTGTTTCATGAAAAAATATATATGAAGAAAAATTAAATTTTATATTTCATAAAATTTGGGGTCTTACATGTTCAGTCAACGTATTGTTGGGAGACCACAAACAGGCAAATAGTGAGTTGGTCAGTGAATGTATAATGCATAAATTAACAAATTTGAAAAAAATATACACACCAACCGATATTGTGGATGACATGATGACAGAATATAATGTGTCTATCTCTTACCAAAAAGCATGGAGATCGAAGGAGAAAGCGTTGGAAAAGGTGAGATGAAATCCACACGACTACTCAATGATCCCATCATGGTTACACATGCTGAAGAAAACAAATCCAGGTAACAATTAAAAACATTTTATTGGTTTTTCATAATTAGTTGGTTACCAACTAAACTGATTTGGTTACCCAACTCAACTGATTTGGATACCATTAACCAACTTAATGGTTACCAACTACTAGGGATTTGGATACTGTATACTAAGAATTCTAATGATAATGCTCATGTTTCATATCAGGTTCTGTCACATCCCTTGAGTTGGAAACAAATGGTCGTTTCAAGTATTTATTCTTTGCCATTGGAGCTTCCATTCAAGCATGGAACCATTGCTTTCCAATAATTGTAATCGATGGGACGTTCATACAATCAACTTACAGGGGGACACTACTGATAGCAAGCACACAAGATGCAAATCGAAACATTGTTTCGATTGCTTTTGCAGTGGTTGACAGCGAAAATGAATTATCTTGGAGATGGTTTTTCGTAAATTTAAGAATTGCTTGTGGAGTTAGGGAAGGCCAATGCATTGTCTCAGATAGAAATGAAGCCATTATACAAGGACTGAACTTTGTGTTTCCGGACGTCATGCATGGTTCCTGCACATACCATGTACTGAAAAATATAAAAAATAGATTCAAAAAGAGAGGAGAGGAACTTAAACAGGCTTACAACGGGGCTTGTAAAGCTTACACTATTGAACAATTTAACAAAGACATGGTTGAACTTGATGCCATTGATCCTCGAATAAGGACATATTTGGAGGAAGAGGTCAAGTTGGATAAATGCACCAGGCTCCACGGGACTGTAAGTAAATACTCAACAATGACTTCAAATACCGCCGAATTTATTAACAACGCAATCAAAATGATCAGGGATCTTCCAGTTGCATCAATGATTAAATGCCTACGTTGTTTGGTTCAAAGATGGTATTTCACAAACAAACAAGCAGCCATATCAACATTCACAACCCTTTCCACAACAGCTGAGGGAAAGTTGCAATCTAATATCATTAAATCAAAGAAACTTAAGGTAACTAATACAAATTTTAAATTATTGCATCATAAGTTACATTTGCATTTGTATGGAAACCTATTTGTTCACTATTGGTTACTATGTAACATTATACTGTCTAATGTTGTCTTAGTTACTGACTAAAACTGACTTGGTTACTGTGTAACATTATAATAGTTACTGACTAATACTGACTTGTTTCCTGACTAATGGTAACTTGGTTACTATGTAATATTATGTTGGTTACTAAATAATACTTAATTGCTTATTGCATAACATTCTAATGGTTACTGACTACTGCTGAGTTGGTTACTGTGTATCATTGTACTGGTTACTAACTGATACTTGTTTGGTTACTCTACATAATTATAATGTTATTGTGTTTTGTAATTATAACATTGAGTTGTTTACTTTACTATACTTATTCTGTTTTCAGACAATGAAAATGATTCCAGTTGTACTTTATTCTAACAACACTTAATTTGTGTTGTAGGTTGAGACATCAAACTTAGTGATTTTCACTGTTTACGATGTCACCAAATAATATATTGTGGACATCGACCAAAAGACATGCACATGTCGTAAATTTCAGTACCATGAGATGCCTTGTCCACATGTTGTTGCTGTTATGAACAAGCGAAATTTGAGCTGTTATGATTTTTGTTCAAAAAATTATTCTAAAACAATTTTGGTTGACACATATTCCGCTTCCATCATGCCGTTAGAGGACAAAGAAATGGAATATACCATACGAAGTAAGAAACATATGTGTAAAACCACCGAACACAAGAAGACCAACGGGAAGACCAAAAATAGGGAAGTACAAACACGGGTCTGAACTTAAAATTCAAAACAAATGCAGCAGGTGCCAAGAAAAAGGACACAACAGGAAAATATGCAATAATCCACCTGTTTTAAGACCCAAAAAAGGTCTGATATGGTGCAGATACATTAAGAGTGTAAATACATGAATATATAATTGTTTACTATGAGTAACCATTATCTATATGGTTAGTAACATTTTTTATTGTGTACAGTAAACCAAATTGTTACTGCTTAATAATTTGATTTCTGATTTCATTATGAGTTTCCAATATAAAGCACACATATATATACATTGTACAATTGTTAACTATTGTACAACATTTTTATGTAAATTTGTTTACCACCTAAAATAAAATGGTTACGACTTCATTAATGTTTAATTACTACCAAGTAAATAACTATGTAATTTAAAAGTATCCATCAGCTATATAAATAGGAACCCACACATGTACACTATGCACTTGACTATAAATCAGACACATACATTTAAAACTTTATAATATTCATGATACAAACTTATAACTGTTTGATTACCAACAAAAACAAAAATTGTTAACAAATATGTAGGTTTGGATATTTACCTATCATTTCAACTTAAATAGCTGGTATATACTGATTTTAACTAATTTTATGTCAATTTGTTCACTAATAAGTAATAAAATGGTTACCTATACAATAAAAATAATGGTAGCTAAAACAAAACTAGAATCCATCTTAGAAAATCATGTATAATAAACAATTACATATTAACCAAAAAAAAAAAACTAAAATCCCTCATTGATTGTACAATAATAGTAGTCAAAAACCATTAAATAACAGTAAAACAAATATAATAAATCAGTAACCAAATAGTTACATAACAGTAACCATAAAATGTTATAATGGTAACCAAAACAAAAAACAACCTGTGCATCCAGCATCCTGTAATGAAAGTGATATTGTTTGTTTAGACAACCCAAGTATACTCTGACATGTACATTTCACAATTTATATATGTCCTGAAACAAGCTTGTAACTCTCTGGTTACTATCAAAACAATAGTTGGTTACCTTTTTATACATATTTGGTTACCAACTGTACATCTCAGACAATGTATCAAACACAACTTAAAAGAAACAAAAACCAACCAACAAACAATGTTGCTTTCATTATTGCTAAATTCTCAAATATGTAAAACAAATATAATAAATCAGTAACCAAATAGTTACATAACAGTAACCATAAAATGTTATAATGGTAACCAAAACAAAAAACAACTTGTGCATCCAGCATCCTGTAATGAAAGTGATATTGTTTGTTTAGGCAACCCAAGTATACTTTGACATGTACATTTCACAATTGATATATGTCCTGAAACAAGCTTGTAACTTTCTGGTTACCTTTTTATACATATTTGGTTACCAACTGTACATATCAGACAATGTATCAAACACAACTTAAAAGAAACAAAAACCAACCAACAAACAATGTTGCTTTCATTACTGCTAAAATTCTTAAATATGTAATCCCATTTACATAAGATCCAATAAACATCACAAACTCATAATCCATACAAAACTGTTGTGTATATCCCAAAAAAAATGTTGTGTATATCCCAAAATATGTCCCTATCTCAAAAAATGTTGTGTATATCCCAAAAAATAAAATACAATACACAATTCATAAATACAAAACACGAGATCCAAACTAATCAAAATCTATAACAAATCTTCCTGGAAATTCTCTGTCAGTCTCATATCCCTCCAACTGCTTGTTCCTTGCATGCATATATAGGTTTGTGCATAACTTCTTTCGATACTGCGCAATAGGAAATGGAATAGGAATTTCATCAAATTTCTGATGAATGACATGCTCAACGAAACATATCGTGAACATCCCGCAATCACTACACAAACAGAAAAAAGATAACAAAAATCAAAACTAAAATCAACCTATATGTAATAATTAAAAAAATGTAAACAATGTAACCCTTACCCCTCAACTTGTTCAGGAACCGCCTCTGCAAATTCCAACTCAATTATATCATCTTCCTCCTTGTTGCGATACGGTTCACTGCTAAAGTCAATGTCAGACCAAACAGTTATAACATAAAAATCGAACAGTTATATCATAATAACGAAAACATGTTTTCATGGTAACCAAATTCATTTCAGCCAACAAATTTATACTACACAAATACATTGTAACCAAAACAACATACAAACATACTAAATTGAGTGAACAATAATAGATTCCAAATCATAAGCAAACATTAACAACAAACATACTAAAGCAGTAACCAAACTGTTATATTATATAATCTAGTGCTAACAAAAATATTAACAAGATGTAGTACATATCAGTTTATATAGTAACTAAACAATTATATGATAGTAACCAAATAGTTATAACATAGTAACCGAACAGTTATATCTTAGTAACGAAAACATGTTTTCAGGGTAACCAAATCCATTTCAGCCAACAAATTTATACTACACAAATACATTGTAACCAAAACAACATACAAAAGTAACCAAAATACCAAATTGAGTTAACAATAATATAGTCCAAATCATAAGCAAACATTAACAATAAACATACTAAAGCAGTAACCAAATAGTTATATCACAGTAACCAACATTTTTTTCCATGGTAACCAAACAATTATATGATAGTAACCGACCAATTATAAGATAGTAACCAAAACATCTTTTAATGATAACCAAAAACAAACTAACTAAGAAACCAAATATTTATATAATCATAAAATAACAAAATTTAAATTAACAAATCTTTAAAATTCTTTCTGTTAGAATTATATTCTGGCCAAGCACTTGTCCTTCTGACTTAACTACATCGACATCAAAAATATCATCTAAATGCATTTCAGAATGCTTGATATCACTATGAATAACCAACCTATCCTCACTCTTACTGGATTTCTGACCTGCATTCTCCCCCTTCCCCTTACTTTCCATAACAAAATTCTTCAAGCCCTTTACAGAATCATCCTCTGTGATTATCTTCCTCTTTCCGTACTTCTTCCTTGTATCAGCCATTCTACACAAATCGCACGAACAGAGACGGAATAAACGAACAGATAGAGAATAAACGGAAGAACACGAACAGATAGGGAATAACTCGAACAAAAAGGGAATAACACGAACAGATACAGAGAGGGAAGAACACGAACAAAGAAAGAAGAAAGGGTTTCGTAATGGCAGTTATCACATCTTTCAAAATAAAATAAACCATTTCAAGTTGGACACTAATTTATCATGTCAACCATTAATATTAATCCCTAAAATTAAGGACTTATAGTTATATTAATATTGTAAATAAAAATAAAAAAGTATAATATTATTGTAATTATTTTATAGAGGTATGATTTTTGTAATTAATTTTAAAAATATATTAATATATGTAATTTTCCCTATTCCATATCCTATCACTCAGCACAAAGCCAATTGGAACAGATGGCATCATGTGTTAAATATTTCAATTTTACAGATTTTTCTTAAAATTAAAGGTTCCCTACATTATTATTAAGAATTAAGCTACCTTTCCACAACTTGGCTCTATCTTCTAGCTTCACTCTATCTTCTAGCTTCAATGAGGATCACATGCATATTATTTACTTTTGACAATTAATGGCAAGTTGTAGAGCTACCCCTTTAATTACAAAAAAAAAACAATATCTCTTTAAAGCCATTATCATCAACAATAAGTGGAGCACCCTTTACCTTCTGAATCATTTCAATATTTCTATATATACAGGTACTCCACTTATTGTTAATGTATTTACATAATCCATCATTTGATGTATTATTTACTACCATAAGTCCATAACTGAGTTTTCAACCTTTATGGCAACAAACATAAAAATAATAAAGCAACAACAAATTTATTATAAATTAATGCCATTCCATTGATCCGTTACTGCATCAAAATCAGACATGTCATTTACTTTTTCATAAGAAAAATTAATCACAGGTTCTTCATAAAACTTAGCCACTACTTTCAATACTCTTTGGATCGTGGTCGCCATGCTAATATTGAAGGCTGTCTGTGACAAAATTTGTCTATATAGTTAACACTTTTTAATCAAAATCAGACATGTCTTTTAGTTTTTCTTTTTTAGTGGCTGGTATAGATAGATCCCTCTAATACGAGAAATTATTATATGTTCCTGGAATATAACTACAGTATATACTCCACCATCTCACATGAAAGTGAATTCTACACGGGCCCAATCATATCAATAATTTCTCCTCTGATACAGCACATCTTCCATTGGGGGGGAGGGGGGAGGGGGGAGGGGGGAGGGGGGGGGGATTTATATATTATTTAATACCCATACACCTTTACTCACGTGAAATTAAATTTGTCTAGTTTATTATATAGATTTTGTCCTTACTTTATTTAGTGATTTATACTTCTTTTTCTTTCTTTCTATGGACAGATTCTCCCTTTGTTAGCGGTAGACATGATGTGATCGGATCACATGGCCAAAGATACATTGTACATGGACAAGTTATAGAAGTAACAGGGGTGCCATTGTTCATCAGTCTTTTTTGTTTTCTTCTTACTTCTGCTATCAAACGTCTGTTTGTGAGCATGGATGGCCAATCTATCAAGAAGGAAAATGATTGAAGATCATGGTTTACTGGTTAAACAGTAGCTAAAGCCAACATGGAAGAGAATCAAAAGGCAGTGCTCCTCGGATAAATCAATTCTGTATTCAATTTTTTTTTTTAATATTTGAAGAAAAATGATAATGACATAATTTTTTGAAATATTAAAATTTATGATTACGTAAATACATATATTACTATTAAATTTTAACGGGTCATAGATGTAAAATTCAAATTTTGTAAATTCACTTTTCCTCGAAAGTAAAGATTCCCTACATTATTATTAAGAATTAAGTGGTTTATATTTGCTGAAAGCTACCTTTCAACAACTTGGCTCTGTCTTCTGGCTTCAATGAGGATCACATGCATATTATTTACTTCCGACAAATAATGGCAAGTTGTAGATCAACCCCTTCAATAAGAAAACAACATCTCTTTAAAACCATTATCATCAATATTTCTATATATACAGGTGTTTCTTTCTCATAAGTGACAACCAGTTTGGAAACTAATTAACCCAGTACTCTCCTTCCCTTTCTTTGGTAGCTAGCTGTTTCAAAAACAATGGCAGAATCAATTTTATGTGGCATTGCTGAAAACCTTTTGGGAAAGCTTGGCTCTTTAGCTGTCCAAGAAATTGGATTAGCATTGGGGGTCAAAAATGACTTAAACAAGCTCAGCGAGACTTTAGCCACAATTCAAGTCGTGATGTTGGATGCTGAGCGGCAACAAGAAACAAATCCCAAGTTACGCAGATGGCTGAAAAGGCTAAAAGATGTGTGTTCTTCTGCCGAAAATGTTCTTGATGAGTTCGAAATTCTTGCTTTGCGACAACAAGTGATGCAAAGGAGTAGTTTAACTAAAAAGGTACGAAACTTCTTTTCCTCTTCAAATCCAATTGTATTCAATTTCAAAATGGGCCACAAAATTAAGGAAATAAGACTAGCTCTAGATGATATTGCCAAGGAGAAAGATGACTATCATCTTTCGCAACAAACTTTGGATAGACGGGTACCGCACGTTTGGAGAGAAACCCATTCACGAGTTGAAAGTGGTGTTGTTATTGGAAGAAACCGTGATAAAAAAGTGATCATCAGTCACTTGTTGGGAGTAGATGATGGTAAACGTGTTGCAGTCATTCCAATAGTTGGAATGGGTGGTCTTGGTAAGACCACGCTTGCGAAATCTGTGTTTAATGATAAAAGGGTGATTGAATATTTCGCGTTTAAAAAATGGGTGTGTGTGTCAGAGGATTTTGATTTGAAAAAGATCATTTCCAATATTGTAGACTGCGAGGAGTCGAGTCTAGAAAATATGGCAAAACACCTAGAACAAAGTTTGAGGGGCAACAGATATTTGCTTGTTTTGGATGACGTGTGGAACGAAGATGCTAGCAAATGGGAAAGATTGAAGGAACTTTTGATGTGTGGTGCTAATGGAAGCAAAATTATCATAACGACCCGTAGTCAAAGAGTGGCTTCAATCACACACCCAACTTACACACACGACTTAAAAGGTCTCTCGGATAAGGATTCATTAGATTTGCTCATGAAGCAAGCATTTGGGGAAGGGCAAGAGAAGAAATATCCGTACCTTGAAGAATTTGCTAAGGATATAACAAAAAAGTGTAGAGGGGTACCATTAGCGATAAGAACATTAGGAAGCCATCTAAATATGAAAACTGAGGTTAGCGAATGGCGCAGTGTGAGAGACAGTGAGGTATGGAATTTAGAACAAGGTGAAAGCGATATTTTACCTGCATTGAAATTGAGTTTCAATGCCTTACCTCCTTACTTGAAACAATGTTTTGCTATTTGTTCAATGTTTGAGAAAGATCATGAATACGATGGTGTATCTGTGATCTATTTGTGGATGGCACTAAGGCTCCTTGAGAGGGGCCAAAACTTAGAGGAGGAAGAGGTTGGGAAAAAGTATCTTACTGAGTTATTGTCAAGATCATTTTTTCAAGACTATAGGGAATCTAACTATAATGATAGGTTTAAAATGCATGACCTTATGCATGATCTTGCAATTTCAGTGACAGAAAGTGATTGTGCAAGGTTAAGTCACGAATCCCCAAATGATGTACATGTTCATCCAAAGGTTCGACACCTGTCATTTAACAGCAAAATATTGTTGAGCGGGGATAAATTTCTTAATCCTGTTCTTGTAGCAAATGATTTGAGAATGATTCGAGTGGGCTATGACATCGATCTCTCTGGCAGCAACCAATATTTTTGGAATACATGTATTTCGAATTTTAAGTTTTTACGGGTTTTAGACTTAAGAAGGTCATACTTTGATGTGTTGCCAAAATCCATTGGCGGTTTGAAGCATTTGAGATACCTAGACTTGCTCATAGACATGAGGTTGCTCCCCAACAGTTTATGCAAATTGCAGAGTTTGCAGTTTCTGCGACTCGAGAATAGTGGCGATGATGGATTAGAGAGATTGCCTAAAAATCTGAGAGACTTGATCAGCCTAAGATATTTGAAAGTAGGAACTAACGAGAGTTGTTTTCCTACAAAAGGAATAGGAAGTTTGACCTCCCTACGTACTCTGATTGTAGAGCATTGCAATAATATGGAACATCTGTTCGATGACAATGATTATGATAGGATTGGAGGGATGCAACAAAATCTCCCTAACCTACGAACGCTGGTCATTAAGAGTTGTCCCAGATTGGTATGTTTGCCACGGAGTTTAAAATGCCTGACTAGGCTAGAGACGCTAATGATTGCATACTGTTCAGAGCTAGATTTGATGAAAGACAATAACTTAGAAGAAGGTTGCAGTCTTGTGAGCCTCCAAGTTTTAGTCATTGAAGGGCTACCAAAATTGTTGGCGTTCCCCCCTTGGCTTCCTCAGGGTGGTGTGGCATCTACTTGTTTAACGAAGCTTGTAATTAGAGAATGTTATAATTTGACTAAATTTCCAGAAGATCTCAGGTATCTCCAGAAGTTGATTATTGATTTTTGTCCGATATTGACTTCTTTTTCTGAGGGCCCGAATCCGCTGCCTCCTACACTTGAAGAACTCGTGATTCAGGATTGTCCTGAGCTCCAAAGAAGATACAACCACGAAACAGGGGAGGAATGGCACAAGATCTCGCACATTCCAAAAGTAATTAATCAGTGGTATGACACCCAAAATTTCATGTTCCCTCTTCTGTTAACATTTGCAATTCTATCTCATCATTTTGTTCATATTTACTTACTGGTCATAGTTTTACACTTTCCTTTTATACATAAAATCAATTTGATTAGGCACCTTGTTTAAAATATAACGTGCACAATATTTTTTGGAAGAAATAGAAATAGGTTATTAGAAAGAAATAGGTTGTTTTGGAAGTTCATCTATTCCAAGATTGAAAATCCCAAGCAGAGCAGCTCCTGTTCTGTACTAAATCTTTTTTTAAAGAAACAGAAGAACATTTTTTGTAAATGAAACTCTTTTTCGTGAGACAGCCAGATCGAACCTCGCCGCGCGATGGATCGGTGCCTGATGAGAACCAAGGAAGCCCGGAAAAGCTTTAGCAGCGCCTGGTGTGAAAGTAACGGCATTGTTGTAGCTGGCTAAGAATTATTTCTTTCAGGTTTGGTATGACGCCGCAAAACGAGTTGGAGTTTTAAATAATGCTTTCGTGTTGTGCATTCTGTCGATGTGGGACTCTGCAGCTCTCATGGCTTCTTCACTTATATGTGGGTTCCTTTTGTAACGGTCTTAGAATGACCAGCCAAAACCTTTGGCCAATTACATCAAAAATTATACTACTACTTAATTTACTGCAATTAGCTTGATGACTTTATATATTGAGAATTCCCTTGTCTTCTCAAATGGTTTCTGCCAAAGTCCAGAAATTTTAAGTTCTCAAAAACCCCAATGGCTTTTATATTCAGTCATTCCTCAATAGGATAAACTTACAAAAAACTCTAAGCTCAAGTTTTCTTCTAATAATAAAAATTTAGGTTTTGAAGTTCGGAAAAACGTCTAAAAAATTATATCCAAGCATGTACATTGCAAATGCTAATAAAATTTGAGACAGAAAATTGACGAAAGAATAAGATTTTATTTTTCAAATGGAGGGCATACAGTTGTTACATTATATTAATACGCTTCATAAAGTTATATTCAGAAAATCATTCTTACATTATTTTTCAGATGGTGTGCTTTAGAAGAGACAACCGTAGCTGGTATAAACTTGTTAAAGGTGTAAAACTTTTGGAGGTAAGTCTTATTAGTATGGTCTAGTGTAGGTTCTGTTGGATTTTGCAGAGGCTTTTTATGGAATCAAATCTTTCAATGAGGGTATATTTTGGATGGTTGTTTGGGGCTTGTGGTCTTGTGGATTTATGACAACAATTGAGGTTAATCATGTTACAATAGATGCATATTATTTCAAGCCTAGATGCATTTACAATACATGCATATTATTTCAGGCCTAGATACATGCTTTGGTGCCTGATGGGAAATCAGACGGAACATTATAACATTTGCTAGATCTTCAAGCAGCAGTATTTTTTAGTATATCAGATCAGAGCATCCGTTTATGATATTGTAATAATTGCATGCATAAACATTGTACCTGATTTGGTGGAGTGCGCCGAGCCAAGGCTATACTGCAAAGCCAAGGAAACACTTGAGAGATCCAGCAGCAATCTATTGGGATGAACTCTACACCCTTACAAAATGAACTTAATATCATGTGAGTCATTGGCTCACATATCAGATATTAAATTGATAATAACAGATACTACACTTGATCTTAGCCAACCTAGAAAGGTATGGTTAATCTAATCATTACGTTGTGCTAAACTTACACCCACTTAGACACTTGCATTATTGTATTATGTCTTCAATCAAATTGTCCTACAGCAGATTAGTTCTATGTAACAAGGGGTTGGAAGGTGCAAATATTGCATTGAAATAAAAATAGTGTCAAAAGCTTGTGATTACTAAGCAGGTGTGGGACCTATTCATATTCAATAGGTCAGCAGGAAAATATTGCCTGTATTTTTTTATTGCTGGCTCAGGCTTTTCGATATATGGCTTCTGCAATGTGTATTTCCTACATCTTTTACTAGTTGTGGGACTATTTACCAACCTTGCAATCACAAGCTCTTTTTGTGTTTCTGTTATCCAAGTTTGTTATCATAAATTTATTATTTCTAAACTACAAACTTATAGCTAGGGGTTACTAAAAGTTACATATAAATTTTACTAACGAGACTCATTTTGTGAAATAGTTGGAGTATTAATCTCTCTAAATGTTTTATTAATCTCTCTAAATGTTTTATTAATCTCTAGAGGATGAAAGGGTTCTGTAAATGTGTAGTTTTCACATGTTATAAGCTATCCTCATTTTGGCTTAAGCTGATTGTGGACAATGCAAAGCTGGAAATAATCAAATTTTCGTTCATTTTGGTTAGTTAAGAATAAGATCCACAACACAAAATATTCTATATTTGAGCCTACTTGGAAATTGGACCAACTTTTAAATCACATTAACACACTAGCTTAATCAGAAGTTAGAAAAAAGTATAAAGAGTTGGATGAATTTTAAGTAAGAATGAGAAGGATGCTTTTTGAATGTGAAATGTACAACTTATTCCAAAGTTTTTACTTACACAAGGTTTCATTTTACTCGACAGAGAGTTGCAAGAAACCCTTAAATCTTTGGTATATAACTATGCTGCTCAAGTTTTCTTGCACGTGATAACAAGTAAGCACTGCTTTGCATAGTTGAGCTGGTTTCTTGGCAAATGTGGAAAGAATTTGTTTATTTATCATGTCATTACCCAGATTCAAGAATAAATATGCATTTCCTATGAAATATCCCTACACATTGAAATTGAATTACTTCACCATACAAGAAAATAATAATCATATTTACCGAAAAAGTTTGCAGGCCCAAATGTTCTACCAAAGACTTTTTATATTACGTTAGGATTGAAGAAATAAAATAAAAGAGGTAATGAAATAGAAGAATGAATGAAATATATGAGAGAATGACATTATTTTTAAGAATTTCATGTGCATATTTAAGTTGGTGTTAAGAATATATCCAAGAATGGAATAAATAATGTGAAAATGACCTAAATATCCTCCAAATGTTCAATTTTAACTTAAATTCAATTAGTATTTAATTTTTGACTCATCTCTCTCTCTAGATTTTTTTTTATAATTCTATCTTTTTCATATTTTTGTAAAAAAAAATATTAATATTTTTTAAAATTAAGACTTTCGTTTTCAAAAAACAAAATATTAATACCCTTTCTAAGATGGTGGGAGTAATGTTGAAGGAAAATCTCCTACCCTCGTACACGTCACGTGAGAACTGAATATGTTTACCAAATGTCAACCGGAAGGCGTAAGTCGTGGGTAGGGAGAAACGAAAGTCACACGATTTAGCTGTGCGTGGTTAAGTTAGTGGAAGGTCTTGCTGCCTCAGGCTTCAATATATGTCTTATGCGTTGTGTATTTCCTACATCTTTTACTAGTTGTGGGACTATTTACCAACCTTGCGCTCACATTCTCTTTCTGTGTTTCCGTTATCCAAGTTTGTTATCATAAATTCATTATCATGTCGTTATTTCTAAATTACAAACTTATAGCTAGTGGTTACTAAAAAGTACATATAAATTTTACTAACTAGACTCATTTTTTGAAATAGGGGGAGTATTAATCTCTCCAAATGCAAAGAGGATTGAAGAACAAAACATTAGTTATAGGATGAAAAGGATCTGTAAATGTGAAGTTGTCACATGCTATAAGCTATCCCCATTGTGACTTAAGCAGATTGTGGACAATACAAAGCTGAAAATAATCAAATTTACGTTCATTTTGGTTAGTTAAGAATCAGATTCACAATGCAAAATATTCTATATTTGAGCCTAGTTGGAAATTAGACCAACTTTTGAATCATATTAACACACTAGTTTAATCAGAAGTTAAAAAAAGTAGAAGAGTTTGTTGAATTTTAAGTGAGAATGAGAATGATGTTTTTGTTAGGAAAATTCTCCCAAAAGTAGTTTTAATTTTTTTTTTAATAAAACAAGATTATCTTTATAGTTTATACAAAACAACAATTATATATATATATATATATATATATATATATATATATATATATATATATACACACACACCATGTATTTATAGTATGAATTGTTAGCTAATTCTTGGTTGAATTAGCACATTTAAATCTTCGAGTATCCTCAAGATCTTTCTTCCTATGACCTTATGCTGAATCTGGAGAGTGGCCTCCAAAACACCTTTCTGAAAAAATACTTTTTAAGTATTTTTCTCAGGAAGAGAGAGATAGTATACACTATTTAGTCTTTACTCTGATTTGGAATAATAACCTCTCTCTTTTTTTCACGTATTTGATCAATGATATATTTATATCCTTATTGATCATTATCTCTTTAATAAAAATAATTCTGTGACGACCCCAAATCTGGGCCCACACAGCAAAACTTGAGTCGTCAAAAGACTATAAAAAAAATATTACAAAATAGTACAGCGTACAACAATACAGTGTATAATAATACACAACTAAGTTTTCATTATTATTGTCACACTATTTTACAATATGGTAAAGACTACTATAGCAACTATCTCGGACTATCACTCAATTCCCCTCTTTTCCCCGCTAATCTCGGCTACATTCTTATTTCCTGAATAATTGAACAAAAGAAAAAGGGTGAGCTCAAATAGCCTAGTAAAGAATATCATGACTAAGATAATGACGAATAAATTATTGTTAGTCTTCAACAGTTGAGTTCTTAATTGAATATAATAGACAACAAACTTTATATCAACAATAGCAGCGGAATGAGCAAACCATTAGAAGAATCATGTAGACTATGATGTCCACTAGTTTCTCTTTTTAGGAAAAATATCACCAACTTTTATCATCTTAAACACCACTGGTTATGATAATATAAATTCACAGTTCTTGGTCATAATCATACAAGTCAACAGTTCATCTTTGCACTACGGCCCAAGATATTCAAATATAACACCAATGGTCATGATCATACCAGTCTACAGCCTCTGGTCATAATCATACCAATCAACAGTTCATCTTTTTCTCATGCCAAAGAGAACATTCACCACGTGCCATAAAAGACACACCACCATTATATCGCCTTTATCCTATCATCTGTGTCCCAAGCCACAGATATCCACAACAACTTGATTATGATTATTATAATAATAACAGTGATATAAATGACGAACAGAAGAAACAGGATAAACACTAAATATCAAAAGTTTATAATTTTACTTTGTGCAGGTTCAAATAATGTCCAAATTGTCAATATGATGTGGAGTGAAATTTAAAAATGATATTCAAGATCTACAGTTCAAATACAAAGGTTCAGAAAAATAAGAAGGTTCAATTAAAATAATATTAGATGAGGCACAAACTATTAAGGAACATATAATTATTTCAAGAAGTTTTACCAAATAGTACTTACCATAGTAAGTTAAGAGTATGAAAGAAATAATACATTTTACCATAGTAAGTTTGAATAATGGAAGATGAAAAAGATTGTATCACTTACCGTAGTAAGTTTAAATAATAGAAGATGATATTTCTTACCTTATCACGTGACTGGATATTGATAAAAATGAGGTTGATCAACTTATATATTTATAATATAATTAGTAATTACCACATATAAATTTCATAATGTATGATAACTCGTATATTATGAACTATCAAAATTATTTATATAATATAAATTTTTGTAGTGTAAATTAATAACTTCAAAAATAATTTTTGAAATAATATTTCAAAATAAATCTTCCAAAGAAAGCTTTTTAAAATAAATCTTCTCAAAGAAGAGTCTTATAAAGGAAGATTGGTGAATACCGTGTGAAATAGGTATTTGTGCAATTACTGCTCTTTAATAAAATACTTACTTGAAAAATTCATGCACTCCTTTTGATTTACAAACACTCAAGATAACCTTACTATTCTCAGAGGAAACTCACAAAATACTTGTAGACAAATTTTTATGTTTTAGGTGTGATTTTTTCTATTCAGCTGAGCAACCTATTTATATGAGAAAGGAATGCACTATGCGCGGTAGGTGAGGCACGCCAGTGCTGAATTCATTCAGCACGCCAATGTTAAATTCGTTCAGCACGTTTCTGAAAAATTTAATTTCATATAAAACAAAATCTTATTATAATATTCATAATAAAACAAATAACTTTATATGTTATATTTATAATAAAACAAATAACTTTATATAATATATTATAATAAAACAATATATTATAATAAATCAGCTATCTTTCTCCCACCTGCCATATTTTTCTTCCTACCTTATTAGACTTATATCCAAAGTATCAATAATTAATGTCACAATAGTGATAACAATAATTCAACAATAATGTAAGAAATAAATTACAGATCAATATTAATTTAATAATATAAATTACTGTATATTTGCTACTGTGACAATTATTAAGTTCAATAAGTTTAAAATACAGTATAATAACAATTATTGGTTCAATGATATAAAATACAGTGTGTTAGTTCCCAATGACACGATAGATATCTAGAAGGGGGGTTGAATAGATTCTTTTAAAAAAATTCCTTTACTTTTATTTCTTACGTTAATTAATTCTTAATCATTAAAGTTTAGCACAGCAGAATATGATTTAGTTACTCATTTCTTGATATGTTAATGTAAGAATTCAACAAGAAATTATATGACAGATATAGCAATTAAAAGACACAAGAAGAAAGACTCCAGGTTTTAAGTGGTTCAGAGTTCACAAGACTCCTACTCCACTATTCTGCTCTTCCAGTAGCAAATCCACTAAGGATACTTTTATAATTTCAGAATCACTAAGATTCCTTCAAGACTAGCAGTTTTGGAACTCTAGTTCACTAAGAACTCTACAAGTCTAACAGACTTGGATACTCTAGTTCACAAAGAACTCTCCTAGAGTGGTGTAGATTTGGGTGAGCTACTAAGTTGCTTTTAGCATAAGTTTCTGAAGGACTTAGTAGCGATGAAAGCTTTCTTATCAGTTTGATCTCATTCAACTTCTTGCCTATATTCTTTTCTCGTGTAATTCCCCTTTTTTTTTCTTTTGCAGATCTTGGTATTTAAAATGAGGGCTTCAGGTTTCTTCCCGTTAGAACATCTGCTCGTAGTTTTAGTTTCTTCCCGTTACCTCACAGAGGGGAGCTTCTGAATATTATATTTGTGACGCCCCCAAATTGAGGTCCACACAGCCCAAACTTGAGTCGTCAAAAGACTACAACAAAATTATTACAACAAAGCACAACGTACAACAATACAGTGTATAATAATACACAACCAAGTCTTCACTATTATTGCCACGCTATTTTACAAAACGTGAAGACTATGATAACTATTCCTCGGACCCTCACTCCATTCCCCGGCTAGACCCTGTTATGTTTTCATCTCCTGTTGAAAAACAATGGAACAAAAGAAAGGGTGAGCTCAAATAGCCCAGTAAGAAATATCATGACTAAGATAATGACGAATAAATTATCATTAGCCTTCAACAGTTGAGTTCTTGATAGAATACAATAGACTACAAGGTTTATATCAAAAACTGCAGTTAAATTCTTAAACAACGTTCAGATCAATAATAGCAGCGGAATGAGTAATCTATTAGAAGAATAATGCAGACTATAATGTCCACTCGGTTCTCTTTTTAGGAAAAACATCATCAACTTTTATCATCTGAAATATCATTAGTCAAGATAATACAAATTCACAGTTCCTGATCATAATCATGCACATCAACAGTTCATCTTTGTACTACGGGCCAAAGATATTCAATATAGCACCAACGGTCATGATTATACCAGATTCAGTCTTTGGTCATAATCATACCAAACAACAGTTCATCTTTGCACTACGGGTCAAAGAGAACATTCACCACATGCCATAAAAGACACCGAACAGATGTATCGCCTTTAACCTATTATATCGCCTTTAACCTATCATCTGTTCAACAAATATATCACATCTGTGCCCCCGGCCACAGATATTCACAACAGCTTGATTTTTGGATGATTAGAATGATATAAATGATGAACAGAAGAAATAGGATAACAATAAGTATCGGAAGTTTACTTTGTACAGATTCAAATAATGTCCAAATTGTCAACATGATGTGGAGTGAAATTTAAAAATGATATTCAAGATCCACAGTTCAGAATAACGGTTACAATTCAATAGAAAGGTTCACGTAAATAGGAAGGTTCAGTTGAAATAATGAAGTTCAACTATTATGGAACATATAATATTTTCAGGAATTATAGAAGCAATAGTTCCATAATAAATTTCGATTTAGGAGTATGAAAGAAAATAATATCCCTTACCGTAGCAGGTTTGATTAACAAAAGGTGAAGGAAATTAATACAAAGGGTTATTCACCAACAGGCGGCAATCCGCTCCGTAAGGTTATTCCCACAATTTAATAGAATTTGAGTACAAAGAGTTATTCACCAAACAGGCGGTAATCCGCTCCGTAAGGTTATTCTCAGAGATTAATAATGAATGAATACGAAAGGTTATTCACCAACAGGCGGCAATCCGCTCCGTAAGGTTATTCCCACAATTTAATACATGGAAATAAAAGGCACGTCTTATGAGTAAGGAAGAAACAATATTATTATCGAGAATCAAATAATGATAATCCCTTACCATAGTACGTTTGAATAATGGAAGATGAAAAAGATGGTATCCCTTACCGTGGTAAGTTTAAATAATAGAATATGAAAGAAGATGATATTCCTTACCGTAGTAAGTTTAAATAATAGAATATGAAAGAAGATGATATTCCTTACGAGTAGTAAATTTAAGAGTATGAAAGAAAATGACACCCCTTACTGTAGCAAGTTTGAATAATAGAATATGAAAGAAGATAATATTCCTTACTGTAGTAAGTTTGAATAATAGAATATGAAAGAAAATGACATCCCTTACCATAGTACGTTTGAATAATGGAAGATGAAAAAGATGGTATCCCTTACCGTAACACGTGACTGGATATTGATTTAAATGAGGTTGATTAACTTGAACAGTACACGTATACTTATAGATCTTCACAAATACTCAAGATGACTTAAGCACACTTAGAGAGAACTTTCACAAGAAGTATTTAGAGAGAGAAAGAAAGAACAAGTAAGGAAGTTTATGAAAAATCCTTAAGTTAAGGCTTCTATTTATAGCCAAAAATCTTATCATTCATTTAATCTAAACCATTCATTTAAAGATTATCTTTTAATCTACACCATCCATTTCAAATATTATATTATCTTTAATCTACACCATTCATTTCATATCACCTAATAATCACCTAACTTTATATTATAAACAAATCAATTTAATTATTCAACAATAATTCACACTTTAATCTACACCATTCATTTCATATCACCTAATAATCACCTAACTTTATATTATAAACAAATCAATTCAATTATTCAACAATAATTCACACTTTAATCTACACCATTCATTTCATATCACCTAATAATCACCTAACTTTATATTATAAACAAATAACTTTATCAATTCAATTATTATGACTAATTGTTATAAATACAGTATAGTTAGCTCTTAGATATCAAGTCAATAAATTAATGAAATACAACTGTTTAAATAACATCATAATAGAGATAACAATAATGTAAAATAAAGCATACGTTACTGTGTAATGACAATTATTGATTCAATAATGTGAATTACTGTGCATATGTTACTGTGACAATTATTAGGTTCAATAATTTTAAAAACAGTGCAACAACAATTATTGACTCAATGATATAAAATACAGTGTAATGACAATTATTAAATCAATAATGCAAAATACTGTGTAACAACAATTATTGAATTGATAATATAAAATATTATGCAGTGACAATTATCGATGAAATGATGCGTAACAGTTACGGTGTCAATTATCAGACCAAAAATATGAGACACTATGCAATACCGTGTGTTACTGTAGAGTACCGAGTGCTACAGAAAATACCAATAACTACCGTATGCTACTATTCTTTTATCACCGGTATTTTAACAGTTCCGTTGACTATTTTTATTTAAAAAGGTTATTTCTGTCGTTTTCTATATCCGACAAATATTCCGTTGTGGGGTCCACCAATAATTTGTTATTTCGGCGCCGTCGGACCAAACGAATATTCCCCGACCAAACGAATATTGTCCGACAAAATAAAATTTGCACATAACATCCTTAACTTTTAACTTTATCGATTTAACCACTTACTGTTTAAAAAAAATATCTATATGAAGAAAAATTAAATTTTGTATTTCATAAAATTCGGGGTCTTACAATATTAATATAGCTCCTTAATGTTCTGATGAGATATTATTTGATCTGACATGTTAGTCCATGAAAGGGTGTTTTCTTTTTCCTTAGGGACAGTCATGTCAGTCGTAGGTTCTTACCAACTTTCATAGAGTCGTTTGGTCCTTCCATACTATAGGACTGATAGGACACAATCCTCTGACTTTACTGCCTCAAAAGTCTTCTTTCTGTTGCATAGTGCGCTTGGGTCAGTCCCCTGACTTTTCTTACTTCGATCGATTTGCAGAAGCTTTTCTGTCACATCAATGCAGATTGTACCTTTGAACGAAATAGCTTCTGATCTGAGAGTCGTGATGTCTCTTGCCTTTTTGCTCAACGACCCTCCATGATCAACTCTACGAATATCCTTACTGTTGTGATTGTTCTGTAATGGATCATCTCTTATTGTCATCGTAGAGTTTACTTTACTATCAGACTGTTGAACGTAGAGTCCGTTCTACAGCTTCTCTCTTAGTACATAGTCTGTTGGTCGTAGAGTCTTCTTTACCGAAATCGTAGAGCCCATTCTACGATTGGTTGTCTTGATCGTAGAGTCTGTTGATCGTAGAGTCTTCTTGGCCGAAATCGTAGAGTCCATTCTACGATTAGATTATAACAAAAGATCAACCTAACAGTTTTGATCTATTTAAATCTAAGTCTTAGTACAACACAAAAGACTTTATAAATCCATACATTTATATCAGAAGATCAACCTAACAGCTTTGATCTTATCTAACACAGCACTTGTACATTATTTCTTATCATCAAATTTAAACATTCAATGTTCAACACAATGTAATGACAATTATTGAATCAATAATGCAAAATACTCTGTAACAACAATTATTGATGAATATTGTGCAATAACCATGTTATCAGATCAATAATATGAGACACTGTGTAATACCGTGTGTTACTGTAAAATACCGTGTGTTACAGTAACATACCATAAAATACCGTATGCTACTATTATTTTATCACCAGTATTTTAACAGTTAAAAGTGATAACACCGTTGACTATTTTTATTTAAAAATGTTACTTTTGTCGTTTTTTATATCTGACAAATATTCTGTTGTGGGGTCCACGAATGATTAGTTATTTCGGCGCCGTCATACGACCCAAATATTGTCCGACATAATAAAATTTGCATATAACATCCTTAACTTTTAACTTTGTCAATTTAACCACTTACTGTTTCAGAAAAAATATATATAAAGAAAAATTAAATTTTGTATTTCATAAAATTCGGGGTCTTACAGATTCATATTAGGTTACGATGGGGATCATAAGGGATTCCTATTTTGACTCCAATACTTATTTATATATTATTATCTAATAATAATATAATAAATAAATATTAATTATAATTAATTTCACTAAATAATTGTAATTGCACTTCAGCCCAGGAATAAATTAAAATAAACCCTTTAATTTACTAATAAACTGTAAATATTTTCTCTATAGATGTACATAAATATTTCATAATTAAATATAATCCCAATATATTTAAACTAATTTCATAAGTCCATAATTTATCTTCATTTGATCATAAATTGATTTAACAATAAAATCAATCTTTTTAATATTAAATATTAAAAGACTTGGCCAATATTATATGATCAATAATAAATTATCTTATGAAAAATCTTATGAATATTTTGATGATAATAATGTTCTTGATATTAATTAAATATATTAATTAACATTTCGAGGTATTAATTAACACAATTTTATTTCACTCGTTGGAATATTAAATTAATATATATAACAATATTAAGTCCATTATTATTTCAAAATTAAGAAACATTCACAAATTAGTATTTATATGAAAATATTTTATAATTAAAATATTATCACATAATCTGTACGTTTAATGCACACCGTAAATGCACTAATACTTTAATTAGAAGTCCAACTTTCATGATCAAGATAAATCATCTCTGTTAAAGTACTATAACCTACATGATAATATCTCCAAATTATCAAAGGTTATAAATCATTATATTCATATATATATATATATATATATATATATATATATATATATATATATATATATATATATATATATATATTACATATGATTTATATCTTTTGTGTATAATACTTATTAATACACATAAATTATAATATATATATAAATTTGGATATTTATATAAACAAAATAAATGACGAATGATGTATTTTTATTAATAAATAAATATCCAACATAAATAAACTTTAAATAAATAGATAAATATGATTTTTATAGAAAAATCAAACAGTTTTTTGAATGTGAAATGTACATCTTATTCCAAGATTTTTTCTTACACAAGTTTCATTATACTCGACGGAGAGTTACAAAGAAACCATTAAATCTTTGGTATATAACTATGCGGCTCAAGTTTTCTTGCACATAGTTGAGCTAGTTTCGTGGAATGACTTTGCTTATTTATTACATCATTATCCAAATTCAAGAATAAATATGCATTTTCTGTGAAATATCCATACACATTGAAATTGAATTGATTGAATTACTTCACTATACAGGATAATAAAAATCATATTCACCAAAAGATTTTGCAGGTTCAAATCTTCTGCCAAAGACTTTCTTATGCTATGTTTGGATTAAAATAATATAATAAAATAGGGGAGGGGATAAAATTATTTTTAAGAATTCCATGTACATGTTTGGTTGGTATTAAAAATACATCCGAGAATAAAATAATTAATGTGAAAATGACCTAAATATCCCCCCAAATGTTCAATTTTAACTTAAATTCAATTAATATTTAATTTTTGACTCATATTTCTCAAGATTTTTTTATAATTCTACTTTCTTCTTCTTTTTGTAAGAAAAATATTAATATTTTTTTAAATTAAGACTCTTTCTAAGATGGTGGCAATATGGTTGTTCATTCAGTTAATACCGAACCGGATCAGAGTAATACCAATTCATCAAAAACTCGGTATCGAAATCGGTACCAGTTGGACCAGTATATCGAATCGATAAATCGGTTCGATACCAATTTTTATCGAAAATTATTATTATTATTATTATTATTATTATTATTATTATTATTATTATTATTATTATTATTATTATTATTATTATTATTATTATTGTTATTATTATAAAAAAAAAAGGATAACCGGTACGATCCGGGATATACTGGACCACTAAATCTCCGAATCAGTTACTATTTGTACCGAACCGTCCGATTCGGTATACATAAAATACCGGTTTAACTGCTTTTATTGAACACCCCTAGGTAGACTGCACAACATGTCGGGCCAAACCGGCTTAGCCTAGGCCTGACAGGCTTTGATAGTTGACTAGGTCAGACCTTGACTTTTGGGCTTGTAGGCTAGGTCAGGCTGGGCTTCTTAACAAATATATGCCCTGTTGAGGCCTTTGGGCCAGGCCTAAACAGAAGGAGTGACGAAAAAGAAAGGAAGAACGATGGAGCTGCGAAGTCGTCGATCACATATGAGAATTAGATTATCTTTGCTAGTGGCTATTAATTATTGTAATATAGTATTGGGTGAAGAAATTTGATTATGATGTAAGACTTTTTTGGTACTAACGTGTATAAAACTACAAATCAAGGAGGACCAAAATATTGAAAAGCTCATCAAAATTACTATTCTCCACAATTTTTATTACTGCTACATAAAAATCAAAAAATGACCCACAATAATAATGACTATATAATTATATAATATTAGGTTGTCTACAAATTACCATCACCCCAGTTTAAATTCAGTCATATTATAATATAATATGCTATGAGAGAGATAAAAACAGTTAGGTATTTGGTATATCCCAGTTCAGTATTCATATCACTTAACTAAAAATTGAGACAGACTTTTAGACAGGCCAGACCATACTTTTGGTCAAACCGAGTCAGACCGGCATTTTGCGTTCAAATCACAACCTGTTTAGAGTCTGTAGGTCGAGTCAGGTCTTGACCAAATCAGATTTTGACCGAATATGATCAGATCAGACCAAGGTCAGACCGTAAATTATTTGTGCATGTCTACTCCTAAGTGAGAGTAATGTTGAAGGAAAATCTCCTACCCTCGTACACGTCACGTGAGAATTGAATATGTTTACCAAAAGCCAAGTGGGAAGCGTGAGCCGTGGGTTAGGGAGAAAGGAAAGTCACGTGATGTGGGCGTGTGTGGTGAAATTAGTGGGCCTGGACTAAACTGGACCGGGGCCAATAAACACACAAAACATTTTTGGGGCGCGAGCTGAAGCATGTCCCAAAACATCCGACTTAGATTTAGAGGGAGAAGGACACAAAATCCGTGTATAGATTTAGAAAGACAAACTATACCCATCAGATATGAGACTACGAGTATGAGATATGAGACTACCATTATGAATTTAGATATGTCATCTTATAGAGTGGAATATACATATATGTATGTGGAATATATAGATATATATATTCTTTGTAAATTTTAAAAAAAATATATTAATAACTTAGTTTTCATATTATCCCTACATTAGATACTAGTTTATTTCTCTTTTATCTTTTTAAATTTTAAAAAGGTAATGTTGATATTTTATATTCAGTTTGATCAATTAAATAAAGCATTAATCACATTTCTTTATTTTGTATTTTCACCTAAAACGTCAATTAAAAAAAATAGAGGGAATACAGTATATTACATTTATCATCATAATTTTATATAATAATTAATATTTTTATAATTAAAAAAAATAATTTTATAAGATCTCTCTCACATTTATAAAAAAAATAAGTCACATATTCACGTGAGAGAAAATTTGTGTAAATATAAAATTTAACTAGTGAAAATATTATTTCTATTTTATATCATGTCACTATTACTTACCTATAAATTAATTATTTCTTAAAGGTATGAAGCAAAAATATATATGTAATGCTTATAAATTTTAGAACAAAACTTGACCCCGACAAATCACGTAATCTTAATTTATTAGGGTGAGTTATCAAAATTACTAATAATTTTTTAAAATGTCTAATTTTAAATAATGTAAATATAAAAGAAAAAAATATTAATAAATTTCCAAATATTTAACATTAATTTACTTTCCTTTATCATAATATTTTTGCAAACTCTAAATTTATTAACTAACAGGTTATTCTCACAAAAGAAAAAAAAAGACAAAATATGATTAGAATTTAGGGAAAGGAAAGGGTGATGAAGGTGGAGTGTGTTTTAGAGAAAATATAGGCAACTGATAAATCCATAATAACCCTATTACGTGAACAGTAAGTAAGTCCCACATTTATATATAAAAAATATTATTTTTTATTATTTTGTTGTGGATTTAACTATTTTTAAAATATAAAAAAATAAAATTGTAAAGAGATAGGTCCCAGGGCAGAATGTCAAAATTGGAGCCATCTATCTACAAAGCACGCGCGGTATGATTTTTACTTTTCAAACGAACCTCATCGATCTCATCAAAACTCCCATCATTCATTTCTATTTATGGAGGAAAGAATTATTATTATTATTATTTTAATTTATTTTGGGAATTATATTTATTTTTATTAAAAGGGCATTTGTACGCCCATGCTACTAACTTCTTGAGAATCCAGTAAAAAAGAATTAAATTTATTTTATTATGTATTTATAAAGCCAAATTAAAGCGATTGAATTTAATTAGCTATTTTTGAGAGAAAACTAACTATTTATCTACTTCAATAGTATTTACTATTTAGTGATAAAAAATTAGATACTAAAAGATGATACAAACTAATATGAATGACGGTTATTAATTATAATTATTAGGCTCACCGTATATGATAAAATATCCTTTAATTATATTTAAACACATCATTTTATATTAATTTCTTTACAACTATATTTTATCATCGTAGCATTACTTTATTTATATTTATCTACAATTCTCAAAATGATAGTGTAGATAAAATTTATCCCCTGCCCCTTGTCTTACCCTAATCAAGTCCAAATGCTTTTCTAAATATTAAATTTGATTTTTGTCTCATCATTATTCTTAGAGTAATATTATAAACATAAATTATATACATAAAATTATACACAAACAGTATAAAAAATATAAATTAAAATCTAATATTAAATATTTTATACATTTTTATTGATAAATAATACGCGAGTTCTACTTTTTGTGTACAACTTTTTATGTACAACTGACACACATAATATTATTCTTATTCTTAAATATAATAAATTATTAATTTAAAAGTGACATGATAATAAAATTTTAATGATAAATTTAAGGATATTAATATTAATATATTTATTAAAATATGAAATAATAAATCTTTAATTAGTAGTATTTTAAAATAATTTGTAATATTTATAACTACATCGACTAAAATTAAATGAATTTATCTTAATTTTAAATTTAAAAATATTATAAATTAATTTTATAAAGTCATAATAATCTTATATTTACAGGAAAAGTATTACAAAGGGCTTAATATATTAGCAACAATTAACATTACTGGTATTAGTTACAATTAACATTACCGGTTAATTTATGTTGCTCAATATTGACTCATTAATTAATATGTTGATTCATTACATAAATTATTAAGACATGTTAGCTAGTGAAGAATAAATAAATTGTAGACAGCCAAAAGTTAATTTTGAAGTGTGTAAAGAAAAAATTCCATTTGTTGAACAATTGAAGCATTTAAATTAGAAAAAATAAATTAAAAAGGAACATAAATGGAGCAGCTCTCTCGTGTGGTCAGTCATAGCCTTTGTCTTGAGACCAATGATGAAAGGAACGGGAGAGTGATACCCATCAATTATCATCATTACAATTATTATCATCCTCCTAAGATACCCTTTCTCTTGTGTTGGGAGCCTACAAAAATAGATGTATAATTATAGAAAATTGTTGTTTTTATATGTAAAAATTAATATTATATAATGTTTATTTTATATAATTGTGATATTTATTTATTATTTATAATATTTTGTATTTAAAAAATATTAATTTTAATATTCACTCGAGTTCAAACATAATACATTAAAAATAATATAACACAATACAATATTTTTAAAAGTTTAAATATATCAAAAGTTATCGTCGTAAACACTATAACTGAATAAATTCTTAATACTTGTTTGTATTAGTGCATTTGGGGTAATCCTACAAACAAATCGAACCAAATTGAACCGTTTGCGAATAGGGTTGGTTTGGTTCGAGTTGATTAACTTATCGAGTCAAGTTCACACATGGTATCGCGTTTGATTACTCGATCGAACATGTTCGCGAACCATGTGATTCGGTTCGACTTTGTTCATGAACAGTTTTGGTTCGGTTCAGTTCAATTGGTTCGCGAGTAATTTGTGAAATGCTTGAGTTCGAATTGTATTTTTTACATGTTTAATGCTTTTAAATTTCTAAATTCAAATAGTTGATTTAAATGTTCGTGAACTTGCTTGAATTGTTCGCGAACAAATTTGTGTTCGTGAACGTTTAGATGTTCGCGAATATGATGCTATTCAACTATGTTTGCGAACAGCTAACGATCCGAACTCGCACATGTGTGTTGATTCGATTATGTTATATGAACATTTTCAAGTTCAACTAATAGTGTTTGTGTTTGACAAAGTTTGAATCGGATCCGATCGTTTACAACCCTAATTTGTGTAGTAATTATAATGTTATTATATTATATTCAAAATTATGTTTGATTCACTAAATTATCTGATTGCTTGTAATGAATAAAGTAAATTTTAAGTCAAAATGTCAAATTAATTGTAATTATTACGGTGTTATTTGTGACACCCCCAAATTTGGGTCCACACAGCCCAAACTTGAGTTGTCAAAAGACTACAACAAAATTATTACAACGTTTAACAATACAGTGTATAATAATACACAACTAAGTCTTCACTATTATTGCCACACTATTTTACAACACGTAAAGACTATGATAGTTATCCCTCGGACTCTCACTCCATTCCCCGACTAGACTCAGCTACATTCTCATCTCCTGTTGAAAAATAATGGAACAAAAGAAAGGGTGAGCTCAAATAACCTAGTAAAGAATATCATGACTAAGATAATGACGAATAAATTATCATTAACCTTCAATAGTTGAGTTCTTGATAGAATACAATAGACTACAAGATTTATATCAAAAACTGCAGTTAAATTCTTGAACAACGTTCAGATCAATAATAGCAGCGGAATGAGCAATCTATTAGAAGAATAATGCAGACTATAATGTCCACTCGCTTATCTTTTTAGGAAAAACATCATCAACTTTTATCATCTGAAATACCATAAGTCAAGATAATACAAATTCACAGTTCCTGGTCATAATCATGCAGATCAACAGTTCATCTTTGCACTACGGGCCAAAAACATTCAATATAACACCAACGGTCATGATTATATCAAATTCAGCCTTTGGTCATAATCATACCAAACAACAGTTCATCTTTGCACTACGGGTCAAAGAGAACATTCACCACGTGTCATAAAAGACACTGAACAGATGTATCGCCTTTAACATATTATATCGCCTTTAACCTATCATCTGTTCAACAATTATATCGCATATGTGCCCCCGGCCACAGATATTCACAACAGCTTGATTCTTAATGATTAGTACAAATAACAGTGATACAAATGATGAACAGAAGAAACATGATAAACAATAAGTATCGGAAGTTTACTTTGTGCAGATTCAAATAATGTCCAAATTGTCAACATGATGTGGAATGAAATTCAAAAATGATATTCAAGATCCACAGTTCAGAATAACGGTTACAGTTTAATAGAAAGGTTCACGTAAATAGGAAGGTTCAATTGAAATGATGAAGTGCAACTATTATGGAACATATAATATTTTCAGGAATTATAGAAGCAATAGTTCCATAATAAGTTTCGATTTATAAGTATGAAAGAAAATAATATCCCTTACCGTAGCAGGTTTGATTAACAAAAGGTGAAGGAAATTAGTATCCCTTACTATAGTAAGTTTGAATAATGGAAGATGAAAAAGATGATATCCCTTATGAGTATAAAGGAAAATAATATCACTTACGAATATGAAAGAAAATGATATTACAAACGAATATGGAATAAAAGTGTCAAGTGATAATTCGTGCAGACAAATTATTTTTACAAGAGACAAATAAGAAATAATTACAAAGGGTTATTCACCAACAGGCGGTAATCCGCGCAGTAAGGTTATTCCCACAATTTAATAGAATTTGAATACGAAGAGTTATTCACCAAATAGGCGGTAATCCGCGCCGTAAGGTTATTCTCAGAGATTAATAAGGAATGAATATGATAGGTTATTCACCAACAGTGTAAGACCCCGAATATTATGAAATATAAAATTTAATTTTTCTTCATATATATTTTTCCTGAAACAGTAAGTGGTTAAATTGACAAAATTGAAAGTTAAGGATGTTATGTGCAAATTTTATTTTGTCGGACAATATTCGTTTTGTCGGGGAATATTCGGGCCGTATGACGGCGCCGAAATAACTAATTATTGGTGGACCCCACAACGGAATATTTGTCGGATATAGAAAACGACAGAAGTAACATTTTTAAATAAAAATAGTCAACGGTGTTAACTGTTAAAATATCGGTGATAAAAGAATAGTAGCATACGGTAATTTATGGTATTTTTTTATAGCACACGGTACTCTACAGTAGCACACGGTATTGCACAGTGTCTCATATTATTGGTCTGATAATTGACACCGTAATTGTTGCGCATTATTTCATCAATAATTGTCACTGCATAATATTTTATGTTATCAATTCAATAATTGTTGTTACACAGTATTTTGCATTATTGATTCAATAATTGTCATTACACTGTATTTCATACCATTGACAAAATAATTGTTGGTGCACTGTAATTTAAAATTATTGAACCTAATAATTGTCACAGTAGCAAATATACTGTAATTTATATTATTAAATTAATAATAATCTGTAACGTGTTTATTACATTATTGTTGAATTATTGTTGTAGCATTATTTTATTTTATATGCAAGACCCACAGGAGAAAAAAAAATAAAAATAAAAATAAAATAATAATAATAATTTTACTATTTGAAATAGTAACATAAATAGTAACGTGAATAGTAAGAAACATGTGGGGCCCACATGAAATGTGAGAAATGTGTTTGTTGGGAATGGGTTGGTGGAGGCTGCGCAGCAGCCTCTGCTGAAATTTTTTTAAGTTCACCTACCGCGCATAGTAGCATCTTTTCTCCTATAAATAGCTTGCTCAGCTGAATAGAAAAAATCACACCTAAAATATAAAATTTTTCTATAAGAATTTTATAAGTTTTCTCTGAGAATAGTAAGATTATTTTAAGTGTTTAAAAGCCAAAAGGAGTGCAGGAATTTTTTAAGTTGATCAACCTCATTTAAATCAATATTCAGTCACGTGCTAAGGTAAGGAATATCATTATTTTCATACTCTTAAACTTACTATGGTAAGGAATGTCATTTTTTTTCTTACTTGTAAAGAATACCATTCATTTCAAACTCTTAAATTTACTGTGGTAAGGAATATCATCTTCTTTCATATTCTATTATTTAAACTTACTAAGGTAAGGGGTATCACTCTTTTCATCATCATAAATGGATATTATTTTCTTTCTTACTTGAAGGGATTATCATTCTTTGATTCTCGAAAATAATATCGTTTCTTTCTTACTTATAAGATCTGCAATTTATTTCCATGTATTAAATTGTGGGAATAACCTTACGGCGCGGATTACCGCCTGTTGGTGAATAACCTTTCGTATTCATTCCTCATTAATCTCTGAGAATAACCTTACGGTGCGGATTACCGCCTGTTTGGTGAATAACTCTTTGTATTCAAATTCTATTAAATTGTGGGAATAACTTATGACGCGGATTACCGCCTGTTGGTGAATAACCCTTTGTATTAATTTCCTTCACCTTTTGTTAATCAAACCTGCTACGGTAAGGGATATTATTTTCTTTCATACTCCTAAATCGAAACTTATTATGGAACTATTGCTTCTATAATTCCTGAAAATATTATATGTTCCATAATAGTTGAACTTCATTATTTCAACTGAACCTTCCTATTTTTCTAAACATTTCTATTGAACTGTAACCGTTATTCTGAACTGTGGATCTTGAATATCATTTTTGAATTTCACTCCACATCATGTTGACAATTTGGACATTATTTGAATCTGCACAAAGTAAACTTCTGATACTTATTGTTTATCCTGTTTCTTCTGTTCATCATTTGTATCACTGTTATTTGTACTAATCATCAAGAATCAAGTTGTTGTGAATATCTGTTGTCGGGGGCACAGATGTGATATATTTGTTGAGCAGATGATAGGTTAAAGGCGATATACTAGGTTAAAGGCGATACATCTGTTCGGTGTCTTTTATGGCACGTGGTGAAAGTTCTCTTTGGCCCGTAGTGCATAGATGAACTGTTGTTTGGTATGATTATGACCAAAGGCTGAATCTGGTATAATCATGACCGTTGGTATTATATTGAAAGTTCTCTTTGGCCCGTAGTGCATAGATGAACTGTTGTTTGGTACGATTATGACCAAAGGCTAAATCTGGTATAATCATGACCGCTGGTGCTATATTGAATATCTTTGGCCCGTAGTGCAAAGATGAACTGTTGATTTACCTGATTATGACCAGGAACTGTGAATTTTTATTATCATGACTAATGGTATTTCAGATGATAAAAGTTGATGATGTTTTTTACTAAAAAGAGAAGCGAGTGGACATTATGGTCTGCATTATTCTTCTAATAGATTGCTCATTCCGCTGCTATTTTTGATCTGAACATTGTTCAAGAATTTAATTGCAGTTTTTGATATAAACCTTGTAGTCTATTGTATTCTATCAAGAACTCAACTGTTGAAGGCTAATGATAATTTATTCGTCATTATCTTAGTCATGATATTTCTTACTGGGCTATTTGAGCTCACCCTTTCTTTTGTTCCATTGTTTTTCAACAGGAGATGAGAATGTAGTTGGGTCTAGCCGGGGAATGGAGTGAGAGTCCGAGTGATAGCTATCCTAGCTATCCATTATTTCTTACTGGGCTATTTGAGCTCACCCTTTCTTTTGTTCCATTGTTTTTCAACAGGAGATGAGAATGTAGTTGGGTCTAGCCGGGGAATGGAGTGAGAGTCCGAGTGATAGCTATCCTAGTCTTCACGTGTTGTAAAATAGTATGGCAATAATAGTGAAGACTTAGTAGTGTATTATTATACACAGTATTGTTGAACGTTGTACTACTTTGTAATAATTTTGTTGTAGTCTTTTGACAACTCAAGTTTGGGCTGTGTGGGCCTAAATTTGGGGGCATCACAAACAGGTGGTAATCCGCGCCGTAAGGTTATTCCCACAATTTAATACATGAAAATAAATGGCACATCTTATGAGTAAGAAAGAAACGATATTATTTTCGAGAATTAAAGAATGATAATCCCTTACCGTGGTAAGTTTAAATAATATAATATGAAGAATATGATATTCCTTACCGTAATAAATTTAAGTTTGTGAAAAGAATGATATTCCTTACCGTAATAAATTTAAGAGTGTGAAAAGAATGATATTCCTTACCTTAACATGTGACTGAATATTGATTGAAATGAGATTGATCAACTTATATATTTATAATAAAATTAGTAATTACCATATATAAATTTCAAGGTGTATGATAATTCATATATTATGAGCTATCAAAACTATATATATTTAACATAATTTTTGTAGTATAATATAATAACTTTAGAATAGTTTTTAAAATAATATTCCAAAATAAATCTTCCAAAGAAAATTTTTAAAAATGAATCTTCTTAAAAAAGAGTCTTCTAAAGGAAGATTTGTGAATATCGTGAAAAATAGGAATTTATGAAATTACTACTCTTTAATAAAAGACTTACTTGAAAAATTCCTGCACTCCTTTTGGCTTTCAAACATTCAAGATAACCTTACTATTCTCAGAGAAAACTCATAAAATTCTTATTGAAATTTTTTATGTTTTAGGTGTGATTTTTTTATTCAGCTGAGCAAGCTATTTATAGGAGAAAAGATGATACTATGCACGGTTGGTGAACTGGCGTGCTGCACGCCAGTATTGAAATTTGCAGCAGCAGCCGCTGGCTGCTTTTTCCTTCCTTCACCTAACTTTTCTGCAGCAATTTCACATTTTAATTTTCATGTGGCCCCCACATAAGGTCCACATGTTACTATTCACGTTACTATTCACATTAAATAAATTTTTTTTTATTATTATTATAATTTTTTTTTCTTCCTGTGGGTTCTGCATATAAAATAAAATAATGCTACAACAATAATTCAACAATAATGTAATAAACACGTTACAGATTATTATTAATTTAATAATATAAATTACTGTGTATTTGTTACTATGACAATTATTTAGTTCAATAATTTTAAAATACAGTGCACTAACAATTATTGACTCAATGATATGAAATACAGTGCAATGATAACTATTAAATTAATAATGCAAAATACTGTATAACAACAATTATTGAATTGATAACATAAAATATTA
Source organism: Hedera helix (assembly GCA_947179155.2). Classification (NCBI taxonomy): domain Eukaryota; kingdom Viridiplantae; phylum Streptophyta; class Magnoliopsida; order Apiales; family Araliaceae; genus Hedera; species Hedera helix. The sequence continues at coordinate 10,631,749 of OX359272.1, read as the reverse complement.
TGCAGTAACAATTATTGATGAAATGATGTACAACAGTTACGGTGTCAATTATCAGATCAATAATGCAAATACTGTGTAATAACCAATTTATCGGTTCAATAATATAAACACCGCACAATACCTTGTGCTACTATAGAATACCGCGTGCTACAGTAAAATATCATAAATTACCGTAGGCTACTATTCTTTTATCACCGATATTTTAACATTTAAAAGTGATAACTGTGACGCCCCCAAATCTGGGCTCATACAGCCCAAACTTGAGTCGTCAAAACACTACAACAAAATTATTACAACAAAGTACAACGTACTACAATACAGTGTATAATAATACACAACTAAGTCTTCACTATTATTGTCACACTATTTTACAGAACGTGAAGACTATGATAACTATTCCTCGGACCCTCACTCCATTCCCCGGCTAGACCCTGTTATGTTTTCATTTCCTGTTGAAAAACAATGGAACAAAAGAAAGGGTGAGCTCAAATAGCCCAGTAAGAAATATCATGACTAAGATAATGACGAATAAATTATCATTAGCCTTCAACAGTTGAGTTCTTGATAGAATACAATAGAATACAAGGTTTATATCAAAAACTGCAGTTAAATTCTTAAACAATGTTCAGATCAATAATAGCAGCGGAATGAGCAATCTATTAGAAGAATAATGCAGACTATAATGTCCACTCCCTTCTCTTTTTCGTAAAAACATCATCAACTTTTATCATCTGAAATACCATTAGTCATGATAATATAAATTCACAGTTCCTGATCATAATCATGCACATCAACATTTCATTTTTGCACTACGGGCCAAAGATATTCAATATAGCACCAACGGTCATGATTATACCAGATTCAGCCTTTGGTCATAATCATACCAATCAACAGTTCATCTTTGCACTACAGGCCAAAGAGAACATTCACCACGTGCCATAAAAGACACCGAACAGATGTATCGCCTTTAACCTATTATATCGCCTTTAACCTATCATCTGTTCAACAAATATATCACATCTGTGCCCCCGGCCACAGATGTTCACAACAGCTTGATTCTTGAAGATTAGTTCAAATGATAGTGAGACAATTGATGAACAGAAGAAACAGGATGAACAATAAATATCGAAAGTTTACTTTGTGCAGATTCAAATAATATCCAAATTGTCAACATGATGTGGAGTAAAATTTAAAAATGATATTCAAGATCCACAGTTCAGAATAACGGTTACAGTTCAATAGAAAGGTTCAGAAAATAGGAAGGTTCAGTTGAAATAATGAAGTTCAACTATTATGGAACATATAATATTTTCAGGAATTATAGAAGCAATAGTTCCATAATAAATTTCGATTTAGGAGTATGAAAGAAAATAATATCCCTTACCGTAGCAGGTTTGATTAACAAAAGGTGAAGGAAATTAATACAAAGGGTTATTCACCAACAGGCGGTAATCCGCTCCGTAAGGTTATTCCCACAATTTAATAGAATTTGAGTACAAAGAGTTATTCACTAAACAGGCGGCAATCCGCTCCGTAAGGTTATTCTCAGAGATTAATAATGAATGAATACGAAAGGTTATTCACCAACAGGCGGCAATCCGCTCCGTAAGGTTATTCCCACAATTTAATACATGGAAATAAAAGGCACGTCTTATGAGTAAGGAAGAAACAATATTATTATCGAGAATCAAATAATGATAATCCCTTACCATAGTACGTTTGAATAATGGAAGATGAAAAAGATGGTATCCCTTACGAGTATAAAGAAAAATAATATCACTTACGAATATGAAAGAAAATGATATTATAAACGAATATGTAATAAAAGTGTCATGTGATAATTCGTGTAAACAAATTATTTCCACAAGAGACAAATAAGAAATGAATACAAAGAGTAATTCACCAAACATGCGGTAATCCGCGTAGTCAGGTTATTCTCAAAGATTAATAAGGAATGAATACGAAAGGTTATTCACCAACAGACGATAATCCGCACCGTAAGGTTATTCCCACAATTTAATAAAAATTGAATACGAAGAGTCATTCACCAAACAGGCGATAATCCGCACCGTAAGGTTATTCTCAGAGATTAATAAGGAATGAATACGAAATGTTATTCACCAACAGGCGGTAATTCGCGCCGTAAGGTTATTCCCATAAATTAATACATGGAAATAAATGGCACATCTTATGAATAAGAAAGAAACGATATTATTTTCGAGAATCAAATAATGATAATCCTTTACCGTAGTAAGTTTAAATAATAGAAGATGAAAGAAGATGATATTCCTTACGAGTAGTAAATTTAAGAGTATGAAAGAAAATGACATCCCTTACCGTAGTAAGTTTTAATAATAGAAGATGAAAGAAGATGACATTCCTTACAAGTAGTAAATTTAAGAGTATGAAAGAAAATGACATCCCTTACCATAATAAGGTTAAGAGTATGAAAGAAAATGATATTTCTTACAAGTAAGAAAAGAAAATGACATTCCTTACCGTAATAAATTTAAGAGTGTGAAAAGAATGATATTCCTTACCGTAGTAAGTTTGAACAATAGAATATGAAAGAAGATGATATTCCTTACTGTAGTAAGTTTAAATGATAGAATATAAAAGAAGATGATATTCCTTACCGTAGTAAGTTTGAACAATAGAATATAAAAGAAGATGATATTCCTTACCGTAGTAAGTTTGAACAATAGAATATGAAAGAAGATGATATTCCTTACCTTGATATTGTGAAACAAGTTTATAGCCGAACAAATCATTCCTTGTTTGTAGCAGTAAGGAATCTGACTTTTGAGTCTTCTAGAGTTTTTAAAATCTCTTTATGTTTTTAAAATAATGTTACTCTCGGAAAGATAGACGGCATAGACTCAAGAATCACTCAATTCGGAGTTAATATGAATGAGTTATGAATTTTCAAAACTAAGACTAAAAATAGTGACGAAAATCACAATAGGTTATGGTTTTTAGTATTTTAAGGCATGAAGATGATTTCAGATGACTTTTCTTCCTTCTTCAAAGTTGTAGAGGACGAAAAACTGAAGAGACAGGCTTTCAATTCATTAAATTCTGATAAATAATGAATTTACTATGATTTTTCGAAAGAGTTACTGTACATAAGAAAATTCCACTCGGGAATTCAAAGAAGAATGCAAAAGATTTCAAAACTAGGAATGACTTAAGAACACTTAGAGAGAACTTACACAAAGAAGTGTTTAGAGAGTGGAAGAAAATGTATGTAAGAATGTTATGAAAAATTTCTTAAGTTAAGTCCTCTATTTATAGCCAAAAATCTTATCATAACCAAAAAATTTTAACATTTAAAGATCATCTTTTAATCTACACCATCCATTTCAAATTTTATATTATCTTTAATCTACACCATTCATTTCATATCACCTAACTTTATATTATAAACAAATCAATTCAATTATTCAACAATAATTCACACTTTAATCTACACCATTCATTTCATATCACCTAATTTTATATTATAAACAAATAACTTTATCAATTCAATTATTCAACAATAATTCACACTTTAATCTACACCATTCATTTCATATAACCTAATTTTATATTATAAACAAATAACTTTATCAATTCAATTATTCAACAATAATTCACACTTTAATCTACACCATTCATTTCATATCACCTAACTTTATATTATAAACAAATAACTTTATCAATTCAATTATTATGACTAATTGTTATAAATACAGTATAGTTAGCTCTTAGATATCAAGTCAATAAATTAATGAAATACAACTGTTTAAATAACATCATAATAGAGATAACAATAATATAAAATAAAGCATACGTTACTGTGTAATGACAATTATTGATTCAATAATGTGAATTACTGTGCATATGTTACTGTGACAATTATTAGGTTCAATAATTTTAAAAACAGTGCAACAACAATTATTGACTCAATGATATAAAATACAGTGTAATGACAATTATTAAATCAATAATGCAAAATACTGTGTAACAACAATTATTGAATTGATAATATAAAATATTATGCAGTGACAATTATCGATGAAATGATGCGTAACAGTTACGGTGTCAATTATCAGACCAATAATATGAGACACTATGCAATACCGTGTGTTACTGTAGAGTACCGTGTGCTACAGAAAATACCAAAAACTACCGTATGCTACTATTCTTTTATCACCGGTATTTTAACAGTTCCGTTGACTATTTTTATTTAAAAAGGTTATTTATGTCGTTTTCTATATCCGACAAATATTCCGTTGTGGGGTCCACAAATAATTTGTTATTTCGGCGCCGTCGTACGACACGAATATTCCCCGACCAAACGAATATTCCCCGACAAAGCGAATATTGTCCGACAAAATAAAATTTGCACATAACATCCTTAACTTTTAACTTTATCGATTTAACCACTTACTGTTTCAAAAAAAAAATATATATGTAGAAAAATTAAATTTATATTTCATAAAATTCGGGGTCTTACAATAACACCGTTGACTATTTTTATTTAAAAAAGGTTACTTCTGTCGTTTTTTATTTTTGACAAATATTCCGTTGTGGGGTCCACCAATAATTAGTTATTTTGGCGCTGTCGTACGACCCGAATATTTCCCGACAAAAAGAATATTGTCCGACAAAATAAAATTTGCACATAACATCCTTAACTTTCAATTTCGTCAATTTAACCACTTACTGTTTCATGAAAAAATATATATGAAAAAAAAAAAAAAATTATATTTCATAAAATTCGGGGTCTTACAACCTCCATTCCTCATGAAATTTCGTCCCCGAAATTGACGTAACTGACATTTCGAAGAGGTATAGATAATTAGATTTCATCTCAGATTCTAGCTCTTAGGTCATTTTCTCAGTATTTTGGTTCCTCCATAAAACCTTAACTTGAGTTATAACTTTTGAGCGTAGGATCTGCTCCTTCTTATCTAGAATCTTAACAGGTACCTCCTCGTACATTAAATCATTTGTTATAACGTCCGGTTCTAACTCAATGACGTTGTTTGGGTCCTTCACATATTTATGTAGCATAGATATGTGAAAAACATTATGGATGCGGGACATACTTGATGGTAAGACTAGTTTGTAGGCTACGGTTCCTACTCGATCGAGGATTTCAAATGGGCCAATAAATCTAGAGTTAAGCTTTCTTTTCTTTCCGAATCTCGTAACTCCTTTCCATGAAGAAACACGTAAGAATACATGATCTTCAACGTTAAATATCTCATCTCTCCGATTTATTTTTAAAAACGAAACTAATCTTTTTTTGTGTAATGGATGATGTATTATTATTATTATTATTAAATCAAAATTTATTTTTAAAATTCCTCAAATTAAGAATACGTGTTTCCATGAAGAAACACGTAAGAATACATGATCTCCAACGTTAAATATCTCATCTCTCCGATTTATTTTTAAAAACGAAACTAATCTTTTTTTGTGTAATGGATGATGTATTATTATTATTATTATTATTATTAAATCAAAATTTATTTTTAAAATTCCTCAAATTAATTTTTTAATAGCAAAACTAATCTTTGTTTTCTTTTTTTGTGTAACAGAAATTGTATTATTATTATTATTATTATTATTATTATGTAACTGTAAATTGACTTTCAATTCAATGATACATTTGTAAATTAATACTATAACGTTATTTTTTTATTAAATGATTAAGAGATTTTGACGAAAATTTTAAATTTTATAAAAAAAAATTAGTATAATAATATGATTATTAAAAAAAATTAATTTAATAATATATTTATAAATTAAAATTGAGTACAATAATAAAAAAATAATTTATCCCTATTTGTATCAAAGTCTCCATCAAGTTTAAGTTCTGCGCCAGTCATGGAGAGATTCTAGATGTGCCGCAAAACAATTCAAAGTACAATAGAAAACAACCCACGTTGTTGTATCTCCCTTTTTATTTTAGTTTTTATTTAATATTCTGACATAACCACATTTAATATTTGACTTTTAAACAAATGACAATGGCCCTTGTTAGTTGGTAGACATGATGTCACCCGATCACATGGCCAAAGATACCGACCTGTATTTTGACCATATTTTAAGCTTATAATATTATTCATTATTGGTTAGTGTTATAAGGGTCTGTATATAGTTTCTTATTTTCTACGGTTCACGGTTGTATAATTTTTTACCATGAAATAGTAATCTCATGTGACCGACTATCTTTCTGTTTTTCTTAATTAAAACATGCTGCTGCTGCTGCTGCTTAGTTTAATAAATTTAAATGTATTAAATGTAGACATTAAAGTTGATAAATTATTGAACTAAAAGCACGGGTCCCTTTACATAAAAGAAAATAAAAATCAGTTCACTAACGACCTCTAAATTTTTTTATAAATCAAATATAAAAATATTTAGAGCTTAATTTCATAAATACATATATTAAGCTCAGAATATTATACATTATTGCTTATTATTATAAGGTTTATAATTTTCCTTCTAAAAATAAACTATGTTCTACGGTTGTTTAGTTTTTAACCATGAAATTTTGTACCACATTGAGTTATTCCCATAGTCAAGACAAATCAATCTCACTATTCCATTTCATAAACAACGTATATAATACGACGTATGATCTGATCTCTCTGTATATAATATAATATAAAAATTCAAATTTATTGCAAAAATTTAAAATTACCCTCAAGTTATATTAATAGGGGCCCATTCCTTGATCTATTGACTCTCCACCATAAGAATATAATTGATCACTTTTTGAGTAACTTTATAATTACTCGCTAATAACAAACAATTTAAACTTTGTCAATAACAAGTTAAAATGACATATTTATTAATCTTGCGATAAATTATGCCATCTAGAGATGATCAGGGACGGACCTAGGGCAGGGGGGTCAAGTTGGGGCCATCTCCTTGCTACTTTTTTGAACAAGTCTATAAGTTCAAACACAAATTTTTTTTATACTATTAAAAAATAAAATTTAACATAAATTTTTATACCAAATTCTATTTTTAAATAATTTGAATAGATTTTGTGCACAAAATTTATGTACAAAATTTAAACACTTAGACTTATTCTACTTTTTTTGGGTATATATATATACTTTTGTTCATGAGTTGAAGAATCTCATTGCTATTATTCAAACAAGAAACACGTGGTTGCATATTTTTTAACAAAATGGTTAGGCGAACGATGGTGATTGGCCGTGGCCGCAATGACGACGAATGAATCCTCCAAAAGACGCGGGCGTTAACAACCCACGCATGCATCAATGTAATAATTATTTAAGATTTGCAATTGGTTGTAGAGGTTAGCCCTTTTTTAATTAAAGAAAAATAACTTATGCTATTGCAATTTAATTATTTTAACGGAACAACCTAATTATTATTTTTAATAGTTTAATATGATAATTTAAAAAATAAAATTTTTGATAGTATATTAAATAAAACATGTTAATTTCGATGGTCAAATTTATAATTTTGCCCAGTATGTTAATTTCCGCTAACAATTTCAGTTACCCCAGCAAAAATCAACAAAAGGTACGTAGATCAACCCAATTTTGATTTGATTTAAGTTTTTCTCAGTTCTTTTCACGGCCCCTTTTTAAGCTTCAAGTTTATTTGTTTTAAAAATTTATTATTTTGTTTTGAATTTTATATTATAATTTTTTAAATTTATTTTAATTTTATTTGAATTTTTAAAAGTTTGTTTTAAATTTTTTTATATTTTCAAAATTTTATTATTTTGTTTTAAATTCTTTTAAATAATTTTAGTTATATATTTTTATTTTGAATTAATAACATACTATTAAAAAAAACATGTTATTGTTCTAAGATATTTTTTTATATTTTTGGCACGTATTTATATTTTAATTTATTTTATTTTTTCATACTGTCACATAGATAAATAATAGACATCCATCCAATTATTTAACAGAATGACTCAATTATTATTTTTAATTAATTTAATATGATAATTTAAAAATTAAATTTTTTAATAGTATATTAAAAAAAACATATCAATTTTGATGGGTAAATTCGTAATTTTGCCCAATATGTGATGCTAAGTTTCAGCTAACAATTTTAGTTACCCTAGCAAAAGTCAACAAAATGTACGTAGATCAACCCAATTTTGATTTGATTTAAGTTTTTCTCAGTTCTTTTTAAGTCTATAAGTTCAAACACAAATTTTATTTATACTATTAAAAAATTAGATTTAACATAAATTTTTATGCCAAATTTTATTTTTAAATAATTTGAATAGAGTTTGTGCATAAAATTTACGTACAAAATTTGCACACTTAAACTTATTATATTTTTTTTGGATATATGTATACTTTTGTTCATGAGTTGAAGAATCTCATTGTTATTATTCAAACAAACATGAAACATGTGGTTGCATATTTTTTAACAAAATGGTTAGGCGAACGATGGTGATTGAATCCTCCATAAGACGCGGGCGTTAACAACCCACGCATGCATCAAATGTAATAGTTAATTAAGATTTGCAATTGGTTGTAGAGGTTAGCCCTTTTTAAATTAAAGAAAAATAACTTATGCTATTGCAATTTAAACTTTAAAAAAAAATTGAGAAAAATTTGAAGAGGACCGTCCATTCAATTATTTTAACGGAATGTCCTAATTATTATTTTTAATTAATTTAATATGATAATTTTAAAAATAAACTTTTTAATAATATATTAAATAAAATGTATCAATTTCGATGATCCAATTTATAATTTTGCTCAATATGTTAAGTTTCCGCTAACAATTTCAGTTACCCCTAGCAAAAGTCAACAAAAGGCACGTAGATCAACCCAATTTTGATTTGATTTAAGTTTTTCTCAGTTCTTTTCACGGTCCCTTTTTAAGTTTCTCTTTGGCCATATGACGAGATGTATCACCATAATTGAATTGTAGTAATATGGGTTATTAAATAAATAAATAAAAATTAGCAGAATATTAAAAAAATAAAAGTCTTATTTAAAAAAAGATGAAATACTTGTACTAATTAAAATTTTAAAGCCTGGAAATTATTGCATTAATTATAAAATCTAAATGTATTAAGTGTAGACATTAAAGTGGGTAAATTATTGAACTAAAAACAAGTTATTTTAAGGAAAGTGATGTTTATGTGGACGTCATATTGTCATATATTTTTTATTTGAAACGGACCATTTAATTATCCTAGGACCAAAATTGTTTATATATAATTAATTTTTAAAAATAATATAAAATCAATTATTAATTAATTTTAAAATATTATATGAAAATACATATATAAAGAAAGTATGAATGATATGGGGTTGAGATTTAAGTGAAAAAATACATATATAAAGAAAGTATGAATGATATGGGGTTGAGATTTAAGTGAAAAAATTATAAATTTTCAATTTGATATCGTATATAACATTTAAATTTTTTAATTTTTTTTTTATATATTATAAAACAAAACAAAAAATCAGTGGGATCAATTGATCTCACAAGCCCTTATGTGGCTTCCTCCCTGTCCGTATCCTTTTTAAACTTTTGTTATTTTTACTATATTGCTACTTTTATTTTGTGTTTTAAGTAAGAAAAATTTTAAATTTATCCGAAAAAATTACTCACTAGCTTTACCCGCAAAAAAGACTAAAGAGTATGGTCTTACTTCATTTGTATTTTATAAATGAGATGACACCATACTCTTTTATTTTTTATGAGGGTAAGACTTGTGGGTAATTTTTCCGAGTAAGTATAAAAACACCTTTTAAGTAATTATGTGCTCTTGTCCTCTTAAATTGGTTGCTGATAATTCCTTCCCTCCTCCTATAACAAAGAGTTTCATTTCATTTTTTCAAGGTTGCACAATCTTAAAATTAAAAATAACATGAATTTTTAGTTGATTTTAATCAAAACAATGAATATTAGAAATTATTTAAAAAGTATAAATAATTATAAAAATTGTTGTTTATTTCATTTTTATGATCTCGCTAATATTTGATTTCAAAAAGTTAAAATGACATTCTTTTTATGAAATATTGAGAGTATTAGCTTTTTAAGCTGTGATTTAACTTGTAAGCTCTAAGGTGGAATTAGGGCATGGGCGAGGAAGTCAAGTCAGAGCTCAATTCCAGAGTCCAGCAGTACTTATCAATACTTATTTAAATTACATATAAACAGCAAGCGTTTTTTCTTAAAAGTAAACGATTCCCTACATTATTATTAAGAATTAAGTGGTTCATATTTGCTGAAATTAAGCTACCCTTCAACAACTTGGCACAATCTTCTAGCTTCGATGTAATATAACACATTTGGGCCATTTAATATAATAAATTTGGGGCTTAAGTACTGGGCGGCCCAAATTGTGATATTCCATATCCAATCACTCAGCACAAAGTCAACTGAAACAGATGGCATCATGTATTAAAATATTTCAGTTTTACAGATTTTTATTACTTGCGTTTGCTGCGCAGCTAACATTTTCCCTTAAATAGAGGATTCCCTGCATTATTATTAAGAATTAGGTGGTTATGAAAGCTACCTTCGGTGAGGATCACATGCATATTATTTACTTTTGATAATTAATGGCAAGTTGTAGAGCTATATCATCAACAATATTTCTATATATACAGGTATTATTTCTTATAAGTGACAACCATTTTGGAAACTAACCCAGTACTCTCCTTCCCTTTCTTTGGTAGCTAGCTATTTCAAAAACAATGGGAGAATCAATTCTCTTTGGCTTTGCTGAAAACCTTTTGGGAAAGCTTGGCTCCTTGGCTGTCCAAGAAATTGGATTAGCATTGGGGGTCAAAAATGACTTAAACAAGCTCAGCCGGACTTTAGCCACAATTAAAGTCGTGCTGTTGGATGCCGAGCTGAAACAAGAAGCAAACCCCAAGTTACGCATATGGCTGGAAGGGCTTAGAGATGTTTTTTCTTCTGCCAACAATGTTCTTGATGAGTTCGAAATTCTTGCCTTGCGACGACAAGTAATGCAGAGGAGTAGTTCAACGAAAAAGGTACGGAACTTCTTTTCCTCTTCAAATCCAATTGTATTCAATTTCAAAATGGGCCACAAAATTAAGGAAATAAGACTAGCTCTAGATGATATTGCCAAGGAGAAAGACGACTATAATCTTTCGCAACAAACTTTGGATAGAAAGGTAGCGCACGTTTGGAGAGAGACTCATTCACGAGTTGATAGTGGTGATGTTATTGGAAGAGACGATGATGAAAAAGTGATCATCAATCGCTTGTTGGGAGTAGATGATGGTAAATGTGTTTCAGTCATTCCTATCGTTGGAATTGGTGGTCTTGGTAAGACCACGCTTGCGAAATCTGTGTTTAATGATAAAAGGGTGATTGAACATTTTGCGTTTAAAAAATGGGTGTGTGTGTCAGAGGATTTTGATTTGAAAAAGATCATTTCCAATATTGTAGACTGCGAGGAGTCGAGTCTAGAAAATATGGCAAAACACCTAGAACAAAGCTTGAGGGGCAAAAGATATTTGCTTGTTTTGGATGACGTGTGGAACGAAGATGCTAGCAAATGGGAAAGTTTGAAGGAACTTTTGATGTGTGGTGCTAATGGAAGCAAAATTTTCGTTACGACCCGTAGTCAAAGAGTGGCTTCAATCACACACCCAACTTACACACACGACTTAAAAGGTCTCTCGGATAAAGATTCATTAGATTTGCTCATGAAGCAAGCATTTGGGAAAGGGCAAGAGAAGAAATATCCGTACCTTGAAGAATTTGGTAAGGATATAACAAAAAAGTGCAGAGGGGTACCATTAGCGATAAGAACATTAGGAAGCCATCTAAATATGAAAACTGAGGTTAGCGAATGGCGCAGTGTGAGAGATAGTGAGGTATGGAATTTAGAACAAGGTGAAAGCGATATTTTACCTGCATTGAAATTGAGTTATGATGTCTTACCTCCTTACTTGAAACAATGTTTTGCTATTTGTTCAATGTTTGAGAAAGATCATGAATACAGTGGTGTATATGTGATCTACTTGTGGATGGCACTAGGGCTCCTTGAGAGGGGCCAAAACTTAGAGGAGGAAGAGGTTGGGAAAAAGTATCTTACTGAATTATTGTCAAGATCATTTTTCCAAGATTATAGGGAATCTGACTATAAAGATAGGTTCAAAATGCATGACCTTATGCATGATCTTGCAATTTCAGTGACAAAAAGTGATTGTGCAAGGTTAAGTCACGATTCCCCAAATGATGTACTTGTTAATCCAAAGGTTCGACACATGTCATTTGATAACAAAATATTGTTGAGCGGCGATAGATTTTCAAATTCTGTTCCTGTAGCAAATGATTTGAGAATGATTCGAGTGGGCTGTGACATCGATCTCTCTTGCAGCAACCAATATTTCTTGAATACATATATTTCAAAATTTAAGTTTTTACGGGTGTTAGACTTAAGAAGGTTGAGCTTTGAGGTGTTGCCAAATTCCATTGGTGGTTTGAAGCATTTGAGATACCTGGCCTTACTCATAGGCATGAAGTGGTTCCCTAACAGTTTATGCAAATTGCTGAGTTTACAGTATCTACAATTCGAGACTTATCACCGTGAATTTGGGTGGTCGCCTACATTTGAGAGGTTGCCTAAAAATTTAAGAGACTTGATCAGCCTCAGATATTTGAAAGTAGGAACTCACCAGAGTTGTTTTCCTATAAAAGGAATTGGAAGTTTGACCTCCCTACGTACTTTGATCGTAGAGGGTTGCGATAATATGAAAAATCTGTTCAATGATGATGATTATGGTAAGATTGGTGGAATGCAACAAAATCTCCCTAACCTCCGAACGCTGGTCATTAAGAGGTGTCCCAAATTGGTACGTCTGCCACAGAGTTTAAAATACCTGACTAGGCTAGAGACACTAAAGATTGCATACTGTGAAGGGCTAGATTTGATGAAAGACAATAGCCTAGAAGAAGTTGGCAGTCTTGTGAGCCTCCAAGTTTTAGTCATTAGAAATCTACCAAAATTGGTGGCGTTTCCCCCTTGGCTTCCTCAGGGTGGTGTGGCATCTACTTGTCTAAAGAAGCTTGTAATTAGAGAATGTGATAAGTTGACTAAATTTCCAGAAGATCTTAGGTATCTCCAGAAGTTGATTATTGAATGTTGTCCGAAATTGACTTCTTTTTCTGAGGGATCGAATCCCCTCCCTCGTACACTTGAAGAACTCGAGATTTTTGTTTGTCCTGAGCTCCAAAGTAGATACGGAAGCGAAACAGGGGAGGAATGGCACAAGATCTCTCACATTCCAAAAGTATTTTTCAATGGTATGAAACCCAAATTCTATTCCTATTCCTCCGTGTCGTTCTTGTACTAACATGCATTTGCAATTTTATGTCATCCTTTTCTTCTTTGATATTTATTTATATGGTATTTGTTACAGTTAGTTTCCTTTGATATATAAACCTACCGAAATTCTTTTCTGTCATAATAATCTGTATGTATGCCTAAATTCTTTTCCTTTCAAACAGGGAAGAAATTGTTATTTTGACGGACAGAAAAATGGCGGTCGGTCCTTTTCAGTCCGGGGAGCTCTCTTTTCTTTTCACTAACTAAATAAACATTAGTTTCACAAGCATGCGAGCGTGGGTGTTTTATTACTGTAACCATTAGTTTTTTGTTACGGTAGTTCAAGTTTTTATATTAGTTTGTATTAATTTTGGAGAAGGAAACTGTATGATGGCACTTTCACTAATATAATATTATTTGTTGTATTAGTAATAAACCCATTTTTCAGGCTATTGTCACTACAACTGAATTGTAATAATATAGATTATCAAATAAATAAATAATATACCAAACAAAATATTAAAACAATAAAAGTCTTATTTTAAAAAAAAGAAGATGAAATACTTGTACCAATTAAAATTTTAAAGCCTGAAAATTATTTCATCAATAATTAAATCTAAATGTATTAGATGTAGACATTAAAGTTGGTAACTTATTGAACTAAAAGCAAGTTATTTGTAAGGAGAGCCATGTTGACGCGAATGTCATATTGTCATATATTTTTGGTTTGGAACGGTCCATTTAACTATCCTATGTATACTTATTACTACTCGCTAACTCGATACATAAAAAAAATAAAAATTAAAAAATCAGTTCATTAACCTCTAAAATTCTTTATAAATTAAAGATAAATATATTTAGAACTTAATTTTAGAATAAATAAATAATATATCAAATAAATAAATAAATAGTCGCCAGAGTGATCACAGTTAATCCTAGATAAATCATACATTCTAATCTCATGAAGCACCAGCCATAAAGCAACAGTAATTATACCAAAATTATTATTTATTTATCTGCTGTTGTTAATCTCAGGAAAACAAATCCGCCGCGCTTTTATTTTAATGATGAATTGATTATGGATATATATATATATATACACTATTGATTAACAAGTAGTCATCAATAATATACATAGAGAAAAATAGAATGCTCAAAGAAGGCTGAACATGTTTTTTGTGTTTTTCTATTTCCCAGACTAGGTAAGCTTTTCTATAAGAAAAATGAAGATTATAATTTGGAAAATCAACGCTCCATACTCTCCCATCAGATTAGATAGGATGAAATTACAAGCGCAACACAGTAAGTACGTTAAGTCCTTTTGTTTCGCAGCAGTTGTTTTTTATTTTGTAAGCGGCACCTGTTGGCTGCAGCGACCACATTCATCCTTCCCTCTCTCCGGGTGTGATCGTCAAGTAAAGATGTGCACTCATACATCGTCTGTCTATCGGTGATAGTTAGGTAAAGATGTGTACTCATACATCATCCGCCGGTGTTAGCCAAGTAAAGATGTCTCATGCATCGCCCATTTTGAAGAGGCTCGCAACCAATAAATCATAAACTGCAAATAAAAGTCAATTCAAGCTTACATAAGAAATAGTTGGTTCTTCCTCGCAATAACACATAACAGGCAAATGGCTGCAGCAACAGCCAACAGATGCTCAAGATTTGGATCACACCCAGTTCAAATTGGACAGTTCATTTGCCCAGTCCTATAGATATTGATTCTATAGTCGCATTTGTATAGCAACGAAATGCAATTGTCTAATAATTGTGTAACAAAGATCATAACTGCAATTCTCTTGCTATATAAATGAAGGGTCCGCTGCGCGAAAAATAAGAGATGAACCTCACTAAATATTATTTTTTTATATATTTGCACTGAATGCATGAGATCCACTAGTGTATTATTTTTTTATGTATTATATTCAGTACATATACATAAACAAATAATAATATGCATTGAATTCCGCGTTTAACATGTGCCCTAAAAGCACATTCTAAGAAAATCCATAAATGAAACAGGTTTCAATAAACAGCTCAAATGTACTTTCCATTTCGGACTGCTTTGGAATCAGGATCAAGGATCCAGATGCTCTCTCTGATTCAAAGTGCTTATCTAGTCATTCTTCACGATATAGTTTAAATTGCAGTACCAAATGCAAACGAGGAAAGAATGACATCACACACGAGCCAAGAACTATGAGCTTGCTCATTACAGCAAAAGCTTCAACCTTGATAATCATCTCATTCATATAATTCCAAACCAGCAACAATTGACAAATTAAACATTTGCTGCGAAATGTCATTATCAACAAGTACATATCCCTACTCTCTGAGCTGCACTCAAAGCAATATAATTCCACATTATCAGCATACAAACAGGAATTAAAAGTAATTACCATAAAAGCCCCAAGAACAAAAGAAGAATTTATTAACCAGACAAAACCAAGTTTATCTAGACTCCACAGACATGTCATCAGCTAACAGTTAGCTCACAGTTATACAAATTAAAGTAACTACATGATGAACTATAAAACTACCACAACCTACACAACATATATACAAAAATCTGACGAACTAAATTAACCCAACACAAACAATCGAGTTTAGAACTTCAACCAATCAATACTTGCATCACTCATCATCACCACCACCAAAACTCCTTCCTGAACAAACATCACCGCCACCTTCATTATCTGATCCATTCTCCGAAACCATCTCCTCACCATTCTCCCTCCCCCTTTGGCGTCGCATCTCCAAAACCAAAACCCTCCTCCTCATGTCCTCCAATTCCCTCTCCATCAAAAACAATCTCTCCTTGAATGTCAAATTCTCTTCCTCAACCCGCCCTATATACCTATCGTGTTCGTCAACCCTATTCTCCACCCTATTCCCCATTTCACCACAATCATTAGGATAAATCATTTCAAACCTACTCAAATCATGATCCAATCTCCTCTCCACCTCAACGCGCTCTTCCACGTCACTATCACTAGTTCCCCCCCGCCCTTCCTCTTCCTCCTCCACTTCGTGCCCTAGAGATCTAAGCCTAATTAACCCATTCATTGTCCCATATCCGTTTACTCCCCACTCCTCTTTCGCAGTATCAACTAAATCCTCCCTAGAAGGAGAAAATATCGGCGTCGGCAAAACCGCCGGAGTCATCGGGTACGGCGACACCAGGGAGGTAATTCCACCGGACTTTTTGGCCCGGATAAGAAACGACGTCGTGTTACGCGGTGCGTAAGGCGCAAACCGCGGATTGAACTTCTTTTTTGGGTAAAATTTGCGCGGTTTTGAACGGCTTGGTGGGAATAATTCGCTTGGATTTGGGTATTTGTAGACTTTACTGATCCCAAGAGGGTCATTTCGACGAATTTCGCTGTAATAATCGGAGCTCTGATTATTTGGGTTAGGGTTTGGTGAAGAAAAATTGGATCTTTGAGAGATTTGAAATTTGGTTAGATCTGGTGGCCAAGCTAAGTAGCTTCGATTTAGCATCTGAGATTGATCGTTCATTCGATCAATTAGTCCTCGATTTGAACGATTAAAACCCTAATTTTTATCTAAAAATTACAGTACAGAGTAAGATCTGCGTAGTAGATTCATGATTTGAAGTGAAATTGGACCGTTAGAATTGAGATTTTGTACTCTGATTTGAAAAAATTGAGTTTGATGAAACCCTAAACAATCCAAGATATGAGGTACTTTTTCTAGGTTCTAAACCCCACACTTTTTGGGGATGGAGATTAAAAGGCGAAGTCACGTGAGTTTCGCGTGATTAACCTTAAGGATAAGGTTATGAAAATGATACCCCGAGTGTGCGTTGTCGGCTTTAGAATTATGGACGTTAAAAAGAAGAAAGGTGAATTAACGGCCACAGATTTCTACGTTTTTATTTTGACGGCTGAGATTGTGCATTTGGTTTTATGATGTCGAAGAAGAAAATAAAGAAAAATACGATTAGGGGAATTAAAATATGAAGGGTGTATGAAGGGTGAAATAGTCCTTCACCAACAATATTTATTATGTTCAATTTTTTTTTATAATAAAAATGCAATTATGAAACCACATATGATGAAATAGCAACTTTCAAACCATAAGCGGTAACTCAAAAATTGGTGTAAAACACACGTAAATATTTAAATTTACGGAAAGAAATATTAAATATAAAAATAAGATATAAAATAATATGTATAATAGTTGTTGATTATAACTATTACACCCATTTATGTATGGTAAAATATCAAATAATTATAATTTAATATATCATTTGATATTTATTTTTTTATATTCATCTTTTGTTATCATAGCATTATTTGGAAAAAAAAATACAAATGTGAGGAATGAATAAAGATAAATTTATAATTTATGTTTTCATCAAAAGTGATTGAACAAGAAAACAAATTCTCTCTCATCCAAAAATGTATTGGAGCCTAAAATTCTACTTGTTTAAAATACTTTTAAATTATCACTAACACCAATAAAATTTCAATTTTTATTTTTTCAACTACACCCCTCCACTAAATGAGCTCTCTAATAAACTAATACCCTTGCTACAATTCCAACAACTTCATGTGTGAGATTGTACCCTATAATCAACTGCATGCACAGGGTTCTCAAAACTTCGTACCAAAGGCCAAAAAAAAAATACCATTACCATACATTCAAGAAGGCTAAAAAAAGAGCTGCTAATCCATTTAAAGGCAAAACATTGATTATTCCCGGTGAGGTCATCCACTTTTCAACATTTGATCACTAAATTTAAAAAAAAATAAAATTGAGTTATTATATTTTTTAAAATTTATTAATTGAACCATTCGTTAACGGAGGTTAAATATTTTCTTACGTGACACTAGAAAAAAAACAAAAATCATTATTTTTTTACGTAAAAATAAAAATAGAATAATTAATTATTTGGCAAAAAAATAATAAAATAAATATATTAATTCATTTTTTTATTTTTCATTTCCCTTCTCTCTCCCCATCTCATCTAAATCTAATTGAAGATCTACTGGCCACAAAATCTAAACGCCAGTTCTGGTGTTTCAACTTCAATTCAAGGAACAAACACGTCCTTAAATTCCAACCCACAATCTCTTCAATTCGTTGGGAAAGAAGATGAACATAAAATTGAAGAAGGGTCATTCGTTCTTTATCTTCACCAGGTTCGGAACTCCGGCGCAGTATGGTAATTCAGAAATTTCTTCGTTTGCTTCTCTGCGTTGTTTGGGTCTTCGTTATCTTGCTGTGGGTTCGTTGATTATTTTTTTTGATGATTTGTGGTTCATTGGTGCTGAAACTTAGGGTTTCGTTAGGGAAATAATTTGTGGGTGGGTTAAATTTTTGATCGATTAAGGTTTTATTGGTTAAGTTTTTGGTGATTGTTGAGGATGGTTTGGAGATGAGTAGGGTTTTATCAAGAATTATTCAGATTTGTGGTTTTATAGATAAAATCCTGTGTGGGTTTGTTTGGATTTGGGCTTTTCATTTGCAGATTTTAGCCGTGGATGTAATTGGGGGTTCATCAAAAATTTGATCGGGAAGTGGGATTTGAGAGCGGCTGGAGCGGTGGTTTTGGTGCTGGAGATCTACGGTGTTGTCTTGGTGGTGGTCATCGTCTTCGTGGAGGTCAACGTCTGGAACTTCCCCCATTAAAGGGGCGAAGATTGAGAATCCGCCCTTTTCTTTTCTAATAAATAAATTCTTATAAACTCTCAGATGATATAAATCTTGATGGTAATTGAAGAATTTAACTTGCTTAAAGGAATCGATCAAGTCATGTTTTCCTTCTGGATATCAGGGACTCATTTGTTGGTTGCACATCCTGAAAACTTACAACAGAGTTGAGTTGGACAGACAGTAAGAACACGTTAGAAGCCAACTTGTCCATATCAGCATTTAGTTGTTTTTTCTTTTTTTTTAAAAGCCACGTATGAAAATAAATGAAAGATTTTAACGTCCGTTTGCGCTTTTAAAATTTATTGACAAAATGCTAAAAACGGGATAACCACGTTGGGGTAATTCTATGTTTTGCCTCCAATTAAATATCAAAATTCCATTGCTAGCAAAGTATTTTCTTAATAAAAATTAATCAAATTTAATTTCATGAATCATGAGTTTTCCTTCGTGTAATAGAACCACTTAGAACACTGAAAGACCATCAACATGGTGTTGCAGTTGAGTCCATAAGAGATTTTATCCAATTACATACACTAAAGCAAATATGAAATTTTCTACTCAAGCCCAAAGTCACCTAAAAGAATGTACTGTATACTATACATGTAATATTGTATAACATGAATATTTTACATATTTCTCCTCTCTCTCTATATGCTATATATCTATATCCATATATAAGTACATATTTGTTTTGATGCACAATGTTTAAATTTACCGTAGATTTGTCCTGCATAGCAATCATTCCTTGTTGCTGGAAGATTTGTCCTTCTTTTGTCCACCAAGGATACGAGAAATTTGCAGACCTCGGCTAAATGCCTGGTTGAATAACATACGTGTTTGGAATTCTGAAACGAACGGGAACCAAGCCAAGAATGCAACAGGAGTAAATAGAAGCATGCCCATTATTATTTCATAACCACGAGCGAGTGTCCGAACTGATCCCCAGATTCCAGCTTGCACAACAAGAGGCTTTAGAGCTTGTGCAATCTAAAGTCGCAAAAGAATGCAAAAGTAAAAACGCAATTGGGCATAAAAGAGAAGTTAAAAGGGATCGAATAAAAAGAGACATTCTACTTGTGATATCAAATCAGTAGAACAAAAGATATGAAAAACTGAAGTACAGAGAAAATGTCACAAAAATACATAGAAGCACTCACCAGAAGCAATCCCCAACCTGTCGGCATGAATGCGAGAATGCATACTATTATGTCGCGAAATGTCATACCGACTAGTGCTATTAAAGTAATCAGGACGGTAATGAACGTGATGAAGATAAGACCGTTGATCAATCGAAACACAAGCTGAAAATTAGCACTGAATCTTTGCCTTCCAACAGATATAGCCTGCGAAAAAGAATATATATTATATACACGAGGAAAAAAATATTAATTAAAAATAGAAGTGAAGAAAAGCATCAGTCTATATTTTAGCAAGTATTATACTACATGGTGACTGCTACGTATGGACAAATTAGTTTATGATACAAAAGTTTAGGTACCATAGATTTTATAAACACGAGATTAGTGTTCTTACTTAAATAGTGAAATAAGATAAGCTTACAAGTTCGGAAGTAAGTTGGGTTGTCGTAAAGTTAATACAAATTGAACACAAACTTGATGCATTATATACCAAATGACAAACCTCACAAGCTTGCATAAGAGTAATGCACAGATTTATAATGTCTACTAATTAGCAAAAAATGCACCACCAGGCATATTATGGGTTAAATTTTTTTTAGTCACTAAACTGATGTTCTATTTATATTTTCATCATTGAACTGAATTATTTTACAATCAACTAAATTTTTTACAAAAAATGAAAACAAGGCCCAACTCTGTTAAATTTTAACGGTGGAGGGCATGGCAATGTATATGTCGACAAGTCAGAATAAATTAAAATAAAACAAACACTTGAAACTTTATTCCAATTTAAATGTCCACTTATTTGGGGTATTAACCACCCACAAAAGATTACCCAACCAAAAATATATCCAGATCTTCTTCATCATGAACAGAAAGAACGACGTGACACCACCGGTGCCACCACTACACCATCACCATTGCTGAAGCTTTTACCACCATGAATAAAAAGACAAACATGTTGAAGGCTTAATAGATATCGTAGAAATTGGAGAACACAAAACATTGAATTTGAAGGTACCATATCACAAACTTTCTATAAGTTCTTGAAATCCAGATCTGAGAGTTACGCATTTAGGTCAGTTTTAAGATTAGAGGGTCTTCATTTTTCTGTAGATTTGGATTATTTTTGGGGCTTCGATGGTGCTTATTTTGTTGTTGCTGATTGTCGGTAATAATGGCTTCCGGTTGGTGGTGAATAGTGGTTTGATGTCTTTTCTTTAATACAAATATTTATGAGAAAGAACGAAAGCTCAAGATGGAGGGGAGAAAGAGATACGGAGGTGCAGAAATAAGTATGTAAGTTAGAATCTTGGTTGATTTTGGTTAGTTTGGTTGGAAGCTAGTGGTGGTTATGGCTGATTGGGGTGGTCTTTGGTGGAGTCTCAAATGGTGAAGATGAAGGCGAGTTAACTCAGTCAAGTCAACTTACACAAACTTTATGTATCTCTTTTTTCTCTATCCTCCTCATACATCACCTCAATATTTTCTTTTATTGAGAGCTGACAATCACCTCTCTCTCTCCTTGGCACATATTTGTTTTTTTGTTAAAAGTCAAACTGTTTAACGATTCTTGTAACGTTTTGTAAAAATAATAGAGCTCATCAAGTTGACTGTTAAAATTTTTAGTTCAGTGATGCATTTGTAAACCGGGGTTGAGTACAGTGGGGAAAAGTGGATTTAACCCGGCATATTATTCTAAGCAAAACCCATAATTTTCCTATCAAGGAATTTTTTTTAAACCATGTCAACATGTTGATGTTGGCATATCCATTTTAGGTTTCTGTCCATGCTCTGCATCTAACAAGCGCTTTTCTAGATCAAAGTGTCTCATTACTGGTTGGGGTGTTTAAAGAATGATGTCTCTCAAGAACTTCCTAAAACAACTCATTGACAAGTACAAGCTAGGAAACTGAAAAATGCAACATACCTTCATCACAGATAATATTACAAATATCACAAGCCATGATATTCCATAAACCTGTCAATAATGAAAATCAATGTTAGAGCCAACTCCATGATTATTAAACTTTTCCAAACGTTTGTGCTAAACTAAATGCAAGAAGGCTAGTACCAGGAAATTTTTGTTATTCTTTGTAAAGGTCAGGTGATATACAAGTCCATACTGATAGATGAAGAAGCGCACTGACAACAGAATCTCCACAATGATGCCACGTTTCCCAGAATAATGAAGATGCTCTTGTTCCTTTTCCCACCATGATTCCCAACTTTTCTCTGGAAGCACACCAATCCCTCCACGGTTATGCATCCACTTATTCCAGTCAGTCCAGTCGTCGATTATTTTTTGCCACTCAAATCCTGATGGATTGAAGAGGAAGGGAGCAAAGAGCCACGTCCCCACCATGACCCATATTGATACAGTAATCAGTAGATATGCAAGAACACCTTTATATGCTCGACCAAATATATGATATACAAGAAGTAAGATCATAAGTTCAATTCCTTTGACAAAATGACTACGTGAGTACAACCTGTAGTTGTCAGCAAACTTGGCATGGAACACGACAAAGCCACGACCAGTGCCTCTGTATTGTGCACCCCCGTGAAGCAAGGTTCTCCCAAAATAATGGGTCTTTGTTCCAAGAGAAAATGTAAAAAATATAGGTGCCAACTGTAGTTGCATAAGAACAAAATCAGTAAATGCCTTCCTAAATCCCCTTTCAAGACCTATTTCCATCATCATAGGCAATGCCATCAAAAATCCAATTTGCACAAAAGACTGAGAAGCAAGAGCTACTTGAAGGGGCTTATTGTCTCGAATACCAGGTTTGTTACTCATTCCTTGCTCAAGTCCACTGAGCACAAGATAAAGGCGACCATAGAGAAATACATAGACTATAAGAACAGTTATCTGCCAAAACAGACACCAGTGATTCAGAATCCATAAGAGACCATTAAGACTACAAAGTCAAGATATTTTGTTTCATATCATACCAATGTACTGAAATAAAATCCTACAGTAGTGAAATAACACGATAGCATGCGGAAAAAATCAAATCGGTGTCCCAGCCTGTAAATATCACGACTCATTGTCTGCTCCCCATTTCCATTTGCTATCTTTGCCTCAAATAGGGAAATTTGGTTAAGGCCCACGTCCCTCCCTTTACCAACTTGTATATATTCATGATGAGTAACATTGCCTCCGCGTAGAGTAGAATTGAAACCTGCATGGTGCACATGAGAAGATATGAAAGAGACGCATGCCAAATCTGAAATCATATCTTTATATTAGATAGTAAACAAGAAATATTCTACAGCAATGAGAATGCCTGCAAATATGTCTTCGCTTAGATTGATGATTGTGGAAGCTTTACTGATACCCCCCCTGGTCAGGTGAAACAGTCTATCGAACACATCTGGATGCCCATAGTGGAACCGAACTCTGAATTAACAAACACAAAATATAATGGATATTCAGTGGATTAAAATTCCATGAACAATATAATTAGCTACATGATCTAAAAAAATTACTCTCGATAGAAGAAAAATATTACAACTCTTGTAAATTCTGCTTCATATGATGTGTAGATAGGGTAGAGTAAGTAGACAGTTCACTCGTAAGATGGATGTCTGACCCACTATCAGGTCGAATTTAGAGAGTAGGATTAAAGATAATGTAGCGACTTCAAAGCTTAGTCCTTTTTAGAGTATTCAACCCCATAACCATAAGGCAATTCATGGAGAGGCTCATAAGTTATAAAGCTAAATGTTTTGGTACAGTTCTTCTGGACTAACAATATATATGGTAGGGAACAAAACACTATGGACAAGAAAATATGGTTTTCACTTTAGTTATAACCAAGTCCATGTCGGCATTTTAAACAAGCTTCAAGCTTACAAACTTACTTGAGAGGGTTAGCCAACAATCTCTGTCCAATTGTTACAAAACTGGTCTCCTGATTCGACATGAACCATGCAAGGGAAGAAACACTAAACAAATAAACCAACAAAAGCAGAAAAGGGCTATGAGCAACACATGTTAAAAAAAACACTCTAGACAGTTAAAACAAGTCCTAATAATATCAGTATAACAACTAAAAACACAAGTAACAGCAATTTAAGCACCTTCCAGTGAATATATGCTCCCTGAATCCTAATATTGTTGGACGCCTCACACCATGCACTTTAAGAAATTCTTGCAGCAAGTTCCTCATTTTAAAGGCTTCTTCCATGTAGTTATCCTAATGATTGGACACTCCATGACTTTAGTGAGCTAATAAATTGAGATTTCATGAGTTCTAAACACACATTCAGGTACCTGGTTCATATCTATAGTTTGCAGGCCTTCTCCTCGCGTGAATATTATCGCATGGTTTTGATTTTCTGGCTTTCCTTCACCCAACATAGCAGGTCCTGGAAGTTTTATCCGATAGATAACCTAAAAAAAATGTATTGTTGAACAATCAAATTATAAACCATAAATACTATATCTGAAAAGCAAGGATAAATTAATGGCAGCAATGTTATTTTTCAATTAATACAATAAAAGATTGTGAAATCTGAAGCAACGGCAGAAGGAAAAATGGTGAAAATTTTCCTACCCAACAGTAGAAATTTAAGGTTCAGACAGATTTTGCCCAGCTGTCCGGCCATCTTTTGAAGCTTAAAATCACAATATAGTCATAATGATATTTAATGTTGATGTACTCCAAATTGATATTAGAATATTTGATGCACCATTACAAATAATAAGCAAGGTCACAATTTTAATTTCCCAAAACCCAAAATAAGATGTATTGTCCCTACACCATTATAGTTTAATTCCAACTAATGATTCAACAAAATGCAAAAAATAAAATAAAAAAATGAGGAAGTTTAGACAGGAGCAAGTGATTCATGAAGTTCTTATGTTCCTTTGGTCAACAATTGTAGAATTTTAGATCCGATGTCAACAATATTCTAAGAATCATACCTGATCTAAATTTTCAACGGGCTCAGAGGAATCAACCGACTTGGGTACAGCCTTCACCAGAGCTGAATAATAAACCTTTTCAACCATCTTCTTTGATTGGTCTTTGTTGGTTTCTTCAACCTCATCAACGTAAGCAACACGAAGAGAAGGATACCTGCCAGGAGAATAAGTGAGAACAAGCACCAGCAGTAAACCTGTAAAGTAAGAAGGAACAAGAATACTTCAGGAGATGTACGTTGTCATAAGCCTCAGAATGTCTTGCGCACGAGGATCACCAGATCTTTTCTGAATGCCGTATTTCTGGCATGACACCACATAAGTAAACTTCATATCTGCTAAGGCTTGACATTGTGCCAATAATGACCTTTCATTCCTTAAATGTTCCTCAGTATTAGATTCAGCAGCCTTATAGCCTTTCATTAACTCTGCAGGGAGGTGGAAACCAAGAAAAGAATCATAATTTTAGTGCCATACATAAGATTAAAAAATTGCAATCAGGCTCTGTAAGTACCTTCATCCTTCGCCATGTCAAGAAAGGCCTGAAGCTCCAAAGCTTGCCGATAGTACATCATGCCTCGAACTTATTTGTTCAGATAGGAGCAAATATAATAACAGAAAATTTATATTAACTAGAGGTACAACAATGCCACTAACTATATTTTACTAATCGAAAAATAAATCTTGTACCAGTTTTCGTCAGTGTTTGGCCTCTATATGATGCCCACAACCGAAGTTGCTCTTCCAACTCTACATTTCCTTTAAGTTCTTCTTCAATGTTGCGATCAACCCGTTCAAGAAAGTTGGTCCATTCATCTGTGTAATAATATAGGATCATTCAGTATAAAGTAAACTGCACTTCAATACTGGAAACCTGTGTGATTCTCCCTCCATATTAGTTTGAGTGTCATGGTTTAAAATTATTTCTGTACTTCGGATTTTAAGATGCATCAATGACAAACATAAAAATATACTAATATTTTCTTATCTAAAATCACATTTAAAATTGTTAGAAGATATTGTTTCTATAATCGTAGCCATAATTAGTGTGTACACATTACTAGAAATCAGTTGTTACCGTAACTGTAAATTAGGGTTGCTATACTTGTGTATATAAACTAATGTAATTGGGAAGAAAATATATGAAAGAGTATTATCAAACCTCAACTTCTCTGTGATTTCTACATGGTATCAGAGCCTGATCCTTATCAGATTCTTTCTTTCGCCTTGCTGCCACGCCGCTACTCACCTTTTCCTCTAGAAACCTAGTAAGACAAGCTTGCATGGAGAAACTAAGGCCATAAAAGGTCTCTACTCCTCCAGGCGACCACCACCAAAAAACCACCTTCGGCACCCACTTTCCCACGCACTCACACGCGCCACCCCACGCGCCTGCTACCGACGCCACACGCCTCCCTCTGTCGGCGAGTGGTTCATTTTTTTCCGACGTGTTCAGTACCAGAATGTTCGTCTCTTCTCCTTTACAGTAGTTGTCTTGTGTGATCCAGGTTTTTTTTCAATTTCAATCGCCAATTAGTAGCACTGCTGGTCTAAGCCTTTAAAATCATCCTTGTTGCTATTTCCTTGGATATTTTTGCTCCTATTCCCTTATCATGGCAGCATCTGGTTCCAGTAAAGGGCAGTTTATTAGAAATCATCATCTTAACTCTGCTTTGGTTCTTAGTCCATTTAAGTTGGATGGCAACAATTATCTAGCTTGGTCTCAAGCATGCCGTATGTCAATTGAAGCTAACCATATGCAGCATTTCATCAATGGTACAACCACCATGCCTACACAAGCAGGTGTAGCCCAAGAAGAATGGAAATATGATAACTCCATGGTGAAAACATGGATTTTTAATTCCATGGAACCTAGTATGCAGAGCAGTTACATGTTCTTAGACACTGCATATGAGCTTTGGGAGGCTATCTCTCAGACTTTCTCTGTTTCTGGAGATATGTCATATCACATCCGTAAACAAATCTGAGAGCTGGGTTAAGGGGACAAGTCTGTGGCACAGTATTTTGTAGAAATTAATGCGCTTTGGCAAGAGCTTGATCATTACCGGGTTTTCTCAGCCAAATGTATGGAAGATGCAGCCTCTTATCAAAGGTTTGTTAGTGAAGATAGAGTTGTGGATTTCTTGGTTGGTTTGAACATAGAATTTGATCAAGTCCGTGCACAGTTGATTGGTCAGACACCTTTTCCATCACTGCGAGAGGCTCATGCTCGAGTTCAACAAGAGAAAAGTCGACGTCGAGTGATGGTTCTCAATTTCGTTGACCGATCAGCCATGGTTGCTTCATATCCTAAGTCTGGCTCCTCCTTTCAATCTCCTATTGAGAAGGAATCTCGCGAATGTGACTACTGTGGGGGAAAAAACCATACCAGGGATCACTGTTTTAAGCTTCATGGACGTCCTAAAGGACGAGGAGGTCGATTTGATAGTGGTTGTGGACGCGGATCCCAGACTTATGTGTCTACTATAACACTTTCTGTTGATACATCCAATGCTTCAGACTCCACTATTGCACTTACTCCCGAGGAAATATCAGCTTTTTGGAAATTCTATTCCCAATCTTCCTCTCATTATGCCCAGTTAGGTATACTTTCTTATGCTTTTAATGTTTCCTCAACTTGTCCTAGTTGGATCATTGACACAGGTGCTTCTGAGCATATAACCGGGTCTTCCACCCCTTTACTTCATACATGCCTTGCTTTGGCAAAGACAAGGTTCGAGTAGCTGATGGTTCCCTTTCTTCTATCTCTGGGCGTGGTTCCGTAGTTTGTACTCCAACATTAACATTATCATTTGTTCTCCATATTCCTTCATTTACTGCAAATTTATTATCTGTTCCTTGTCTCTCTGAATCCTTGAACTGTTCAGTCACTTTTTTCCCAACTCATTGTGTTTTTCAGGACTTGGTGACGGGGCAGAAGATTGGCAGTGGTAGTGCAGTTGGTAGCCTATATTATTTAGATGTTCCCTTGTCTATCATGTCCTCTACTCAGGCTATTCACTCTACTGTCGACTCCAACCTGACTTCTCTCCATCAATGGTATCGACGTTTGGGACATCCATCTTTTTCAGTATTAGAGTCTTTATTTCCATCTTTAGTTAAGCAATGTAATAAAACTCAGTTTTTGTGTGAACCATGTGAATTGGGAAAACACAAACGTTCTATTTATTCTGCAATTCACAGTTGACATTCTGAATCTTTTGCTATTATACATACTGATGTGTGGGGACCCTCTCAGGTTGTTTCCCGTTCAGGATATAGATGGTTTGTTAGTTTTATTGATTGTCATTCCCATGTCACTTGGATTTATCTTCTTCGTTCCAAAAATGAGGTGTTTAATTGTTTTCAGGAATTTCATAAAATGATCCAAACCCAATTTGAAGCTAAAGTCAAAATTCTCCATAGTGATAATGATCGTGAATATAGTAATAATAATGCTTTTGCATCTTATCTCTCTCAGTAGGGCATTATTCTTCAAACCTCCTGTGTTAAAACTCCAGAACAAAATAGAGTGGCGGAAAGGAAAAATCGCCACTTATTAGAGGTCGCACTCTTATGTTCACGATGAACACACCAAAATTTCTATGGGGCGATGCAGTTCTGACTGCTGCATTCCTTATAAACCGGCTTCCTTCTCGAATTCTTGGGAACAAAAGTCCTATTTCTTTCCTCCCGCACACAACTAGTCCTTCTCCTTCGCCTCGAATTTTTGGTTGTGTGCTATGTTCATAATAGATCTCCCACTCGGAGTAAATTAGATCCCAAGATTATTCAGTGTGTTTTCATTGGGTATTTTCCAACCCAAAAAAGGTTATAAATGTTATCACCCTCCTTCACACAAAATATTTGTCACTCGGGATGTAACTTTTTGGGATTTGGAACCTTTTTATTCTTCCTCACCTTCTCCTCAGGGGGAGAATGTTATTGATGAGGATAAGCTTTTTCCTGAGGCTGGCATTACAAGTTCTATTATACCATCGTATCCTATAACCTCTTCTCCTGTTCCTGTTGTTGTTTATGATAAATCTACATAGGGGGAGTTACAGGAGTCATATGCTAGACAGAATGAGCCTGAGTTGAGGACCTATGTTCGAAGGCTGCTCAGAACCTAGTCATGATAATGTTAATGGTGAGAACCCTAATTCTACTTGTTCTTCTGATAATACTAACCTTCCTATTACTCTTAGGAAAGGGGTAAGATCTTGTACTCAAGTGGGATTTTTCTATCTCAAAGGAAATATGTTCTTGATCTTCTAAAAGAAACTGGCATGTTAGGGTGTAAGCCTGCTAATTCTCCTATTGAAGTTAATCATCATCTGGTAGGTGGCACAGGACCTACGGTTGATAAAGGAAGATATTAATGTTTGGTGGGACGATTGATATACCTTTCTCATACGAGACCTGATATATATTATGCTGTGAGAATAGTGAGTCAGTATATGCATGATCCTCGACATTGTCACATGGAAACTGTTTATAGAATTATAAGGTATCTCAAGTCTGCTCCTGGAAAAGGTTTGTTGTTTGCTCCACATGGTCATATGAGAGTGGAAACTTTTTCCGACTCAGATTGGGCTGGCTCTATAGAGGATCGTCGTTCTACATCCGGTTACTGTTCATTTGTTGGGGGCAATCTTGCAACTTGGCGGAGTAAGAAACAGTCCGTGGTAGCAAGATCCAGTGCTGAGACTGAATATCGAGCTATTGCCTTGGGTATATGTGAACTAATCTGGCTCCGAATCTTACTAGAAGATTTAGGTGTTGCAACTAAAAGGCCTATGCAGTTATTTTGTGATAATAAGGCAGCCATTAGTATTGCAAATGATCCAGTACAACACGATAGAACGAAGCACATTGAGATTGACAGGCACTTCATTAGAGAAAAGTTGACTAGTGGTCTTACTTGCTTACCTTTTGTCAAAACAGAAGCATCAGCTTGCTGACATCTTGACTAAGGGTCTTAGTAGCAAGATGTTTCATCCGTTATGTTTCAAGTTGGGTATGCGAGACATCTATACACCAACTTGAGGGGGAGTGTTAGAAGATATTGTTTCCATAATCGTAGTCATAATTAGTGTGTACACATTACTAGAAATCAGTTGTTACCATAACTGTAAATTAGGGTTGCTATACTTGTGTATATAAACTAATGTAATTGGGAAGAAAATATATGAAAAAGTATTATCAAACCTCAACTTCTCTGTGATTTCTACAAAAATAATCAAGAAAAATATATTTCGGAAAATATTATCTCAAAATGATTCATTTAAATGTCTTAACATGCATTCCAAATCATGATTTCAAGATGACACTCAATTTGGGACACGGAGAGTACTTGACAAGGCAATAAGAAACTGACCCGGGTAAATTTTTTGCAAGTAGAAGAGGATAGTAACACCATCTTCATTTTGCGTTTCCAGTCCATTAATTGAGAACAGAACATCCTCACTGAAGTAAGGAGTCAAGACACTGAAAAAGAAAATAAATATGTTAAGTGGTATAAATGCAAATGAGATATCGTGCAAGTTCAAGTGACAAATTGTAGACTTCTTCCTCCTGAGTCCTGACTATGCGTATATGCTATTTCAAATACCCAGAAAAACTATCTACCAAAAGACTAGGCGTCTGAGTTTCATGATTCTTTAGTTTTAAAACAATGGAATTTGCCAAAGCCGGCTGGCTTAAGAAGAAACATAGTTTCAACGCAACAAAACATTTTCTAAAGCATTTGTACAGATCTCGGTGCTTAAAATCACAAACCACGACATGATAATTCTCTCTGATGAATTCAGGTTCAGCAATCATACAAAAGATATATTAATGAGAACAAACTTTACCTGAAGGAAAGCATATTGTGAACTTTGGGTGCAGTAGGCATGTCCATAAACAATGAATTAGAAAAGAAAGAAATGCGCCTTCTAGCTTCTAAATTGGATGGCACGTCCATGGCTGACTCTTTCTCGGTAAGCAACAGATGGAGCCTCCTGATCTGCATTTAACAAGCTTGAAATATATTAGTACAAATAGAAGAAGGAATGATGTTTTTATAAGTGCTTGATGTTTTCATATTGTAAATGAAAAAGAAAATAAACCAATATTTTATAAATAGAAACCATGCATAAGGCTCTAACTCAAGCAAAGGCAATAAACAGTACTACACTTGGTGTTATAAGCAAGATTTATGACCCGGTCGGACAGCATTTTCAAATTCACTTTTCAATCCCATTTCCATGGAAAGAAGGAAGATTCGTTTTGAGAGCCTTATTGTTCATTGTTTTCAACAAATATTTCTCAAACAAGTAAAACCATTTCAGGAAAACATCAGAAAGGGGTTTTCAGTTCTTTCTAGAAAGGAATAAGCAAAATAGATCTAAAACAACCATAAAACAGAATCAAGTTCACTGCAACAGGGGATACTTTACACTTAAGAAGTAAGATGTAAAAGAGTTAGTTTTGTTAATTTTTCTTTTGGTTTCTTAAACTTTTCTAAAATTTCACTAAAACAATTTTGAAATGATTTTTCAGAAATGACGACAACACATTCAACATGGTTTAAAAAAAGATGGTAAGATTAGAAAATGAGATCAACTATAGAATACGAAAACTTAAAACAGAGTTGTTAAGCAAATAGGCCCTCACTTTTTCTTTCCAAGCTTCTGTATCTTCGGTAACTGGAAACCTAAGTTCACCAAAGAACTGAGATATCTGATTAAGTGGTTTCATTCCCTCATGCACTTCATATGATCCACCATTGCTTGAATCTTCCAAACTATTTGAATAAAATTCATGAAAAACTACACCAACATGTATATCTACTTGACAAGATAATTGGTCTCACATGATTTACCTAGATATTGGTTCCTCCATTATGTCTCTGGTCACCACCTCTAGCATGTTAAGTAAAACAATAACAACCTCATCCTTGTTCTCTTTGTTGTTTCCTTTCTATAAGTAACAACAATTCAGTTAGGATTCTCTGAAGCATTAAATCAACAGCAATTAAAATGTGAAGCTTATTCATAGATATTTACCAAATACCCAATTAGCTGAATAAATTGATCACAGAGGCTAGGGAGCGCACTCATTCTGAACTCCTTTATCAGATCATCCTCTTGTATATGATGGTCAACTTTGGAGAAAATGTCATTTATAACTCTGCACATATTTAAACACAGGTCAATAACAACTTAACTAAAATAAGGCAGTTATTCTGCTACATTCTAACAATATTCAGATGGGAAATAACTTACATTTTTTCACGCTTCCCTAAAACCAAAAAGTTGATAATACTTTTACATGATAAATAGCACTCGCGGACAGCATAGCGCATGTAATGGTCTGTATTTAACCTGTTTTTCAGCTCACGATCTTTCCCATTGCTATCTTTTGCCATATCCAATGCTATGGGAAGCTAAACAGCGGAAGAAATATAGATGAATACTTTTGTTTAACAACTTAGTGGAGAAAAATAAGTTAAAATGTTAATAAACCTTGCTAGCAAGTAGAAAAGGAGGCCACTGGATAAGATCCAACTCACGATTCGCACTATAAGGCATTAGTAAGAGGTTCTTTTCCCTGGAGGGCAAAGAAAACAGAGATACTTTAACAGGTCAAAAATAAAATTCATAATAATTTCACTTAAAAATATTTGTGAGACTTAACATCCACATATACCTATCACTTATCAAATCCTCTTCTCTAAAACTAGTAATTATCTTGTTCCATAACTGAGCGAACCGAGCTGCCTCCTTCTCTTTGTTAGATCGGATCTGAAATAAACAATTAATTCACCAAGTCAAAGTGGCAATTGGTTTGGTAATTGGGAAGTAACCAACAAAGACAGCAAGTATGAAATACTGCCCATCAACTTTGAAATTTGAAACAGTAATCAAACCTCAGGCAACTTGGATACTGTGGCCTTCAGTCCCTTCTTAGTTCTTTCTTTATTCTCCACTGGAATCAAGCAGGCATTATAAGCTCCTGGTAATGACTGAAACCGGGATCTCAACATCCCCAAAGTTCGAATCTGAAAGCAATGCAGAAATAGCATATTACTATACCAAGTGCAAATAATCAACAATATACCAGGTAAGACATCAGGTTCAAAAGCTCAAATCAGAAAGGACATGTATCTATAAAGCCAGAGTACCATCCTTCCACGAGTTTCCATTGCTTCATTTTATTTACAGATCTAGGTCTTCTTGTTACCCTACTCCCGCTTATATTCCATAAATCTTTCTCAACCTTTCTCTTTGCTCACAGGCGCACTCTACTGATCAGAACATGGTATCTTTAAAATCAGTTGGCCCGTAGGAGTTTACTTCTTTTCTTTTCTTTTTTTCAACTCATGTTTCACCTCTGAATGCCACAACCACTACCAGGCTAGAGAGCAGCACACTCAGGAGGATAGAGTAGTTATTACCGACCTAATAGTTGTTCATAGGTGATGCACCACATCTTTGTCAAAAGCATATTGTCAAGAAGTTCAGTTTCAAGGAGGTAAGCTATTACAGTTCAGGGGAAATGTTGTGAATATATTCAATATACATATTCTGGAATATCTAGGAGCTCCAGGCATTTTGGGTATTTAAGGAAATCGGTACTTTTGCAGTTTAGTCAGCAATAAATTGTGTGGGGAACTTGCATTGCAATAGTAGTCGGACCTTCTGACTTATGTTTAGGAACGATATTTAGTGTATAGTAGTTTCCAGAGAATATAAGTTAATTGTATGGGATTGTGATTTCTACAAGTGTTTCTTATTTCCACAATGACCCCTCTCACATGAGAGTGGTCAGTCAAACCACCATATGAGATAGGGCAAAAACACTTGTGGAGATAACATTTCCCTATATAGACATATACACACGTGCGTGTGCGCGCGCACGCTGAAGAAATTAGATTCTGGACAAGCGGTATAGACAGACAAAGGAGCAACCAAGTGCACAAACCAGAGTGTAATTGTACTAATAACATAAAGGGACAAAAACTGCATGCAAGCAATAAGACTTGAACCCAATACCTCGCATGTCCAGAGAGGGTCCAACAATGTCTCTCAGACTTTTGAGACTAGTCAACTGGAATAAAATAAAGCTTGTTTTTTTAATCCATAGAGACTTTTATCACTGCTCAGGTTACACTGTAGTGATTCATAAGAGGCTGCAATACAAACGGTGGAATGCTCGACTTCCAAAATACAAGAGACTGATAAGGAGATAATGGAGAACCAAAGATCCAGTTCTTTGCAACCAGGGGAAAGGCAGATCAGTACTTCTTAAGTTTTGTCAGCCAAAAATGTGTTTGGGAAACTTATATTGTGCTTAGTGTTGTCAACATTTTCGACTCATGTTTAGAAACTCTTAAAAAAAAAATCATGTCTTAGTAGTTTATACAGTCTCTAAGCTAATTTTATAAGTTATATGTATGGGAGGTAATATGTTAATGTAATATTAAAGAAAAAAGACTTCTACTGATTATAAATTTAACTGTTTGCAGATCTTTGTAGGAAATTACTTGCAAATTCACTTGATGTGGGGATATTGTGAGATGCGTGCTAAAACCTGAGGGTTTGTCAATTATATAACAGAAGGGAGAAAATTTAGGATCTTTAATTAGGGCTTGAGAGCAGCTATCCTCGGCACTGTAAACAATACCTGAGGACAGTAGTGTTTCTGGGCTTCTTGTTAGTAGTTTTGAGGTGCTGGAATTGAATGAATGGCTGGAATTTGTAAACTAATGATTTTAGGGTTGAAAAACACTGAATTTTGGAGCTGATCACAAGGTTAAAAGCGCAGATAATGAAAAGAACAAGAAGAAGAAACCAGGCATCACATCTAGGATTCCATAGGCATCAACCTAGGCTTGCCAACATGCCAATGGTTTAGAATTGCAGCAAGCCAAAAGAAAGCACAATTGTTATGAAGAATGTGCTAATTTATCTTCATTAAATTGAAAGTGTTAGATTTATATAAACTTTCTACCATATATAGATAGCAAGTGTATTTTACTACAAATAAACAGATGTCATCCCTAACTATTACTGAGGCAATAAAAAGCAAGCAACTAAAATAAGTTTATAAAAGAACGAGAATGGTGAAACCAACTAATATATGAGAGAGCGAATGAAGCTCCACTTACCTCTCCAAGACGGCGAAATGCACCATATATACCACCAAATATTGTGGAGAAAATTGCATACCATATCTGAGTATCCATAAAATAGACCTGTAAACAATTAACAGCCTTCGCTTTAGACACCAAAATTTGAAGAACCCAAGGAGGAAAACGTAGCAACACAAATCCACCACAAGGACAAAATGATAACTCACAAGGACAATAGGAGCCCAGAGTGCAATCACGACACCAATATTGTTCTTGGCTGCAAACAGAAAATAATTACATTACAAACTGTTTCCTTCATTAGATTTGAAAGAGATCTGTTACCATTGGATTACCCTGAGGAAAGAACTCATGCCACTGGTAAGTTGTTATGGGTACTTTCATAATTGCCTTTGTTGGACCCACTAGAGGTTTTATCTGCAAATAAGAAAATAGCAAATCAATTGAGTGTTTCATGCGTACCTGGAACCAAAAGCTTGACTAAAATACACAAGAATTGGGATTTTTTGAAATAAATAGGACCGAGAGAAGTAATGATACTAATTTCATAATGACATCTTGGTCTAGTGACTCTAATCAATCTGTTGCTAGCCACGTGTTGGGTCAAATCTACCTAAAACATAAATCATGCTAGGTCACTAGTGGACCCAAAACCCATGATAATACAATTTGAGTTATCAATTGCTCCACTGGCTTAAGTTGGTTGAATAAAGGCTCAATAATTCACATCTTGCTTTAAATCCTATATGTGAAAACTCTGACATAGAACAAACCAAGGTACATGATAATGCAGAAACAAAACAGGGTGCCACTATGTTAACATATTTCGAATCAATATGTAAAGAACCTAACACTTCAGAAACAAAGCTACCATATTAAGCGAGGAAGAATCTTATCGATAGAGAAGGCAAATAATACATAGAATGCAGACCGTGAAGAACAATATTCGTGTTTGCTTGATCCAATAGAATCGTGATAGTAACATCAGGCTTTCCTTAATTACATCAATATCCTAAATAGGGTAGTAAATGAACCGACTGTTTACGGATTAGGAAGTGATCGAGTCCGACTCGTTTAGCATGTAAAATGATTGGAGGTAGAAAGAAATCTAGGGCTTGCGTAGTCAATGACCTAAGCATGGACCTTGTAATGCTCCGGTCAGACAAACTATTGAACATAGGGCTCTTTTATCATATGCACAAATATGTGTAACTTAGAAATCCTCTTGTATCCTAATATTCCAAAGAACGGTTAAAATCATTAATATGATTATTAAGGAAATCAAACTATAATTATCTCGTGTTTTATGCTATTTCATGATAATTTAAAACATAAAGTCATAATTAATTTTAATAACCTATAATATAGTAATCAAATTTTTTTTAAGACACTGTCATATAATTATCCAAAAAAGGAAATGGCAAGACTATGAAATTCTGTGCCATTTATTGTTAAAAAGTAAAATCAAATCTATTGAGCTTATCCATGAGCGTACAATGTTGACTTAAATTATGGTAAACTTGGCCAAGCTAGTTCACTATGTAAATGACTCATGCTTGAACTTTATCTTTAAGGCCTGAACAAAAATGAGGTCAATTATCCTCTCGTTGCCCTAGAAATAACATTAAGTTAATAACTGATCTAAAAGCTTGAGCTATTATAGACTAACATTGTTTTTCTTACCTCGTTAGCAAAAGACAATCCACCTACATTGATTCTAGGTCCATCTAGATTCTAGATACTAGCAGACATGCTTTCTCACAAATTGGTTAGTCTCAGAGCAAAACAAAAGTTTTCTCCATTTTGTTTCTATAAAACTACCTCTCCTAAAACTCTTAAACGAAACCAATACTGACCAGTGACCGTTTCCTTTATGCTGTGTAGAAAGCAGCATGATCCTTTTTTGGTACATAGACAAAAGCACAACATGAAAAGGAAAGGGAGGTTGAGCTTCTAACCAAATTATTCAGGTATGATCTCTCCCAGAACCTAACCGTTTATTTATATATTATGTTTTAACACCCCTCAGTGCAACTCCTGCTTTCGTGTAGAGAGAGAAACCAATGTCAATTTGAATCACAATGGACCAACTAAATAAACTCCAAACCATGAGAAAGGATATATATATTCATTTCTCTGAAGTAGCAAAAAGTTTTGAATCACTGATTTTCAAGGTGAATGAGATAATTACCTCCACATAGTAACTGAAGGCTAGCTTTGCCAATACAAGGAGAACCCAAAATACAGTGTACCTGAAAGAACAAAAGGTGATAATTCATCAGTAAGAACAGTGAACATCTGATTCAATCCATGCACATTCAATCATTACAGTGCTCTTACTTGAAAAGAGAGAGTGTGCTCTCCTGCATTCCCCTCCCAACATATAGCCGAGGCTGCAACATATTGATTTAATATCAAAAAAGATTGAAATGGAATACTAAGGCTGTGTTTGATTAGCTCTTAACACCTCTTAATACTAGCGTCTCCTAATACTAGCATGTCTGATTCGCTAAGAGGTTACACTTGTTTGGTAAAAAAAAATCTGCCTCTTATTACCTCTGAATCGCTAAGGGAGAAAAATCACTCTAGTCGTTCAGACCCATGTCTGAGCGAAAATTTCATTTTTTTGGACAAAAATAACCAAAATAACATTACATTATTCCTCTTTTTTTCTTAATGCTATTTTAGCTACAGTTTCACTTCTTCTCCATCTCTTTAGAGGGTTATAATTAAAAAATGCTGTCATTAATATGTTTTACACACATTAATTATCAAACATTTTTCAGTTTGGATTCTCATCTAGACAGATGGTCTAATCTATTTAGATGTATTGACAATTCAGATCCTAATTACTCATTTTTATCAAACACCACCGAACTGTACATGATGATTGTATATCAAGAGAGAGGAGATTTTTTCAGCTTTAGGCATTCAATCATAGATGCATAATGCACTAATCAAGATCATACTGATGATAAGATGGTCTTACATACCTGAGACCACCACATAGTGAGTCTGACAATCTTGTAGTCCGACCTTTCTAGACCACGGCGGATAAACGGAAACAGGAATAACAATGCAGAGAGCATGTTCGGAGATAAGTAAATAAGAACCGCCAAAATGAACAAAGAAGGTGAACTTTGACCACTGCCAAACCAATTTTGGATGGTTTGTGCAATTCCAGGAGGATTTTTCCAACTGTATGCATAAGTTACTGGTAAAATTACCACCCAAGCTGCAGCAGAGACGGCCTTCAAGATGTACCTTAGCTTCACATGCAATGACATACTGTGCCTTGCTTTCCAGCTCATTACAATATCAAGGACAGCTGCAGAAAGGAAGAGCATAATCATTAAATCACATGTACAAGTAGTTATTGCGTGATCACGAAAAGGGAAGTAGTACTTATTAATTAATAGTACTAGTGCTTCATTCTACACATGGTTAAGCTATCATCGATAATTGTCACTGGCACACTAAGCATGGTTTCTCTAAATAGGAGCTAAAACCATACGCAAGATTGAACCTCTGGAAATCCAAACTATCAGTTAAAACAAAATAAATAGTGGAGTTCACATGAGACAGAGGAAAAATGATGGGGAGATCGAGAGAGAGTCAGAGACCTGTGCATAAAAAGAATCTACAGCATCATTGACATGTACATTTTTCTTTTTAAATTTATTTGTTATCAAGGTGGATGAGAGGGATGTGAAACCTAACCTCGACCCTACAATTAAGAATTGGACACCTCATGGGGTTATGAAAGAAGGCCCTTAGGCTATAATCAAGTCCCTAAGGGGATTTGAATCCTACACCCCTTTAGGGGTGGAGAAGGGTACCATTACTGCCAGAGCTCATTGGTATCATTGACATGTATATATCATGTGTCATCCATGTAACAGAATCTACACCCTGTATCTCAATATTCTTACATATTAATCAGTGTTTGCCCTACTCTACAAAACAGAAAAATAATAAAAAATATAGAAAGGAGATTATCTGAGGGATTCCATTGCAAATGATGGATCAATCAAAATTGAAATTGTGATAATTTGACCAAAAGAAGGATTTTTCTAAAGCCACTCAAGCTAGTAAGCTGCTTTAAGAGCCCAGCCACCTATTTCCATATGGTTTTGGGTTAATGCTCTATTACGTAAACTGAAGCCTTCCAAATCTCATAGACAAAGCCTAAGTATTGAGAGGCCTCACTAGATATACAACTTATCATTAGTAAGTGTAGAAATGGGACAACTTGCCATTTCCGACAGAGAAAAGGAAAGAGAACATAACACGAATTGCTACCTTGAAACTAGTTATCTCGGACGAACACGTCCATAAGCATAAGAACATGCTTGACCAAAAAAAATCAATCCAATAAGAATGTGAAGATGCACCAGTACATTATAAGATAGCAGGTGATATTCGGAAATGGAGAAACAGATTAATACAATTGATGAAAGGAGAACAGTTCACATTAATGGTGATACTATGGAAGGACGGTACTAAGAGTGTCTCCTCTTCTTGTGTGTAACTAATTAAAAACTAACGTAAATGAATCCATAAATTAGTCAATACTGACCGACGCTTTACCGAAGTACATCTCAGGAAAAAAAATTGCAGAAAGTATACACATTAAAAAATTCTTGTAAGTATCAATCAAAGGATAAACCTTGAGAAATTCTATGTTCGTTTGAAGCTTTGCTAAATTCAGTAGCAAACTAGGCATTACTTTTCTTAAAACAATTTCCTTGTTGCTACTTCATTTTATGTTAAACCATTAACAAGACCACTTATTACTCGAGAATCTATTAAACTGGGATAATCCTCATGATGGAAGTGAATAACACCTGTATGCCTTGATTGTAAAAGTCGCAATTCGTACCTAAGTGATACCTTTTCCTTGAGAGTAAATTAGATCCCGACTTTTTTGATGTCTAAATATAAGTCTATCTCAGTTATTTAATTATCTTAAAATCTGTACACAAGGTCAGTGACATTAGCTGTAGCAGTGAGGACCCCTAATATACTAATATATACACTTATACAGGGGAATACTTTATCTCAACTGCGATGGACTGACTATTGTGCTTCTTAAGCGCTTTATGCGGCACTCCATAAGCTAATATTTGGTGTTGTTCTATGGTAGAGTAAATGTTTGAACAGTAAGTGCCGAGGGGAGCATAAAGATATGGATATGCCTCATGTATACCGAGGTCTATAAAGGTGAAGCTTTGTAAAAGACTTGATTAAAAGAAAATATAGAAGCGAAACTCACATTACAATTTCAACTCCAGTGAATTTAATCAAGCATCATCAGTTCTTACCAGAAATGCTGATAAACAGTTATGGTAAAAAATAATGATACTTAAATTGCACGGCCTGCAAGATGAATAACTTAGTAATAGTTTTGAGCATCATTTGTGAGACTGGAGAACCAATAGTGTCCTGGTCTATATACGCTGCAAACGCTATCCAAATATAAGCTAAGTTGAATAAAATAAGAATTGCTCAAATCCTTGTTTTTAAGGGAATCAAAGTGCCTTCAACTTTCAGCACAGATATGTAAAATAAACTGTAAAACATAAGTAACTGAACATGAGTTACTTTATCAAAAAGGAGAGAGTAGAAAACAAAAAGGTGTTGCTACTGTTATAAATTTAAATATTTGAACAAAAAATAAATTAAAAAATACGTGAAAGTAGAAGCAAATGGTCTCCCTATAGAAGATGAAAGAAGATAGACAAGAAATCAAAGAGGAGAAAAACTTCCACCATAAGAGATAGTAGATCATCTTCACCTTGTGCAAGTTTCAATATTGCAGCTGTTATGAAGATGCTCAG
This sequence comes from Hedera helix, assembly GCA_947179155.2. Lineage (NCBI taxonomy): Eukaryota > Viridiplantae > Streptophyta > Magnoliopsida > Apiales > Araliaceae > Hedera > Hedera helix. The sequence goes on along the minus strand of OX359272.1, from coordinate 10,590,693 downwards.
GACTTTCTTTAAACCATCACCATCAAATATAGAAGTTGGCTGTCCTGACTCACTCCAAGCCATGATTATCATTGCCTTTAATGGATCAAAATCCGACATAGTTCGATTATTGAGAGAAAAGCTAAGGCAATCAATAGACAAGATGTGTATATACCAAATGTAACATATTTACAAATTAAACCTGTAATGACAATATGAAGAAGCTCCACATTCTGTCGAAACTCCTGAAGATATGCCAAAATGAACGTATCTCAACAAAATTAATTTTTGCCTCCCATCTATCCAGAAAAACTGGTTTGTCCTCCTGAAAATTACCAATATTCCTATAAGAAGGCAATCACAACCATAGCAAGAGAAAAAGAAGAAGAAAAAAATGTTCTTATAGTTTATATAATAACCAAAGTTTTGACCCCAAGTTGAATTTGAAGTTTAAACTGTCCATTCCACACTAGGCTAAACAGTGACAAACTTCAAATTCTTTTATGCAGAAAAAATTTGAGATTACTTGAGCCATTAGAAACATTTGTCAAAAACTTCCATACTCGGGAATAAATACACACTTTGATAGCCGTACAAGTTGCTATTTCGCATTAGTAGAAGATTATGAAGCTTAAAGAAGCTGCTAGAAGATTCATCAAGTGTAAAATTTGTAATGTCAACAATTTCTTTTGGATGGATAATTGGCACTAATTTTTTTAAAAATAGTAGACATGGTGAAATGACTGTTTACAGTGTTCTATCAATTCTCTACCACAGTTGCAGAAACTGTTGGTGAGTCTTTCCTTCTGCCTCATTAACCAAATGAAGAAATAGCATAACTCTTATCGGTACATAAGACCAAAAATAGATGAGTATCTGTAAAAAAATATTGGTTTAAAAAGTATAATAGCCTACAGAATTGTTGGCCATGGCAGAGAAAATTGTGGCTAGATAAAGAAAAGGAATCGAATACTCCAATGTAAAACAACTAATACTCAATAATTAAAAGCAAAGAAATGGATTAAAAAAAAAAAAAAGACAACAAATTCGAGGACCTAATATAATGTTCCCTCGGTTCAAATCTAAGTGACCTTCACCAGGCACATAGTTTAAGACAGAGGTTGTTTATGTAGACTTTTATTTGTGTTTTTATTCCCTTTAAGAAGTGCATTGATATAGACAGAGGTTGTTTATATAGACTTTTAAACTTAAGGGTGAAATAGTCCGGTTGAATAATTAGTGCATTAGGTCACATAATTTGAGGCATCCCAAAATCAAAGGAGGTCACTCAAAACTGGGACAGAGGGAGTACTTACACCATTTTTCTCGGCTGGAAGCTGATTGATAGGCTGACAAAAGAAATCAGCCTCAGCGCGCATTGGCCAGCCTAGCCGAAAACAGTCAACAGACCTACAAAATACTACCAATTGGTTAATAAACATTTCTCAAGGTGAATATAGAGGGATTTTTTTTCTAAATAAGAATAGAAAGGCATGATACCAGAAATATTCGTTCAAATCATCATAGTTCCTCCAACGTGAATGTTTTGATTTTTCTCCTCTGCTCCCTCTAGCTTCCTATGACGCACAAATAAAAGACTTGTAGATACGTGAACTAAAAGCAATTGCCAACAACATGAACTTCTACAGACTTGAGGATTTAAGAAAAAGAAGCACCTTTGCTATTGTATTGTAGATTGGAGTTACCACTTTCTTTAAGAAAGCCTCATCATCACCGCCATAGGCAGGCTTGATATTCTCACCAGTCATAGGACTAACGCTCCCAGCTAACATACCGTACAATTCAAATGCCATCTAGAAGATAATATATAGATAATTTAAGTCTATATGGTCACACATGGGCATGTAAAGTTCAAAAGAAAAAAATAATAATACACATGTAGTTTGACAACCATCATATTAATTCTCTGAAAGTTCAGAAAAAAACAAGATTTTATTAATAAAGTATCGATGTAAATAGGTGTCAGAACATAAAAATGCATGACCCACAACAATCTAGATCTTAACTGGTGAGTGACTAGAACTCCTACATGTAATAACACCTAGAAAAGAGTGTGTTCATTCTCTACTTTCTAGTCATTATTAAGTAATGATTATGGAAAACTTAAGCTTATGTTAAATTAATATAAATTAGACTGAAACTATCAAGGAAGTTGTATATTGAATAAAACTACTAAATAAAAAACCGAAAATGATCACGAAGGATTGTTTGTTGTTTTGTTTACACATAATACATCTTCTCCAACTAAGAACATGTAATAGCAATATTCTTCTGTGCTTCTACACTACAGGAATATTGCTAAATCCATGCAGAAGCTAACAATTCTTAGAAGTACACTCTAATTTAATCAAAACACCTGACTAGAGATGTGTCAAAGACCGCAAGTGGAAAACAGAATTCAGAAGGGAAATACATCACAGTATTTACACACAAATTGAAAGTTAAGAGCAATATATTAATGCACACATGATGATAGATGTAGCAAAGGCATTCTGGCATGAATCTCAAGTTTGCAGCTTCCCCCCATATTAGAAGATATAGACCAATGTATAACAATTTTCGTTGCTGCACTTCCTGTTGAATAGTAGGTAACCTGAAAGCAAAGAACAGAAATTATAAGTATTCCGTAAGAATAGGGATATATTAAGAATGGAACAAGAAATATTCAACTAACAAAATTGTAACCACTATATTCATAATATTCACTAAAAATAATATCTCAAAATTTGATAATTGGAACATTCACTCACCAAAGACTACTTTTGCGACCCAAATATTTGCACCACCTTTTGTAGTTTTTAAAAAGTCTTTTCATAACATCAGTAAGGGCACGGTCATCCAGCTGAAGAAGAATAACATAAGAGGATTATATGAGTTAAAAAATATTTATAAAATCAAGTGATATGACAATGTTTTTTTTTGTTTGTGGAAATATAATACCTTGGGCTGCTGTTCAGGCTTTGGAAATTGCCGGATGTGCACATTTGCCAGCAGCAAAATCAAGTGCTCTCTTTGATTTGACACATTATCCTTCTGCATAAATAATAATTTATACCATGGTATCATCATTACATAACCAAAAGAAAAAAGAAAAAGAAATGGAAGCTGACAATCACCCACCTGAAAACCAAACATAGCCTGGAGCCAGTCTAGAATGTCTTCATCTACTTTCTTCTTATGGTCCTTTGGCCATGGCAAACCCCTAGTGTTACGTAATGCAGAAACAGAAGCTTGAATCTGCAAAATTAAACAGCAAAGGTACTAAAATGGTATAGAAGCTTGGATGTAGGAAAACCAAGGATACTAGACAAGCAAAAAAAAAATCACCTCTGCATATTGCATGATTGCTTGATTTGAACTGTCAGGATCAAGAGGAAGTATATTATAAGGTACATAGATCTCCGTCTTTTCAGCAACCTTGTTGTGAGCTTCCAAAATCTGCATATAAATATATAGATCTAAACCAACAATTTCAAAAATATATTAGATACTAAAACCTAGTAGTAGTACCATGCATGCAATTACTTTTAGAAAGGAAGGTTTTCTCAAATTTAGAGAAGAACTTATACAGTTCATATATAAGGTTGTATATATCCTAGATTCACAATCAAATAACTGTTAAGTGTAACCTCATCTGCGACTTCAACAGCCTCCGTCAGATTAACAGCCTTCAAAACCTCAAATAGAACAGCAGCAGTTTGATACGCTTTTGTAAGCCGAGCACTAAATCAAAGAAGAAACTATCTTATATCAGATAAAGGCATGAAGCACAAGCCAACTAGAGAGGCACCTTAAACATGATAATCATAAGAACATCACCGCAATAATATTATTACCGATCAGCTTTATCAGCAGCATTATGTAAAGCCTGTATATACTTTCTGTAATAGTGCTGGTAAAAACTCTGCATTTCACGAGCATCACTTTTTGTTCTTCCTGCTAGTGTTGTTTCATTTTCCTGACAGGAATAAAGGTATCTTCTTTATACTAATTTGATTAAAACCTTGGAAATTTAAGTAAACAAACAGTACCACCAACTTAGTCAACCACATTATAAATTAGAGTTAAAATTTGATACACTGACATTGTATACACGGGCGGTGTTAGAATCATGACACGTCATTAAAATAAAGATAATGATGCCCAACACAAGTACTTTATTAATGAAGTGTCATGATCCTAGCATTGCTTGTGTATACATCGAAAGTGCATGAAATTTTAATTCCACAAATTAAAGTATCACATGCAATTATGAAAAGAATAAATAGCATATTTTATGAGGAAACATTTGTCAATGCTTTCAACTTTGCCCTAAATATAATGTAATCTGAAGTTTTGGCTTGTATAGATCTAGCGTTTTATCTCATATTAGATGTCATTTGATTATTTTTTGAGATCATGTATCAAGTTACACCCAGGTCTTCACAAGAACAAGCCTAATTTTGTACATACCATTGATTTTAAAGGATACAATTAAGAAATATAAGAACATTAGTTGTAGACAGAGATACATAGCATACCCTCTCTAGGCGTTGAAGAAGGGCAGTCTTAAACTGGCGAACTCCACGTCCACTTGATGTTGGATCTAGTCTGTGAGCTTTCTCAAAGGCATAGAATCGGCCTGATTCCAGTTCAAATGTGTCAGATTGAACATATATTGGAAATAAAATGTAATAAAACTTGGAAAGAAGGCTGCATGTTTTTTGGCTTTTTATGGAACTACAATATATTTATATAGCACAATATACTGTAATGTTTAATTACTTTGGGGGTAACTCGGTTGCTAAAGAAAGGTACATGCAATTTTGAAAACACAAGTCGTACAACATACCAAATCGAGAAGGCAAAAGCATTGTAACAACAAACGGAGATAATAAGTTGTTTTCACCATTCTTTCCAAGGTAACTATAAGAAAAGACCAATTATAACCTCAAAAATAAGCAAGTTTTTCTTCAAATCTTAGTCATGAATCTGGAGCTAAAAGGTATATGTGACAGAATAAAATCACTCTACAAAATAACCAAGTGAGGGTTTTATCTCCTTGGATGTTTCACAAACTAATATTCAGATGATAGTCTAAGTCAATATAAGAAACAAGGGGAAAAAACACCTCCCTGCATGGAAGGCAAACCACAAGACATCAGCTCTTAAGACTTCTTCCTATAATCTCATTGGAAACACACTAATCCATCCTTAGTTACCTCTTTCGGTAAATTGGTCGTTAAGTCCCTGATCGGAATTGCCGTCTTATAATGCATTATTGCGAATTGATGATCTTTTCTTCTTTATTCTCTACTTCTAAGAGTTCAATTTTAGTTTTTGAAGAACACATGTAATAATTAATTCCAGCTTAAGACACATGCAGAGGAAGTTGTCTTCCAAAGGTACAGGTAATTAGTTCATACTTCATAAAGCCCCATGCCCTTCAGCTTCTTGGGCAAGATCCTCTGTTCAATTTTGTATCTGCAACTAAGTCTTCCTTTCTTATCCTCACTTAGTTCTCTATCTAAACATATTCTTATTAAATAGACATTATTCAATTTCTAAATGAGGAGGTAACCAGAAATTGCATTTATGAAACATTAATGCACATCTGTAGGATTATTTATGTGGTTCATCTGATTTAATAGAATATAAAAGAAATTCTACCAACAATGGAAAATTGTAATGGAGAAAAGAAATAATTAATCAAATTCTTAATACTTTTCCGATAGCACAACCATTCCTTCAACTAAAATACGCACAATTTCTCAAATGAAAGTGGCAAAATAGATTATATTCTTGTCGCACTCAAGTACTGAGAAATTTCACCATAAAAATAATCTACCATCAGAAAAACATAACACTTGCAAATGAGCTCCAAAGTCCAAATTCAAACTAATTATACTCTAGTAAATTAAAGGTGCACAGAACTTTACAAGTGTCGGTGGGACTTACAGAGGTAAGCAACCCTAGGATTAGTGGGTTCAACTTCATTAGCCACACGAAGAATGGGCGCAATTTCAACCAGAGATGATGGCACCACTTCACTATCCATCAAAGTTTCCCCTAAATTACCAGCAGTCTGTGTCCGCTGAAGCGGTCGCCTCGGCGGTTGCTGATCAGAACCTCCCCTTCTGTTGTAAGCCATGTTTCCTTCAAACCCCTTTCACTACACAGATGAACCTCCGTTTAGCTTACCTGTTGAAACCCATCAAAGCCACAACTGCCCCAAATCATTGTAGCGAAATTTCAAACTTTCTTTATGAGAAAATTCCTCAACTTCACTCCACCAAAAAAAATAAAAATAAAAAACCCATGTTTTCATTTGAGGAAATGGAAGAATTATAATTAAGATAATAATTTTTCGTATAGTTTTTCTCAGCAACCAAACAGATTAAATAAAACCTCCAGCTATTTTACCTGTTGATAAACTTCAAAATCACAATAAACCCAAATCATTGCAAAAATAACTCCTCAACTTCAAGATCAAAGCCTTTCTACAGGTGTCAAATTAAGTTTTCAATTCTTTTCTCAGCAACAAAAAACTGAGCAAAATAGTCCCTCCCTCTAATTTACCTCTTAAAACACCTCAAAATACAATAAACCCAAATCCTGGAAACAAAATTTCAGCTTCTTTTTCTTGAGAAAACTCCTCAACTTCACCCAATCACAAAAACCCAGAAGTTTGTTTTTAGAGAAAAAGGAGGAATTGCAATTAATCAAGACCATAGACTTTCTTCAGGTTCCAAGTTAAGTTTTCTTTTCTAAGCATCTAAACAGTGAAATAGAAAGAATTCTTAAGAACCCACTTCTGCAAATTAAAAGAGAGTAATTGGTTTACCGTATGATGATTGGAGAATCAGATGATCAGACTAAAAGTGACTTTCATCGTACATAAATTCTGCAAGTATGGTTTAACATACATAAAAACAGACAAACAGGAAGACAACCATAAAGATATAAACATGTGTGTGTGTGTGTGTGTGTGTGTAAGTAGGTGGGTATATAGATAGGAACGAAAGTAATCTAGAGAGAGAGAAAGTGAGACTAAGGAAGGAGCTGGTTTAACAGAGTCGAGAGCTACCTAACTGACATGAAGGAAAGAAAGCAACGCCGACGACTGTGTGGATAAAACATAAAATAAATATACCAGCAAAATAATATTTTATTAAAAACAAAAGTACTCTATTGGTCCATCCGTTTTAAAATATAAAATTAATAGTATTGAATTTTTGAAACTAATTAAGATATTTTCATATTATAAACTAGTATTTATAAATTAATATAATTTTATAAATATAAATATAAATTATAAACTATCTAATTAATGCTATTTTATTATTTTAAAGTTAAATGAAGCATATATGTTTAGAATATAAAAATAGAAAAGAAAAATATAAGACTATGTCTTAATTTAGTTTGGTTAAAATTATTTAATAAAACAACGTAATTTTATTACTTAAGTCCAGTTTTTCATTTTATTGTTTTATAAAAAAATTAATTATAATTTTTTTTATAAAATGATGTCATTTTTTATTGAAATTGTTATATTGTTTTAACTAAATTTAACTCTTAAATTTTTTTGCTCTTGCGTATTTTGTATAATTTAATACATTTTTTTTGATATTATATATAAAAATATATATAATTTTTTAAAATATTATTATTATAAAACAATATCTCATACAACAGGTGAAATAACTCATACTTTCCGTGTCATCAACAACTAAATTTATATTCTCTCCCTTTCATTATATAAATTATTTTAGAAGAATTTTTTTCTTCATAATATAAGACGTTTTATATATAGTTAAGATAAAAAAATTTAACTATTTCCTGTTTTGTCCTTAAAATTTTCATCAAGATAGAGTAATTAAAAGAGAGAGTAAGAGAAATAATTAATTAATACATAGATAGTAATCAAAATTTAAATTAAGATTAATTATATAATATTAATATTAATATAATTTTTTAATATATCTAATTATGTCTAAAACAATTTATATAATAAAAAAGAGTAAGTATTTGGGAAGTGAAGGAGAACTTAATAATTCTTGCACTTTGTATTTTGTCGTTTGGGGTTTAGTCTTTTCGGTGGAAAATTACAAGGGTACTTTGGTCTTTTGAAAAAAGGAAAGTGTTCCTTTTAGTTTTAATCTTCCTTCGTTATTAAGGAGAAAGGAACCTTCGTAGTCCTACTTTTACCAGGGAGGATTTTTTTCAATTTTTAGTGTGTACCGAATCTGGATCGATAGTGTCTCCAATTATATTATATACTTCATTCCTTTCGATTTATAAAATTATTATTAAATTTTTAAAAATTAATTTAAGATATTATTAAATTTAAAATTAATATAATTTATTTAAAAAAAATTAAAAAAATATAAGCATACACAAACCAAACACAACATCATCTTCACTATTAAAAAATATTGTGTGACACGAATCTGTAAAAATACTTTTTAACAGTGAGGATGCTATTGTGTTTGGTTTGTGTGTATATACACTTATCCAATTTTTAAAATAATAAATCTTATAATTAAGAGTACTTTATAAGTAATTTATGATATTTATAATTATATTTATTTAAACTAAATGATTTGTCTCAATTTTAAATTGAAAAATATTTAAAATTAATACTCCCCCGTTCCAGGATAAAAGTTCTAGTTGACTTTTTGTACATATTAAGAAAGAAAAATAAAATGACAAAAATTGTCCATATTTAAATTCTCATTTAATTATATAGTTTTCTACACATGACTAATGATATTCTATAAATATACATAGATAATAGAATTATGACAATTAATACTAAAGATATTATAGACAAATTACTATAAAAAATATATTATTTAAAATAAATAGACATTTAATTTAGGACTGTCAAAAATAATAATAAAGACTTTTATCTTGAGACGGATAAAGTATTAATTTTATAATTTAAAATAAAATTTTATTATTTTATTTTAGTACGCTTTGTTTAAATTTTAATTTTTGCGATCGTCCCTGTTACGTATTACGTATGATATTGGTATTCACACAATTCTTACTTGTCACTTGGAGCTTTCCATAAGTACGCCAATTTTGAAACGCTAACTACACCTTTTACTTTTTGAGCAAGCTACACAAACAGAGAACATTGCACTCTAGTGATATCCAGGAAAAAGATATTACACGTTAAATATTACGGATATATATATTTCAATTTCCAATGCACCTAATTACCTTCTTTAGTAATTAATCTAAATGACACCATTCTCAATTTTTTTAAATATTTTTAAAATTTATTTTTTTAATAAAATTATAGAATAACTTATCTAAGCTGAAATAAAATAAATTATTTCACTCTCTATTATATTCTCTTCTCATTTTTATTTATTTATTTATTTATTTAATTCTTCCGATCAAAACGTAGCATTAAAGTATCAAATTATATCGATTATGATTTCAAGAATTTATAAATTGACTTCAAAAAAATATAATGAAAATCCTTTTGTTGAATGAGGGAGTATTTATTTAAGAGCTTTTTTATTTTTTATTACACGAATTTTCAGATTTGGAACCATTTTCTTGATTCTTTATTATACTTTACTACCGAGAGTATTAATTTCTGTTTTATTTATTTATTTATAGAATATTAAGGTTTACTTGACGCACTTAGAAATTATTTTCCTTAATAATAAAAGTTATTTTTAGAATTTAGATGCTAAAAAATAATTAATTAACAAAATAGTATTGTCTAAGTTTGTCAAGTTTAAACTTTAATATTATTTTTTAATGTATATTAAAAAAATATTAGAATTTTATATATCTTATTATAAAAAGGGAGAAAATAACCGTTTTCTTGAGATTGTGTCACTAATCTCCTATATTTTTTTTATCCATGTACGTTTAATTTTATTTTTCTTAATTTTTATTTTATCCTCGAAATTAAATAAAATTTCTATTATATTTGGACTAGTCTTAATATAAAGGGAAGACATTGCCACTGAAATTATTAAAGCTAAGAAAAGTTTGCCTCAGTAATGCAACTTAATTATTGAAGGTAGACTCAATTTAATGAAAGTATTGTTGATGATATGGATATGAATGATTTATAGTTTGGACCCATTATTTTATTATCCGTACGCCCACTGATTATATCGCTGTCACTCCTTGTCTTTTAGTCCATCAATCAATTAAAAAACGACAAGTGTCTAATCTAACTTTATTGTTTTGTCTTTTACTTGTGGAAAAATGAGGAGGGAAAGAGACCTTTGATCTAACGCATTAGAATTCAACTATTTTCTATAGCGCATATAATAAAAGGGTCGTGTAGATTAAATGTTATAGTTTAGTAGTAAATATATTTTTTATTATATAATATATTTATTATATTGTAATTTTTTTTTAAATAAAAAATGTAAAATAAATAGTTTTTTCAATTTCTATATTATTAATGGAGCAACAAAATCTTTTACTTTGTTTAAAAAAAATAAAAAATAAAAAAGAATCGACATAAAACATAAACTTCGACACAAATATTTATAGAGAAATGACAAAATTGGTGTCTCAAGTTTGAACAAATTTCACTTGGCAATTTAAAGTATGTATTTCCAAAATTTTAAAATAAAAAAAAAATAATAAATTATGCTCCCTTTTTATTGTTCCGATCAATTTGTCGGCAGAAATTAGCATATGCTAGTCACATGCATATATTTTCTATGCTTTGACCACTTTTTATATGCATTGACTTTTTTAAAAAGTATTTATTATTTTAAATATAATGACTCTTAAATAACATAAATTCATTAGAACTTTGGCTGTATTTTAAAACATTGGTTCTCATATCGTCCATATATGACCAAATTTGTATGTACTTTGATTAATATATATTTATTTATTTAAAACGTCCGCTCTTAAAGTAGCGGACGTCGATTTTTAATTTTTAATTCTGATAATTTTATCTTATTTTTAATGCTATTGATGATATTTATTAATTTTTAATTCATAATAAAGATATGATACGAACCACTCCAATTGTATATAAAACCAATCAACCTTAAAAAATAGTAGAGAGAAACTGGCCGAAATAGTAAAACGGAAACATGATATTGTTTTAACAAACTTTGGGAATACACTTTGAGGTGTAATAAATAAACAAACATTAATAAATAAATTTTCAGAGGTTTATATTAAAAAATAAATAAATAAAAATTAACAGATATTATTAAATCTTCTTCGTAATTACCTAAACACAATTTATTTGAACTTTATTTAGTGTGTTTGATTTGTTGCTATTTTAATCAGTTATCTATCACACACCTGGAATTTGGAAATAATCACCTCTACCATTGTAAGAAAAAAATAAAAGACAAAAAAATGAAAATTAATAACAGATATTCTTGAAATTTATTATTTATTAAAGAAATTAATATTTTTATAAATTAATTTAATATTTTTACAAGTGGATATTATTTGATCTTATGAAAATATCAATTTCATATGAAAATTAATATTTTTAAAAATTAATTTGATATTTTTACGAATGAATCTTATTAATTTTGTAAAAGTATTAAATTAAATTGCAAAAGTATTAATTTATTTTCCTAAAATAAAGAAGAAAGAAAAACAATGAAAAGGTAAAAGATGAAGCAAATAAGTCCCGAAAAATTCTCAAAACATGACAGGCGTTTAGCTGGGTTTGGTCCGGAATTGAAACACCCAACCTGGAAATCAATCCAATTAGCAAATTGACAGAACAAAGCAGAGCAGGGGGGAGGACAGAGAAACTGCAGACCCAATTCATATATATAAACACAATCACATACCTACACAAAGAATTGAAAATTCAAATGGCGGAAGAAGATATAGCAACACCTCAACCAGATGCCCAGCTCTTTGGCCTTCTATCTAGTCTCCTCCAGCAGGTATTTATTCTTTAATCTATCACATTTTTCATTTTTTTTGTTCTTTCGGTTTGTACCCATTAAAGCAGATGTATTGCAGAGATTTGGGTATAACTTTAGAAGTACTGTGTGATGTGGATTTTAATGAAGTTTTTGATCTGGGTCTTATTATTTGCTTAATTTCAGGTTTTGGGTATTCAAATTTTTTTATCTTTGAATTGGATTTGCTTGTTACTGCAGATTTTGATAGTTGATTTTCCCTTTCCCTCTTATTGGCACAATTTGGTTGTTGGAGGGTTTTGTCGTGGTTTAATATTTTTGATAGTGATATATATTGTTCCTTGTACTACTAAACCAAATCGTATTGATTGTAGTGTAGTTGTATTCTAAAAATTGATTATTGTTTTATATGCTCGTCTACGTTGACGTGATGCATTAGCTATTGTGTGTTTTAACATGTTCTGTTTTCTTAATTTTATAATTTGTGTGTCTGCAAGACCTATTTGCTGCATCGAAGAGCCATAGTTGTAAAATTATCAAGTTAAAACTAGCAAGCTGTTTATGAAGATCTTACTTTACAATTAGTTATCCTTGAAGGAAGAATGTTCATGTGTATCCGACTACAATGCTTTCAAAGATGTATGTTTATTCTAAGATGATTTGAATTTTTAGGGTCTGGAATAAAATCCAGAACAATCTCTAGTAAATTCAATGGTCCAGAAGGTGAACTTTGTAAAAAATAGAAATCCCTGTTTGCATATGGCAATGCTATTCTATGCCCTGTCTGCAGCATCTCACATCAGCTCCCTCCAAATGTACCCCATATTGCAATGTAAACCGTGGACGTAATCAGGACCTTTACTTCCTCGCCAACAACTAAAGAAATTGGTGGTTTACATAGGAAACACCCAATTGATCCCGACAATCAATGGTGTGACTTATGTAAAGAGGGAGGCAAAAAGAAAAGATCTTTATATGTATCTTATGAACTTGGAGAAGTTCCTGACAGGGTTTCTTGAGATAAAGTTCCCTGGTCATGGAAAGACTGACCGAAAAACACAAATTTTAATAATACAGGATAGTTGGGTCTGAGTTGACTTTTGCTCTTGAGGTGTTCAGTTGTGTTGGTAGAAAGGTCAGAAAGAATATAATTTTTGCACATGCAGCTTAGGGTTGGTTTGGGATTGGACATCAATGGGCTAGGAATTAGAGAGGATGGTTTGGTTGCAGCCTTGCAGGCAGTCACTGATAGTTCACATGCTTCCTAGCTGGTTGTTTCTTTGAGGTAATAACTGATTATTTTTTGTGCTGTTGCATGACAGCTGGTTATATTGGGGGTATCTACTTCTCTTCCTGTTTGGTGTGATGTTGGTTATGATGAGGTGGCCTTATAGAAGCAACTGGGGATAGTGTCTTGTTGTAGAGAACTTGCTGTCTTTTTTTTCAGGTAACTAGAGGATAAAATTGTACCATGGGTTCGAATAGCAAAGAAATATTGTAAATCCAATCATACGGGACACGAGTCATACTCTTATACTTTTCTTGCTTACTCATCTCACCTCTATTCTCATCTTTAAACTAATTGTTCTTAATGCCTAGGTAATTCATCTCTAGTCCCATCTTCAAACTAATTATTGCCACCCTTTCCTGCTTTGTCCCCCAATGTGAAAGAAATACTCCTTCTGTACGAAAGTCCGAGTTATAAAGTAGAAAAAAGACTATAGCATCTTGTATTTGTGTCAACTGTATGGGATCCGCTAATATTGTAGTAAAATAAAGGTAAAGTTAGAACTTATTTTACACTCTCACCTCTAATTTGACATTCTTAATATGTGTGAATATTGTGCTTAAGCCATGTTTTGGTGGAGGAAGGTGGTCTAATATAGCAACACCCCAAACATAGGCCTTCTTAGAAGAAAAGGAAAAACTATCAAATAGAGACCATAATGATCTAACTTAGTATGGATTCCATTTATATCCTGTATGTTCTTTGTCCATTGTGGTAGTGTCTTCGGGCCTGACGAGGATATGAAGGCTACTACCATTATCCCACAATAGCTAACACAAGGATTCTAGGCTATGTGGCTAAATGTTTAGGCCCGATGAGGATGTTAGGTTTTAAAGTAGGGGAGATTGTAACACCCCAGTTCCACATTCCACATTCGGAACGTGTGGATAAGATTTGTCTTAAGCTACTATCAACACTATATGCGGTCCTGATTTTTTGGGAGTCTGTGGCACAATTTTCAATTGGACAATGGGTTGAGCCTTTATATGATTTGATGACTTCTTCCACAAGCTTTGTGCTATATTTTATCATAAATATTATGGGTACTGCTTTTGCCCTTACTGTTAGCTTTCTCACTTTTAAAGTTTTATGTAGGTAGAAGCATTGACAAATCAAGAAGAAGTTGAATTGCGAGCCAAAATTGAAGCCCTTGGATTGGAGGTTACAAAAGTCCCTTGCAAGTCTAAAAAGAAACTTGATGAGGTAGTTTTGATCTTTTCATATAGTTTGCCTCTATGTTGACACCTTTTGGCATATCCAAGCTTTCCCATTTACAAAGGTTGATGGTCTAACATGTTGTCTTCTTGCATGATTGTATTGTATTCAAAAACTTTAGCTGGAAATAGCAACAGAGTTGGATAAACTATCAGCCAAGCTGGATGATGTGGATGAGATGATATCATCGGCAATGGCTGCAGATCCGCAGGTGAAGTCTCTTTTGAGTAGTACTGCAGATGTATGGATGCCGGTTATCACTGCTACTTCCTATGAACGGCTCAACTTTACAGCATCAGTTGGGGATGATAATCATGAAGAGGAAGTTTCCATCTAGTTCTTGCAATTTAACTTTGCAAACTATAGTAATTTCTATGTATTATCTCACAAAATTCCGTTGTTGACCCATTTTATGTCATTGGCAACAAATGTAAGAATCATTATTTACAATTCAAATGGTTTTCGTTGCCTAATTGTGTGAATTAAATGCTTGTTTGGTTAGAGTGTATTTGGTGCATTTAGTGTGTTTTGTGCATTTAAAAGTTAAAATGCACCATAATCTTGTTTGCTTATAAGCAATTTATTTTAAGTGTAATTTATTTAACTCACAAATGTAGTGTTTAGAGTTTAAATACACCCATAAAAAAACGGTGCAGTGAGTTTAATGCGTTTGAAAGGCTAAATGTACCCAACATTTACCGATGCAAATATTAATAACCAAACAAATCTATATAGTTTTTGTTAATTATGCTCCGCTGCAAATATTAATAACCAAACAAATCTATATAGTTTTTATTAGTTATGCTTCCTTTGTAGCTCGTCTTGAACCTATGCATTGCCTGAACATCTTCATATTCAGGGGTTATGTTAAAAAATCTTAAATTTTGCCGGCGAAATTTATTTTGTGAAATGGAAGGAGTATTATTTTTTAAACTAAACCCATGATTAACAAGAAGATTATTATAATTGTTGTAAACATGCAACTATTTTTCTATTCTAATAATTAATAGTATATGAAAATTTTAAATTATTAAACATGCAAATTACTTATTAGTATATTAAAACAAAATTAGTTCTTATAAAATTTATTAATTATCAAGGAATATTAACTTACCAAATATTACTCTATGACTTCTTTCTTTTCTTCTTTTTATATATCAAATTTGCAAAATCTAAAATTTAAAAATGAGCACGAAATTATTAGACTTTAGTACAAAATATTATAATTACTATAAACTAACTAAAAAATACTATTAATTATCATATCTATTTTGACTTTTAGAGTTTAACAAGTTCGACCACAAAAAGTGAAAATGCATCTCTAAAAATTTGAAACACATGTAGTAATAATTAGAGGGTTAACTTGATCTCATGAATACTTCCTTGCAACTTTATGCAAGCCCTCGTACTAAGATTAAGGTTCAATTTAAAATCAAAAGACTTTGTGCATCCCCATTTAGGCAATTAGCCCTAGGTTCCTTAACCACTGCTGCAACATAGATTGCTATTATAAGGGCTGATCACAATCTGATTGCAATGCAACACTGGTTCCAGTGAGGGGGGTCATATTGGAGAAGACAAAGAAAACAAATTATTGCTGATAAATATGAAATGGAGTTGTTCAAGCTATTTACTTTAATGTTTTCACAAAAACACTCTTTATTTTGATGGAGGAACATTGACAACTAAACTAAAAAGCCACATTACAATGGATCCAAAAACCCAAATCACTAGAAAAAGGGATACAAATCCAGCCAGAATAGTGAGGAACGGAGGGTCTTGGGTGCTGCTATCATCACTAGCTTTAACCCCATCCGATTTCTGTGCAACAGAATTGCCTTCTGAAGAGTTGGAATTTGTCGAAAATACAGCAAGCCGCCTTTGTCTGCCTTGCAATCTTACAACAATCTTTGGCCTGGACATCAGAAATTATTGGTTATTGAAGGGCTTCATAGTATAAACCATTTCCCATGCTACATAATTAACTATACCTATAGGATGTTCTCAAGTTTGGAAATTACTGTTCATGTCCGCTCCCTCCGTTTCAAAACTATATATGCATTTTCATTTTTTGTCCGTTCTAAAGCTAGACATACATTTTTGGTTTTAGACTATAAAGTGACATAAAATTTCTTCCATACCATTACTTTTATTGTTAGTTTGATTGAGTATTATTATGTCACCACTGCTACATTTCTAGTTAATGATTGCTTAGAAAAATAAAGTTGTCCTAAAAAGTTTTCGCTTTACAAATGTATCTCTAATTTGGAACAGAGAGACTATATTTATTTTAAAGAATACCACACAAAGTTTTCTAAATAATTAAGTCGACACCATTTTGGATGTATTTATCAACATTTTTTTAAGCTGCTTCTATTTGACATGCTATTCAATTACTTCAGTAAGTTAAATATAGATCATAAAGTCCTCGAAGGAAATTTTTTGTATTTCTCATTATTTTGTTCAAATTTTTATTATTCTCTATTAATATTAAATATATTTATTGTAAAAAAATACATTTATATTATTAAAAAATATATAAAACTGAATATGTTTCCCACGGATCGGATCGTATCTTTTTTTTTTAGAAAAATGCCCTATACCGTGTCGCTTATCGTGTCGTGTCCGAGTTGGTGCTTCTTAGCCTACTATAATTTAGTTTGGACATATACCACGACATTGCTGTTTTTCTTTAAAAAGAAAAAAGAAAATGTACCCCCTCAGTCCAAAAATGACACCTAACTTGGCCATCAAAATTGGAGAGCCCGCTTTCAAAACAAAGGTGTCAAATAGCCAAAATCTCATTTTATGCAAGTTAATTGTGATCTAGGTCACTGATTATATTAAAGTCAAATCTTTTCTATTTTTTTTTTTAATTTTTTAAAAAAGATTTCACTTGTAAAAGTTTAATCATTTTGGGCCAGGGGAAATTAGAAAGAACTCACTAATATAAACATAATAGCATTTTGCAGAAACTGCTCTAGCTGGGCCTGCTTGTGGATATAACCATTCATGATTCCAATGCATTTTTTCTAGAATATTTTTCAATTGTGTGGAAAATAAATCTGCACATAAATTACTCTCAAATTCTAAACAAATCCACCACTGAAAACCCACATAAACATATCTTAACCACCACAAATCCCAACAATATAACCTCAAAAACACTGAAAACCCAGATCGAGGAGTATCTTCTGTTGACCCAAAATCAAACTAATTAGCAGCTACATTCAAAGAAATAAGAATATTCAATTAGAAGAGATATACCCAGATTTAAATCTATATCACTCCACCATCACCTAACACAAACATCACTACCATAACTCACCATTACTCGCACCATTGTCCCCTGCCATCACTCACCACCTCCGTCATCCATCATTACATGAAGAAATTGTATGTGAGAGACAGGTGGAAGAAGACGGAGAGCGAAAAATAAATAGAAACTCGTGAGTTAGAGTAGTGTTTCTGGATAAGCCACGTGTCAATTTTTTATTCAACTGTGAGTTTTGATAGTGAAATAGTTCGTTACGGTTTTAGACATTATGTAGTTGCAAATTACAAATAACATTTAGCTTTTAGAACTGACAACCCCAATCGCAAATCAGATCGATGAGATTAAAATTAAAGTTCAACCTCATTTAAAATAGGTTGAATTACATAAATGTCATTCTAAGTTGCAATTGAATTTTAAAGTGACCTGTTAGTCGATAAAAGTAACATTCTCGTTTTTTAAGTTGACATTTTGGTTCATGTCTATTTCTTGTATTGATTTTTCTTTAAATTTGATTCATGTGCAAGACACGTGTTTTTTAATGAAATTATATATCATTTAAATGTTTCTCTAGAATTCATAAAACTTGCACAAATGTGGAGTCACGTGAGTTTCATATGCCTCAAGTATATATTTTAATGTTAGAATGCAAACATAGCTTAATTTAAACACACGTTCATTGTACATGAGTTTTTCTTTTTAAAAAATCAACCTAAAATACAGCAGTGATGACATATGTACGTATAGAATAATTTTTACCATGAAACTTCATATTCCAGCATAAGGGAGATATACATCTCTTTTATTATAACAAACTGATAAACGTAACACACTTATTTAATCACATAAATGCATAAATAAGAAGAAGGGAAATTAAAACACTCGAAAACATACAAATAAATTAAAAGGGTTTGGCTTTGGCCTTTAATTAGCTAGCTACCTTTTAATTTATTTTAAACATATATAATTTTTATTTAAGAAACTTGATATTGGCTGAAAGTCCCCCGCAGCCGGCCTCGAGGTTGCCCGTACAAGTGATGATATTCTGTGCTTGTGCATCCAGGCAGACATAAATCTCAGACAGTAGAACCTCGTTAGCGCTATTTGTTTTGCAAACAACTCTTGGATTATGCCCTGTTTTTCCCGCAATTATGGTGATTATGGTTTGAACCTTATAGTACAGATCGTTTGGAATAATTCCTGCATATATTTTAAATATATATGTCACGTCAATTGCTTTTTGTTCATGTCTTTCGTTTGTAAATTCGTAAACCGAAGTCGAGAATAAAGGAAAAAAATATATATTTAACTCTCTCTCTCTCTCTCTCTATATATATATAATAGGTAAAAAAAACTTGATCACTTTAATTTTCTTGTGGATGTCTTCGGTCAAAAAATGGATGGAATTGACCAGAAAAATAAAAGCTGCAAATATTTTGTAGCTCCTATATTACCCTTTATACACAAATAAAAGAAAATTTAATACTAAATAAATGATAATATTTATTTTAAAATTAAGTTTATGAAAAAAATTATAAACTCCCAAGTAACACAAAAGAAGACTTATAAGTGTTTTAATTTTTTTTTCATATTCAAAGCTCACAAATATAATGTAAAAGTTTCTCTTTTTTCTTATCAAATTACTTGAAATTTTTTTATCTAATATTCCTCTAAACACACATATATAATTACCTCTAAAAACAATTATTTTTCAAAAAATCAATATAAGCAATTGCCTACACAGATCAAGCAGTAGATCCGGCCCTGTCCATTGGAATATCTCATCAAACTAATTTTAATTAAAGTAAGAATAAAAAGAAATTAAATTGAATGTGAACGTTAATTTTTGATTTACCTGCGTTAGTAAGTGTGAATGTTAAAATGAGATTACTCCAAACAGAATATGCCCTTAGAAAATAATTATGCTGAGACAGAAAATATTCAGAACACGAGCCATGCTTATCCCACTCTCTCTTCCAGAAGTCCTGATTTCGACCATTATCATAAGTAGGCCATGCATCATCTAGATCCGACCGGATGCTTTGCACCTGCATGTACATGCATGTTGGTAACCATATGTAGTTAACATCTTCATATTTTACATTAACATGTACATGCATCTTCATCTTCATATATATATTTTATATATATATGTATATATCTTTTTTAAGGATTTCGAATTCCGTGAAATTTTCTTACACTTGATCATATGTAAATTCGTATTTTTTGTTGAATTAACAATGTATTTACATTGGTTCATCAAAAAGCCATCATTAATTAGATGATGACAAAATAATCAATGCAGTTTTGTTAATATTGACCGAGCAATAACAACCGCCTAAAAAAATACCTAAACAAATTAACTGTTTTAATGGCCGGCCTAATTTTTTATTTAAAAAAAAAAAATCATTACTGATATGTAATATGCATGCGTATGTATAGAATTTGGAAACTTACATTGTTAACATTAAACGCGGATGCAGGACAATTAATTAAAGATTTTTTTTTGCTGTCATAGGGCCAAAGGCCATGGATAGTAAACTCTTGCTTTACTTTGGCTGCATCACAAACTGCAGGGTTCTTGCTGCAAAATGCCGGGGGGCATTGGATCGCTAGACGGAATCCGTCCACTTGAGCATCACCTTCCCAAAAACAAAGGCTCAAACTCAGTGAAATTATCAGAATTGTATGTATATTGGATTTTGGAATTGGAGGTGACATCATTTTGATTGTGTTCACTACTTAAGGTACTGATCATGGTCATGTACCGAGATAAGATTGGATATTTATAAGGACAAGCTGGGCATGCATGCATGTGCATGTTGGCCCACTCAAAATTTGTTTAGGACCGTACGAAGATAAGATTGGATAAATATAAGGACAAGCTAGCTACGTAGGCATGCATGTGCATGTTGGCGCACCCAAAATTTGTCTAGGACAGTTATATATACATATATATGGGTCCTCTTAGCATATGCCTTTAGGGCACATGTTAAGCGCGAAAAATAAGGATAAATTTTATTTGTTTATATATTTGCACGGAATTCAATATATAAGATCCACTAGTATATTATTTTTTTATGCATTGAATTTAGTGCAAATACATAAATAAATATTATTATGTATTGTTTTTAGCGCTTAAAATGTGCCCTTAAGGCACATTCTAAGAAAATCCTATATATATTCACAGAAATTTATTATATTCACAGCAATTGATTGCTAAGTAATGATTAGAAATTGGACCGATCATCGAACAAAAAAAGTTATCTGGTGAATAGGGTTATTGGTCAAACTAGTGGTCGAACCATTATTGAACTAGTGACATCATAAATACATAAAAAATATATTATTAATAATTAATAAAATTTTAAAATATTTTATAAGCTAAAATATAGTAAAATAATAATATAATATTATAAAAAATATTTTTGTAAATAAAAAAAAATACTTGAAAACCGAGTCAACTGGTTCAACTACCGGTTTTACTGGTTGAACCACTGGTTGAACTGGTGGTCAACCGGTTTTTGACCGGATCGTTGACTTTTTGATTTTTTAGTCGGATCAGACCGAAAAATCAACCGGTTCCTGTCGAACTGCAGTCCAACCGTTGGTCCGGTCCTATTTTCTAAATATTGTTGCTAAGAATACTGTTGTAGTAACTACATATAAGGACTAATTTAACTAAAAAAATATATTATCATTAGAAACTCTAACAACATGATCCAAAAACAAAAATTGATCCAGCCGCTAGAATATCTAGTGGTAATATACTTTATCAATCAAATTTACACATACATATAATTATTATAATAATATTTCTAATAATCAATTGATATGGATAGATACTCTCCGTATCTCTCTCTATATATATATATATAAAAGAAGTCTCAATGTGTGCCTTCACACCTTGTCAATAAATCGGTATATAAGAACGTGAAGATAAACGGGCTAAAGCACAGGATTGCTGACATTTTTTTCCGTGTCAAGACCCTCAATTTCGTATAAAACAAAAACTTGAGTACTCAGGGACGAAACCACTTTATGACTGGAGAGGGTCACGGCCTCCCCTAAGGTTTGAAAATTTTATAAGGCTCATATGTTGGAAAATAGAAAAAAATAAAAATATTACATGTAAATATAAAACTTGAATAACTGTATATTACAATAGTTGAAAAGTAAATGTAAGTAGAGATTGATTGTAAACTAATTTTATTATTAAATTCATTATAATTGTAGGTTTGTATAATTAAGGCATAATATTGTATATGTGTTATTCTAATTGAATGATACATTTGTAAACAAGTAACCAACTAAAACTTTTATTTAATTTTTTTTATTCTTTGTTTATTTTATGAAACTTGATATTTTATTTTTTTAAAGTTTAATGAGTGATCATAATATTGTATATGTTAATTCCACTTGCATATTCAATTTATTTTCTGTAACTAATAAAAATCTTTACTTATTTGATTGTAAATTTATGAAAATTTTATTATTAAAAATTTCAATGAGTGGTCCAATAATATTGATTAACTCATTCTTGTACTGTAGTTAATTGAATTTTTTATTTTTTGTTTTAGAATCATGGAAAAATCACATACTATTGATTCATTTTTCAAGAGAAAACAATCAAATCATGTTGACATATATTTGCTTACCTTTAAGTTTAATTCCAAACATATCTGCTTACCCCTGATTTGAAAGAATATTGGGTGCAATTCTGACGAAATTTTGATATGTTCTAAAAGACTTTTTCTTGCTATGTTTTGTTGTCTTTGTCAAAGTAAATTCTATTACTACATCATATTTATTTTAGTAAAAATATGTTTTGTAATGGTGAAACTTTACTTTTTAGAGATAAATATATATTATGTCGTTAAAAATATTTTTGGCCCCCCCAAAGATCAAATCCTAGCTTCGTCCCTGCGAGTACCTTTATATTTATAAATAATTTTAATAAAGATTAACTTATAAAATAATGTGTCAAAATATAATTGGAAGATGATTCATTATATATAAATAAACCTAATAGATATAACCAATCACATCATTTTGTATTTATTTTTTGTGATCATTCTTCACTCACTAAAATATTATCCCAAAAATATAGTACAAATCATTTTTCTTTGAAATGCCCAATTTCTTTTTTCCTGTTTTTTTTTTTATTGTGAGATGAGCCAAAACTAAACTTAATTTGTCAATGTTTAAACTTGATAGTTAAAACTGAAGTCTTGTAATTTTAAGTTTTAGATTTGATTATAAATTTTGTGGGAGTTTAACTCTTTTCAATGTGAAGTTTATTTTTATTCTATTTGATTTTTTTATGTGAGATTTGATTAACTTATTTTAATTGTGGATGCGCATTTAATTAAGAATTCATTTATGAGATGGGAGCTTTGAAAATTAGAAAAATAAACCTAATTTTCTTTCATTAAACTCTCCTTAACTAGGAACTACAATGGGCCGAGGTGGGAACGGGGATTGCAACTCTCACCCATAGTCCTAGTCTTGTAAATATTCTTCATATTCATCTCATTCTTCACAGATATTAACACTTATATTGCGTTTGAAATTAAAAAATAAAATAGAGAAAGGAATAAAATAATTTTAAGTATATGTTTGATTATTGGTAAAAATAAGTGATTTAATATGATGGTAAAATTATGATACATATTCATTCTATTATAATGAATTTTATCCTTTCCTCTCTCTCACATGGAATAAAAATCAAAGGGATGAAATAAATTTTCATTCTATTTGAATAATTTATCTTCTAAAATAATTATCTAATACACTATTTTTTATTTAATTTCTTTATTTATTCTATTTTCTCAACTAAACGCATCATAAATAACCATCCCCATTCTCATATATTCCCATATACTGCAATTGCAGCCCGGAGTAATATTCAACATCTTACTTTTTGCGTTTCACAGTCAATGCATGTACTGCCTAATAATATCAAAAATCACCCGCATGTAGTTTCCACAATGAAATTAATCCAACTATGGACTTCTTTAAATCCAAATATATTAAGAGTTCAGTGATTAATTTTATATTTTATTCTATATATGTACATACGAAGACATATATATTTTTATGTTATATATATAAAATAATATATATAAATTTAACTAATATATAATCATTACATTCTTTTTTCCCTCGCTATCTTCATATACAAAAATAAAATTGCGGGGACCAGGCAAATTGGCACCCTCCTTGCCCCACCAAACGGCAAGGAACATTTATGACTGACTATGAAACGTGCGTTTTGACTACCATGACTCCAAAAAATGTACCTAAAAATTTGGCTTTTACGGCGGCTCAACGTGAAGACGTTGTGTTAGCATTGTCCTTGTGGTTCGACCCATTTAGGAGTGGATTAAATTTGTTTATATTGTTTTTGAATCGAAGAAATAAATATTTAAAATTATCTTCTATTATTTATCTAAAAACAAATACAAGTTAGGTCTAATAGAGCATTCTTGTACACTACATTTATAAAGAAGTAGGACACAAAACTTATACGGTTCCTTCTTTAGCTATTGAGCAATCAAATTTAAATTTGATCAAATTAAACCCTAGTTCTCACGTCATTATTGATAAACTCATAATTCATATATTTTTTTATCTCTAATTTTGTCCATCTATTATGTTAATTTATTTAATTAATATGTTTTATTTTATTTTATAGGATTTAATATTTTGTTGCAATGAACTCAAAATCTTGGTGATCAAGCAATATTTAATACTCCAATTCATGGTAGGAAAAAGTTAAGAAGATTCTTACAATGACAGGAAGGAAAGTTCATCTAGAAATTCTTTTTGAAAGAAATTGATTGCCACTAGAAAGTTCAAGACTTATATATATAAATAAAAGAATATTAAGAGAGAATTATGTATTTGATGAATTATGTATTATATTAGTTTTATTATTAGTTTTAGGTTAAGAGTAGGAGTATAATTAAATTACTTTTTCATTGTATACATATGCTATTTGAAGGATCTTAATAAAGGGAGTTTTCTTCTTATTTAATTTTGTTATCTTATTTATTCTAATGTCTAACTAATTTTTTAGATCTAGGGCTATGTTTGTTTACAAAATATATACTTAGGATAGGACTATTTGTATTAATTTAAAGTTATTTTTGATTTTTTTATCCCATGATGAGGGATTATTAATCCCTTCATTTTGAAATAGTAGTCCCATAAAGTCATTTAATAGCTTAAAATGAGAGAAACTATTAATCCCAAATTCATCACGGGATTATATAATCTCTCATAAATAGCCTTAAGAATGATAAAAAATAGTCCAAGGACTATTTAAAGGACTATTAATCCCTTATCATCGGATAAAAAAGTCGTAAATAACTTTAAATTAATACAAATAGTCCAATCCCAAGTATGCATTTTGCAAACAAACATAGCCTAGGATAAAAATGAAATTAAATAATTATTTATGATAATATTTTTCATCTCTTTTATTATTTATATTTTAATGTTTAATTATTTTTGCCTTCATGTTTACTGTTAAAATACCTTCATTTTATTGTTCTTAAGCAATTTAAAATTATTGAAGTGGCTTTGATAAATTATTGTTAAGAAATGAGTTCTTCATAATTTATACTTCCTCAAAAAAGTTTTGATGGATTATAGTTAATTCTTAAATTTTCATAGTTTATGTTTGCCCAAGTCAATTATAAAATTACTAAATTAAAAGGAATAGAAATAAAAATATATAGTTAATTTTTATTTGGAATTTGATCGATTTATTTTCTAAATTATGTGCACCAAACCAGTGGCGTAATTTGAATTATAAAAATAGAAGAAATTAGATTATTTCTTATGTTTATTATTTAGTAGATTCGGATTCCTAGATTGCTTCCTTATTATTAGTTTTCATATTCTAATTAGTTTAATTGTAGTTAATCAATTCTCAATCTTTATTTCTAATTCGTCTGAAATACATATTGAGGACACATTAATGCTAATCTAGTCTCTATGAGTTCAATCTGTATTTGTGAAGTTTACAATAGACTATGTGCACTTACAGTTATAAATTTTTA
Organism: Hedera helix; assembly: GCA_947179155.2. Classification (NCBI taxonomy): domain Eukaryota; kingdom Viridiplantae; phylum Streptophyta; class Magnoliopsida; order Apiales; family Araliaceae; genus Hedera; species Hedera helix. The sequence continues at coordinate 10,564,977 of OX359272.1, read as the reverse complement.
TCACATCAACTATTAAACTATACTTTTAAAAATTCTAAATATGAAGCACAATTTTATTTATTTATTTATCCTTTTTCCTATTAGTTTTTTCTCAATTTTTTCAAGTTTCAAAACGTACTTTAATCATAAAGTATATCGGTGCTGAGGTGTTAGGATATATACAAGTAACTGAAGTGTGCAAGCCCCCACCATATGTAGTTATTTTCTCATGGATTAATTCTGTGACCAATTGAGATGTGCTAAATTGTAAATGAACAGATGGACAATTTCTGCTCCTTCACATAAACATTGAATATTGAGTCTAAAATTGAAATGATGATTCTAAAATTGAGTCTAAAATTAAACATTGAATATTTAGACTAAATATTTAGTTCTGTTCGATATCCCAATTATTGAACTCAATTTTAGACTAAATATTGAGTCTAAAATTGAAATTCCTTAAACAAAGACTAACAAAAACACATCCAATTTTTCTAATATTATCTCATAGTTGAACTATTGATTTTTTTTCAAATATTTTTAATTCAATTCTCAGTATTTAAATCTAAACTGATATTTTAATCAATCCCACATTAATATGTTGATTTTATAATCCCCAAAACTACTACAAATCTAAACTTATCTAATATTATCAACTAATTTAATTTCTCAATATTACAACTTAAAAATCATAAATTGATATTTTATAATTAAACAACTACTACCAAAACCGGGATTATTATTATTTTTTACAAATCTAAACTAATTGTTATTATTTTTCATAAATCTAAACTGATGAATCACTCCCAAATTAAGCATATCTTTTTTAATTTTCAAGCACTGATTTTTATAGCCTAAAATCACTACAAAATTATATTTATAATATTATCTCATACTTGAACTATTGAATTTTTTTTAATATTTTTAATTTCATTCTCATGATCCAAATCTAAACTAATATTTTAATCACTCCCACATTAATATGTTGATTTTATAATCTCTAAAATCAATACAAATCTAAATTGATATGATATTTATCAACTAAATTAATTTCTTAATATTACAACATCAAATTCATAAATTGATATTTTTTAATTAAATAAATACTAATAATACAGTATTTTTCTCATATTAAACAAATACTAACAATAACTATTACAGTATTTTTCTCATATTATCTCATCATTTACATATAATTTTCTTATGTGATGGAACTCAGGTATTATCATCACATGTACTTATTATCACATATATTTTTACGTATTCTGAATTTTATACGTATAATTGGTATAAAAAATATTACCTACATTTTCAACAATTTCTTATATGTTTGTTGTATTTCTGTTACTATAGTCTATATAGGGGGAGTCATTACCTGATGCTGTTAATTGTGTCACATCTATAAGCAAAAGGCCTATACATTCAATCAGTGACGATGATATACAAGGATTTCAATCAACTGATGTTGAAATGCCAACCAACAAGTTACAAAAGAAGATCAAAGTAGGGAAAGATAACAACTCTACTGGTTCAAATTAATTTGAGTCATTCAATCATTTTACTGATGACTTTTTGGTTTTAAAATTTATTAATTTCTGATGACTTTTAGTATAATCATGTTTGGGTTGTTAATTTGAATTATTTGGATGGAACTTTTTGGTTTTAATATTGATTATATATATTAAAACGCTGTACACTTTAACCACAACATATCATGTGTCATGCTCACATAAACTCTATATACTTTCCACCAATATTTATTGCCAATTACTATAACAACTAGAGCAATCACTAATTACTCTCGCCTTTTGATTTTTCTTACAATTGAATAATTATCCAATATTTAAATTTGTAATTAAACATTGTAAATATTAAATATGACTCTCACACAATATTATGGTACTTTTTTACGAGTAATTTTTTTTAAAAAAATTATCACATAATTATTACTCTCGATTTTTTCACCTACTATTTGATATTATTTTAATCTCGTAATTGGCATTTTTAATCTTAATAACATATAATTTAATGCATAATTTTTTTAATTCAGTTCTCATATTTTTTTTATAAAATATTACAAATCTATTATTATATATATTAAAATGGAGTTTACTAGCACCACATGAAGCCACATGTCATTACCTCACACCATCCTCCCATTCCATCCAGCATTAATTACCAGACACGTATCAACTAACCATTGCTTACATTTTTTTTTATTTACTTATTACTCTCCCTCTTTTATTTCTTTCACAAAAACAGGTCATATTATCTCAAAATTGGTCTTTTCGAATTTTTTCAAATAAACTTAAGAAAAACAGACTATGGTAACAAAAAATGAAATTAATTTTACACAATTTTTTTTAAAAAAAATTACACATACATTTTTTTTTTTTAATATTATCACATATAAATTATTTTATAATATTATCGCAAAATTTATACAATCCCAACATGATATTATCCCAAAATTATGAAAAATTGATCTAAAACATTTTATGGGAAATATTATCCAATAATATCGCTTTTAAATATCCATTAAAATCTTAAACTATCCATTAATAAAAATTATCCAATAATTTTGGTTGTACTCTTTTACTTCTTTCACAAGAGCATATGTCATATTATCTCGAAATTAGCCTTTTCGAATTTTTTCAAATAAACTTAATAAAACAGATTATGGTAACAAAAAATGAAATTAATTTTACACCCATAATTTTCACACCTAAAAAAATATGATATTGTCTTAAATTAATGGGTGATAGATCAAAACACTGTTTTATTCCCCATATAAATAAAAACTAACTCTTTTTATTTTAAATTACACTAAAAATAATTTTTAATTATATATATATATATATTTATATATATTTATGTACGTACTGTTAAAACCAAGTGCCCCTCCTACGTTCAACGAATTATACAAATCCAATGCTTTTCGAAAATAATCTTTTTGAGCCAATCTTGTTTCCGAACATCTTCCATGCTTATTCCATTGATATCTCCAGGTGCTTTCTGGTAGACCACCGCCAAAATTAGGCCATGCCTGCTCCAGTTGCGCCTTGAAGGAACTTAGCTGTATGTGTGCAAAGACAGACAGAAACATTACATAGACCACTATGTATTAACCATGACTTTAAAAGGGCATATATAAAAAGATAACAGGATAATGTTAGCGAATTAACTGGACAAAATATGTCCAGTTTACCTTTGACAAAGAAACATTTATGGACGATAGTATAATCTACCAATATTTTTCAAGGTAAATTAGATAACTTTTATATTAAGGGAATGATCATTTTGGCTTTCTAATGTTTTTTAAGAACAAAATGGGTAATTATCCTTTCAATTTGTCCACTACTGACGTTTTCGTATTTGAGTTTAGGTATTAGAAAAAGCTCTCTCTTTAAGGTACAATCACTGGCGTGAAATTATATTAATTATGCCATTAAAAGTATAATTTTATACTATTAATTGCATTTTGAGGAGAAATTTATTAATTAGTCAAGCTCAACAATCAAAAACTCACACGTCACCAACAGAGAACAATATTGAATTTAATAATTTTTAAAGTTATTTTGTGGTAATAAATTTTACTCAAACTTGTATACATGCAGTTGACCTGGGGCGACCTCCGGGGACAGACGTGATTTATATCTACCGAGTACTTTAATACAATATATATAAATATAAAGTTAATATTAATTTAACATAATATATATAGTTATAATTATAAAGAATTAATATTTTCACAAGTAAAAGTGATATTTTTACAAGATCTCTCTCAAATGAATAGTAAATGAGTTCACACTTAAATGAGAAAATTTTTGTGAAAATATCGATTCTCTAATTATATAAATAAATATTGTATGTCAAATACAGTAATATAAAATTACGAAAAAAATTTTAAATCACTAAATAAAGTGGCGACTAAACTTGTATAAATTGTACAAACTCATCCTCACTTGGGTAAAGGTCTATGAGACATTGGGCAATATATAAACTTAATGACAAAAGTGTGCATAGACACAAGAAAAAAAGAAGAAGCCATTATTAGTTAGAATTAACTTACTTTGGAAGGATTAAACACAGAAGTTCCAGTGTGACAATCATGCAAGGAAGTACCAGACTGGTCATAAGGCCAAAAGCCATGAATAGTCCATCGGGTAATATTAGTGCCACTGCATCTTGTAGGAGTGGATTCACAAAGTGCCTTAGGCCATGTCTGGACTAGACGCCATCCATTCACCTGAGCATCTCCTTCCCTAAAGATAATGCTCAAACTGAGGAAAACGATGGAAATTATGAACAATGGTGACATGATTTTTGTTAGATATCACCTAACAAAATAGGAGTGTTATTTATAAGATGGTAGCGATACCATGCAAGGGGTCCACTAATAATTTTCCTTGTCTGTAAACTTATCTGAATTTTCAAGAATCATTCATTATTTTGGATCCACACAAGCACATATAGGCACCCGGGCACACACCATCAGACACCCGGGCACACACCATCATTCAATATTTTGCTGCTTTTTTTTTTCGTTTGGGATATTTTGCTTTTATTGTTTGGGAGAATTTTTTTCGTTTGTGAGACATTTTTTAGGTTATGAATTGTTGAAAATAATTTTTAAATTTAAATGTTGTGTTATTATGGCGGTTTGTTCTTCCATTATCTGTGTTAAAAAATAGTCCAAATCTTGTACTTTAAGTCGACTTCCTTCAACTTCACGTGTTAGTCGCGTGTCTTTTCGATGAAGTTATCGTTGTTAAGGTGTAAAATAACTCAGCTCTCATGACTAACACATAAATCAGGTGTTTCATAGTCAAATATCAAAAACATCCTCATCATTCATGAATAACACGTGACACAAAATAAAATCAACCCAAAAAAAAAAAATCAATACTAAGTAATAACTATACGAAAGTTGGCGTGCACTTTACAATGTAACTTTTACAATACAATTTTGAAATTTACTGATAAGACAGATATAATTCAGCAAATAAAATGTAATTTTTACGATACAATTTTTTGTTATATTAATACAATTATTTTATGTGATTTGACAAAACTTGGCCATTGTACGATTTTTCTTGGAGTCGTGGTCAATTTATCCCAGTAATACATGACAACTTGGAGTCGTGGTCCATTTATCCCCACAGTAAGACAAATTATTGACAACCAAGAATATATAATACAGCGGATATTATTCAGTTTATGATCAACTTTGATGCCGCATTGTAAGATAAGAGTAGAATTTTTTTTATATCTACGTAGGGTAGGTAATATATATATACACACACACGCACATTCATGTGTCTCTTGATAACGTATCCGGGTTTTCATATGGATTCATCGCCTTTTCTTTCGGGAAAATGTACTACCCATCAACAAAAAAAAGCTTTCAGAAATTACTATTAACTTTTGAAAGTGATATTTTAAAACTCAAAATTTGAAAGATTTATTAAAAATTGAATGTCCAATTTTGATTTTTTAAAGTCAAATTGATTATTTTTAGAATTGATAATTAAGTATATATAAATATATTTTAAAAATTATAAAAATTGATGTTAGTAGTAAATTTTATATACTTTATTTTGGTTATAATCTCTTCGCTTATATTTCGACAAAAATAGTATCAAAATTAATGGTCAATTTGACTTTAAAAAAATCAAAACTAAATATTTAATTTTCAACGGAAGAAGTAATTAGTAATACTTTATTAGACAGTTTGCAGTGCTGCATTGAATAAAATTAAATGGATATGTGTCAATTTGAGTTTAAAAATATTTTAAGTTAATTTTAAAAAATTAATAATAATTTTATATTTAAAAACGGAATGAGTATAAAGACATTACCATTTCTCTAATTTTATCACTTTGTAAAAATTTGGCATCTAACTTTATAATATTATCCTACAACATTCCAAATCCCCGTGCTCGGGTTTTTCCAGAAAAAATGTCAAACCAATGCGGCGGTGGTGGTGGGGGCGGCGGCTAAGATCAAGTATTTGTCTAAATTATAAGGTAAGCCTGAGCGAGGAAAAGAGAGAGAATCAAGATGTGGAGTTAATAAACACCAACATAAAGCAATATCAATCAGATTCATACGGGGCCTAAGGGTACGGAAGAGAAAAGGACTCTATTTCCGTACAGAAACTAAATTAAGCTGATTCCTTGCAGTAATTCTCAAGCCACTCCATTGTAACACTTTTTGGTCTCTCAAGGGGCATCCCGAGTGCTCGGTCCCATATCAGCTGTTCAATAAAAAAGAGGAGTAGATAAGGTTTAACTAAACCATGAGAAATAATCAATTTGACAAGAGTATATATAATGACATTGCATTATGTACCTGAGAACAAATACCCAAAGACCTCGATACTCCAAAGAGGACGGTGTAGTATCTGACGAAAGTTTCGATATCGTCAGCATTTTCATAGTAGGAAGAATTTTAGCCTGGAAAGTGTTACCAGTAGAAACAACTTAATACCTTGCCTCTGTCGAACCAAAATCATTCAGAAACACCCCACTGTGTGCATCAACATTGGGCCTAGGGTTTTTCACCTATTAGCATAACAAATCCAAATTAATGATTATGTTTTCTCAATATTTGAGGCTATGAAAAGTGAACAAGAATGTAAATTTGATAAACAGAACAGTAAATTTGATAAACAGATCAGTAAATATATTTGCTCCCTTGATACTTGAAAATCTAAACCATGAAAAGAATTGCACTCAAGTCTCAATGAGATTCATCAAACAGTTTCCAAGTTTTTCCAAAATTTGGCATTCCAATGGTTCTTCATCTATAGCTTCGAGGTAGATCAACTTCAGGGCCGGAGTGAGCCTCAGAAACTCAACATGGGTTACGAGCACATGCCTACCGAGCGTCAAAAGGAATTCTCTGAATTCTACAAAAAGATACCATCTACACCATGGAGTTTGAGCCTCCTATTTGACGAGGATTGACTATTTAGACACGGATGTAATTTTTCGACCTCTACTCAATTTCTCTTATATATATTCTTGATATCAACCCTTCTAACTTCTTATTTTTTTTCACTTTTTCTTTTAGTAGTGTTGACTAGATCAGAGGGCAGAGCACCTATTCCACCACCATCCAGTCCTCCATTCTTCACCGAAGAATTCAATGTTGAGGTTCCCTTCAATCCTAACACCGACCCACCAATATCAATTCAACACATCCAATCAATCCCTGTTAATGAAAATCCACCCCATAATACTGCTTTTGACCCTCCTACTCAAACATTCGCCCCTAACAAAACAACCACACGCACAAAGAAGAACGCCCAAAAATGAACAAAAGAAGCCCGAGCTGCTCGAGCACCCCAAGCCCAACACCTCAAAACAATCACCCCATCTGCCACCGGTTCATCAAAAGTACAACAACAACCACCTCTCGAGACCACCCAACACCAAAAAAGAGACATCTTCCAACTAATCGAATCAGACAAACTAAACATTACCAAAAAACGCTGATGACTCGTAAAAGAACAAGACAAATCTCCCGTTAAAACCTCCACAATTCCTTCTCAACCACAACCAATAGAACCAACAAAAACTACCCCGACCCACCTATTACAACCCATACTACTCAAACCTCGATCGACTTAGCTGAGTCTCAACCGACCTCACGCCCCAGAGTAATTACCATCAATCCCCCCTTAACACACACCACACCTGAAACATCTGCCCCGATAGACCCCCAACCTTCCAGCTCCCGATATAACCCTGTCACCAACCCAGAACTAGAGCAACAATTCACAACATCTAGTTTCTGGCCTTCCAATGAAGACTCCACCATCCTAGCCCGATACTTCGAGGCCTTCAACTTTTCTCTTAACAACGTCGACCTCAACAAACTCACAAATGAAGAACTAATCCTCGATTCCATGATCTACCAAGGCTGGGTAAGCCCGAAAGTTATCTCACATTTATTCTTCTTTGACTGTAATCACACTTCTATCTCACTTGCATCCATTCTTTCTTTGCAGTTCCTGGTCGTGTACATCCGACATCTCAGAAGAGAAGGGACAGAAGCAGGGTTGGATAAGACCATTGTAATGACCATGAATTCTAAGTTACATTATAATGATGATTATTAAATAATTATCAATGAATTAAAATTTTTGTATTAATTAATTGTGCATTTACATGATTGAATGAATATATGTATGTATGTGTATACTTATGAATCTAATAATTTAGCAAGGTAGTGGAATTAATTAAAACAAGTCTAACTGGATTATGTTTTAAGTTCAAAGAAATTATTAAACTAGGTCCAATGAAATTAACCTAGTAGTCCATGAACATAGTTAATGTGTTAGTCCATGTAATTATGTAATGGATAGTTCATGAGTGTACACTTGTATGTATTAATTGGGAGCCCAACTGGATTAATTGAATAAGCCCAAACAAAGTAAAGAAATGAGCCCAATAAAATAAATCAAATTGACCCAAAGTGGAGCCCAACTTAAAGTTAAAATTGGTTAATATATATATATATATATATATGTATGATCAAAATAAATCAAAAATCATGAATATAGAAAGAGAGGGAGCCAGCCATTTTTTTTGGGGGGGGGGGGGGGGGTCCCACTTGGGGTGAAATGTTGCTCCAATGTTGCTTCAATGTTACACAATCAATGGCTTGCAAGTTAGCTTGATAGGAGTCAATCAACTAGTCAGTCCAAGTGTCCATCAATCCAATAGTAAACCTAGATTAACTTAATTTGACCAATGTTAGGTGTTTAGTATATGTTAATGAGGATTAGGAGAGTATTATAAATGGAATGCTCCACCAAATGATATTGTTGTTAGTCATTTTGCTAAAATCACCAAGAGAGAAAAGAGAGAGTTTTCTAGAGAAAAAAACTCTAGAGCTTTAAAAGAAAAGCTAAAGAGTTTTGAGTAGTGAGCTGAATCATCAAGAGTGTGTATCTAGTAGTCAAGGTGGATTCATCATCCTTTGTAGTATACTTTGGAAGAAGAAGGAGAAGAGCCTCCAAGCTAAGAAGGTTTAAAAGTGTTCTCTTTTTGTTATTTTTTTCTTTTCTATGGTTAAAAGTTTTTATATAAATGTTTGTCATGGTTGGTTGTGGGAGAAATTTATATATGATGGAGCTATGGTGAGCTTGAAGGTATAAGGATGAAGATTTATTGGTGAATATGTGTATGTAGGTGTCCATGTATGCTTAATATAGTTTATATGGTCAAAATATATTTTTAACGGTTCAAAACCTATTTTGATACTCTATAATGCTAAAACTATGATATATAGGTAAATTCGAGGTTTAATATGTATAGTATGTGTATAAATGTATTTGGTGTATAAATGTATCTAGTATGTAAATAAGTCGAAGATAAGTGCATATGAGCTTTACCGATAAAACCTTAATTAGTTATATGATATAAATAGTTATAGTTGAAATATACAAGTTGGTTATTTGATTTTTATAACTAGAAATTTATATTTATGAGTTATAAAGATAATCCACCTTGAATCTCTCAAAAATAAGAAAAAATGTGGAAGTTATGAAGTTTATCGCAAAACATGTAGTTTTGAAATCTTAGATTGATCGATCTTGAATTTTATGCCAAAAACGTTTTCGAAAATGAGATAAATCCGTAAAATATTGAAGAACAAGAAGTTAAGAAGATAACAAAACTAATTTGGTGTATTTTAGATGTGTATATTTCATTTTATAAAATATTCAACCAAAGAAATCAAAGTTGAAAAATTAGGGTTTGACAAAACAGAACAACCGCCGTAGCGGTAGGTCTCACCGCTGCCGTTGTGAAACATTCTGCGAGTCATCGCCGCAACGGTGGTCCAGAGTATTTAAAAATTAACTTTTATTAACCAGGCCGGGTCATAGAAAACAGGTCAAGTCAGATCTTTTGAAAACAAAATAGGTCAGATAATGTAATTTTAATATTTGACAAGTTTTAAATAATTATAATATTATTAAATTAGGAAATGAATAAAATATTATTAAATAATTAATAATATTAAGAAATCAATAAAATATTATTAAATGATTACTAATATTAAGTAATCAATAAAATATTATTAAATGAATAAAAATATTAAAAAAAACAAAATATTATTAAATGACTAATAATATTAAAAATTCATTAAATGTTATTAAATGAATAATAATATTAAAAAATGAATAAAATATTATTAAATAAATAATAATATTAGAAAACGAATGAAATATTATTAAATGATTAATAATAGTAAGAACAAAATAAAATATTATTAAATGAATAATAATATTAAGAATTGAATAAAATATTATTAAATGATTAATAATATTAGAGATAAAATAAAATTATTATTTAATTATTCATAATGTTGTTAAAGGTCTTAAATATTATTATTTGATTAATAATATTAGAAAGAAGTTTAAACTATATTAGTTGATTAATATAGGTTTTGTGTGATTAAAATATTATCAAATAATGAAAATATTTTTGAGTGTTTAATATACCCTTAATTATTTATTTATGTGATTAAGTGTTAGTAAATTAAGATATTCAAAAGTTATTATATAAACCTAGATACAATACTAATTGGAAGATCAACTTTATTAATTGGTAGGTTTGTTCAAAGGACCTTAAATTGTATTGGTTAACTGTAATCAACAATCGAGACAAGTTTCCTATACCTAAACTTGTATTTATTTTACAAGAGTTTTAAGTGGTTTAATTATTTAAAATTAATCCACATCCATATTATTTATGTATTCGCACCAAGTGCATTTGAAGCTTTATAGTTCTTTTGATTCAAGAACTGTTTAAAAATGTCTACGCTAATTATTTCGACTAGACACTGCATGTATAAATTCATTAACTTGAATACTTTTTAAAGCTTATCCAAACTAGTGGTTGATGCGAATTTTTATATTAAGACTGAGAACGAATAACCCTAAATAAGGGGATTATATTCGGGAAACCGACCTTTGCGCAAGATGTTTGAATGTTATGCATATACATGGGGTACAAGAGGCTAATCCCCTTGAATATAAAAATACTAAAAGGATCAGACATATATTTGATTTACCTTAAGTATAAGTTCATGGTCCTTTGAGGCCATTCAGCAGTAAAAACTCAATCATTTCTTTTAATTAAAATTAACTCTTATTCTTTCACAATTATTATATATTGTTGAAAACTCTGAAATTATTTTTCATTCAATCATGATATATTTTGTATTAATTGTTCTTAAACTTGCTGAGCAAGCTAGTTGCTCACCCTTGCTATATCATGAACCAATTTTCAGGTAAGCTCAAGTGCTCCAAGAAAGATAAGGGCAAGGGAAAAGCCAAGGTGTAAGATTTGCATGCTAATATTTTAATTGTTTAATATTTATCTAAATGTTGTAAATTTTTTGTAAACCCTTAAGATTTGTATTGTTATGTCAAGGTTAGAAGATCTTGGGTTTGTATTATATTTTGTAGTGAACAGGTATGTATTATTCCGCTAAGATTAATGAAAACTATGTATTTAGTTGTTATTATATATTAGATTGTGAGAACTAAACTCGTGATTATGGAATCTAGATTTGGGGATGTCACAACCATCACCAAACAGAAGAACTCCCAAAAAGAAAGAGTTCTTTTTCAACGGCAATATACTGGACAAAAAGAACACCTCATTACTGTCATTAAAGACTGCGTTAAACGCCGTAAAGAGGTCATCGACCTCAAGTTCCAGAATCAAAACCTCTCCTCCGCCAATCAAAATAATCTCGAGTTCATTCAACTCAAACTGCAACTGACTGAAGCCACAACTTCAAACACCAAACTTTTCGAAGAACTTTAACACCAAAATTAAACTCTCGAAGAGAAGAACAATGAATATACCACCAACTTCCAAAAACTCTACCAAGCCCACGTCATTGCCCATAACTCCCTTCAACAGTTCACCGAAGCCAATTGAGCCTTCCACGCCCAACTTAAACAATAAGCCGAACTCCCTAAGCAAAACAAAGACCTCCGCCAACAACTCCTAGACGCCCAATGCCAAATTGATACCCTCTGTGACGCCCCCAAATCTGAGCCCACACAGCCCAAACTTGAGTCGTCAAAAGACTACAACAAAATTATTACAACAAAGCACAACGTACAACAATACAGTTTATAAAAATACACAACTAAGTCTTCACTATTATTGCCACACTATTTTACAACACGTGAAGACTACGACAACTATTCCTCAGAGTCTCACTCCATTCCCCGGCTAGACCCTGTTACGTTTGCATCTCCTGTTGAAAAACAATGGAACAAAAGAAAGGGTGAGCTCAAATAGCCCAGTAAGAAATATCATGACTAAGATAATGACGTATAAATTATCATTAGTCTTCAACAGTTGAGTTCTGAATACAATAGACTACAAGGTTTTTATCAAAAACTGTAATTAAATTCTTAAACAATGTTCAGATCAATAATAGCAGCAGAATGAGCAATCTATTAGAAGAATAATGCAGACTATAATGTCCACTCGCTTCTCTTTTTAGTAAAAATATCATCAACTTTTATCATCTGAAATACCATTAGTCAAGATAATACAACTTCACATTTCCTGGTCATAATCATGCAAATCAACAGTTCATCTTTGCACTACGGGCCAAAGACATTCAATATAACACCAACGGTCATGATTATACCAGATTCAGCCTTTGGTCATAATCATACCAACCAACAGTTCATCTTTGCACTACGGGCCAAAGAGAACATTCACCACGTGCCATAAAAGACACCGAACAGATGTATCGCCTTTAACCTAGTATATCGCCTTTAACCTATCATCTGTTCAACAATTATATCACATCTGTACCCCCGGCCACAGATATTCACAACAGCTTGATTCTTGATGATTAATACAAATAACAGTGATACAAATGATGAACAGAAGAACAGGATAAACAATAAGTATCGGAAGTTTACTTTGTGCAGATTCAAATAATGTCCAAATTGCCAACATGATGTGGAGTGAAATTTAAAAATGATATTCAAGATCCACAGTTCAGAATAACGATTACAGTTCAATAGAAATGTTCAGAAAATAGGAAGGTTCAGTTAAAATAATGAAATTCAACTATTATGGAACATATAATATTTTCAGGAATTATAGAAGCAATAATTCCATAATAAGTTTCGATTTAGGTGTATGAAAGAAAATAATATCCCTTACCGTAGCAGGTTTGATTAACAAAAGGTGAAGGAAATTAATATCCCTTACCATAGTAATTTTGAATAATGGAAGATGAAAAAGATGGTATCCCTTATGAGTATAAAGGAAAATGATATCACTTACGAATATGGAATAAAAGTGTCATGTGATAATTCGTGTAGACAAATTATTTCCACACGAGACAAATAAAAAGGATTATTCACCAACAGGCGGTAATCCGCGCTGTAAGGTTATTCCCATCAATTTGAATACGAAGAGTTATTCACCAAACAGACGGTAATCCGCGCCGTAAGGTTATTGCCATCAATTTGAATACGAAGAGTTATTCACCAAACAGGCGGTAATCCATACCGTAAGGTTATTCTCAAAGATTAATAAGGAATGAATACAAAAGGTTATTCACCAACAGGCGGTAATCCGCGCCGTAAGGTTATTCTCACAATTTAATACATGGAAATAAATGGCACAAGAAAGAAACGATATTATTTTCGAGAATCAAAGAATGATAATCCCTTCCAGTAAGAAAGAAATAATATCCATTTATGATGATGAAAATAGTGATACCCCTTACCGTAGTAAGTTTAAATAATATAAAATGAAAGAATATGATATTCCTTACCGCAGTAAATTTAAGAGTTTGAAATGAATGGTATTCCTTACAAGTAAGAAAAAAATGACATTTCTTACCGCAATAAATTTAAAAGTGTGAAAAGAATAATATTCCTTACCTTAACACGTGACTGGATATTGATTTAAATGAGGTTGATCAACCTATATTTTTATAATAAAATTAGTAATTACCACATATAAATTTCAAAGTATATGATAACTCGTATAATATGAATTATCAAAATTATATATATTTAACATAATTTTTGTAGTATAATATAACTACTTTTAAATAGTTTTAAAAATAATATTCCAAAATAAATCTTCCAAAGAAAACTTTTAAAAATGAATCTTCTTAAAGAAGAGTCTTCTAAAGGAAGATTTGTGAATACCGTGAAAAATATTACTACTCTTTAATAAAAGACTTACTTGAAAATTTTCTGCACTCCTTTTGACTTTCAAACTCTCAAAATAGCCTTACTATTCTTAGATAAAACTCATAAAATTCTTATAGAAAAATTTTATGTTTTAGGTGTGATTTTTCTATTCCGCTGAGCAAGCTATTTATAGGAGAAAATAAGACACTATGCATGGTAGGTGGACAACAGGCGTGATGCACGCCTGCCTACCCTTTTTTTTTTCCTTCTTTTCAACGCAGTCGGCTGCCAGCACCAAATTCACATTTTAATTTTCATGTGGGCCCCATATGGGTCCCACATGTTACTATTCACGTTACTATTGACGTTACTATTTCAAATAGTAAAATTAATTAATTTTTATTTATTTATTTATTTATTTATTTATTCTTCCTGTGGGTCCAACATATAAAATAAAATAATGCTACAACAATAATTCAACAATAATGTAATAAACACGTTACAGATTATTATTAATTTAATAATATAAATTACAGTATATTTGCTACTGTGACAATTATTAGGTTCAATAATTTTAAAAACAGTGAAGCAACAATTATTGACTCAATGATATAAAATACAGTGTAATAACAATTATTGAATCAATAATGCAAAATACTATGTAGCAACAATTATTGAATTGATAACATAAAATATTATGCAGTGACAATTATTGATGAAATGATGCGCAACAGTTACGGTGTCGATTATCAGACCAATAATATGAGACACTGTGCAATATCGTGTGCTACTGTAGAGTACCACGTGCTATAGTAAAATACCATAAATTACCGTATGCTACTATTCTTTTATCACCGGTATTTTAACAGTTAACACCGTTGACTATTTTTATTTAAAAAGGTTATTTCTGTCGTTTTCTATGTCCGACAAATATTCCGTTGTGGGGTCCACCAATAATTAGTTATTTCGGCGCCGTCGTACGGCCCGAATATTCCCCGACAAAATGAATATTGTCCGACAAAATAAAATTTACGCATAACATCCTTAACTTTCAATTTCGTCAATTTAACCACTTACTGTTTTAGAAAAATATATGAAGAAAAATTAAATTTTATATTTCATAAAATTCGGGGTCTTACACCCTCAAGCAAACCTTCCATATGGATCAGGACGAGCAAACCAAAATAAAAGAACAACATCAACAAGAGCTTGCCCAACTACGCCAACAAAATGATTAACTTCAACAAGAACTCCAACAAAGAAACGACCTATAAGCCCAACTTAACGAGGTCAATAGAAAAGCTTTTGCCGAGCACACCGAACCCCAGAAGTACACCAACTGTAAGACTCCAAAATGATGAAATAGAAATTTAATTTTTCTTCATATATATATATATATTTTTGAAACAGTAAGTGGTTAAATTGACAAAGTTAAAAGTTAAGGTTGCTATGTGCAAATTTTATTATGTCGGACAATATTCATTTTGTTGGGAAATATTCATTTTATCGGGGAATATTCAAGTCGTATGACGGTGCCGAAATAGTTAATCATTGGTGGATCCCACAACAAAATATTCTCCGATATAGAAAATGACAGAAATAACTTTTATATAAAAAAAAGTGTTATCACTTTTAACTATTAAAATACTGGCGATAAAAATAAAATAAAATAGTAGCATACGGTATTTTATTGTAGCACACAATATTTTATAGTAACACATGGTATTGCACAATGTCTTATATTATTGATCTGATAATGTGGTTATTATACAGTATTCACTAATAATTAATGATACACAATATTTTGCACTATTGATTAGATAATTGTCATTAAACTGTATTTTATATCATCGAGCCAATAATTGCTATTGCACTGTATTAAATCAAATAATTGTTACAGTAGCAAATACACAGTAAATTATATTATTAAATTAATAATTGTCAGTAACGTGTCTTACATTATTGTTGAATTATTATTATCACTGTGGTAACATTACCTTAATTATTGTATTATTAGTGGGTATTATTATTATATGTGAATAGTATGTGGACTCTCTGTGGGGGCCACATGAATAATGAATTAAAATTTGAATGGGTGAAGAGTGGCAGGCAGCGTGCGCTGCCACTTTTGAAAATTAGGCTGGCGTGCAGCACACCTACACAGTGCACTCCCCTATTCTATAAATAGTTTGCTCAGCTGAATAGAAAAATCACACCTAAAACATAAAGTTTTTTACAAGTATTTTGTGAGTTTTCTCTGAAAATAGTAAGGTTATTTTGAGTATTTGTAAGCAAAAAGGAGTGCATAAAATTTTCAAGTAAGTATTTTATTAAAGAGTAGTAATTGCACAAATACCTATTTCACACGATATTCACAAATCTTCCTTTATAAGACTCTTCTTTGAGAAGATTTATTTTAAAAAGCTTTCTTAGGAAGATTTATTATTATTTTTGAAGTCATTATTTTACACTACAAAAATTTATATTATATAAATAATTTTGATAATTTATAATATATGAGTTATCATACACCTTGAAATTTATATGTGGTAATTACTAATTATATTATAAATATATAGGTTGATCAACTTCATTTTTATCAATATCTAGACACGTGATAAGGTAAAGGATATCATCTTTTTCATCTTCCATTATTTAAACTTACTATGGTAAATATTGTTCGGTAAAACTTCTGAAATGATCATAATTTTCTTAATAATTTACGTTTCATTTAATATCATTTCAATTGAACCTTCCTATTTACGTGAACTTTTCTATTGAACTTTAATCATTCTTTTGAAATATGAATCTTGAATATCGTTCTTGAATTTGAGTCCACATCATGTTGACAATTTGGGCATTATTTAAATCCGCACAAAGTAAAATTGTAAACTTCCTATATTTATTGTTATTCTTGTTTCTTCTGTTCATCAGCTATATCTCTGTTGTTATTCTAACCATCAAGAATCAAATAGTTGTTAATATCTGTGGCCTGGGGCACATGTTGGATAAGGGTGTTGTTAGGTTAAAGGCGATATATTTGATGGTGTGTCTTTTAGTTCACGTGGTGAATGTTCTCTTCGGCCTGTAGTGCAAAGATGAACTATTGTTTGGTATGATTATGACCAAATGCTGAAGATTGATATGATCATAGTCGTTGGTGTTATATTTGAATATCTTTGGTTGTAGTACAAAGATGAACTGTTGAATTGCATGATTATGACCAGGAACTGTGAGTTTGTATTATCATGGTCAATGGTATTTCAAATAATAAAAGTTTATGGTTATAGCCTATGCCTCTCGACAACTCAAAGATTATGAGAAAAATTATCCTACTCATGATCTAGAGTTGGCAGCAGTCGTTTTCGCATTGAAGATCTGGAGACACTACTTGTACGGAGAAAAGGTGGATATCTATACGGATCATAAAAGTCTCAAGTATTTCTTCACCCAGAAGGAACTCAACATGCGACAACGACGTTGGCTTGAGCTGTTGAAGGATTATGACCACACAATCCAGTATCACCCGGGAAAGGCGAACGTTGTAGCTGACGCTTTGAGCAGAAGATCTTATGCGAGTACAAGTGCACTGCTGATAAAACAAAAGCGTATTTTGTACGACTTGCAAAAGATGGGGATAGAGCTAAAAACACCAATGACCCACTTGAAGATTGCACACGTACGAGTAGAACCAGCTTTAATCGATAAAATTAAAGCTGCTCAAGCTACTGATCCGGAGTTGATGAATATGATGAAGAAAGTACAAGAAGGTGCTATTCCTGAGGCAAGAATCGACGAGAAAGGAATACTTCGAGTTAACTCTCGACTCTGTGTTCCTAACGATCCTGAATTGAAGTATAAAATCATGATGGAGGCACACAACACGCCATTTGCAATTCACCCAGGGAGTACCAAGATGTATCGAGATCTTCGACATACATTTTGGTGGAACAATATGAAAAGGGAGATTGCAGAATTTATCTCAAGATGCCTAACTTGTCAACGTGTCAAGGCAGAGCATCAAGTACCTAAGGGCCCATTACAACCACTTGAGGTTCCTGAATGGAAGTGGGAACACATCAATATGGATTTCGTGACGGGTCTTCCCAAAGTTTCTCAAGGCTTAGATGCAATTTGGGTCATCGTAGATAGATTGACCAAATCCGCTCATTTCTTGCCTATACGAGAAAACTTTTCACTTGAACGTCTTGCCGGTATGTACATAAATGAGATCGTGAGATTGCATGGCATGCCAGTTTCCATAGTTTCTGATCGAGATCCTAGATTCACTTCACGCTTTTGGATCAGTCTACAAAAAGCTATGGGCACTGAACTACGTTTTAGTTCTGCATACCATCCTCAAACGGACGGACAATCGGAAAGGACGATCCAGACCCTCGAAGATCTTTTGAGACTTTGTGTATTAGACTTCAAAGGAAGTTGGGATAAGTACTTGCCATTGGTGGAATTTTCTTACAACAACAGTTACCAAGCAAGCATAGGCATGACTCCATTCGAGGCTTTGTATGGAAGGAAGTGCCGCTCTCCAGTATGTTGGAATGAGGTAGGAGAAGCAAAATTGTTGGGACCCGAGTTGGTACGCTTGACAACAGAAAAGATCCAAATGATCCGACAACGAATACAGATCGCACAAGAACGACAAAAGAGTTATGCTGATCTTCATCGGAGAGACGAAAGTTTCAACGTCGGAGATCATGTATTCTTACGTGTTTTTCCATGGAAAGGGGTTACGAGATTCGGAAAGAGAGGAAAGCTCAACCCTCGATTTATTGGCCCATTTGAAATCCTCGATCGAATAGGAACCGTAGCCTACAGACTAGCCCTACCACCAAGTATGTCTCGCATCCATAACGTTTTTCACATATCTATGTTACGTAAATATGTGAAGGACCCAAACCACGTCATTGAGTTAGAACCAGACGTTATAGCAAAGGATTTAATGTACGAGGAGGTACCTGTTAAGATCCTAGATAAGAAGGAGCAGATCCTACGCTCAAAGGTTATACCTCAAGTTAAGGTTTTATGGAGGAACCAAGATACTGAGGAAATGACTTGGGAGCTAGAATCTGAAATGAAATCTAAGTATCCTTACCTCTTCGATATGCCAAGTACGTCAATTTCGGGGACGAAATTTCATAAGGAGGGGAGGTTGTAAGACCCCGAATTTTATGAAATATAAAATTTATTTTTTCTTCATATATATTTTCATGATACAGTAAGTGGTTAAATTGATAAAGTTAAAAGTTAAGGATGTTATGTGTAAATTATATTATGTCGGACAATATTCTTTTGGTCGGGGAATATTCGTTCTGTCGGGGAATATTCGTACGACGGCGCCGTACGAACTAATCATTGGTGGACCCCACAAAGAATAATTGTCGGATATAGAAAATGACATAAACAATTTTTAAAATGGTCAATGGTACTATTACTTTTAATTGTTAAAATATCCGATGGTAAAAGAATAGTAATATACGGTATTACAAGTAACATACGGTATTGCACAGTAGCACACGGTATTGCACAGTAGCACACGGCATTGCACAGTGTTTCGTATTATTAAACTGATAAAGTGGTTATCGTACAATATTTGACTTTATTGCCACATGCACAATAATTCATGTTATTAAATCGATAATTGTCACAGTAGCATATGCACAGTAATTCACATTATTGAATCAATAATTGTCATGACACAATAACGTAATCTTTCTTTTGCATACTTTCTGCATTATTGTTAACTCTATTATGGTATTATTTAAACAGTTGTTTTTCATTAATTAATTAACTTGATATCTAACTACACTGTATTTATAACAATTAGTCATAATAATGAATAAGTGTGAATTATTGTTGAATAATTGAATTGATAAAGTTATTTGTTTATAATATAAAGTTAGGTGATATAAAATGAATGGCATAGATTAAAGATAATATAGAATTTAAAATGGATGGTGTAGATTAAAAGATAATCTTTAAATGAATGGTTTAGATTAAGGAAATCTTAAAAGATGAAATGAATGGTATAGATTAAAGATAATATAGAATTTGAAATGGATGATGTAGATTAAAAGATGATATTTAAATGAATGGTTTATCTTAAAAGATGAAATGAATGGTATGGATTAAACATTATCTTGAAATGAACGGTTTGGATTAAATTAGGAAATCTTGGTTATGATAAGATTTTTGGCTATAAATAGAGGTATTAACTTAAGGATTTTTCATAAACTTCCTTACTTGTTCTTTCTTTCTCTCTCTAAATACTTCTTGTGAAAGTTTTCTCTAAGTGTGCTTAAGTCATCTTGAGTATTTGTGAAGATTTATAAGTGTACGTGTACTGTTCAAGTTAATCAACCTCATTTAAATCAATATCCAGTCACGTGTTAAGGTAAAGGATTATCATTATTTGATTCTCGAAAATAATATCGTTTCTTTCTTACTCATAAGATGTGCCATTTATTTCCATGTATTAATTTATGGGAATAACCTTACGGCGCGGATTACCGCCTGTTGGTGAATAACCTTTCGTATTCATTCCTTATTAATCTCTGAGAATAACCTTACGGTGCGGATTATCGCCTGTTTGGTGAATGACTCTTCGTATTCAATTTTTATTAAATTGTGGGAATAACCTTACGGTGCGGATTATCGCCTGTTGGTGAATAACTTTTCGTATTCATTCATTATTAATCTCTGAGAATAACCTGACTACGCGGATTACCGCATGTTTGGTGAATTACACTTTGTATTCATTTCTTATTTGTCTCTTGTGGAAATAATCTGTTTACACGAATTATCACATGACACTTTTATTGCATATTCGTTTATAATATCATTTTCTTTTATATTCGTAAGTGATATTATTTTCCTTTATACTCATAAGGGATACCATCTTTTTCATCTTCCATTATTCAAACTTACTATGGTAAGGGATATTAATTTTCTTCACCTTTTGTTAATCAAACCTGCTACGGTAAGGGATATTATTTTCTTTCATACACCTAAATCGAAACTTATTATGGAACTATTGATTCTATAATTCCTGAAAATATTATATGTTCCATAATAGTTGCACTTCATCATTTCAATTGAACCATCCTATTTACGTGAACCTTTCTATTGAACTGTAACCGTTATTCTGAACTGTGGATCTTGAATATCATTTTTAAATTTCACTCCACATCATGTTGACAATTTGGACATTATTTGAATCTGTACAAAGTAAACTTCTGATACTTATTGTTTATCCTGTTTCTTCTGTTCATCATTTATATCATTCTAATAATCCAAATTCAAGTTGTTGTGAATATCTGTGGCCGGGGGCGCAGATGCGATATAATTGTTGAACAGATGATAGGTTAAAGGCGATATAATAGGTTAAAGGCGATACATCTGTTCGGTGTCTTTTATGGCACGTGGTGAATATTCTCTTTGGCCCGTAGTGCAAAGATGAACTGTTGGTTGGTATGATTATGACCAAAGGCTGAATCTGGTATAATCATGACCGTTGGTGTTATATTGAATGTCTTTGGCCCGTAGTGCAAAGATGAACTGTTGATCTGCATGATTATGACCAGGAACTGTGAAGTTGTATTATATTGACTAATGGTATTTCAGATGATAAAAGTTGATGATATTTTTACTAAAAAGAGAAGCGAGTGGACATTATAGTCTGCATTATTCTTCTAATAGATTGCTCATTCCGCTGCTATTATTGATCTGAACATTGTTTAAGAATTTAACTGCAGTTTTTGATACAAACCTTGTAGTCTATTGTATCCTATCAAGAACTCAACTGTTGAAGGCTAACGATAATTTACTTGTCATTATCTTAGTCATGATATTCTTTACTGGGCTATTTGAGCTCACCCTTTCTTTTGTTCCATTGTTTTTCAGAAAATGAGAGAGTAGCCGGGTCTAGCAAGGGAATGAAGTGACGGTCCGAGTGATAGCTATTGTAGTCTTCACATGTTGTATATAGTGTGACAATAATTATGAAGACTTAGTTGTGTATTATTATACACTGTATTGTTGAACGTTATTCTATCTTGTAATAATTTTGTTGTAGTCTTTTGACGACTCAAGTTTGGGCTGTATGGGCCCAGATTTGGGGGCGTCACAGTTGGCATCAGAGCTTAGGGATATGGTCTTTAATGGAGATCTGGGGTTAGAACTGGGAGGGGAGAGACGAATAGAATCAATCACTAGTGTGTCCTATCTAAATTAGATTTTTATCTAATGAATCGATTTGAATGTAGGAACATGAAGAGATGAGTTTGTTTGTTTGAACTAACAATTATTTTGTGACCACAGTTAAGTATGGTATCTGGAGATCAAGAGGTTAATTATGGAATACCCGAAGCAAATGTAGCCGAGAATCAGGAGGCCCCAAACAATCCTCCTGCCAACTCAGGAAATAATGTTCCTGATAACATGATGAACGATGGATTCTTTAGGAATTTCATGCAGTTCATACAGAATCAAGCAAGAGGAAATCCAGTCAATAATAACGGTAGAAACGCTGATAATTTGAGGATGGTCACTGTCAAGCAATTTAAAGAATTGGGACAACCTGAATTCCACGGAAAGCCTGACCCACTCAAAGCGGAGGCATGGCTGAAGCAGACGACAAAAATACTTGATATCTTACAATGCGCTGATAATCAAAAGGTGCCATTTGCCACTTTTATGTTACGAGGTGAGGCAGACCATTGGTGGGAAGCGGTAAAACGTATCCAACCTTCAGCACTCGAAATGTCTTGGACAGATTTCGAAGAACTGTTTAACGAGAAGTATTTCCCAGAAAGCATCCGCCATATGAAAGAGGTGGAATTCATTAAGCTGGAGCAGGGAAACATGACAGTCTCCCAATATGAAGCTAAGTTCGCCGAGTTATCTCGTTTTGCCACCCATCTAGTGGATGACGAAGCACGAATGAGTCGGATGTTCCTAAGAGGTTTGAGACTCAAAATTCGTCAACAACTTAGCTCTCATAAATTCAGTTTGTATTCAGATGTTGTGGATAGGGCTCAAAGGGTGGGGTAAACAGATGAAACATTGCAGCCAAGAGTTAATGATCAGCATAGAGAAAGGAATGACAACAACCACAGGAACGAGAACCATCGAGGAGGTAACCAACACTTCGGTGGTAATTCCACATCAAATAACAGAAGAGGAGAATCCAGTGGGAACAATTTCAAAAGAAAGAGATTCCATAATAATTATGGAAGGGCACCAGCACCAGTACCAGCACCAGCACCGACCCCAGTTTCAAGGGGAGAAGATCGACCACCAGTGAGATGTTATAGGTGTGGTCAGGAAGGTCACATCAGCCCAAACTGTACACAGCAGTCCAAAAAGTGTTACAGTTGTGGGAAAGAGGGTCATCTTGCGCGGTTTTGTCCTGCCACAAAATCGAGTCCAGCTGCAATGATGATACCAAAAGCTAGCATGGATAAGGGAAAATCTGTAGTTCAAGGAAGAGCTTTTGTTGTGACATCCCAAATGGCACGAAACTCGAACAAGGTGATAACCGGTAAGCTATTCATAAATTCTCGTGAAGTCTACGCTTTGTTAGATACTGGATCTACCCATTCTTTTATCTCACCTGCATGTGCTCAGCGTTTAAACTTAACTCCTGAAAATTTGGATTTTGACTTATCAGTTGAAACCCCATTAGGAGAAATGACCATTACATCTACTGTCTATAAATCTTGCCTAGTTCAAATCAACAACCTCACATTACCTGTTGACCTTATTTCTTTGGAGATGCATGAATTTGATGTGATTTTAGGAATTGATTGGTTGACTACCCATCATGCTAAAATTGATTGTTTTCATAAGATTATTAGTTTTCATATTCCTAATCAACCTGTTATGCAAATTCAAGCAACTAAACCATTGAAATCTATAACTATTATTTCTAGCCATAAAGTCATTCGTTTATTGAAAAACGGATGTAAAGCCTTTTTAGCTCGTCACTGATTTGAACAAAAATACATCAAACTTGAATGATATTCCCATTGTTAATGAGTTTCCTGACGTTTTTCCTGAAGAACTTCCTGGCTTACCCCCAAACCGTGAAATTGAATTTTGTATTGATCTTGAACCCGGTACCAAGCCCATTTCCAAAACTCCATACCGAATGGCTCCCATTGAACTTCAAGAGTTAAAAGTCCAACTACAGGAATTGTTGGATACCGGTTTCATTCGTCCGAGTGCATCACCTTGGGGTGCTCCTGTTCTATTTGTGAAGAAGAAAGACGGGAGTATGAGATTGTGCATTGACTACCGAGAATTGAACCATGTCACCATCAAAAACAGGTACCCGTTGCCTCGGATCGATGACATGTTTGATCAATTACAAGGTGCTCAACATTTCTCAAAGATTGATCTCCGTTCTGGATATCATCAGTTAAAGGTTAAAGCTGAGGACATTCCAAAGACTGCTTTCAGAACTCGTTATGGGCATTATGAGTTTTTAGTCATGCCTTTTGGACTAACCAATGCTCCTGCAGCTTTCATGGACATGATGAACCGAATATTCAAGGAATATTTGGATCATTTTGTGGTTGTCTTTATTGATGACATCCTCATATACTCCAAGAGTCGCGAGGATCATGAACAACACCTGAGATTGATACTCCAAAAGCTCCGTGAAAATAAATTATATGCCAAGTTGAAGAAATGTGAGTTCTGGCTTGAGGAGGTCACGTTTCTTGGGCATGTGATTTCTAGTCAATGAATATCAGTCGATCCTGCGAAGATTGAAACGGTACTAAATTGGGAACAACCCAAGACAGTAACCGAAGTCCGAAGTTTTCTTGGCCTAGCTGGTTATTATCGGAGATTCGTAGAAGGATTTTCTCGAATCGCCACTCCATTAACTCAGCTTACTCGGAAAAGCACAAAATTCATATGGAGCGAGGAATGCGAGAAAAGTTTCCAAGAACTCAAGAGGAGACTGGTTTCAGCTCCTGTTCTGACCATTCCGTCAGGATCAGGAGAATTCGTCATATATAGCGATGCTTCAGGCAAAGGTCTAGGCTGTGTCCTTATGCAACATGGAAAGGTTATAGCCTATGCCTCTCGACAACTCAAAGATTATGAGAAAAATTATCCTACTCATGATCTAGAGTTGGCAGCAGTCGTTTTCGCATTGAAGATCTGGAGACACTACTTGTACGGAGAAAAGGTGGATATCTATACGGATCATAAAAGTCTCAAGTATTTCTTCACCCAGAAGGAACTCAACATGCGACAACGACGTTGGCTTGAGCTGTTGAAGGATTATGACCACACAATCCAGTATCACCCGGGAAAGGCGAACGTTGTAGCTGACGCTTTGAGCAGAAGATCTTATGCGAGTACAAGTGCACTGCTGATAAAACAAAAGCGTATTTTGTACGACTTGCAAAAGATGGGGATAGAGCTAAAAACACAAATGACCCACTTGAAGATTGCACACGTACGAGTAGAACCAGCTTTAATCGATAAAATTAAAGCTGCTCAAGCTACTGATCCGGAGTTGATGAATATGATGAAGAAAGTACAAGAAGGTGCTATTCCTGAGGCAAGAATCGACGAGAAAGGAATACTTCGAGTTAACTCTCGACTCTGTGTTCCTAACGATCCTGAATTGAAGTATAAAATCATGATGGAGGCACACAACACGCCATTTGCAATTCACCCAGGGAGTACCAAGATGTATCGAGATCTTCGACATACATTTTGGTGGAACAATATGAAAAGGGAGATTGCAGAATTTATCTCAAGATGCCTAACTTGTCAACGTGTCAAGGCAGAGCATCAAGTACCTAAGGGCCCATTACAACCACTTGAGGTTCCTGAATGGAAGTGGGAAGACATCAATATGGATTTCGTGACGGGTCTTCCCAAAGTTTCTCAAGGCTTAGATGCAATTTGGGTCATCGTAGATAGATTGACCAAATCCGCTCATTTCTTGCCTATAAGAGAAAACTTTTCACTTGAACGTCTTGCCGGTATGTACATAAATGAGATCGTGAGATTGCATGGCATGCCAGTTTCCATAGTTTCTGATCGAGATCCTAGATTCACTTCACGCTTTTGGATCAGTCTACAAAAAGCTATGGGCACTGAACTACGTTTTAGTTCTGCATACCATCCTCAAACGGACGGACAATCGGAAAGGACGATCCAGACCCTCGAAGATCTTTTGAGACTTTGTGTATTAGACTTCAAAGGAAGTTGGGATAAGTACTTGCCATTGGTGGAATTTTCTTACAACAACAGTTACCAAGCAAGCATAGGCATGGCTCCATTCGAGGCTTTGTATGGAAGGAAGTGCCGCTCTCCAGTATGTTGGAATGAGGTAGGAGAAGCAAAATTGTTGGGACCCGAGTTGGTACGCTTGACAACAGAAAAGATCCAAATGACCCGACAACGAATACAGATCGCACAAGAACGACAAAAGAGTTATGCTGATCTTCATCGGAGAGACGAAAGTTTCAACGTCGGAGATCATGTATTCTTACGTGTTTCTCCATGGAAAGGGGTTACGAGATTCGGAAAGAGAGGAAAGCTCAACCCTCGATTTATTGGCCCATTTGAAATCCTCGATCGAATAGGAACCGTAGCCTACAGACTAGCCCTACCACCAAGTATGTCTCGCATCCATAACGTTTTTCACATATCTATGTTACGTAAATATGTGAAGGACCCAAACCACGTCATTGAGTTAGAACCAGACGTTATAGCAAAGGATTTAACGTACGAGGAGGTACGTGTTAAGATCCTAGATAAGAAGGAGCAGATCCTACGCTCAAAGGTTATACCTCAAGTTAAGGTTTTATGGAGGAACCAAGATACTGAGGAAATGACTTGGGAGCTAGAATCTGAAATGAAATCTAAGTATCCTTACCTCTTCGATATGCCAAGTACGTCAATTTCGGGGACGAAATTTCATAAGGAGGGGAGGTTGTAAGACCCCGAATTTTATGAAATATAAAATTTATTTTTTCTTCATATATATTTTCATGATACAGTAAGTGGTTAAATTGATAAAGTTAAAAGTTAAGGATGTTATGTGTAAATTATATTATGTCGGACAATATTCTTTTGGTCGGGGAATATTCGTTCTGTCGGGGAATATTCGTACGACGGCGCCGTACGAACTAATCATTGGTGGACCCCACAAAGAATAATTGTCGGATATAGAAAATGACATAAACAATTTTTAAAATGGTCAATGGTACTATTACTTTTAATTGTTAAAATATCCGATGGTAAAAGAATAGTAATATACGGTATTACAAGTAACATACGGTATTGCACAGTAGCACACGGTATTGCACAGTAGCACACGGCATTGCACAGTGTTTCGTATTATTAAACTGATAAAGTGGTTATCGTACAATATTTGACTTTATTGCCACATGCACAATAATTCATGTTATTAAATCGATAATTGTCACAGTAGCATATGCACAGTAATTCACATTATTGAATCAATAATTGTCATGACACAGTAACGTAATCTTTCTTTTGCATACTTTCTGCATTATTGTTATCTCTATTATGGTATTATTTAAACAGTTGTATTTCATTAATTAATTAACTTGATATCTAACTACACTGTATTTATAACAATTAGTCATAATAATGAATAAGTGTGAATTATTGTTGAATAATTGAATTGATAAAGTTATTTGTTTATAATATAAAGTTAGGTGATATAAAATGAATGGTATAGATTAAAGATAATATAGAATTTAAAATGGATGGTGTAGATTAAAAGATAATCTTTAAATGAATGGTTTAGATTAAGGAAATCTTAAAAGATGAAATGAATGGTATAGATTAAAGATAATATAGAATTTGAAATGGATGATGTAGATTAAAAGATGATATTTAAATGAATGGTTTATCTTAAAAGATGAAATGAATGGTATGGATTAAACATTATCTTGAAATGAACGGTTTGGATTAAATTAGGAAATCTTGGTTATGATAAGATTTTTGGCTATAAATAGAGGCCTTAACTTAAGGATTTTTCATAAACGTCCTTACTTGTTCTTTCTTTCTCTCTCTAAATACTTCTTGTGAAAGTTTTCTCTAAGTGTGCTTAAGTCATCTTGAGTATTTGTGAAGATTTATAAGTGTACGTGTACTGTTCAAGTTAATCAACCTCATTTAAATCAATATCCAGTCACGTGTTAAGGTAAAGGATTATCATTATTTGATTCTCGAAAATAATATCGTTTCTTTCTTACTCATAAGATGTGCCATTTATTTCCATGTATTAATTTATGGGAATAATCTTACGGCGCGGATTACCGCCTGTTGGTGAATAACCTTTCGTATTCATTCCTTATTAATCTCTGAGAATAACCTTACGGTGCGGATTATCGCCTGTTTGGTGAATGACTCTTCGTATTCAATTTTTATTAAATTGTGGGAATAACCTTACGGTGCGGATTATCGCCTGTTGGTGAATAACCTTTCGTATTCATTCATTATTAATCTCTGAGAATAACCTGACTACGCGGATTACCGCATGTTTGGTGAATTACACTTTGTATTCATTTCTTATTTGTCTCTTGTGGAAATAATCTGTTTACACGAATTATCACATGACACTTTTATTGCATATTCGTTTATAATATCATTTTCTTTTATATTCGTAAGTGATATTATTTTCCTTTATACTCATAAGGGATACCATCTTTTTCATCTTCCATTATTCAAACTTACTATGGTAAGGGATATTAATTTTCTTCACCTTTTGTTAATCAAACCTGCTACGGTAAGGGATATTATTTTCTTTCATACACCTAAATCGAAACTTATTATGGAACTATTGATTCTATAATTCCTGAAAATATTATATGTTCCATAATAGTTGCACTTCATCATTTCAATTGAACCATCCTATTTACGTGAACCTTTCTATTGAACTGTAACCGTTATTCTGAACTGTGGATCTTGAATATCATTTTTAAATTTCACTCCACATCATGTTGACAATTTGGACATTATTTGAATCTGTACAAAGTAAACTTCTGATACTTATTGTTTATCCTGTTTCTTCTGTTCATCATTTATATCATTCTAATAATCCAAATTCAAGTTGTTGTGAATATCTGTGGCCGGGGGCGCAGATGCGATATAATTGTTGAACAGATGATAGGTTAAAGGCGATATAATAGGTTAAAGGCGATACATCTGTTCGGTGTCTTTTATGGCACGTGGTGAATGTTCTCTTTGGCCCGTAGTGCAAAGATGAACTGTTGGTTGGTATGATTATGACCAAAGGCTGAATCTGGTATAATCATGACCGTTGGTGTTATATTGAATGTCTTTAGCCCGTAGTGCAAAGATGAACTGTTGATCTGCATGATTATGACCAGGAACTGTGAAGTTGTATTATCTTGACTAATGGTATTTCAGATGATAAAAGTTGATGATATTTTTACTAAAAAGAGAAGCGAGTGGACATTATAGTCTGCATTATTCTTCTAATAGATTGCTCATTCCGCTGCTATTATTGATCTGAACATTGTTTAAGAATTTAACTGCAGTTTTTGATACAAACCTTGTAGTCTATTGTATCCTATCAAGAACTCAACTGTTGAAGGCTAACGATAATTTACTTGTCATTATCTTAGTCATGATATTCTTTACTGGGCTATTTGAGCTCACCCTTTCTTTTGTTCCATTGTTTTTCAGAAAATGAGAGAGTAGCCGGGTCTAGCAAGGGAATGGAGTGACGGTCCGAGTGATAGCTATTGTAGTCTTCACATGTTGTATATAGTGTGACAATAATTATGAAGACTTAGTTGTGTATTATTATACACTGTATTGTTGAACGTTATTCTATCTTGTAATAATTTTGTTGTAGTCTTTTGACGACTCAAGTTTGGGCTGTATGGGCCCAGATTTGGGGGCGTCACATCTACGATCTTCCTCTGAGTGTTTACAGGAGACTTCTTTTTGAATGGCTCTTCACTTTCTCAATCAGTCTTGCTGATGAAGTTGGTGCTTAGATCTTTAGCTTGCTTGCAGACCATTCAGGGAATTTATTCTGATAATCTTCAGGTAGACTGCTATAAGATTCTACCTTTAGAAATGTAAGCGCATGAATAATTATATTGATGACTTGCAGACACTACGATGCCGAGTGTAGTCTACGATCCTTACTTTGACTTTCTTGCTAGATTCCTTGTTCTTTGATGCTGTTCTTTTTTATCGTTCAGGCCTATCTATTACAGCTTAAGATCAACCTGACAAGTTTGATCTTTCTATTCATAGTCCTTGTACATTGTGATCTTCTGAAGGACTTTACAAAGCTACTCATTCATATTGGATCAACCTAACAATCTTGATCTTTTCAATTTAAGTCCTTTGAACATAATGTCTAACATCTATTAAGGACTTTACAACTTTCATCAATGTAGACATATTTGCATATTGATTCATTTATCTTTCATTTAAGCACATTATCAAATCTTATAAAAGAGGAATAACATTCACATGCTTATTCCAAACAATATGTTATCCACTAAATTTGATATGAAAGACTTGGGAGAAGCAAATGTTTGTAATAGGTACATGATTTCTTAAGAGCATTATGTGAAGAAAATACTTAAAAGATTTGGACATTATAATGTTAATCCCATTAGTACTCCCTATGACTCTTGTTTGCATTTAAAAAAGCCTGAGGGGGTGTGTGTATCTCAATATGAGTATACCCAAATTATAGGTTACTTAATGTATCTTATGAATTGCACAAGACTTGACATAGCTTATGCAGACAAATATAACCCCTGAACTATAAGATTTTTGGGTATTGAATCCTTTTCTTTTGGTCAATGCAAATCGAGCCCCTTTCTATTTAAAAATTTGGATATTGAACGCCCAAGTGCCACATATGAGTTTACTGCCCACGTGGCACCTGTGACCCAATGTTTAACGAAATAAGTGAAAAAAATCGCTTTTGTCATGACTCGAACTTACAACCTCAAAATTGAAACTTGGACCATAAGGCCACCCAACCCAAGAAATAGATCATATATTAAACAAACTGATTTCACATTAAAACTAAATTGTGTTAAGATTAAAACTAAATCAAACTAAATTGCAATAAATCATATTAAAATTATTGTTGACTTAATTACTTAAAAAATCATTCAACTTACACATTTTTTTAGTTTCACTTGTAAACTTTTTTTAGTTCATATAAGAACTTTTGAATTTTAATAATATGTATAAAAAATAGTTTTACTATTATTGTTTATTTGTTTTGCTCACTTTATTTTGATCATTTAAAAAAATATTTATAAAAAATACCTTTTAATTACTAAAAAAATAATAATATCACTATATGTATATACATATAAATACATAAAAATATATATTTTGTCATTAATTTAAAATAAAATATATAAAACTAAAATTATGTAAATAAAATAAAATAAATATTTATTAAAATATAATCTACCCCTGTTCATTATCTCCATCCTCAAAATCAATTTTCACCCATCTTTATTCGACTCATCACCATCGTCAAAATCAATCCCCCTAGTCTTCTATCAATCTCTCTCTTTTTATCGACAGTGACATCATTCAAATTTTTGGCTATAATTAACTTCCTCTTTCAAATCTGTTCCAACTATATTCATCGTCTTAAGTTTACAACGATGGTTTCTCTCAATTTGCAGCAGTGGAAGTCATATATTGTACTCAATTTGCAGCGGTTGCAATGATTGTACTCCATTTGCAGCAACAATGCTCCGTATAAGATCTCTTCGGAGAGGTTGAGTCGTTGGGGTTTGATAAGCCAAAGGGATTGCTTTTATTTTAAATTTTTTGGTTTAGTTTATAAGTCTGGGGAAGGGGCTAAGGCTTTAGTAATGGAACCAATTAAGAATATAAATGCTTAAAATTATTAATTGTCAAACAAATTGTTTAAGAAATTAATGGTGATGAACATGGTCGGGGGTATTACAGAGGACGGGGGAGGGGTGGCGTGGGGCAACTGGTATGATTTATTGCAATTTAATAACTAGGCCCATGGTGCTCGAGTGGTCCTATGGTCTAAGTTTTAATTTTGAGGTTGTGGGTTCAAGTCATGTTAGAATCAATTTTTTTCACTTATTTCACTGAACATGCCACGTAACAAGTGTCATGTGGGAAGTCAACGCACATGTGGCACCTGGGATTCAATATCCAATTTTTTAAATAGAAAGGGGCTCAATTTGCGTTAACCAAAATAAAAGGGCTCAATACCCAAGAACCTTATAGTTCAGGGGTCATATTTACATTTAACCCTAATCCTAATAAGGATAATTGGACTATATATCTATGAGATAAAACTAAATCTACGAGTGGCTATGTTTTTACCTTAGGAGGAGCTGTTTCATGGAAGTCTTCTAAACAGACCTGTACAACTCGCTCTACTATAGAGTCTGAGTTTATTGCCTTAGAGAAGACATGTTCTAAAAGAGAGTGGCTTAGAAATCTTTTGGGGAATATCCCCTTGTGGACGAGATCAGTTCCATCTGTGTCTCTTCATTATGATTGCCAAGCTGCTATAGGAAAAGCTAAAAATAAGAGTTATAATGGCAAGAGTAGGCACATACGCCTAAGATATAAACATCTGTTATCTGATGGGATTATATCCCTTAACTTTGCTAGATCAGAAATAAATCTTGTGAATCCTCTGACAAAACCACTAAGCAAGAGGCTAGTGAGCAGTACATCGAATGGGACTGGTATCCATTTTATACATATTTAAGTTCATCAGTACATCGAGTGGGACTGGTATCCATTTTATACATATTTAAGTTCATCCCTATGATGTAGGACTTAAATGCATATACATATTTAAGTTCATCCCTATGATGTAGGATGAGTTAAATGCATAGGAGACCCCTGAACTCTATGGTTTTTGGATTTTAAGCCCCTAGGTGCCACCTGTGACGTGACATGCTATGGATATTAAGTGAAAAAATAGTGATTCTAGGAAGATTTGAACCCAAAACTTTTAATTTGGAACTTGCACCCATCAAACCACCAGAGCAAAGATTAGGTAGCTATTATTTTTACCCAACAAATAGACCATATACTATACTAACACATTTCCCCAGCAATAGATTAAAAGACAATTGTAATAATAATAATAATAATAATAATAATAAACGTGAACATTCTAATAAAATGGATCGTTATTATGAGGTTTTGTCTTGTTTGTTTTTTTTTTCTTTGTAATTAGTTGGGATTACTTCATTCATTACACTCTTTTTCAGATTTTAATATTTGCTCGAGTGGTTTGATGGGTGCAAGTTTTCTAGAGCGCTCATGAATTTCAGGTATTTCGCAAGGCCAAAATGTGTCAAATCATGTATAACAGCTTCAATTAAAATTTGTAGTGTGAGTAATATGATTACTGATTAATAATAAAGAATAAAATTCATAGAAATTCTTTAATTTCACCTAATTTCTGTGAATCAAGTCCTATTTACTTTAGAAATTGCTCTAGTTGGATCTGCTTGTGGATATAACCATTCATGATTTCAATGCATTTTTTCTAGAAAATTTTTCAATTATGTGGAAAAAAAAATCTGCACATAATTTACTCTCTAATTCTAAACAAATCCAGCACTGAAAACCCACATAAACATATCTTAACCACCACAAATGGCAACGTTATAACCTCAAAAACACTAAAAATCCAGATCGATGAGTATCTTCTATTGACCCAAAATAAAACTAATTAGCAGCTACAATCAAAGAAATAAGAACCCACTGCTAAAAATGTGCAACTGTAAATATTTAATTAGAAGAGATATAACTGAAATTTAGAGGCGTTGAAAGGAAATTGGGTCCGAGATTGCGAAAATTGATGGAGGTACGTTCAGCCCTAAAAGTGGGACGATGAAACCCTAGAATGGATTGAGAAGAGCAGTAGAAAAGAGAATAATTTAGTTAATAAAACAACAAAACGATGCAAATGAATAAAAAAAAAATTAATTCTAATAGATTTAAGAGGCGAATTACACTAACCAAGATAAAAGGGTTAATGCTTTTTCATAAAACATAAAATTTGGCCAACGAAGCATAAAGGAAAATGATATATATTGTTAATATTTTATAATTGCTCATTAGGTGAATAAATATTAAGAATATTTTTTTTTGAAGAGATGTTTAATAGGTGAGACTCTCTTATAAATATTCAATTTCATGTATTAATAAATTTCATAATTATAATTTGGTACAAATTTATTACAACACGTAACACGATTCAAGCATGAAACTAATATTGCAGCCTACACTTTCCTCCACCAAATTTTTCTTGCCGCCACTTGAATTTTGTTGCAACCACCGCCAACAAATCACCATCACCCATCGATTCGCACCACCACCAATTGACAATTAGATTTACACCACCAAAACAATTGGATTAAGATCCCGCCTTTACTTTTATCTTTCAATTTAGTTAAATAAATATTTAGAGACACAAATATTATTATTAATGACATTATTAATAATAAAATAATTTACAACGAATTTTATTATGTCGCTAATTATTTACGATAAATTTTATTATATTTTTCCTGCAATATTTGTGTCATGGAATGTGTATTAATTTTTTTTGTTTTATAGAAAAGTTGTAATAGAGAATTTTCTAATCCACCAACAACTAGATCCACACCATCGCCAACACCTAACAAACTCAGATTTAAATCTGTGTCACTCCACCATCACCTATCACAAACATCACTACCATAACTCACCCTTACCCGCACCGTTGTCCCCCGCCATCACTCACCACCACCGCCATCAATCATTACATGAAGAAATTGGAGGTGAGAGAAAGGTGGAAGAAGACGGTAGAGCGAAAAATAAACAAAAGTTCGCGAGTGAGAGAGGTGTTTATAGATAAGTCGGGTGTCAATTTTTGATTCGACTGTGAATTTTGATAGTGAAATAGTTCGTTCGCTGATATTTAATTCATGACAAAACTATAACATTCTCTTTTGGATCTTGTTACGGTTTTAAACATTATGTAGTTGCAAATTACAAACAACATTTAGCTTTTAGAATTGACAAGCAAATTCGACTAGATTAAAATTTAAGTTCAAAATTAAATTTCAACCTCATTTAAAATAAGTTGAATTACATAAATGTCCTTCTAGGCTGCAATTGAATTTTAAAATGACCCCTTAATTGACAAAAGCAGCACTTTGGTCATCTAAATTGATATTTTGGTTCATTTCTATTACTTGTATTGATTTTTTTTTTTTTAAATTTGAGTCATGTGCAATACATGTATTTTTTAATAAAATTATATTTGTCTTTTATCATTTAATGTTTCTCCCGAATTCATGAAACTGACATGAGTTCGGAGTCCCCGTGAGTTTCATATGCCTTGAGTATATATGTTAATGTTAAAATGCAAATATAGCCTAATTTAAACACACGTGCATTGTACATAACCCAGTTTTTCTTTTTAAAAAATTAGCCTAAAATACACCGGTGATGATATATGTACATATAGAATTATTTTTACCATGAAACTTCATATTTCAGCATAAGGGAGATATACATCTCTTTTATTATAACAAACTGATAAACGTAACACACTTAATTAAGCACATAAATGCATAAATAAGATGAAGGGAAAACACTGGAAACATACAAATAAATTAAAAGGGATTGGCTTTGGCCTTTATTTAGCTAGCTACCTTTTAATTTATTTTAAACATATATAATTTTTATTTAAGAAACTTGATATTGGCTGAAACTCCCCCGCAGCCGACCTCGAGCTGGCCCTTACAACTGATGATATCAATTGCTTTTTTACCCACGCAGACATAAATCTCAGACAGTAGAACCTGGTTAGCGTTATTGTTTTTGCAAACAACTACTGGATTAAGCTTTTTTTTTCCCGCAACTGCGTTGATTATGTCTTGAACTTTATAGTTCTTATTGTCTGGAACAATTCCTGCATATATTTTAAATATATATGTCACGTCAATTCAAAATTAATATATATGTAACACTCCTGTTTCATACTATCATTAATATATTTCGTGATGATCTTTTAGGTGAATTTGTGATGAGTTAAGATGATTCAAGAAAATACTATTGAGAAAATACATTCCTTGTTGTGCTATGATTTGATTTAGATTTAGGATTTAAGCCACGTCATTACATATGATATCAGAGTCAACTTTTGAAAGTTTGGATCAGGTCATCCGATTAGGTTGTCAGATATGAAGACACAAAAGCGGACCTAATAAACCCCTTGTATTATCCTACAATAGTTAGAGAGACAATTTTTTTGGATCTTGTGTGACTATATATTCGACCTAATGGAGACATCAGGTTTTTAAGTGAGGGAGTTTGTAACACTCTAGTCACATGTTATCATTAATATCTTCGGTCATTATCTTTTGAGTGAATTTGTAATAGACCAAAATAATCTAAGAAGGATACTATTAATAAAGCATATTGAGTTTTATTGTACTATAATTTAATTCGGACTCAAAATTTGAGCCAAGTGTTAGATCTAAGCAAAGGGATGATAGTGATACCATCTAAGCTAATGATTTTCAATAATATATATATATATATATATATAACGTCATTCTAATTAGTTAATTATAAGAATAAAACTAGTGAATTCACAAAATTACACTTCAAATATAAAACCACTGTTTGTTAATTTAGTTACTAGTGTTTGTGGTAGTACAATATTTGATCTCTGAATGTATCATATTTTTTTTTATGCGTTACGTTTAAATCTCAAATACTATATTTGTGAATAAAGTAAGTTGCGTTTAAAATAAATTGCTAATAATTTATATTATTATTTTATTTATAAAAAAATTATTAATTAAAAAATATTAGAAGTAAATAAAATTAAAATTCAATATAATTTCACCATTCCAGAATATATTTTTAAAATGATAATTTTTAAAGATAATTTTATATTTTCAAATTTATTCTTAATATCAACTAAGAATTTTTTAAGAACATAGTAATTAAGAATTTAATAGTGAATGCGTGATGCTAGAATGGTAGTTAATTTTATATATATATATATATATATATATATATATATATATATATATATATATATATATATATATATATATATATATATTTTTATTTATTTATTTTGCTAATTTTATATATATATATTGTCCGTGTAACTGTGTTTGTGAGTTTTATAATAGACGGAAAAGAGATTTCTTTTTGTTCATGTCTTTCGTTTGTCAATTTTTTAAGCGATAGAATATATATATATATATATATATATATATATATATATATATATATATATATATATAAAATAGTTAAAAAACTTGACCACTTTAATTTTTTTGTCAATGTCTTCGGTCCAAAAATGGACAGAATTGACCAAAAAATTAAAAGCTGCAAATATTTTGTAGCTTCTATATATTACCTTTTATACACAAATAAAAGAAGATTTAATAGTAAAATGGTAATCTTTATTTTAAAATTAAGTTTATGAAAAAAAATTATAAACTCCCAAATAACACAAAAGAAGACTTATAAGTGTTTTTTTTTTCATATTAAAAACTCACAAATGTAATGTAAAAGTTTATCTTTTTTCTTATCAAATTACTTGAAAAAGTTTTATCTAATCCCCTAAACACACACACCATCTATGCTCGGCTATATATTTTAATTAAGCTAAGAAAAAAAAATAAATTAAAATGACTGTGAATGTTAATTTTTGATTTACCTGCTTTTTGAAGTGTGGATGTTAATTTGAGCTTATTCCAAGCAGTATATGACCTTTGAAAATAATTAGTCTGAGACAGAAGAATTTGAGTTGGATACTTCTTATATTCAGAACACGAGCCATGCTTATCCCACTCTCTCTTCCAGAAGTCCTCATTTCGACCTTTATCATAAGTAGGCCATGCATTATCTAGAGCCGCCCGGATGTCTTTCACCTGCATGTACATGTTTTACATTAAGATTTAAGGAATAATATGCTGATATATAGTATACATGTATATGTATAGAATTTGGAAACTTACATTGTTAACGTTAAACGCTGATGCATTCCGACAATTAATTATAGAGTTTTTGTTGATGTCATAGGGCCAAAGGCCATGAATAGTAAACTCTGGCTTTATTTTGGCTGGATCACAAAGTCTAGGGCTTAGGCTGCAAAATGCCGGGGGCCATAGGAGCGCTAGACGGTATCCGTCCACAGCCACTTGAGCATCACCTTCCCAAAAGCAAAGGCTCAAACTCAGTGAAATTATAAGAATTATAAGTATTGTGGATTTTGGAGGTGACATCTTTTCTTTTGATTGTGCTCAATACCTAAGGTATTGATCATGGTCATGTACCAAGATAAGATTAGTATTTATAAGGACAAGCTAGGCTAGGCAATAGGCATGCATGTTGGCCCCTGCGCCACCCCACCCCCGCCCCCCCCCCCCCCCCCCCGAGAAATTATTGGCTGCTCCAGGAGCAGCGTGAACAGTATGCTCCAACACTCACATGCATGTGGGTCCCTCTGTGGGCTCCACCACAAGGGCTCCACACTCATGTGAGTGTTGGAGCATACTATTCATGGTGCTCCTGGAGCACCCAATAATTTTTCCCCCCCCCCCCACCCAAAAAAAAAAATTTGTTCAGGACCGTACCAAGATAAGATTGGATATAGGACAAGCTAGGCATGCATTCATGTGCATGTTGGCACCCCAAAATTCAATAAATCGGTACATAAGAACGTGAAAAACGTGTACCAGCACACTTTGTCAATAAATCGGTGTCTAAGAACGTGAAGAAATGCTCCGACTAAAGCACAAGATTTTTGGCATTTTTTTCGTGCCAATACCTCAATTTCGTACAAAACAAAAAACACGAGTATCGTTTCATTTACAAATAACTTTAACAAAGATTAATTTATAAAATAATATATCAAAATATAATTATTAGATGGTTCATCATATATATATATATATATACTACAAGAAAAATGTCCATCAGCGACCAACACTTTCAGCGACCGCAAAAGCAGTCGCTAATACTAAGTTTTAGCGACCGATATCAGCGACCGACTATGATGGTCGTCGCTAACACTAATAGCGACCGCTAACGGTCGCAATTATCGGTCGCTAATACAAAATAAGCCAACAAAAAAGAGCGAAAATTTTGGCGTCATAATTAGCGACCGATATCGGTCGTTGAAGCGGTCGCTAATAGTGCCAACGCATTAAAAAAAATAGCAACCGAAAGCGGTCGCTGTTATGTTCAGACCTAATATCCGCCGCACGAGAATTGCAGAAATAGAAAGAGAAAGAAAGAAGGAAGAAGAGAAGAAGGAAGAAGGGAGAAGGGAGAAAGAAGAAGGAAGAAGAGAAGAAAGGAAGAAGGAGATCGCCACCGGCTGCCCCCCTTCCCTCCGGACGCCACCGCCAGCCGCCCCCTTTCCTCTGGACGCAACTGCTGCTGTCGGCCGCCCCCCTTCCCTCCGGACGCAACTGCCGCTGCCGGCCGCCCCCTTCCCTCCGGACGCAACTGCCGCTGCCGGTCGCCGCCCTTCCCTCCGGACGCCACCAGCCGCTGCCGGACGCCGCTCGCCGCTACCGACGCCGCTGCCGGAGGCCATCCCTGCCGGAAAAGGTAACCGGATAATATTTATACATTTTCTGATATGCAATATGTTTTATTTACCTAATATAATTCATGTGATAATATTATTCCCTAGTATTTGTCCTCATTTTGTCATTATTAAAAATTGTAAAAACACTATGCATTATTATTTGTCCTCATATGATAATATTATGCTCTATTATTTGTCCTCATAATACAAAATAATGTAATATAATATCATTCAAATTAATATAAAATAATGTTACAAAATAAATAAAATAATATTATGAAATAAATAAATATAATATAATACAAAATAATGTAATATAATATCATTCAAATTAATATAAAATAATATTACAAAAATAAATAAAATAATATTATTAAATAAATAAATATAATATAACAGAAAATAAATAAAAATAATATAATAAACATAATATAATATAATATCATTCAAATTAGTATAAAATGACATAATATATAAAAAATAATATAATATAATATAATTCAAAATTATTCAAAACAATATTATGGAATAAATAAATATAATATAATATAAAATAATACAAACAAATATAATGGAGAAACATAATACAAAATAATATAACAAATATAATATATTATCATTCAAAATAATATAAAATAAAGAAATATAATATAATAGCATATTAATATTATAAAATAAATAAAAATAATATAATCTAATCTAATATATAGAAAAATAATATAATATCATTTAAAATAATACAAAATAATATTATGAAATAAATAAATATAATATAATATAAAATAATACAAACAAATATAATAGAGAAAAGTAATATAAAAAACATACTATAATATAATATAATAGCATTCAAATTAACATAAAATAATATAATATAATATATATAAAAATAATATAATATAATATCATTCAAAATTATGCAAAATAATATTATAGTTTAAATAAATATAATATAGTATAAAATACTACAATAAAATATAATAAAGATAAATAATACAAAATAATAGAAAATAATATATTATTAAAATAATATAATATAATATCATTCAAATTAATATAACATAAAGAAATATAATATAATATTATTCAAAATAATATTATAAAATAAATAAAAATAAGATAATATATATAAAAATAATATAAAAAAATATGCGTAGCTTAGAAACCCGTTCAAGATTCACTCATTAGGAGTGAATCTTGAATAGTCCCCGTTTTGGGACTGTTCTTGTATGTGTCGCTCCCACTTAGGCCGGTGTCAATGTGTTAAGCAAATTTATGTGTTTGTTCTAAAGAAATTTTGGTTTGTTTATCTTTTATTGTTCTCCGGGTGCATTCTTAGATTGTGTAAATCATAGTCTATTTCGTGTACTTGGAGACCGATGGTAGATGCTGCCGAAATTTCTTTAGAACAAACACATAATTTTGTTTAAGTTGTTGACATTAGTGGGACTCACATACAAGAATGGGATAGAAGCCTGACCGGTGTAATAAGGGTGGAGACGTATTTAGGTCGGAAACATGCATTATACCTACACATTTTTAATAAATAGATTTAATGAATACAAAATACCTTGTCAAAATAGGTTCCATACTATTATGGATTTATATTCAGACCGTAGTTGGATGAGGCGACGAAAGTCACGCGGGCAGATAGGTGCTACAGTTGAATTTAGAACTGGTTGTCAAGTGTTTTTGGATTACGCATATAGCCAGAAAGAATGTGTCAACGCTCAGAACAAGATATGATGTCCTTCTTTGAAGTGTAAGACTGTCAATTATGCGGACAGAGATATAGTCGCCTATCATTTACTTGTTAATGGGCTCATGAAAAATTACGAATAATGTTGGTGGGCACATGGACAGAAAAGAGAGAGTGTCAATGCACGGATACATAATCCAGCTGACAGTTGATAAGTAGGATTTTATTCCTATTTATTAGGTATTTTTAGGCTTAATTAATTGTGAGTTTTTAAGTATTTTTAGTGTTTTAGGTCATTTTATATAATTTATGTAATTTTATGTGTTTTTATTATTTTTAGTATTTTTATATTATTTTTATTTATTTTTAATTATTTTATTTTGTAGGAAAATAAGCTTGGGGGCAAATCTGTAAATTCTGCAAAAGTTAAGTGGCATAATGGTAATTTCCGACGGGCGAACGCGCCATGCGCGCGGACAATGAATAAGGCCGACAGTCAATACGACGCCGTTTGGCGTAATGGAAATAGACCGCGCCATGCGCGGAGAGAGAAACTGAGAACGCGGAGCTTGTACGACGTCGTTTTGCGTCCGGTGCAGAAACCCTGCGCGCAATGCGCGGAGGTGGGTGATGAAGTCAGCAACGCGGCTGACGCGGTTTGACTTGGTCAACTGGGCGCGTGAAGGCGTGTTTGGCGCGCGGAAAATTCTGGAAAACGAGATTATTCGGGATTTTGAGCATTAATTTGATTCCAAATTGGATTTCTTTTCCACATTAGCTTAGGATTATTATTGTACTTCTATAAATACATTAGATTAGATTAGAGTAAAAAATAATCAGATTATTAAATATTTTTAAGAGCTCTCTCAGGTATTTTATTTTTATGTTTGGCTAATTTTATTATTCAGTTCTAGGGAATTTCAAACCCGATTATAATTAATGATTTAATTAATTCAGTAATATTATTTATTCTTTCTCGTATGAAATTATTTATGATTATCTGTTTTAATTGTTTATTTGATATTGGGTTTAATTGATTTAATTTTGGCCTGTTGAGTTGATCAAATTATTATCAATTGCTAGATTTAGGAATTATATTACGTGTAATTGATATTGTTCCTAATCGTTGGTAGTGAATAGTGATAGATGATTGTGGTCAAACTTTTATTTATTGTTATGGTTATCATGATGTAAGTTAAACAGTCCGAGCTTATGAGATTGTTGCTTAGAATAATCTAATTTCCTTGTGATTAATGCTTCCATTATATTAAATTTAGAGAGATTGTTCTAGGTTGTATAATGGTTAGAATCTAATGAAGAGCTTGTTTTGTTAGAATAAAATTATGGGAAATTTCGGATAGCAGAGCTTATTGTTATCTAGGGTTATTAGTTTCATGGAAGGATAAAAATATATTTTGATTGATTGATCTATTAATTGTAAAGGTGAGATTGAACCGAAGAACTGAAGTTTTTAATTTATTAATTAATTTTATTTAGTTAATTAATTATAGTTAGTTCAAAACCCCCAAATCTAGTTTACATTGCTTAAAAATAAATTAATCATTCTTTGTGGGTTCGACCCTTGCTTGCTATTATACTGAGTTTGTGATTGAAAGTAAGGATTAATTTTGGAGTGTTAACGACAGCTACCAAATTTTGGCGCCGTTGCCGGGGAATGATTTTAATTTATTTTTGCGTTTTTGTAAATTTTCTTTTAATTTAGTAATTTTTCTTAGATTTTATTTTTATGGTTTTTCATAGTTTAATTGAGTTTTGCAGGTTAAGGATGGAAGACATGCTTGATTATGTTAATGAGGTAAATATTTCTTCTCATGAGCAACAAACTGAGAGCCTAA
Source organism: Hedera helix (assembly GCA_947179155.2). Classification (NCBI taxonomy): domain Eukaryota; kingdom Viridiplantae; phylum Streptophyta; class Magnoliopsida; order Apiales; family Araliaceae; genus Hedera; species Hedera helix. The sequence continues at coordinate 10,521,574 of OX359272.1, read as the reverse complement.
CTTCTTTTGTTTATCAAATGACTGTAGGTACTTGTAGGATTTGTGCGACAATAGGACAACCAACTGATATGTGCCCAATGCTTCGAGAGGAGTCCTATGAACAAGTCAATGCAGTTGGTGGTTTCCTTGGGCATTTCAGCTATGAGAATTCACCAGTGAATTGGCATGAAAACCAAAACTTTTCAAATAATCCACAGTACATGCAACCATATCCTCAACCACAACATGACCAATCGTCTAGTTCTGACATATCTTTAGAAGATATGTTTAAAGCTTTCATGACTCAAGCACAACGATTCCAACAAGAGACAAAAACTTCCATATATAATTTGGAGAATCAACTGAGTCAGCTTGCTACCACAATTGGTCAATTAGATTCTCAAAGGTCATTCCTTCAATCGCCAATGCAAGAGGAAGCAGACAACATCAGTGCAGAAATGGACAATATTCATGTAGAAAATGATGTTCTCTGTGGTGATGTCATGCCTAAGGTGGAGGGAATTTTTGGGGAAGTAAATAAAGAGAATTTAGAGGATGCAAGTACAAACAAATTGAAGTTAGAGGAAGAGGAAGAAGAAATTGAGCTGAAACAGGACTTGAAGAACACTGAAGCTGCATTCAATTCTTTGCCAATGATTTTAGATAGTCATGCAATTATTTCCATTTCATTACATGCTACTCACGAAAATTTTCTATTTTTTGTTTTGCAGGATCCCATTCTGAATATAAAGACTCTCCCCGATCATATTAAATATTTTTTCATTAAAGAGGGAGTAAAGCGTTCATGTCACGTGCAAGCAAGATTGAATTTACCGATGAAGAATGACGTGATGGATGGGGTACTCAAAATTCATGAAGTTGGAGTGACGTAGTCCTTTGGCCTGCTGTCGAGCCAATGACAATAAATAAAGGCGCTGCTTGGGAGGCAACCCAAGAAATCAGATTTGCATTTCTTTTCCTTTTTCTTTTTATATTTATTTGTGTCTATTTCTTTGCATTATAGTTTACATTGGGGACAATGTAAATTTTAAGTGTGGGGGAAGGGATTTAGGATATTTATTTTATTTTTAGGAAATTTTAAAATTTTAAAATTTGTTTTATTTTTTTTAAAAAATTGTTTTATTTTTAGGAATTTTTAAAAATTTTAAATTTTGGAATTTTGTGGGTAAATTCACTGCAAACCCTCACGAGACAAAACTCGTCCACTTGGGGTAACCTTGGGGTTTAAAAGCTTGTTGCACGTGCTAAGTGTAACCGTGTTTCCTACGAAAATGAGGTAGTTTTTTATTTTATTTTTAGGATGTGTCACTTGAGCAGTGAGTTAATTGGATTTTAATTTTTAGTCAATGATAAATTTTTGATTTTTATTTAATAACTTTTGGAAAATGGATGAATTTTTGCTTAGTTTGAATTTTTGACTATTTATTGATTATTACTTTGTTTGAGATCCCTTTAATTTTTATGCACTTATATCCATTTGTTTGAGCTAGTTTTAATTTAGAGAAACTTTATATGGTTAAATACTTATGAAAGATATTTTTGAGCTCTATAACTTATTTGATCATTATTTAAAATGAAATATTAGGCAAAATATAATTTTTGGGAGAGATGATTCAAGTAATTTTTCTAGGATGGTTAAATTAAAAGAAGAATTCTTGTGGTGGGTTGAAATGGAGCGTAAAACGCACTCACCCATAAACACATGAAAAAGTGAGATGGAGCGTAAAACGCACTCACCGATAAAGAGAAAGAAAAGAAAATGAATGGGATGGAGCATAAAATGCACCCATTTAAAAGAAGAAAAAAATGGAAAAAAATACTTGGAAAAAATTGATATTAATAGTCCTAGTGAGTTTATCGAGATTAAAAACCTTTTGATCTTCTAGTTATATTTGTCTATATTAGTGGAAAGTGATGTGAAAAATAAGACTATAGAGTTTTGTTGTTAAACTAACCATTTTTGATATCATTTATGAGATATTTAATTATGTGAGCAGATCTAAGTTTTTTGCTAGTTTGATACATTTGGATTCACACACACACGAAGGGTCTTGAGTAAGTAAGATTAATAAATATGTTAAATTTTGGATTTTGCATGATTTTGAAATTTTCTTTGAGTTATTATTTTAAAAATCTTTGAGGCTAATGTTGAATTCATATTAATTAGTTGTTCAAGTAAGTTGTTTGGTTATTAGTTTTTTTTTTATAGTTTTTATTCTTATTTTGCTTGAGGACAAGCAAAGATTTAAGTGTGGGGGTATTTGATAAGTAGGATTTTATTCTTATTTATTAGGTATTTTTAGGCTTAATTAATTGTGAGTTTTTAAGTATTTTTAGTGTTTTAGGTCATTTTATATAATTTATGTAATTTTATGTGTTTTTATTATTTTTATTATTTTTATATTATTTTTATTTATTTTTAATTATTTTATTTTGTAGGAAAATAAGCTTGGGGGCAAATCTGCAAATTCTGCAAAAGTTAAGTGGCATAATGGTAATTTCCGACGGGCGAACGCGCCATGAGCGCGGACAATGAATAAGGCCGACAGTCAATACGACGCCGTTTGGCGTAATGGAAATAGACCGTGCCATGCGCGAAGAGAGAAACTGAGAACGCGGAGCTTGTACGACGTCGTTTTGCGTCCGGTGCAGAAAGCCTCCGCGCAATGCGCGGAGGTGGGTGATGACGTCAGCAACGCGGTTGACGCGGTTTGACTTGGTCAACTGGGCGCGTGAAGGCGTGTTTGGCGCGCGGAAAATTCTGGGAAACGAGATTATTCGGGATTTTGAGCATTAATTTGATTCCAAATTGGATTTCTTTTCCACATTAGCTTAGGATTATTATTGTACTTCTATAAATACATTAGATTAGATTAGAGTAAAAAATAATCAGATTATTAAATATTTTTAAGAGCTCTCTCAGGTATTTTATTTTTATGTTTGCTAATTTTATAATTCAGTTCTAGGGAATTTCAAACCCGATTATAATTAATAATTTAATTAATTCAGTAATATTATTTATTCTTTCTCATATGAAATTATTTATGATTATCTGTTTTAATTGTTTATTTGATATTGGGTTTGATTGATTTAATTTTGGCCTGTTGAGTTGATCAAATTATTATCAATTGCTAGATTTAGGAATTATATCACGTGTAATTGATATTGTTCCTAATCGTTGGTAGTGAATAGTGATAGATGATTGTGGTCAAACTTTTATTTATTGCTATGGTTATCATGATGTAAGTTAAACAGTCCGAGCTTATGAGATTGTTGCTTAGAATAATCTAATTTCCTTGTGATTAATGCTTCCATTATATTAAATTTAGAGAGCTTGTTCTAGGTTGTATAATGGTTAGAATCTAATGAAGTGCTTGTTTTGTTAGATTAAAATTATGGGAAATTTCGGATAGCAAAGCTTATTGTTATCTAGGGTTATTAGTTTCATGGAAGGATAAAAATATATTTTGATTGATTGATCTATTAATTGTAAGGGTGAGATTGAACCGAAGAACTGAAGTTTTTAATTTATTAATTAATTTTATTTAGTTAATTAATTATAGTTAGTTCAAAACCCCCAAATCTAGTTTATATTGCATAAAAATAAATTAATCATTCTCTGTGGGTTCGACCCTTGCTTGCTATTATACTGAGTTTGTGATTGAAAGTAAGGATTAATTTTGGAGTGTTAACAACAGCTACCAATAGTAGTACCTATCGTATGAATGACATGGTTCATGATATTGCTGGGCCGGATTTTGATTGGGAACAAGACATAGATCAACTTATGAATTCTGATGCCAAATCGTTCTTTAAGTTATTAGAGGAGGGATGCGAACCGTTGTGGCCTGGTTGCTCAAAGCAAACTACATTGTCTGCAGTGGCAACGTTACTTAACATCAAGGCTGATCACAACATGAGCCATGTGTGTTTTGAGTTGCTATTAAAGGCCATTAAGAGTATGTTACCTGACGGTGAAAAATTGCCTGATAACTATTACTTTTGTAAGAAAATGGTGAAGAAGTTGGGTCTTGGATACCAGAAGATCGATGCATGTCCGAACGATTGCATGTTATTTTATAAGGAAAATGAATAGAAGACAAAGTGCACATTGTGCAATCATGATCGGTTTAAGCCTAATAAAGACGGTGTGACTACAAAAAAGACAAATATACCTTTTACGATTTTAAGGTATTTTCCAATTACACATCGGCTGCAAAGATTGTACATGTCTTCAAGAACAGCTGAACACATGACTTAGCATGCGAGATCTCCAGCTAAAGGTGGGGAACTTAATCATCCTGCAGATGGGAAGGCTTGGAAAGAATTCAACTTAACTCATCCGGGGTTTGCATTAGAACCAAGAAATGTGAGACTTGGATTGTCAACCGATGGTTTCAACCCTTTCGGACACTCAGCTGTTCCGTATTCCTGCTGGCCTGTGATAGTGACTCCATACAACTTGCCTCCTTGGATGTGTATGAAACAACCATACTTGTTTCTTTCACTCATAATTCCTGGTCCCAAGAGTCCTGGAAAGAATCTAGATGTTTACTTGAGACCTCTTATAGACGAGTTGAAGGTATTGTGGGCGGATGAAATACAGACTTGGGATGTTTCGACCAAAATAAATTTTAACCTTCGGGTAGCAATTATGTGGACTATTAGTGATTTTCCTGCTTATGGTATGTTATCTGGATGGAGTACACACGGGAAGATGTCTTGTCCATATTGTCTGGAGCATACAAAGTCTTTTAATCTACCACATGGTTGGAAGCCCTGCTGGTTTGACTGTCATCATCGTTTCTTGCCGATAGATCACCCTTTTCGAAGAAATAGAGAAAATTTTAAAAAAGAAAAATTAGAGAAAGATATGTCGGTAGGACGATTGTCTGGGACAGAGGTGCGTGACCGTGTGATGAGATTGCCAGTAATCCCATTTGGTAAAAATGTTGCCTCAACAACAATCAATGGGTTTGGTGAGTCTCACAATTGGGTTCGGAGAAGCATATTTTGGGAACTATCTTATTGGTCGACAAACTTGATTCGTCACAATCTAGATGTAATGCATATTGAGAAGAATGTGTTTGATAATGTATTTAACACCGTGATGGGTGTTAAGGGCAAGACGAAAGATAATGACAAAGCACGGTTGGATATGAAAGATATTTGTAAGCGTCCTGGTTTAGAGCTTTATGAATCACCTAATGGAAAGATTGTCAAACCGCATGCAAAATACACATTGTCCAAGAAGCAAGTTGAAGATGTGTGTGCATGGATCAAGTCTCTGAAACTACCAGATGGATATGCGTCAAACATTGCAAGGTGTGTTACAGGTGACAAAATACAAGGGATGAAAAGTCATGATTGTCACGTGTTCATGGAGAGACTCTTGCCAATAGCATTTCGAGACTTGCTTGATAAACCAATATGGGATGTTTTGACTGAGCTTAGTCGTTTCTTCAAAAGCATATGTTCAAAAACGTTAAATGAAAATGACATGGAAATAGTTGAGAAGAGCATCATTGAGATCATGTGTAAGCTTGAAAAAATATTTCCACTAGGGTTTTTTGACTCCATGGAGCATTTGCAAATTCATCTACCCTATGAAGCTCGTGTTGGTGGGCCAGTTCAATACAGATGGATGTATCCTTTCAAGAGGGTGATGGGAAACCTGAAGAGGAAGGTTAAAAATAGAGCTTATGTCGAGGGGTCGATATGTGAAGCATACAGTTTTGATGAGATATCTACGTTTATATCAGACTATTTTCCCGATGAAGTTTTAACAAAGGCCAATCGAGTTCCAAGACATGATGATGGGGGAACGTTGAACTAAACGGTCGACTTTCTGTATTTGGTCTACGGGGTCGCGCTTATGGAAAAGAAAAACGCATATTCCTCTCTGAAGCAGAATTACATGCTGCACATACTTACATTCTTCTCAATTGCGAGGAGATTGAGGGATTAGTGAGGTATGCATGTAAAATTCATATATAGCTTAATCTCATTGATGTATACTATAATCTCATATATATTGTTTCATATATATAATATATCTTTAGATCATTCGATGCTGAGTTAAGAACAAATCAACACGGCATAACTGATAAAGATATTGAACTGAATCGGGATCAAAACTTTGCAAAATGGATAAAGGACAAAGTAAGTTATTCCTCTTAATTAAGCCATTTTATTTAATTTATGAAAAACTTATTAACAATGTCTTAAACAATTGTAGGCTCTTAATAACGATACAATTCCTTCAAATTGACAAGTCTTAGCCATGGGCCCAGATAGGGACCAACTCACTCGTAATGGTTATAAAGTAAATGTCTATGATTTTCATACAAAGACATACGCCATCGGTAAAAGAACAACCAATACTGGAGTGTTTGTTCAAGGAGATTGCTACAATGAGGTTGATCATGCCTTTATGGGGAGTTGGAAGAAATCATTGAGTTATCGTACAAGGGTACATACGGAGGTCAGATTAATCTGTTTAAATGTCGTTGGTTTTGTGACGCCCCCAAATCTGGGCCCACACAGCCCAAACTTGAGTCGTCAAAATACTACAACAAAATTATTACAACAAAGCACAACGTACAACAATACAGTGTATAATAATACACAACTAAGTCTTCACTATTATTGCCACACTATTTTACAAAACGTGAAGACTATGATAACTATTCCTCGGACCCTCACTCCATTCCCCGGCTAGACCCTGTTATGTTTTCATCTCCTGTTGAAAAACAATGGAACAAAAGAAAGGGTGAGCTCAAATAGCCCAGTAAGAAATATCATGACTAAGATAATGACGAATAAATTATCATTAGCCTTCAACAGTTGAGTTCTTGATAGAATACAATAGACTACAAGGTTTATATCAAAAACTGTAGTTAAATTCTTAAACAACGTTCAGATCAATAATAGCAGCGGAATGAGTAATCTATTAGAAGAATAATGCAGACTATAATGTCCACTCGGTTCTCTTTTTAGGAAAAACATCATCAACTTTTATCATCTGAAATATCATTAGTCAAGATAATACAAATTCACAGTTCCTGATCATAATCATGCACATCAACAGTTCATCTTTGCACTACGGGCCAAAGATATTCAATATAGCACCAACGGTCATGATTATACCAGATTCAGCCTTTGGTCATAATCATACCAATCAACGGTTCATCTTTGCACTACGGGCCAAATAGAACTTTCACCACGTGCCATAAAAGACACCGAACAGATGTATCGCCTTTAACCTATTATATCGCCTTTAACCTACATCTGTTCAACAAATATATCACATCTGTGCCCCCGGCCACAGATATTCACAACAGCTTGATTTTTGGATGATTAGAATGATATAAATGATGAACAGAAGAAATAGGATAACAATAAGTATCGGAAGTTTACTTTGTACAGATTCAAATAATGTCCAAATTGTCAACATGATGTGGAGTGAAATTCAAGATCCACAGTTCAGAAAAACGGTTACAATTCAATAGAAAGGTTCACGTAAATAGGAAGGTTCAGTTGAAATAATGAAGTTCAACTATTATGGAACATATAATATTTTCAGGAATTATAGAAGCAATAGTTCCATAATAAATTTCGATTTAGGAGTATGAAAGAAAATAATATCCCTTACCGTAGCAGGTTTGATTAACAAAAGGTGAAGGAAATTAATACAAAGGGTTATTCACCAACAGGCGGCAAACCGCTCCGTAAGGTTATTCCCACAATTTAATAGAATTTGAGTACAAAGAGTTATTCACCAAACAGGCGGCAATCCGCTCCGTAAGGTTATTCTCAGAGATTAATAATGAATGAATACGAAAGGTTATTCACCAACAGGCGGCAATCCGCTCCGTAAGGTTATTCCCACAATTTAATACATGGAAATAAAAGGCACGTCTTATGAGTAAGGAAGAAACAATATTATTATCGAGAATCAAATAATGATAATCCCTTACCATAGTATGTTTGAATAATGGAAGATGAAAAAGATGGTATCCCTTACCTCAACACGTGACTGGATATTGATTTAAATGAGGTTGATTAACTTGAACAGTACACGTATACTTATAGATCTTCACAAATACTCAAGATGACTTAAGCACACTTAGAGAGAACTTTCACAAGAAGTATTTAGAGAGAGAAAGAAAGAACAAGTAAGGAAATTTATGAAAAATCCTTAAGTTAAGGCTTCTATTTATAGCCAAAAATCTTATCATTCATTTAATCTAAACCATTCATTTAAAGATCATCTTTTAATCTACACCATCCATTTCAAATATTATATTATCTTTAATCTACACCATTCATTTCATATCACCTAATAATCACCTAACTTTATATTATAAACAAATCAATTCAATTATTCAACAATAATTCACACTTTAATCTACACCATTCATTTCATATCACCTAATAATCACCTAACTTTATATTATAAACAAATAACTTTATCAATTCAATTATTATGACTAATTGTTATAAATACAGTATAGTTAGCTCTTAGATATCAAGTCAATAAATTAATGAAATACAACTGTTTAAATAACATCATAATAAAGATAACAATAATGTAAAATAAAGCATACGTTACTGTGTAATGACAATTATTGATTCAATAATGTGAATTACTGTGCATATGTTACTGTGACAATTATTAGGTTCAATAATTTTAAAAACAGTGCAACAACAATTATTGACTCAATGATATAAAATACAGTGTAATGACAATTATTAAATCAATAATGCAAAATACTGTGTAACAACAATTATTGAATTGATAATATAAAATATTATGCAGTGACAATTATCGATGAAATGATGCGTAACAGTTACGGTGTCAATTATCAGACCAAAAAAATAAGAGACACTATACAATACCGTGTGTTACTGTAGAGTACCGAGTGCTACAGAAAATACCAATAACTACCGTATGCTACTATTCTTTTATCACCGGTATTTTAACAGTTCCGTTGACTATTTTTATTTAAAAAGGTTATTTCTGTCGTTTTCTATATCCGACAAATATTCCGTTGTGGGGTCCACCAATAATTTGTTATTTCGGCGCCGTCGGACCAAACGAATATTCCCCGACCAAACGAATATTCCCCGACAAAGCGAATATTGTCCGACAAAATAAAATTTGCACATAACATCCTTAACTTTTAACTTAATCGATTTAACCACTTACTGTTTCAAAAAATATATATATGAAGAAAAATTAAATTTTGTATTTCATAAAATTCGGGGTCTTACAACCTCCCCTCCTTATGAAATTTCGTCCCCGAAATTGACGTACCTGACACATCGAAGAGGTAAGGATACTTAGATTTCATCTCAGATTCTAGCTCCCAGGTCATTTCCTCAGTATCTTGGATCCTCCATAAAACCTTAACTTGAGGTATAACCTTTGAGCGTAGGATCTGCTCCTTCTTATCCAGGATCTTAACAGGTACCTCCTCGTATGTTAAATCCTCTGCTATAACGTCTGGTTCTAACTCAATGACGTGGTTTGGGTCCTTCACATATTTACGTAACATAGATATGTGAAAAACGTTATGGATGCGAGACATACTTGGTGGTAGGGCTAGTCTGTAGGCTACGGTTCCTATTCGATTGAGGATTTCAAATGGGCCAATAAATCGAGGGTTGAGCTTTCCTCTCTTTCCGAATCTCGTAACACCTTTCCATGGAGAAACACGTAAGAATACATGATCTCCGACGTTGAAACTTTCGTCTCTCCGATGAAGATCAGCATAACTCTTTTGTCGTTCTTGTGCGGTCTGTATTCGTTGTCGGATCATTTGGATCTTTTCGGTCGTCAAGCGTACCAACTCGGGTCCCAACAATTTTGCTTCTCCTACCTCATTCCAACATATTGGAGAGCGACACTTCCTTTCATACAATGCCTCGAATGGAGCCATGCCTATGCTTGCTTGGTAACTGTTGTTGTAAGAAAATTCCACCAACGGCAAGTACTTATCCCAACTTCCTTTGAAGTCTAATACACAAAGTCTCAAAAGATCTTCGAGGGTCTGGATCGTCCTTTCCGATTGCCCGTCCGTTTGAGGATGGTATGCAGAACTAAAACGTAGTTCAGTGCCCATAGCTTTTTGTAGACTGATCCAAAAGCGTGAAGTGAATCTAGGATCTCGATCAGAAACTATGGAAACTGGCATGCCATGAAATCTCACGATCTCATTTATGTACATACCGGCAAGACGTTCAAGTGAAAAGTTTTCTCGTATAGGCAAGAAATGAGCGGATTTGGTCAATCTATCTACGATCACCCAAATTGCATCTAAGCCTTGAGAAACTTTTGGAAGACCCGTCACGAAGTCCATATTGATGTGTTCCCACTTCCATTCGGGAACTTCAAGTGATTGTAATGGACCTTTAGGAACTTGATGTTCTGCCTTGACACGTTGACAAGTTAGGCACCTTGAGATAAACTCCGCAATCTCTCTTTTCATATTGTTCCACCAAAATGTATGTCAAAGATCTCGATACATCTTGGTACCTCCTGGGTGGATTGCAAACGGCGTGTTGTGTGCCTCTATCATGATTTTATGCTTTAATTCAGGATCGTTAGGAACACAAAGTCGAGAGTTGACTCGAAGTATTCCTTTCTCGTCGATTCTTGCTTCGGGAATGACACCTTCTTGTACTTTCTTTATCATGTTTATCAGTTCCGGATCGGTAGCTTGAGCAGCTTTAATTTTATCGATTAAAGTTGGTTCTACTCGCACGTGAGCAATCTTCGAGCGGGTCCCTGGTGTCTTTAGCTCTATCTCCATCTTTTGCAAGTCGTACAAAATACACTTTTGTGTTGTCAGCAGTGCACTTGTACTTGCATAAGATTTTCTGCTCAGAGCGTCAGCTACAACGTTCGCCTTTCCTGGGTGATACTGGATTGTGTGGTCATAATCCTTTAACAGCTCAAGCCAACGTCGTTGTCGCATGTTGAGTTCCTTCTGGGTGAAGAAATACTTGAGACTTTTATGATCTGTATAGATATCCACTTTTTCTCCGTACAAGTAGTGTCTCCAGATCTTCAACGCGAAAACGACTGCTGCCAACTCTAGATCATGAGTAGGATAATTTTTCTCATAATCTTTGAGTTGTCGAGAGGCGTAGGCTATAACCTTTCCATGTTGCATAAGGACACAGCCTAGACCTTTGCCAGAAGCATCGCTGTAGATAACAAATTCTCCTGATCCTGATGGTATGGTCAGAACAGGAGCTGAAACCAGTCTCTTCTTGAGTTCTTGGAAACTTTTCTCGCATTCCTCGCTCCATATGAATTTTGTGCTTTTCCGAGTAAGCTGCGTTAATGGAGTGGCGATTCGAGAAAATCCTTCTACGAATCTCCGATAATAACCAGCTAGACCCAGAAAACTTCGGACTTCGGTTACTGTTTTGGGTTGTTCCCAATTTAGTACCGTTTCAATCTTCGCAGGATCGACTGATATTCCTTGACTAGAAATCACATGCCCAAGAAACGCGACCTCCTCAAGCCAGAACTCACATTTCTTCAACTTGGCATATAATTTGTTTTCACGGAGCTTTTGTAGTATCAATCTCAGGTGTTGTTCATGATCCTCGCGACTCTTGGAGTATATGAGGATGTCATCAATAAAGACAACCGCAAAATGATCCAAATGTTCCTTGAATATCCGGTTCATCATGTCCATGAAAGCTGCAGAAGCATTAGTTAGTCCAAAAGGCATGACTAAGAACTCATAATGCCCATAACGAGTTCTGAAAGCAGTCTTTGGAATGTCCTCAGCTTTAACCTTTAACTGATGATATCCAGAACGGAGATCAATCTTTGAGAAATGTTGAGCACCTTGCAATTGATCAAACATGTCATCAATCCGAGGTAACGGGTACCTGTTCTTGATGGTGACATGGTTCAATTCTCGGTAGTCAATGCACAATCTCATACTCCCGTCTTTCTTCTTCACAAATAGAACAGGAGCACCCCAAGGTGATGCACTCGGACGAATGAAACCGGTATCCAACAATTCCTGTAGTTGGACTTTTAACTCTTGAAGTTCAATGGGAGCCATTCGGTAGGGAGCTTTGGAAATGGGCTTGGTACCGGGTTCAAGATCAATATAAAAATCAATTTCACGGTTTGGGGGTAAGCCAGGAAGTTCTTCAGGAAAAACGTCAGGAAACTCATTAACAATGGGAATATCATTCAAGTTTGACGTATTTTTGTTCAAATCAGTGACATGAGCTAAAAAGGCTTGACATCCGTTTTTCAATAAACGAATGGCTTTATGGCTAGAAATAACAGTTATAGATTTCAATGGTTTAGTTGCTTGAATTTGCATGACAGGTTGATTAGGAATATGAAAACTAATAATCTTATGAAAACAATCAATTTTAGCATGATGAGTAGTCAACCAATCAATTCCTAAAATCACATCAAATTCACGCATCTCCAAAGAAATAAGGTCAACAGGTAATGTGAGCTTGTTGATTTGAACTAGGCAAGATTTATAGATAGTAAATGTAATAGGTATTTCTCCCAATGAGGTTTCAACTGATAAAACAAGATTTAAGTTTTCAATAGTCAAATTTAAACGTTGAGTACATATAGGTGAGATAAAAGAGTGGATAGAGTCAGTATCTAATATGGCATAGACTTCACGAGAATTTATGAATAGCTTACCGGTTATCACCTCATTCGGTTTCTTGACTGTTATCGTCAAATCGAATCCCGAATACTTCATTCGGATATTCACGTATTTCAACCATGGGAATACCACTGAATAATTTTCTAGCAAACTGTTTCTCGGGTTCATCAACTTCATCAGTAGTAAGGTACCAATGATTTCCATTAAAATAGTATTTTCGATAGACTGCAGTTTCCACGATAGTGACTAACTTAACCTGAATTCCTCTAAATTGTAACGCCCAAAAGTATAGAAACATCATTTTTAAATAATCTTGAAAATCATAGCTGGAACACCATAAATCCCAAAGACTAATATGAAAAGTCCATATATTCTGATCCTTTGTTATAGAGCATAACCATGTGATATCACTCTCCCAATTAGTGAGTAAATTAAAGGCAATAATTTCCGCAAGTTCGTTACTTCCTTTAATTGCTTCTAAGAATGGATCTGGAATGACTGTAGCAGAGCTTTCACCTTCATCCTTACTGGATAGAACACGCATAATTTTTGCCTTAGGCAAATGATTCAACTCTGAGTTTGTAAGAAGATTATTCGTCGCCTCTTGTTTTGCAGCTACATTTGTTTCGGTAATTTCATAGTTAACCTCCTGATTTCCAGATGCCATAATTAACTGTGGTCACAAAATAAATGTTAGTTCAAATAAACTGACTCATCTCTTCATGTTCCTACATTCAAATCGATTCATTAGATAAAAAATAAATCTAATTTAGGTAGGACACACTAGTGATTGATTCTATTCGTCTCTCCCCTCCTAGTTCTAACCCCAGATCTCCGTTAAAGACCATATCCCTAAGCTCTGATGCCAACTGTGACGCCCCCAAATCTGGGCCCACACAGCCCAAACTTGAGTCGTCAAAATACTACAACAAAATTATTACAACAAAGCACAACGTACAACAATACAGTGTATAATAATACACAACTAAGTCTTCACTATTATTGCCACACTATTTTACAAAACGTGAAGACTATGATAACTATTCCTCGGACCCTCACTCCATTCCCCGGCTAGACCCTGTTATGTTTTCATCTCCTGTTGAAAAACAATGGAACAAAAGAAAGGGTGAGCTCAAATAGCCCAGTAAGAAATATCATGACTAAGATAATGACGAATAAATTATCATTAGCCTTCAACAGTTGAGTTCTTGATAGAATACAATAGACTACAAGGTTTATATCAAAAACTGTAGTTAAATTCTTAAACAACGTTCAGATCAATAATAGCAGCGGAATGAGTAATCTATTAGAAGAATAATGCAGACTATAATGTCCACTCGGTTCTCTTTTTAGGAAAAACATCATCAACTTTTATCATCTGAAATATCATTAGTCAAGATAATACAAATTCACAGTTCCTGATCATAATCATGCACATCAACAGTTCATCTTTGCACTACGGGCCAAAGATATTCAATATAGCACCAACGGTCATGATTATACCAGATTCAGCCTTTGGTCATAATCATACCAATCAACGGTTCATCTTTGCACTACGGGCCAAATAGAACTTTCACCACGTGCCATAAAAGACACCGAACAGATGTATCGCCTTTAACCTATTATATCGCCTTTAACCTACATCTGTTCAACAAATATATCACATCTGTGCCCCCGGCCACAGATATTCACAACAGCTTGATTTTTGGATGATTAGAATGATATAAATGATGAACAGAAGAAATAGGATAACATTAAGTATCGGAAGTTTACTTTGTACAGATTCAAATAATGTCCAAATTGTCAACATGATGTGGAGTGAAATTCAAGATCCACAGTTCAGAAAAACGGTTACAATTCAATAGAAAGGTTCACGTAAATAGGAAGGTTCAGTTGAAATAATGAAGTTCAACTATTATGGAACATATAATATTTTCAGGAATTATAGAAGCAATAGTTCCATAATAAATTTCGATTTAGGAGTATGAAAGAAAATAATATCCCTTACCGTAGCAGGTTTGATTAACAAAAGGTGAAGGAAATTAATACAAAGGGTTATTCACCAACAGGCGGCAAACCGCTCCGTAAGGTTATTCCCACAATTTAATAGAATTTGAGTACAAAGAGTTATTCACCAAACAGGCGGCAATCCGCTCCGTAAGGTTATTCTCAGAGATTAATAATGAATGAATACGAAAGGTTATTCACCAACAGGCGGCAATCCGCTCCGTAAGGTTATTCCCACAATTTAATACATGGAAATAAAAGGCACGTCTTATGAGTAAGGAAGAAACAATATTATTATCGAGAATCAAATAATGATAATCCCTTACCATAGTATGTTTGAATAATGGAAGATGAAAAAGATGGTATCCCTTACCTCAACACGTGACTGGATATTGATTTAAATGAGGTTGATTAACTTGAACAGTACACGTATACTTATAGATCTTCACAAATACTCAAGATGACTTAAGCACACTTAGAGAGAACTTTCACAAGAAGTATTTAGAGAGAGAAAGAAAGAACAAGTAAGGAAGTTTATGAAAAATCCTTAAGTTAAGGCTTCTATTTATAGCCAAAAATCTTATCATTCATTTAATCTAAACCATTCATTTAAAGATCATCTTTTAATCTACACCATCCATTTCAAATATTATATTATCTTTAATCTACACCATTCATTTCATATCACCTAATAATCACCTAACTTTATATTATAAACAAATCAATTCAATTATTCAACAATAATTCACACTTTAATCTACACCATTCATTTCATATCACCTAATAATCACCTAACTTTATATTATAAACAAATAACTTTATCAATTCAATTATTATGACTAATTGTTATAAATACAGTATAGTTAGCTCTTAGATATCAAGTCAATAAATTAATGAAATACAACTGTTTAAATAACATCATAATAGAGATAACAATAATGTAAAATAAAGCATACGTTACTGTGTAATGACAATTATTGATTCAATAATGTGAATTACTGTGCATATGTTACTGTGACAATTATTAGGTTCAATAATTTTAAAAACAGTGCAACAACAATTATTGACTCAATGATATAAAATACAGTGTAATGACAATTATTAAATCAATAATGCAAAATACTGTGTAACAATAATTATTGAATTGATAATATAAAATATTATGCAGTGACAATTATCGATGAAATGATGCGTAATAGTTACGGTGTCAATTATCAGACCAAAAAAATAAGAGACGCTATGCAATACCGTGTGTTACTGTAGAGTACCGAGTGCTACAGAAAATACCAATAACTACCGTATGCTACTATTCTTTTATCACCGGTATTTTAACAGTTCCGTTGACTATTTTTATTTAAAAAGGTTATTTCTGTCGTTTTCTATATCCGACAAATATTCCGTTGTGGGGTCCACCAATAATTTGTTATTTCGGCGCCGTCGGACCAAACGAATATTCCCCGACCAAACGAATATTCCCCGACAAAGCGAATATTGTCCGACAAAATAAAATTTGCACATAACATCCTTAACTTTTAACTTAATCGATTTAACCACTTACTGTTTCAAAAAATATATATATGAAGAAAAATTAAATTTTGTATTTCATAAAATTTGGGGTCTTACAGGTTTGATTCAGAAAAAGGGATACGTGTCGATCGACATGGAATTGTCGATATTGACCTCAACAAAAGGACATATATGAATGCACCATTTGTGTTGCCAACTCAAACACAGCAAGTGTATTATACTCGTACTCTTATTCGAAAAAGGGATAAAACGCCTACAGATTGGCAAGTTGTCATTCATACTCCTGCGCGCATTCGTGTTCAATTAGTAGAGGGAGAAGTCTACCAAGAGGAGACGTTACATAACCCTCCTATAATAAATCTCGATGACAACAATCAACTCAACAATTTAGAGGGTGGAGGTGAGGATGATGAATTGGATCCCGATTCAGTACAACACTTTGTTGATAGTGATACTGAGGAGGAAGAGTTATTAAGTGACAACGACACCGATTCTGAAGTAGGAGATGGTTATGAATCTTCACATATTGTTGAAGAGGATTCAGAATCTGACAGCGAATTTCATTAAAATGTATGTTTACTTTAATTTATTTTCTGTAGAGTTATATATAAATGTTTACTAAATATTATTGAGTTGTTGTATATACACGCATTTTATTTTAGTCGCTATTATTATGTAAGTCACATTAATATGCCATTTTTTTGAATAGATGGCATCTTCAGCATCAGGAAGGAAACGCGGTTTAGGCCGGGGTCCAAATCAAATACCGAAGGCCCCAACTAATCCAGACGAGCGTATTGTATTACAGATTCGCCCTGATCCTACCAACACGTAAGTTATTAACCGTATAGTAATATTAAACTCAGCAATAATATTATTGTATATACTAATGTTATTTAATTCTATATTTTAGAGATTTTGCAGTGTTAGGGTTGTGAAATGTATTTCACAGCTATGCCTACAAAACTGGCCTACCCCATCTATTACGTGGGCCAACAAACCGCTAGCCCATAAGGAGGCATGTTGACAGGAGTTTCAGGTATTTGTTTTTCCGTAATTTATAATTATTCTATTAAAATATTCTAATGTTTATTTTAATGTTATTATTGTATTTTTATTTCAGAAAATATACAAGTGGGAAGATTCACAGACCGGGGTTATACAGACACTATTCTGGCAAAAGTGTGTTATCCATACCAAAGACAACATAAAGAAGGAGCGGGAAAAGACACTGTATAATGCCGGCATAGACCATCCTGGCCAGGTTGCGGAGTATATGCATGAGTACAACCCGTGGTGGTGCTCGTGCGATATATGGGTTGAGATGTGCCAGCAGTGGCAGAGTGACGAATGGGCGAAGAAATGGAGGATTGCCGCTAGGAACAGATCCGCCGGCGCAGCTGAAGGGGAAAAGGCAAAAGGTAAATATAAAGGCGGTAGTATATCACAGGCGCAACATTTCTTGGATAGGGAGGTACAGAGTTCGTCAAATTTACTTTCTTCATATTTACGATAATTTATTTAGTATTTATTTGCATGACTAATATATTTATACACTTGTCATATTTGTAGTCATCTAGTAGGTCAAGAGGTCAGACTATCAATTGGTTGGATGTGTACGTGGCCACTCGTGATGGTCTGCCTGATGCTATACAGATACGGATAATTAAGTTTTTTTAACGTTACATGTTTATACATTAATTTTGACGTTACATTTAACTATTCAATGTATTACTTAATTACAAGACACTTACAACCAACTAATGGATGAGCGGTATCCCCCTAGTAGTGGTCGCCTGCCGATTAATCAAGAGTTGTGGGAAAGGGCGTCAGTTGTCAAGAAAATTTTTGTTAAGGGCCAAGGGCAGCGAAGACGAACGAGTATTACTGCCTCTTGCAGCTCGGGTAGCCAGTCTACCCAAGCATCATACAATCCGACGCCACATAACGCTGCAGACTGTGTTAGAGCCATATGCAGAGATCCTGCACTTTTGCGTCAGCTGCAAGATCATTTGAAAGCGTTGAGCCCTGATTCATTAGCGAATGCGGTGGCGATAACAGCAAGTCAGCCGGACCAGGAGGAGGAGAATGAGCAAGACGAGGTAATGTAATGTCCTAGAATTTCCACGTCATAATTAATTAAATTATTAATTTAATTTCCAACGAGTTAGTTTTACGAGATTATTTAAATCTTTTTATGTGATTAATTAATTACGTAATTAAATAATTATGTGATTAATTACTAGAATTAATTAAAAGGGGTCATTAATATGTTATTAAATTAGTGAACAAACCCTAAAGTTTTAATATCAAAATAATTGATAAGTTTCCTATTAATTAAATATTTAATTAAATTGAATATAATGGTTAATTAAATATAATAAATTAATTAATATGATTATTAATTAATGTAAATAATGTGAAATATTAATAATAATATTTATTAGTCCATTTAGTAATTTAATACTTATGGGTTAGAATATTTAATTATTTATTCAATCTAATTATTTATTTAATCATGGATTGAATAATTAATGTGTAAATTATTAAATTAGCCCAACATGGGTCAATTAATAGCCCAAGTGGAGAATAATAAAATTTGACAAATTAGTAGTCCAAACAATTTAATAGAAGCCCAATTGGTATTTTAAATAAAGCCCAATAATTGGCCCACTTGAAAAATATTTAAATTAACTAATAATTATTAAAGTAAAATGAATATGACAATAATTTTGGGACAAGAAAAAGGCTATCAGCCGACCATGTGGGTGGAGGAGAGAGAAAATTAATATTTTGTTTTATTTTAGTTTATTTTTCATTTATTTAATTAATGGATTGCTTGTTTGATTTTTCAAGTACATGGACCATTCCTCTTTTCACCTAATGTGTCATTTAACCCATTCCTTGTGTAAGTTGTCATATAGGGGCATGGTCTAAATTATTAGATAAATTATGTGTATCTAATAATTTTTGCAAGTATACTTGAAATTGGTAGATTTTATTTTATTATTTTCTCCAAGTCCAAAAGAGAGAGCTAGAGAGCATTTGAGAGTGTGAGAAAATATTGAGAGAAAAATACTAAGAGAGGAGAAGGAGTTCTTGGTTTGTGTCTTCAAGATTCACCACCTATTTTGGAAGAAAAAGGAGAATAACCATTAAATCTAGGTAATGATTATTCTAAATCTATTTTTTGTTTTTAAACTAAATAAATTATCATGTTGGTTCAAATATGTTAATATAGTTAATAATGTGTAGTGGTAATATTTATGCCATGCTTGAGTTTAATATGCTTGGTTTGTATTTTGGTATATTTTATATGCTAAAATATGTGTTTAGAAGTGTATAAACAAGTCTTGAAATTTATGACCAAAAATATTTTTATAAACCTTAGGTTTAATGTTCTAATATTATAGAACATTAAATCATGAGAAAAACAAAGTTTGAATCACTGAAAATGGAGTTATACACAAAAAGTTATGATTTGTGGTAGTTTATGTGATGTAAATTTTTTTATTAAAAAATATAATATTAAATCATGAAAAATTAATTTTTTCATGTTATAAATTAATATAAGGTGATTGGTAATTTTTTTGGATTTTTATTGAGGAGTTAAAGATTTCTTGAAGGTATAATTTTAGTTAAAGAATGCACTGTTCACATTCTGCCGGAACAAAAAAAAAAGGGTCTGGCCGCGCAATGCGCGTGCCACTGTTCACTGAGGACGTGGAGCCAAACGACGTCGTTTGGCGTCTGTAGAAATTTATAGCCGTATCCGGTTTTCCAAAAATGGCGTCGTTTTGGGCCGTAAATTTTGTAACGCGCGCCATGCGCGGTAGGAAAATTTTGGCGAAATTACCAGACTACCCCCCCGTGTTTTTCTCGGCAAAATTACTATTTTGCCCTCGGATCAGTTTTCAACTTATTTACAGAAATGTCATCCGGGTTAAATTTAATTAATTTAAATATTTAAAAACTAATTTAAAATTATAACAAAAATAATAATAATACAAAAATGATATTGGGGAGGATATTTTTAATTAAGTTTAATATTTAAATATTTTAAATATTAATCTAGTTAGCTAAATCACGGTTAAGTTAAATAAATTTATTAGTTATTTATTATTTAAAATGTTAATAATAAATAAAGGTGATAAATTAGCAATTATTATTTAATTCCTATTAAATAATAATTAAAGAGAGATAAAAATTCATAAATTAACTATTTATTATTTAAATATTATTAAATAATAAATAAGGATAATTAAGTAATTAATTATTATTTAATTAGCATTAAATAATGATTAAGGGAAATTAAGTTATTTAATTTAAATAATAAATAAGGATAAATAAATTAAATTTTATTTAACCTTAAATAATAATTAAAAATAATTAAATAATTAATTATTATTTAATTGGCATTAAATAATAATTAAAGAGGATTAAAATTAGTAAACTATTATTTAATTTCCTTAAATTAAATAATAAGTGAGGTTAATTAATTAATTAATTATTAGTTGATTAATATTAAATTAAAGAAGGTTAAAATTAAATCAATAATTATTTATTATTTAATTATGATTAAATAATAAGTAAGTACAATTAGTTCTTATTTATTTTATATAATAACTAGAGTTAATTAATTAATTTTCTATTTAACCAAGATTAAATAGTAATTAAATAGAGATTGAATTAATAAAATAAATTTAATTTAATTATACTTTAATTAAACAATTGTAATAAGTTGTTTAAGGGTTTAATAAGTGTCCAACGCTTAAGAAAAATATTTTCTAACTTATTAAATTATTAACCTAATTTGATTGAGGGTCTATAAGGTTAATAATATTATTTCGACTAATGTAAATTATGTGTTAGTACTTATATGATAAATAAGTACCTTAGTGAGCGTATAGTTGTGCAAATACGTCGTACTAATTATTAGACCAACTTTATTAATGTTAGGTCTTTTCAAAGTCAGTTAGTTAAAGCTAGACATTTATTGTAGCTGAGCAGACAGACAAGTTCCTTATCTCTAAACTCATTTCATTGAGCAAATTATTTATTTAAGGTTGAACTGTTATTTCCAAGCATGCTTTGAGTGGTTTAATTACTTTACAATTATTCCACATCGATATTATTGTTATTTGCACTTGTTGCACTTGAGATTGTACAGTCATTGACTTGTACTTAATTACTGTTCTACTGTTTAAATAACTGTTCAAAGTAGGTCTAAGTCATTGTTCGGCTAGACATTTATGTTAAAGATTTTAAAAGCTATCCAAATCATTGAAGATGCGGATTCTTAGACTATTATGAACACCCCTTTATTATAGGGGAGTACCATGTATCTAATATCAGGTACAAAAATACGGAAATTAAATGTTATGGATACACATATTGTACTGAGGCTAATCCCCTCGGGTACATATTTCTGTTATTAACCATTGGGTCAACCTGCTATTGACTCCAGTGGATATTTATAGTTCATAGTCTATTTGACTATCATAATTTTAAAAGCAAATTATTATTCCTGCTTATGTTATTCACATTATTGAATTGTTCAGTTATTCCCTTTCATTCATGATATATTGTTCCTTGTTGTTATTTAAACTTGTTGAGCAAACTAGTTGCTCACTCTTGCTATATCATGAAATCTTATTGCAGTGCAACCTGAGACTTCGGGAAAGAACAAAGGTAAAGGAAAGATGAAGTAATAGACTTCGAGATGCAGTCCTGTAGTTAATTAAATTAACTGTTATGTAATATAAACCCTAAGTACTTTATTAAGGGTATTTGTGTATTTTTGTGTAAGGTTATCGTATCTTGGGACTAGTAACACCTGTTGAATGAACAACATATGTTTATTATTCCGCATTTAGTTATTGTATGTTGTTTAGAGGTGAATGTTTGTATTGGCTCGTGATGACCGGATCCGGGTATTTGGGACCCGAATTTGGGGGCGTCACATGTTGGTATCAGAGCTGTAGGTTAGAAATGCTAGGATTGCGAAACCTAGGTTATAACCTTAGTACTAAACTCTTATCGAATGCGTTAGGAGATGAATCGGGGAGATTCATCATGTTATGTATTTTTGGAGATGGATTGAGAAAATCCATCGAGCCGAGATGTACATGATAAAATATCATTTCATTTCATCAATAAATATATTTTATTGCGGTACTAACATGTGTTATTTGTGTGATTATAGGATGACGGAGATAGGACAGTCGAGTACTGCAGTGGATGAGATGATTTATACTGATATCCATATGGATACGCAGCAGGATGTAGGCTATGCACTCGTTGCACCTGTATCCCCGGTTGAGGAGCCAGAGTCAGATCCCGAGGAGGGAGATCGAGAGGACGCTGTCTGGGGCGGAGTGATGCGATCGTACAGCGAGGAGGAGGCCGATACTGAGGATGAGGAGGATGAGGAGCCAACTGAGTATGTTGATGGCATGGGCACTACCGCCAGTGACATCATTGATACTCTGACTACGGCTAATGATGAGCTAGAGGAGAGGGTTCAGCACTTAGAGGCGCAAAACTAGATACATCAGCAGACTGAGCAGCAGTATAGGGACGCAGCTTACATGTTCTCTGGTGAGAACATAGAGCTAAAGGAGAAGATGGCTGAATTGCAGGCCAAAATACAGCAGTTGGAGCAGGCTGCATCTCAGCCGAGTCCAACGGTACAACAACTAGCATTGCAAAACCAGCAACTTAGGCAGACTGTAGATCAGCTAAACGCTAGAGAAATGCATAGTCAGACAGTTCTTTATGCCACCAGAGCTGAGCTCGACCGGGAGCGAATAGATCGGATTCAGATTCATGAGGCTTGGCGCAGGGCTACCATGAGGGTAGGCAACTTAGAGAGAGAGACTCGAGTTAGATCCACCAGGATTGACACTATGGAGTATGCTTTGGACGTTTCCTTTGATCGTTTGAGGGACCGGGTTATGAGGTATCCTCGGGAGAAGGGCAGTGGTCGCCGCGTGATTAGGCGTCTTGTAGTTGATGAGTTGGTTCGGCAGGCTTACCGTCGGGCAATTCGCCACAGCAGGCGTTGATTGTTGTCAGTTAGTATCTTTGGTTGTATTGATAGGTAGTAGTGAGTCCCACCTTTTGTTCTATTAGGGATGTTTCAGCTGTTGTAAGCCATTATGTTTTGATGTATGCATAGTATGTCAGTTAGACCCCAACTTTTGTTCTGTTAGAGGGGTTGATGGTAGTGAATCCTCACTTTTGTTCGTCAGAGGATAGTCGTTATTAGGCAACTTGTGCCTTGAGCGTTTATAGAAGTATGCCACTTGTTGAGTCTGTACTAAAACATTGGTATATGAATATAAATGCAGTTATTTCCTTGTTTAAATCAAATATGTTTGATATATAGTTTTAAATTTAAATGTTAATTTGGCTAACATAATGGGTAGAACTATAAGCATAAGTCTAAGATTTGCTCTTTAGCAGATCATGCCGAGAGGTAGACCACGCAATCAACGTATCCCAGAGTCAGAGAGTGAGGTTGGGGATCAACCCAATCCTATGAGGATGTTTGCAGAAATGCTGGCGGAAGCCATGCAAACTAGACCCCCACCAGTGGTAGTACAACCAGCACCGCAGCCAGCGCCGCACTTGGCAAATTTTAAGGACTTCAAACTGGTTGGACCACCGGAGTTTCAGGGAACTCTAAACCCGATCGAAGCACAGACTTGGATCAAGGAAATGGAGAAGGTGTTCGAGGTCGCTAGGGTGGCCGAAGCACAGAAGACTAGTTTTGCTACCTTCATGATGAAGGGGGAGGCGAACTACTGGTGGAAGGCCAACAAGGGCCGTGCGGGAGAAGCCGTCATCACCTGGGAACGCTTTAAGGAAATGTTTCTAG
Source organism: Hedera helix (assembly GCA_947179155.2). Taxonomy (NCBI): domain Eukaryota; kingdom Viridiplantae; phylum Streptophyta; class Magnoliopsida; order Apiales; family Araliaceae; genus Hedera; species Hedera helix. The sequence goes on along the minus strand of OX359272.1, from coordinate 10,497,490 downwards.
AAAATTACTTTCCAGAAAGCATGCAGCAAGAAATGGAGGTGAAATTCCTCAAGCTAAATAAGGGGAGTATGTCTGTGGCCGAGTATGCGGCCAAGTTTAATGAGTTGGCAAGATTTGCAACTCATCAAGTTGATACGGAGGCTAGGAAGGCTTGGAGGTTTGAGCTGGGACTGAAGCCGTGGGTGTACCGTTCTGTGGCGGTATTAAAGATTAAGAGCTTTGCAGAGCTACTGGAAAGGGCAATCATTGCAGAGGGTGGTAGTGAGGCCCTGGCTAAATCAACCAGGAGAGGAAGAAGGGTCATGAAGGACAGAAGACGGGGAGCAGTGGAGGCAGTAACCCCAATAAACGAAAGTGGAATGAGAGCCAATCGTCCGGAGGTAACAAATCCGGAGGAGAGGCTAAGAAAGTGGGCAAATGCAACAATTGTGGTAAGAAGCACACGGGCGAATGCTTTGAAAGGGAAGAGTGTTTGCTATAGCTGCGGACAGCCAGGGCACATGACTCCACAATGCCCGAAAAAGATGAAGGGAATATGTTTTTCCTGTGGAGCAACTAATCATCATGCCAAGGACTGCCCAAAGAGGAAGGGAGACGCTGGGAGTGGCAACAAAGGCAACAACAACAACAACAACAACAACAACAACAGGCTGAGCATTGGATGGCCAGCCAGCCAGGCCAACCGACCCACAGCGCGCACCTTCAACATGACTGTGCAGGATGCAGTCGACTCCAAGGACGTGGTGTCAGGTATCATCCCAATCAATGATATTAATGCATATGTATTGTTTGATTCGGGTGCTACCTGCTCATTTGTTTCTGAAGATTTTGCTAAGAGATTAGATTTACCTCAAGAAAAGCTAGAACACCCTATGAACGTAGAAGTAGCAAACAAAGAAATCATTCCCGAAGACTACATTCATAAGAACTGTTGTGCTGAATTACGAGGGTTTAGACTTAACGTAGATTTGATACCGATTCGTCTGGGGGAGTTTGATATAATCCTAGGGATGGATTGGCTATCGAGTCACGGGGCGGTTATTGACTGTAAGAAGAAGTGTGTGCACTTAAAGACTCCGAATAGGTCCAAAGTTATATTTTACGGTAGTAAATTGCCGAGACAATCAAGTTGTCTGATGATGATGCAAGCACGAAAGTTGCTCAGGAAAGGGTGCGTGGGTTATTTGGCTCATGTGGTCGATACTCGACGTGTCGAGGGCGAACTGAATCAGATACCTGTTGTATGGGAATTCACTGATGTTTTCCCAGATGAGATTCCGGGGTTACCGCTGGACAGAGAAGTGGAGTTTGTTATTGATTTGGTACCGGGGACTGCACCGATATCGAAGGCGTCGTATCGTATGGCACCAGTAGAAATGAAAGAATTGATGGTTCAGCTGCAGGAACTGCTAGATAAAGGTTACATCAGACCAAGCGTGTCACCATGGGGAGCACCGGTTATGTTTGTAAAGAAGAAGGATGGTTCAATGAGGCTTTGTATTGATTACCGGTAGTTGAACAAGGTCACCATTAAGAATAGATATCCGCTGCCCAGAATTGATGATCTGTTTGATCAACTTAAGGGAGCGAAATACTTTTCGAAAATAGATTTGAGGACGGGTTATCATCAACTGAAGGTGAGGGAGGAGGATATCCCGAAAACGGCATTCAGAACTCGTTATGGTCATTTCGAGTTTCTAGTAATGTCATTTGGATTGACGAATGCACCAGCGGCATTCATGGATATGATGAACAGAGTGTTCAAGTAGTACTTGGACAAGTTCGTGGTCGTATTCCTTGATGACATATTGGTGTATTCGAAGACGAAAGAAGAACATGCAGAACACTTACGGATCGCATTGGAGGCTTTGAGAAGGGAGAAGTTGTACGCCAAGTTTTCGAAGTGTGAATTTTGGTTGCAGAGGGTGCAGTTTCTAGGTCATGTTATCGACAAAGACGGTGTTTCGGTGGATCCAGCGAAGGTGGAGGCAGTTATCAATTGGGAACAGCCGAAGACGCCGACTGAGATCAGGAGTTTCTTAGGTTAGCGGGGTATTATCGGAGATTCATTCAGGATTTTTCGAAGATAGCATCACCGTTGACCAATCTTACCCGAAAGACTGTGAAGTTTGTTTGTTCGGAGAAGTGCGAGGAAAGTTTTATGGAGCTGAAGAAGAGGTTAAGTCAGGCACCAGTGTTGGTTTTACCGGACGACACGGGAGGTTTCGTAGTGTACAGTGATGCGTCACACAAGGGTCTTGGTTGTGTGCTAATGCAACACGGCATGGTCATTGCGTATGCGTCACGACAGTTAAAGGATTATGAGAAGGGTTACCCGACTCATGACCTGGAGTTAGCAGCGGTAGTTTTCGCCCTGAAGATTTGGAGACACTACCTATATGGCGAGAAGTGTGAGATATATATAGACCACAAAAGTCTGAAATATATCTTCACTCAGAATGAGTTGAATATGAGGCAGTGCCGATGGTTAGAATTGATCAAAGACTACGACTGTGAGATTCTGTACCATCCGGGCAAGACCAATGTAGTAGCAGATGCCTTGAGCAGAAAAGGCAGGGAGAAGTTGTTGAAGCTAACAAATCAGGAAGAGTTGGTGAGAGATTTCGAACATTTAGAGTTGGAGATCAAATATCCGATGGAGACGGACGAGAAGTTATTTACAGTATCAGCAAGCCCGACCATATTAGACAAGATCAAAGAGGCTCAGGAAAAGGATGAAGATTGTGATAGTATTAAGAAGCGACTTGCTGAAGGCGAGGAGCTTAAGTACAAGATTGATAGCATAGGGTTGCTAAGGTTTGAAGGGAGAGTCTGGGTACCATTAGATCCGGAGCTTCGGGAAGAGATTCTTCAGGAAGCTCACAGTACAAGGTACTCAGTACATCCCGGGAGTACGAAGATGTATCAGGATTTAAGGCAATATTTTTGGTGGCCGAATATGAAGAGGGAAGTGGCAGAATGTGTCAGTCGATGTCTGACATGCCAGCGGGTTAAAGCAGAGCATCAGGGGCCGAGCGGACTGCTTCAACCACTAGAGATTCCAGAGTGGAAGTGGGAGCACATCACGATGGATTTTGTGGTGGGTTTGCCACCGACACATAAAGGTTTGGACGCCATCTGGGTAATAGTGGATCGTCTGACCAAGTCAGCTCATTTTCTACCTATCAGAATACAGTACAATCTGGAGCAGTTAGCGAAGCTCTATGTGAAGGAGATAGTGTCACGACATGGAGTGCCGGTATCGATTGTGTCCGACAGAGATCCGCGCTTCACGTCAAATTTTTGGAAAAGTCTGCAAGCAAGGATGGGTACACAGTTGAGGTTAAGCACAGCGTACCATCCTCAAACTGACGGCCAGAGCGAGCGAACGATTCGGACCTTGGAGGATATACTCCGAGCGGTCGTGATGGACCTAAAGGGCAATTGGGATAACCATTTGCCACTGGTGGAGTTCGCTTACAACAACAGCTACCACGCTAGTATTGGTATGCCACCATACGAAGCGCTTTATAGAAGAAAATGTCGAACACCGTTGTGTTGGGACGAGGTCGGTGAACGAAGAATGCTTGGACCTGAAATGGTGCAGCAGACTGCAGACACAGTATAACTTATCAGAAATCGACTGGTAGCAGCTCAAGATCGTCAAAAGAAGTACGCGGATTTGCATCGCCAAAAGCGGGACTTCGACGTGGGCAGTTTCGTATTTCTGAAGGTATCTCCCTGGAAGGGGAAGATCCGTTTTGGTAAGAAGGGCAAGCTGAGCCCTAGGTTCATATGACCGTTTGAAATCTTGAGGCGAGTCGGTGAAGTGGCGTACGAGGTAACATTACCTCCTGAACTGGAGCACATTCACAACGTGTTTCATGTGTCAGTGTTACGGCCGTATAAACCGGACTACAAGCACGTTATCTCCTATGAACCAATTCAAGTCGAGAAAGACTTATCATATGAAGAAGGTCCTGTTCAGATACTCGATAGGAAAGAACAGAAACTGAGAAATAAGATAATTCATTCTGTCAAAGTACTTTGGAAGAATCACGCAATTGAAGAAGCTACGTGGGAATTAGAGGAGGAAATGAGGGCGAATTATCCGTTTTTATTTGAGTAACCTTATTTTACAATTCCGAGGACGGAATTTTTATAAGGGGGGGGGGGGGGAGAATGTAATGTCCTAGAATTTCCACATCATTATTAATTAAATTATTAATTTAATTTCCAACGAGTTAGTTTTACGAGATTATTTAAATCTTTTTATGTGATTAATTAATTACGTAATTAAATAATTATGTGATTAATTACTAGAATTAATTAAAGGGGGTCATTAATATGTTATTAAATTAGTGAACAAACCCTAAAGTTTTAATATCAAAATAATTGATAAGTTTCCTATTAATTAAATATTTAATTAAATTGAATATAATGAGTTAATTAAATATAATAAATTAATTAATATGATTATTAATTAATGTAAATAATTTGAAATATTAATAATAATATTTATTAGCCCATTTAGTAATTTAATACTTATGGGTTAGAATATTTAATTATTTATTCAATCTAATTATTTATTTAATCATGGATTGAATAATTAATGTGTAAATTATTAAATTAGCCAAACATGGGTCAATTAGTAGCCCAAGTGGAGAATAATAAAATTTGACAAATTAGTAGTCCAAACAATTTAATAGAAGCCCAATTGGTATTTTAAATAAAGCCCAATAATTGGCCCACTTGGAAAATACTTAAATTAATTAATAATTATTAAAGTAAAATGAATATGACAATAATTTTGGGACAAGAAAAAGGCTATCAGCCGACCATGTGGGTGGAGGAGAGAGAAAATTAATATTTTATTTTGTTTTAGTTTATTTTTCATTTATTTAATTAATGGATTGCTTGTTTGATTTTTCAAGTACATGGACCATTTCTCTCTTCACCTAATGTGTCATTTAACCCATTCCTTGTGTAAGTTGTCATCTAGGGGCATGGTCTAAATTATTAGATATATTATGTGTATCTAATAATTTTGCAAGTATACTTGAAATTGGTAGATTTTATTTCATTATTTTCTCCAAGTCCAAAAGAGAGAGCTAGAGAGCATTTGAGAGTGTGAGAAAATATTGAGAGCAAAATACTAAGAGAGGAGAAGGAGTTCTTGGTTTGTGTCTTCAAGATTCACCACCTATTTTGGAAGAAAAATGAGAATAGCCATTAAATCAAGATAATGGTTATTCTAAATCTAATTTTTGTTTTTAAATTAAATAAATTATCATGTTGGTTCAAATATGTTAATATAGTTAATAATGTGTAGTGGTAATATTTATGTCATGCTTGAGTTTAATATGCTTGGTTTGTATTTTGGTATATTTTATATGCTAAAATATGTGTTTAGAAGTGTATAAACAAGTCTTGGAATTTATGATCAAAAATATTTTTATAAACCTTAGGTTTAATGTTCTAATATTATAGAACATTAAATCATGAGAAAAACAAAGTTTGAATCACTTAAAATGGAGTTATACACAAAAAGTTATGATTTGTGGTAGTTTATGTGATGTAAAATTTTTTATAAAAAAATATGATATTAAATCATGAAAAATTAATTTTTTCATGTTATAAATTAATATAAGGTGATTGGTAATTTTTTTGGATTTTTATTAAGGAGTTAAAGATTTTTTGAAGGTATAATTTTAGTTAAAGAATGCACTGTTCACATTCTGCCGGAACAAAAAAAAAAAAGGGTTGGCCGCGCAATGCACGTGCCACTGTTCAGTGAGGACGCGGAGCCAAACGACGTCGTTTGGCGTCTGTAGAAATTTATTCCGCGCGATACGCACGGAAGCCGTATCCGGCTTTCCAAAAACTGCGTCGTCTTGGGCCGTAAATTTTGTAACGCGCGCCATGCGCGGTAGAAAAATTTCGGCGAAATTACTATTTTGCCTTCGGATCAGTTTTCAACTTATTTACGGAAATGTCATCCGGGTTAAATTTAATTAATTTAAATATTTAAAAACTAATTTAAAATTATAACAAAAATAATAATAATACAAAAATGATATTGGGGAGTATATTTTTAATTAAGTTTAATATTTAAATATTTTAAATATTAATCTAGTTAGCTAAATCACGGTTAAGTTAAATAAATTTATTAGTTATTTATTATTTAAAATGTTAATAATAAATAAAGGTGATAAATTAGCAATTATTATTTAATTCTTATTAAATAATAATTAAAGAGAGATAAAAATTCATAAATTAACTATTTATTATTTAAATATTATTAAATAATAAATAAGGATAATTAAGTAATTAATTATTATTTAATTAGCATTAAATAATGATTAAGGGAAATTAAGTTATTTAATTTAAATAATAAATAAGGATAAATAAATTAAATTTTATTTAACCTTAAATAATAATTAAAAATAATTAAATAATTAATTATTATTTAATTGGCATTAAATAATAATTAAAGAGGATTAAAATTAGTAAACTATTATTTAATTTCCTTAAATTAAATAATAAGTGAGGTTAATTAATTAATTAATTATTAGTTGATTAATATTAAATTAAAGAAGGTTAAAATTAAATCAATAATTATTTATTATTTAATTATGATTAAATAATAAGTAAGTACAATTAGTTCTTATTTATTTTATATAATAACTAGAGTTAATTAATTAATTTCTATTTAACCAAGATTAAATAGTAATTAAATAGAGATTGAATTAATAAAATAAATTTAATTCAATTATACTTTAATTAAACAATTGTAATAAGTTGTTTAAGGGTTTAATAAGTGTCCAACGCTTAAGAAAAATACTTTCTAACTTATTAAATTATTAACCTAATTTGATTGAGGGTCTATAAGGTTAATAATATTATTTCGACTAATGTAAATTATGTGTTAGTACTTATATGATAAATAAGTACCTTAGTGAGCGTATAGTTGTGCAAATACGTCGTACTAATTATTAGACCAACTTTATTAATGTTAGGTCTTTTCAAAGTCAGTTAGTTAAAGCTAGACATTTATTGTAGCTGAGCAAACAGGCAAGTTCCTTATCTCTAAACTCATTTCATTGAGCAAATTATTTATTTAAGGTTGAACTGTTATTTCCAAGCATGCTTTGAGTGGTTTAATTACTTTACAATTATTCCACATCGATATTATTGTTATTTGCACTTGTTGCACTTGAGATTGTACAGTCATTGATTTGTACTTAATTACTGTTCTACTGTTTAAATAACTGTTCAAAGTAGGTCTAAGCCATTGTTCGGCTAGACATTTATGTTAAAGATTTTAAAAGCTATCCAAATCATTGAAGATGCGGATTCTTAGACTATTATGAACACCCCTTTATTATAGGGGAGTACCATGTATCTAATATCAGGTACAAAAATACGAAAATTAAATGTTATGCATACACATATTGTACTGAGGCTAATCCCCTCGGGTACATATTTCTGTTAGTAACCATTGGGTCAACCTGCTATTGACTCCAGTGGATATTTATAGTTCATAGTCTATTTAACTATCCTAATTTTAAAAGCAAATTATTATTCCTGTTTATGTTATTCACATTATTGAATTGTTCAGCTATTCCCTTTCATTCATGATATATTATTCGTTGTTGTTATTTAAACTTGTTGAGCAAACTAGTTGCTCACTCTTGCTATATCATGAAACCTTATTGCAGTGCAATCCGAGACTTCGGGAAAGAACAAGGGTAAAGGAAAGATGAAGTAATAGACTTCGAGATGCAGCCTTGTAGTTAATTAAATTAACTGTTATGTAATATAAACCCTAAGTACTTTATTAAGGGTATTTGTGTACTTTTGTGTAAGGTTATCGTATCGTGGGACTAGTAACACCTGTTGAATGAACAACATATGTTTATTATTCTGCATTTAGTTATTGTATGTTGTTTAGAGGTGAATGTTTGTATTGGATCGTGATGACCGGATCCGGGTATTTGGGACCCGAATTTGGGGGCGTCACAGGTAATATTATTACTTAATGCACCAAAATTAATCATTAAATAATACTATCTTGAACGTGTTTCTTTTCTTGTTACAGGAACGTGGCAGTTAGCTTGATCGATAAAGCTTGGCGAGCTACATAACGTTCTTAACTTTTTTATTGTATTCATTCTATTGTGTTACACATGAACGGTTGAATATTTATTGTATTGTATATATTTATGTACTAAGATTTGATTAGATGATGATTTTATATTTATTTGAAATGTATGTTATTTCATTTGGTTAGAATTTGATATTTGGTTGAAGATCTCAATTAGATCGTTTATATATATGTTGTGCTGTGTTGGGATGTGTTTGACAGGTAAATAAATTTTTGGGAATCGATAAAAATAAAAAAAAAACTTTTTTTCTGAAAAGAATAATCAGCGACCGAATGCGGTCGCTAAAAACCTGTCGCTACTATCGGTCGCTAATTCGGTTGCTGTTCGTCTCAAAAGCCGGTCGCTGATAATCATTTAGTCGGTCGCTAATAGCGGTCGCTGATATTGGTCACTGTTTCTTCGGTCGCTGTTAGCGGTCGCTACACGTGATGAATGTTGTCAGGTGTGATGACTCAGCTTAGAGACCGAGTCGGTCGCCATTGTCGGTCGCTGAAAGCTCGGTCGCTATTGTCCGTCGCTGATATGAATGCTAGCGACCAAACTATAGGCGACGGATATCAGCGACCGAATTCGGTCACTGATGTCCATTAGCGACCACATTCGGTCGCTAATAAGCGGTCGCTGATAGACCATTTTCTTGTAGTGATATATATATATACCTAATAGATATATTTAATTACATCCATACACTTTATTTTATATCTATTTTTGGTCGCTAAAATATTATCCTAAAAATATCCTACAAATCATTTTTTTCTTGAAATGCCCACTTTCTTTTTTCCTTTTTCTTTTTCTTTATTATTTTTATTTTTTTTTTATATTTGAGATGAACCAAAACTAAACTTAATTCGTCAATGTTTAAACTTGATGGTTAAAACTAAAAAATTTGTGACTTTTAAGTTTTAGATTTGATTATAAATTTTTGTGTGAGTTTAACTCTTTTCAATGTGCAGCTTATTTTTATTCTATTTGATTATTTTTTTTTATGTGAGACTCAATTAAATTATTTTAATTGTGAATGCGCATTTAATTAAGAATTCATTTATAAGATGGGAGCTTTGAAAATTAGAAAAATAAACCTAATTTTCTTTCATTAAACTCTCCCTAACTAGAAATTACAATGGGGCGAGGCGGGAACGGGCAGTGCACATCCCACCCATATTACTGATCTTGTAAATATTCTCCATATTCGTCTCATTTTTCATGGGTATTAACACTTAATAATCATCCCCATTATCATATAGAATTTAAACCTCGTCAGGGACAAATCCAACCCATTGGTAAAATCAGTGGGGTCAAATCACAATAAAAAAAGTAACGAATAAATATAATATAATAAAATAAATTGAAAATTAAATAATATTGCTTAAAAATTGTGCATAATAATTTTCAATGCTTAATTGCTTGAAATTATTGCAATGATAACTTCATTTTCAATAGTTATAAAAATATTATATTCAATGTAAGGTACTAAATAAAGAATGAGTGGAATGACGGTATGAATTAAATTTTTAGACATTTTATAATTTTTTAGTCTAACATTTCATATTATCACTAAATACCCTATAAAAAAATTGACTCCTGAGAATTCAATGGGCCCCTCTAATCAAGCCTAGTTTAAATTACCTCCGGGATTAATACTTTGTGATTTTTTTTATTAAAAAAATCTAATTTTCATTATATTTACAATAATATATATATATATGAAAATAAACCATACGCTAGACATACATGATAAAAATAATAAAAATAAGATAATAATGTTGAGATATAAAGTTTTAAATCAGATAACTAAGATTTAAAGACCCAATATATAATTTGAGAGACTGGTACTCATTATCAATTAGTTTTAAATTAAAAACTTCAATATGGTATAAAGCAAACACAAGTCATGTTATTAATTGTCTTTGACTCGAATAATATTATTCAATAATTCATAATATCCGTAAAGTTAAAAATTCAAACCTTATCTTTATCGGACAATTAAGATCCGAATACCCAATATATAATCAATACATTCTTTTTTCCCTCCCTATCTTCATACACAACTAAAATTGCGCTCTTATTTATCAGGAATTGTAACCATCATAGGGACCAGGCGGCAAGGAACATTTATGACTGACTATGAAACGTGCGTTTTGATTACAATGACTCCAAAAATTGTACCTTAAAATTTGACTTTTACTGGCAGCTCAACGTGAAGACATTTTGTTAGCGTTGTCCTTGTGGTCCAGCTCATATATGAGTGGATAAGCTTTGTTTATTTTTCGCTTGAAAAAAGAAAAAGAAAAAAAGAATGTAATGATTTTTAACATATTTTAAGTGAATATATGGTGGTTTGTAGCGGTGAGTGATATAATATAAAAATAAAATTGTCATATATATTTATTCGATTGAAATAAATTTTATTCTACTATCTTTCTACAGAATAAAAATTAAGAGAATGAAATGAATTTTCATTCTATTGAAATATTTTATCCTCTGAAATGATATTTAATTATATTATTTTTCATTTTTTTTTTTCATTTCATTTCGTGAGTCTAGACTTGGCATTAGTGAGTGCATAAATTTTAAACGAATTAAACGTATTCGATATTCTTTGTTCATTTTATAACAATTATTAATTTATTTTAAATATAACTTATTACAAATATCGTGTTTGTGACTCATGATCACATGTAACGTACTAAAAATTGTGTGTTGTGTTTAGAGATGCAAACGTAAATTTAAAGATTTAAAGGCACCAAACGGTTAACACTCAATAAGCTCCGATTATTAGTAGCCAAAAAGATCATATGAAAAAACAAGAATTCTTCTAATTCCTTAAAATTGTTAATTAAACCCTAGAAATAAGTTAACAAAATCGTCCAAAAGTTCAAAAAGTGAATTAAGAAAAACTTGGATTAAATCGAACAAAAAAACTGGCTAATGCTGTGGTGAAATATTGAAACTTGAAAATAATAGAATTTTTGAGAAAAAGAATATAGTTAATTAATTGTTATCTAAGTATATAAACTTGCAAATTGTAGCATAACCTTGCCCCTTTGGTTCCCTCTACAGTTTTGAACTCATAACATGTATGTTATGATTTCAGAAGTTTGGTAAAGCGAATTAATAATTGTAGTAAATGAATAAAACAGATAGAAAAAAAGAAGATGGCAAATTAAGAAATGGCAGAGATCTATTGATAGAAAAAGAGATACAATTCTGTAGAGTAGCAAGAACAAGATATTACAATATTTCTGAACTACCTCCTCTAACTATAATCATTTTATTTATCAGCTCATATCTATAACTACTTTTCCCTCTAGAATTTAGTTACAGTATTTTGAATTCTCAGTGCCTAACTAACCAATTAACTGTTCCCACTGTGCGTGAGCTCCAACTGCCAATGACATCAGCATCCAATGCAGTTCCACTAACCACTTCAGCTCCACTAAGCTCCCGACAGCTACACAATCTTCAATTCCCACTATGTTTTATCTACACATGCATGACAATTTTATTCATGATATGAATATACATGATAATTTGCTCCCAATGATTATAACATTGCCCCCTACTCAAACTATCCTTGTCCACTAGGATTAAATACTGTTAGCTGGAAATGAAGTTAAAATCAAGAAATTGAGTCACCATTTGTTGTGCATCTTCCCAGGTTGCGTCCTCCTCCATACTACCAGGTTACCAGCCCATTGGATCAAATATTCTATTTTAGGCCTGTTCTTATGCTTAACCATTCTCTTGTTCAGAATTTTCTCAGGAACCAATTTGAGACTAGCATCCTCAACAGTAGGTGGTAATGAAGGACACACAATAGCTTGAGCTCCAATAGATTTTTTTTAATAGGCACACATGGAAAACGTCAAGTATCTGAGACTGTGCTGGTAACTTCAATCTATAAGCAACTGTCCCAATTTTTTCTGTAATCTTATAAGGACCATAATACATTGGGGCCAACTTAAAGCTTGATCTCTGAGCCAAACTGGATTGTTTATAGGGCTGTAGTTTTAGATAGACAGCATCTCCAGGCCAATATTGAATTCCCTTTCAGTTCCATGCTGATCAGAATAGACATTCATTCTGTTTTCTGCTTGCAAAATTTTTAACCTTAAATCATGAAGAACAAAACTTCTTGTCTTTACAAATTCATCCACAGCTGGTACCTTAGTGTTCTAGGTCTATTTGAAATTAAGCTGGGAAGGATCAAAACCAAATAGAGCTTTAAAAGGGAACACTGCAGGGCTATGTGATAAGTATTATTATACCACCATTGGGCCAAGGGCAACCATAATGCCCATTTCCTTGGCTGATCACAACACATACACCACAAATAGCACTCCAAGCATCTGTTCAACCTTTCTATCTGGCCATCAGATTGTGGATGGTATGATGTGTTCATGTATAACTTCATTCCTAACTGATGAAATAATGATTGCCAAAATGTACTCAAAAATATTTTATCTCTATCACTGACAATGGTTTGTGGAAAACCATGCAGTTTATAGATATGTTCCACAAAGATTCTGGCCACATTAGCAGCAGTATAACGATGCTTAAGGCCTACAAAGTGTCCAAATTTAGAATACCTATCCACTATTACCATTATAACATTTTTACCTTCAGATAAAGGCAACCCCTCAACAAAATCCATGGCAATATCATTCCAAGGCCTGACTAAAATCTCTAATGGTTACAACAGACCTTGATAGGGTATAGTCTCAATTTTGTTTCTTTAACACACATCACATTCATTAATCCATTTCTTTATATTTGTTGCACAACTAATCCAAGTAAAATATCTTTGTATTCTTTTCAAAGTAGCTTGAATGCTAGAATGGCCCCCTAATGCACTGTCATGTAACACTGAAAATACATAATTTCTGGTGTCGTTTCCTTTTCCCAATATTATCACACCTTTGTCTTACTATGCCCTAGTGAAAAGAGAACTCAGGATTACTGTCAGCACTAATGGCTATCTGTTGGATTATCAACTGAATTTGTGGATCAACTTTATAAGATTCTGAAATACTCTGCAACCACTTTGGTACACTTCTAGATATGGTTTTAACTAATCCCTCCTTGCAATCTTTTATTTCTGGTATCCTCACATGTTCCTATCTAGATAGAGCATCTGCCACTAAATTTTTAACCCCTTTTTTGTAGGTAATCTCATAGTCATAACCTAACATCTTACTTAACCATTTATGTTATAAGAATGTTGTTAATCTTTGCTCTATAAAAAATTTAAGACTTATCAGTCTTTATGATAAAGTGTGATCACATCAAGTATGCTCTGTATTTAGTTATAGCCTGCAGGATAGCCAACAACTCTTTTTCATAAACTGATAGCCCTAAATGCTTAGGAGCTAATGCTTTGCTAAAAAATGCCAAAGGTCTGCCCCCTTGCATCAAAACTGCACCAATTCTCTTGTTACTGTCATCAGTCTCTACCACAAATAGTAGTTTAAAGTCAGGTAAAGCCAATACTGGAGTGGATGTCATGGCCTGTTTAACTCTCTCAAATGCATATGTAACTTCATTATTCCAGATAAACTGATCTTTCTGCAACAGTTTTGTAAGAGGTCTTGTAATCTCATCATAGTTCCTCACAAATCTTCTATAGTAACTAGTTAAACCAAGAAAACCCCTCAAAGCTTTAACTGAGTTAGGTGTTGGCCATTTGTTCATAGCTTTAATTTTGTTAGGATCAGCATACACACCTTCATAAGTTATGATGTGCCCAAAGTATTCCACCCTTAGTTGTGCAAATGAACATTTAGATTTCTTTGCAAATAATGATTGAGATCTGAGTAATGCAAGAGTGTTATCAAGATGTTCCAAATGCTTGTTTAAGTCAGAACTATAAACTAAAATGTCATCCAAGAAAACCAAAATGAACTTCCTCAAATACGGAGCAAAAACTTGGTTCATCAAGGCTTGGAAAGTGGTTGGTGTATTGGTTAAACTAAAGGGCATTACAAGGAATTCATAGTGCCCTAAATGTGTCCTAAATGCAGTCTTAGGAATGTCTGATGGATACGTTCTGATTTGATGGTAACCAGGCCTCAAATCAAGTTTACTAAATGTCTTTACATCGTTCAATTCATCCAATAGCTCTTCAATGATTGGTATATAAAACTTATCCTTGATGGTTATTTTTATTCAATTCCCTATAATCTATATAAAATCTCCAACTCTCATCCTTCTTCTTAACCAATAGTATAGGAGATGCAAAAGGGCTCTAACTAGGTTGTATGATACCAATAGATAGCATTTCCCTTACCATTTTTTTCTTCTATTTTTTCCTTTTGTACTTGAGGATATCTATAGGGTCTAATGGTAAAGGGTTCTGAACTAGTCTTGAGAGGTATATGTTGAACTTGATATCTTGGAGGGGTAAAGTTTTAGGTTCTTGGAACACAACATCATATTCTATCAATAACTGACATACCTCAGCTTGAACATTATCCTTAGACTTAGTGACATTAATTGAAAATAATCCAGCTATGAAAGAAATTTGATCCTTCTTATAAGTATTTGTAAGTTCAATACCTGTCATCATTGAAATGGAAGTATCTTATCCATCTTTAGTTCCTTCCAACTTGATTTGTTTCCCTGCTAATGTAAAAGACAAAGTAAACTGAGCAAAATTGAAAACACAAGCTCTTAATGTTCTCAACCATTGGACCCCCAAAACAGCATCACAACCATTCAGTGGAATTATTTTCATCTCTGTGTGAAACTTATATCCCTAAGCACCCCATATAAAATTTACACTTCTCAGAACTTATAATCCTGAAACCATCAGCTACATTCACCTACATTGTGTTGTCCACTTCTCTGGCACATTGAAACATTTTTGCAGTCTTTGTGTTGAGGAAATTATGAGTACTGGCAGTGTCAATTAGGATGATAATCTCTCTAATTCTGACTGTTACCTTTATCCTGATAGTAGTATCATATGTGTTACCATGTAGTGCATGTATGGAAATCTCCATGGGTTTACCTTCTAGTAACAGTAGCTGATCTTATATTTTATCCTCCAATTATTCTTCATCACATTCTCCTTCCCCAATCAACATGAATACATGTTTATTTCTATATTTATGATTGAAGGTATAAGGCTCATCACAGTTAAAACATAATCCCTTCTCTTTTCTTACCTGAATTTCCTTATATGCTAGCTTATTGACTGGGCCAGAATAAGGTTTATAGTCTTAAGGAGAATCCATTGATTTATGATTGTGGAAATTATCAGTCCTTGTATCAATTTGAGCCCCAGAATTATTGACAATTACTCCTACTACTGAATTTGCTCCTTGTTTAACAGAAGAACTACTTGGCCTTGATCTTCTATATATTGCCTCTATAATACTCTCTTGCACCCTAGTTGTTGATATAGCTTCATACATTTTCTTATGCTTAAGTAATTTGACAAATCACCCTATTTCTTCCTTAACCCTCCGATGAAACATTTTGACAAAATAAGTTTAAGATAGTCCATGATTTTTAGCTTCCACTAAAGGCCTTAAGAATTCAAACCTCTTTTGATATTGTGAAACAAAAGGCAACTAATGTACCTATTACATTATGAGAGAACATTTGGTGATAGAAGAGTCACCATATCTAATTTCAACATCCTCAATAAATTGTGCGCCCAAGAAACCCTAGGATTATTTTTATAATAAGCCAAAAAACCAAGTTCCAACTTCTCCTTCGACATTTAATGCCACACTTTTCAGTTTTTGATCATCTTCCATTGGGCAAAATTAGAAGAAATAATCACATTTCATGATCCAATTCTTAATTTCTAACCCATTAAACACAGAAAATTCAAATATGGGGTTAACATTTTTGGACATTCTATCATTTCCTATTACAGTAACTCTTGGTGATTCAGTTATTGAATCATTTTTTATCTCATTAGAAGAGGCTGTAGTTTTACCTTTAAGATTTCGATGGAATTCTACTATCATCATATCCATAGTCTCTTGAAGATGGCCAAATTTTCCCCCAAAAGTCTCTGCTGTTTGTTGCAAATGATGATGATTGTTCATCAGTTCTTGAAGTCTTGTCCCTGTATTTCGAAGTCCTTCTTCTAAGCTATCCCTTGATCGAGTTCCAGTAGCCATAGATGTGTGAATTCAGCCGAGGATTGATGGCTTTGATACCACTTGTTATGATTTCAGAAGTTTGGTAATGCTAATAATTGCAGTAAATGAAGAAAACAGATAGGAAAAAAATCAAAGATGGTAGATTAAGAAATGGCAGAGATCTATTGATAGAAAAAGAGCTACAATTCTGCTGAGTAGCAAGAACAAGAGATTACAATATTTCTGAACTATCTCCTCTAACTACACTCATTCTATTTATAAGATCATAACTATAACTACTTTTCCCTCCAGAATTCAATTACAGTATTTTGAATTCACAGTACCTAACTAACTATCAACAGACTAACTAACTGTTCCCACTGTACGTGATCTTCAGCTGCCAATGACATTAGCATCCAATGCAGTTCCACTAACCACTTCAGCTCCACTAAGCTCCTGACAGCTACACAATCTTCAATTCCCACTATCTTCTATCTGCACATGACAATTTTATTCATGATATGAATATAAATGATAATTTGCTCCCAATTATTATAACACTGTATCAATGAAAGACACTTGTCATAATATACTCCCGCTATTATGGGCTTTCAGCTACTAATATTTGGTGGATGAAACACATTGTATTAATTTTGATGCATTACATTTGACCTCTGAATACTATGATTGTGAGATAAATAAATTGTTGTTAAATGAAGAAAATTCTCCAGTACATTTAGTATGTTTGATACTCTAAAAAATGCATTAAACGAACATTCACGGATAAACGAACATGCACAATGTAATCACAAATTAATTATTGCATACTTTTTATAACTTAGAACTGCGAAGAAAAAGAAAAAAAAAAAAAATAGAAGTTAAGAAAAATGTTTTAATGAAAATAAAATTCAGTTGATGGTAATGAAAACTCCCACCAACGGGGGCTTGCCATGTGACACTATATTAAACCTTTGTTTAGTGACACTGCATTATTCACGTATATAGGTAAATTAATGTTTAGAATTATCTTGTATTTATCTATAAAAATATACAAACTAGGTCTAATAGAGCACTCCACTTTATATATATAAAGAAGTAGGATGTACAACTTAAACGGTTCCTTCTTTAGCTATTGAGCTTCCTCTCTCTTGCTTTCTGACTTAAAAGTTAGAAAGTCCTACTGGGACCACATTAAAGAATTCTTCCGAAAACTCAAAATCAACCAAATTTAAATTTGATCAAACTAAACCCTAGTTATTACGTCACTATTGATAAACTCATAATTCATACATATTATTATATCTAACTTTGTCAATTTATTATGTTAATTTATTTAATTAATATATTTTATTTTATTTTATAGAATTTAATATTTTGTTGCAATATACTCAAATTCTTGATAATCAAGTAATATTTAATACTCCAGTTCATGAAAAGAAACCATCAAGAAGATTGTTACAATGGGAAAGAAAATTGTGAAACAATCGATCTTTAGTATACAAGTCAAATCCAATAGAAATGAAGGAAAGTTCATCTAGATATTTTTTGAAAGAAGTTAATTGCCACTAGGATGTTGATTCCTATTATGAAATTAATTCAAGACTTATATATATAAATAGAGGAGTACTAATATACAATTATGTATTAGATTAATTTTTTTATTAGTTTTAGGTTAGGAATAGGAGTATAATTAAATTACTTTTTTATTATACGCTTGTTGAAGGATCGTAATAAAGGGAGTTTTCTTCTTCTTCTTCTTCTTCTTCTTCTTCTTCTTTATTTTTGTTATCTTACTTATTTTAATATCTTACTAATTTTTTAGATTTAGGATGAAGATGAAATTAAATAATTATTCATGATAATATTTCCCATCTCTTCTATTATTTGTGTTTTAATGTTTAATTATTTTCGCCTTCATGTTTCAATATTAAAATACCTTCATTATATAGTTTTTATGTGATTTTAAATTAATGAAGAAATTTTGATAGATTATTGTTAAGATATAAGTTTTTCATAACTTGTACTTGTTTGAAATTTTTTTGATAGGTTATAATTAATTCTTAAATTTTCATAGTCTCTATGTTTGCCAGAGTCAATTATAAAATTACTAAATTAAAAGGAAGGGAAATCAAACACATGTTAATTTTTATTTGGACTTTGATCGATTTATTTTCCGAATTAGGTACACTACTCTAGTGACGTAATTTGAATTATAAAAATACATGAGATTGAATTATTTCTTATGTTTATTATTTAGTAAATTCAATTCGGATTCCTAGATTGCTTTCTTATTATTAGTTTTCATATTCTAATTAGTTTAATTGTTGTTAATCAATTCTCAATCTTTATTTCTAATTCGTCTAAAATATATATTAAGGATATATTAAAATTAATCTAGTCTCTGTAAGTTCGATCTGTATTTGTCAAGTTTACAATAAACGCTATGCACTTATAGTTATAAATTTTTATCACATCAACTATTTGACAATACTTTAAAAAATTCTAAATATCAAGCACAATGTTATAATATAAAAATGCTTCTGTTGGGAAAAATTACCTCCCACTAGAACCGTTTATGATAAATTAAATGATAGACCACGCCAAATAAATAATACAGTTCCAACAAAAATAATAACTGCAGAAAATAAGCCAAACACACAAGACACCAAATTTACGTGGAAAACCCAATTGGGAAAAACCACGGGGAGAGATCTCAGAAATTCACTATGAGAATAATATACAAACTTGAGAAAATAATATCACTAATTATTTTCTCCCTCTTTGTATCTAAGAAAATAAAATCACTATTTATTTTCTCTCTTCCTCACTTTCTTTCTATAACTCAAATGAGCTATTTTTCTCTCCACACTTGGAACTCTCGGATGAATTCCCTTTTTGTTTTTCTCTCTTGCGTGTTCTCTGCTTTTTCTACTCTTTGCATATTTGTGTATATTTCATTCTTCCAACTGATGGCATATATAGCCACCGGTCACTCAAATTAATTTCAGAATGCCAACTTCAGCAGGTTAGTTGCCATTAAAGCAAAATCAATGCGGCACACAAAACAGCAGGAAACAGGGAGCCGAAAGCAACAGAAAGAAGAAAAGTAAAAGCAGCAGCAGGAAAGTCAAGTACAACCGCTGCAATGAATGCAGCACATGGGATTGGACCTAACAATCTCCCCTCCAATCCCATTATAGAGGGTTTCCACCGTGACCCCGTCACTTGGAATCCATTCCTGCCAACTCCTTACAAACCTCGAGCTTGTCGCGAGTCACAACCTTTGTCAACATGTCTGAAGTGTTTTCATCGGTATGAACTTTCTTTACTTTCATCAGCTCATTTTCCATCACTTCTCGAAGCCAGTGATAACGAACATCAATGTGCTTGGTACGATTATGATACGTGGCATTCTTGGTCAAGTCAATTGCACTCTGACTATCACAATAAACCACATACTCATCCTGTGTAACTCCTAACTCTTGGAGAAACCATTTTAACTATAACATCTCTTTGCCTGCTTCTGTAGCAGCAATGTATTCTGACTCAGTTGTAGACAAAGCAACACACTTCTGCAACTTAGATTGCCATGACACAGCTCCCCCTGCAAAAGTAAACACATACCCTGAAGTAGACTTATTCTCTTCAGAACCTGCCATGTCTGCATCTGTAAAACCCTCCAAGACTGGATTCGAATTACCAAAACCCAAACACAAACTGGAAGTTGCTTTTAAATATATGAGAATCCACTTAACTGCTTCCCAATGTTCTCTACCAGGATTTGATAAATACCTGCTCACAACACCAACTGCATGAGCTATATCTGGCCGTGTACAAACCATTGCGTACATAAGACTCCCTACAGCAGAGGAGTAGGGAACTGCTTCCATATCATCTCTTCCTTCTTTAGTAGAAGGACTCATACGCTTCGTCAACTTAAAATGACTGGCCAGTGGTGTGCTAACTGGTTTAGCATCACCCATGTTGAACCTTGCAAGCACTCGTTCAACATATTTCTCTTGTGACAACCACAACTTCTTGGCTTTCCTGTCACGAATAATCTTCATGCCCAAAATTTGCTTGGTTGGGCTTAAATCCTTCATATCGAAGGATTTGAACAACTCACCTTTGAGCCTGTAAATCATGTTAGCATCTTGCCCAACTATCAATATATCATCTACATATAGTAATAGAATAATGAAGTTACCACATGGGAATTTTTTCACATACACACAATGATCTACAACTGTTCTGAAGTAACCTTGATCCATCATGAATGAATCAAACTTCTTGTACCATTGCCTTGGGGCTTGTTTCAGGCCGTACAAGCTTTTCTTTAACTTGCAAACTAAGTGCTCTTTCCCTTTAACTTCAAATCCCTCTGGCTGCTCCATATAGATTTCCTCCTTCAAATCACCATGAAGGAAAGCAGTCTTCACATCTAACTGTTCAAGCACAAGATCCATACTAGCTACTAACCCCAAAACTACTCGAATCAAAGTCATCTTTACAACTGGAGAAAAAATCTCATCAAAATCAATACATTGCTTTTGAGCAAAACCCTTGACGACTAATCGAGCCTTGTACTTCACTAGTTTTTCACCGTCTCTTTTTAGCTTGAACACCCATTTATTCTTCAATGCTTTCTTGCCTTTTGGAAGTGTAGTCAACTCATAAGTGTGATTCTTGTATAAAGAATCCATCTCATCTTGCATTGCTCCTAGCCAATTGCTCTTCTCCTTATGAGTCTCGACTTCTTGAAAATTCTCTGGCTCCCCCTGCTCAGCAATTAAAAGATATTCGGATGAAGGATACCTGACTGATGGTACATGCACTCTTGTGGATCTCCTGAGCTGAGGTTCTTCAATATCAAGATGAGGGGGTTGTTCCCCCTGCTCAATACCCTCTACATCTGACCCATCATCATAATGTAAATCTGTATCAGTCCCTTCTTCTTTCTGAACTCCTTCTCCACCTATGACATTTTGTAATGGAAAAGACACCCCGCTGAGGCTTGGAACTCTATCATCTCTGGGCTGTGTGATGCTATATAAATCCTCATAATTTTGGTGCTCATGAAACACCACATCTCTGCTTCTGAATAATTTTTTCTGAACTGGATCCCATAACCTGTAACCAAACTTTTCATCTCCATATCCAACAAATACACATGGAGTAGATTTGTCATCAAGCTTTGATCTGTGCTCCTTGGGAATATGTGCAAAAGCCTTGCATCCAAATATTCTCAAGTAAGAATATGACACATCCTTACCACTCCATATTTTCTCTGGAATCTGAAAATCCAATGGTGCTGATGGAGATCTATTAATTAGGTAGCAAGCAGTACGAACAGCTTCACTCCAGAATGGCTTAGGCAGTTTAACCATTCTCAACATGCATCGAACACACTCCATAATAGTGCGGTTCATTCTTTCTGCCACACCATTATGCTGAGGGGTGCCAGGAACTGTCTGCTCATGTCGAATGCCATGTGTATTGCAGTATGCCGCAAACTCCTTTGAAGTGTATTCCCCTCCATTGTCACTGCGAAGACACTTCAATAATTTTTCAGTCTCCCTTTCAACCATAGCATGGAAACTCTGAAAGTACTGGAACACCTGATCTTTTGTTTTCAACACATACACCCATACCTTCCGTGAAGCATCATCAATAAAAGTAGCAAAATATCTATTGCCACCTAGGGACTCAACCTCTATGGGACCACAAACATCTGAATGTACTATCTCAAGTATCTTAGATTTTCTTTTAGAGGAGCTACTAAAAGAAACTCTATTTTGCTTACCAAATAAACAATAATCACACGGGCTTAAATTAATACCTTTAGCAAAAGGAATGAGGGACATTTTTGCTAACATCTGCAACCCTTTCTCACTCATGTGCCCGAGCCTTTAATGCCACAGATTTAGTGAAGATTCACCTTCAATTGCATTCAACTCACTAGAACACATCTTCACATGAGCTTTGTACAATGAACAGCAAGCAACACCTCTTGCAACAACCATTGCACCCTTGGTAAGCTTCCACTTTCCGTCGCCAAAGTGATTATCATAGCCTTCCCTATCCAAGGCCATACCAGAGATCAAGTTGAGACGCAAATCTGGAAGATGTCTGACGTCCCTCAGAGTAATAGTGCAACCAACATCTGTCTGAATGCAAACATCACCAATTCCAATAATCTTGGAACGATCAGTGTTACCCATTCTAACATGGCCAAAGTCTCCAGCTTTGTACGTCATGAAGAATTCTTTCTTGGGCGTGGCATGACACGAAACACCTGTATCAATAACCCAATCAACTTTCTGATCATCAACATGTAAGCATTCTTCTTCACCGAATGAAAGAATCACAACATCCTCGGTAACTGTAGCTGCAGTATTCTTGTCCTCAACTTTTCCTTGCTCGCCAGTTTTCTGCTTGTCTAACCAGATCTTGCAATTTCTTTTGTAGTGGCCTTCCTTGTTACAATGGAAGCACCTAAATGTACCGCCATCTCTGGTCTTTGACTTGCTCCTATGATTTCTACTTTTGCTGTTATGCGAGTTTCCCTTATGAGATCCCCTGAAATTGCTTCTACCTCTGTTTTCTGCCACAAGTGCTTGTGTCTCAAAATTCATACCCTGCTCCTTTCGCCTTGTTTCTTCATTATGTATGCTATCCTTGACCATCTGCATAGTTATTTTTCCTTCCGGAGCTGAATTGCTTAGTGACACAACCAACGTTTCCCAACTGTTGGGCAACGAACTGAGAAGCAACAACGCTTGAATCTCATCATCAAGATTCAACTTCATGGTAGACAACTGGTTCACCAATCCTTGGAACTCACTCATGTGCTCGGATATACTGCTACCATCTCTGTACTTCAGGTTCACGATCTTCCGAATCACAAATGTTTTACTCTGTGCATTCTTCTTCTCGTACATGGACTCTAATGTAGTCCAAAGAGAATTGGCATTCGTTTCCTGCGAAACATGGTGGAACACACTCTGATCGATCCACTATCGAATGTGACCGATAGTCTTCCTGTTCATTTTTTTCTAATCAGCCTCAGATTTATCCGTTGGCTTAACTCTTTTAAGTTCCAACGGTTCATACAAATCCTTACAATAAATGATGTCTTTCATTCTAGACTTCTAGATTGAAAAATTAGATGATGTCAATTTAATCATGGCGTCACTTGATTCCTCCATTTAATTTATCATAAACAACTAAGCAACACGCCTAGCTCTGATACCAATTGTTGGGAAAAATTACCTCACACTAGAACCGTTTATGATAAATTAAATGATAGACCACACCAAATAAATAATACAGTTCCAACAAAAATAATAACTGCAGAAAATAAGCCAAACACACAAGACACCAAATTTACGTGGAAAACCCAATTGAGAAAAATCACGGGGAGAGATCTCAAAAATTCACTATGAGAATAATATACAAACTTGAGAAAATAATATCACTAATTATTTTCTCCGTCTTTGTATCTAAGAAAATAAAATCACTATTTATTTTCTCTCTTCCTCACTTTCTTTCTATAACTCAAATGAGCTATTTTTCTCTCCACACTTGGAACTCTCGGATGAATTCCCTTTTTGTTTTTCTCTCTTGCGTGCTCTCTGCTTTTTCTACTCTTTGCATATTTGTGTATATTTCATTCTTCCAACTGATGGCATATATAGCCATCGATCACTCAAATTAATTTCAGAATGCCAACTTCAGCAGGTTAGTTGCCATTAAAGCAAAATCAATGCGGCACACAAAACAGCAGGAAACAGGGAGCCGAAAGCAACAGAAAGAAGAAAAGTAAAAACAGCAGTAGGAAAGTCAAGTACAACCGCTACAATGAATGCAGCACATGGGATTGGACCTAACAGCTTCCATAATTTCTTACATTTTATTTATATTTATTTATCCTTTTTCCTATTATTTTTTTCTCAAATTTTTCAAATTCCAAACGTACTGTAATCAGAAAGGATATCGATGCAGAGGCGTTAGGATATATACAAGTAACTGAAATGTGTCAGCCAGCCATAGTGATTTTCTCATGGATTCTGGGACCAATTGAAGCGTGTTGACTTGTAAATAAACAGATGGACAATTTGTGCTCCTGCACTTATACATTGAATATTGACTATAAAATTGAAATGTGGATTTTCAGTTAGATGGTATCGAGGGGAATGATTACAATAATTGAATGGCCAGCTAGATGATATAGATAGATAGATCACGTGAGGGAGAGTTTTTTGGTGAATTAAAAATAATTTTAAATAAAAAAATTAAAATATATTGATGTTTTTTAACTCTCCGAAAACCATTTTAAAAATTAAAAATTTGAGTTCAAAAGAACTTATAGCACAAGCAAAAAAATTGTGTTTTTTGCCGAAATACTTTTGAAAAAATTATAAAATTTAAATATAACAATGCAAAAAAGAATTAATATGTCAAAACAAGTAACATTTATATCATTTTTAAAAACATTCGTGTCAATAAAAGTAATACTTAAGTCGAAACATGCAAACTTTTTGTCAAATCATGTAATTATTTCCTCAATTATGGTAAAACATATATCAATTATGTATATCTCTTCGTTTTAAATTATAAGATCAATATTAATTTTTTTAAAAATTAATTTTAAATATTTTTAAACTTAAAATTTAGAAGAACTTATTTAGTTAATATCAATATAATTTTAAATATCATAAACTACCTAAAAAGTAATATTAATTATAAAGTTAATTGTTTTAAAATTTTAAATGAATTATTTCAATTTTAAATTTTAAATTGTATTAAACTGACTTTTAGAAAATCACTAATAATCTTATAATTCAGGAATGGGAGAGTATTAACAATAATTTTTATTTTTATTTTTATCTAAATTTAGGTATGTGTAATCAAAATATCAAAATGAGTAACCTCTACATTATTTTTAGTAACTTTCATGTCAATAAAAGTAATATTACTCCCAAAACTCTCAATCTCGTTGGCAATTCACGTAATTGTTTCCTCAATTATGATAATACATATTTCAAATTACATAATACTAACAAACAAAAAATTCAATCCAAATTTACGTATATATAATCAGTATGTCAAAATAAGTAACATTTATGTCAATTTTAATAACATTCATGTTAATAAAAGTAACATTATTTTTAAAACATTAATTTTTTTTGTTAAATGATGTAATTTTCTCTTCAATCATGGTAAAACTTATGTCAAATTACATAATATAATCATCATTTTTTATCTAAGTTTATATATGTGTATATGTCAAAATAAGTAACGTGTATGTCATTTGTAACAACCTTTATATTAATTAAAGTAATATGACTGTCAAAGTATAAAATCTCTTTGTCACATCATGTAATCGCTTCCTTAATTATGGTAATACATATGTCAAATTATGCAATATTACAAACAATTTTTTGCATCTAATCTGTTTATTTAAGTCAACAATTTTCAAATTTTATTTAAAATTATTTAAATAGAGCAGCGTAAAGATTATTTATTTTATAAAAATATTATTAAAAATGTACGTAAAATCACTTGTAATTTTTTTTTTAATATTTTATTTACCTTAATCTTATTTAGGCTTGACATACGAACATACACTTATTTAACTTTTAGGCTTATTTAGGCTTTGATTACCAAATTATTTTTTTAACTTTTGTCAAGTTACTAAAAAAATATACAAATTAATTTTTTTAAGAAGGGGATCAAATTAATATTTTACTCTCTCTCCATTTCACAAAAAAAAATTCACTTAATTTTTATGCAAGTCGATTTCTAAAATCTTCTTATTTAAAATTAGTATTTATTTTGATTAATGTAATAATAATTACTGTAAACTAATTAGTACTAATAATATGTTGCATATTAACAATATAGTACTAATATGAAAGCTGAATTACAAATTTGTCATTCTAAGGTAACACTTCAATTATCAAAGTGAGTAATTTGTCTTCTTATTAGTGTCGATCATGTTTTTTAAGATGATATTTTTTTTAAATTTCGTATCACGTGTTAGTCGCGTGTCTTTTTGATGAAGTTATTTTGTCAGGTGCAAAATAACTCAACTCTTATGACTAACACATAAATTAGGTGTTTCATAATTAAATATTCAAAGCATCCTCATTAAATACATTCATGATTAATGCGTGACACGAAATTAAAAAATATTAAAACAAAAAGGATAGATATAATTCAGCAAATAAAATGCAATTTTTTGTTATATTAATGCAATTATTTTATGTGATCTGACAAAACGTGACCAATGTACGATTTTTCTTGGAGTCGTGGTCCATTTATCCCAGTAAGACAAATTATTGACAGCTTGGGACTTGGAGTCGTGGTCCATTTATCCCAAAGTAAGACAAATTATTGACAGCCAAGAATATATAATTCAGCGGATATTATTCAGTATATTTGATGCCGCATTGTAAGATAAGAGTACACGCACATTATTCATGTTTCTCTTGATAACGTATCCGGGGTTTCATATGGATAGTCTGTGTAAAAAGGCAAAGGAGAACAAGGAGAAAGAGAAGAGAGAGATGAAACACTAAAATACTAAAATACTTTCAGGAAAAAGAATTCTATTAAAATGATTGTTATTAATTTTTGAAAGTGATTTTTTAAAACTCAAAATTTGAAAGATTTATTAAAAATCGAATGCCCAGTTTTTATTTTTTTAAGTTAAATTGATCATTTTTAAAATTGATAATTAAGCATATATAAATATATTTTAAAATTTATAAAAATTGAAATTAATAGTAAATTGTATATACTTTATTCTGGTTATAATTTCCTTCACCTACATTTTGGCAAAAATAATTAAAAATTAATGATCAATTTGACTTTAAAAAAGTCAAAACTGAATATTTAATTTAGGACAAAAGAAGTAATTAGTAATACTTTATTAGACAATTTGCCGTGCGTATTGAATAAAATGAAATGGATACGTGTTCATTTGAGTCTAAATATATTTTAAATTAATTTTAAAAGATTAATAATAATTTTATATTTTAAAATAAAAAAAGTATAAAGATATTATTATTTTATTAATTTTATCACTTTATAAAAATATGATATCAAACTTTATGACAATATCGCCGTGCTCGAGTTTTTCCAGAAAAATGTCAAACCACGTTGGCGGGGGGCTGCGGCTAAGAGCAAGTATTTGTCTAAATTATAAGATAAGCCTAAGTAAGGAAAAGACAGAATCAAGATGTGGAGTTAATAAACACCAACAAAAAAACAACATCAATCAGAGCCATACGGGGCCTATGGGCACGGAAGAGAAAAAGACATGTCTCTCACATGTATTCATTACATAACTGGCAAAAAAAAAAAATAGAGAGAGAGAGAGCAGCAACAAAATTCACATGTTTGGATAGGGTTTTTTTTTTTGGCAACAACCCAGAATGAAACCCTTTTGAAACTGCTCTTTGAAATGAAAATATAAAAAGGGGGGGTTGGGTTTATACAAAGTTCAAATGTTTAGGTTAGGCTGCTTTGGTAGAAATAACTTTTCTACCAAACTTGGAAAGTAAGAGGTCCTCTTTCAAATTAATAGATTCTGGATAATATAATTGAGCTTTAAAAGGAAAATTGTTTAACTTTTGTTAAGTTATCAAAAAAATATACAAATTATTTAAAAAAAATTAATAACATTAAACTTTTAAACAAATATCAAAACTGCTCAAAATTTGACCGCGGCTCCAACTACAGTTACGCAAGGAGTGATATGACATTTAATGTATAAATTAGTGCTAATGTGGTATTCAATGTGTAATAAATTATTAAATTAGAAAGAAAGTCAATTTATTTTTTAAAAAAGGGGATCAAATTAAAATTTTACTCACTCTCCATTTCACAAAAAAAAAATCCACTTAATTTTTATCCAAGTCAATTTCTAAAATCTTCTTATTTAAAATTAGTATTTATTTTGACTAATGTAATAATAATTACTGTAAACTAATTACAAAATAAGACTAACTACAAAATTTACAATATAGTACTTGTTGGGATGTGATTTAATGGGCTTCACATTTCTACTTTGGGCCTCTGGATCACCTTATGCGAGGATTGGGTCGGGTCACTCTTACCTACTGTGGCAGGCTGGGTCAGAGGATAACATACTCTTTCTTCTCAAAAAATGTTGATGGGACGTCTAGTACATTTTAGTTTTCTTCAGCATGTTGGGTCAGAGGGTAGCCTACGCTAGTTCTCTTCCTATTGGATCTATGGGGGTGGGTGGAAGGAGACGTCATATTTCCACTCATGAAGGGATGATGAGATGTTCGAGAATGTATGGATGAATATATACAGGCAAACTCCCAAAGAAACAAGGTAATACTTTTCTACATATAAAATAACATTAGTTATGAAATATCTTACACGTTCCAGCACAAGTTTTACGTCCTTCATTGTGACGTTAAGCACCTAAACTTACCTTTACACCGGAGCATCCCCGGACGGCCCAAGCTGTGACTGTTCTATGGGGTGTTAATGATTTGTTGAATGTGCAGGTAATTTGTTGACGAGTGATTACAGCAAGATCCAGGATTTGACGTCAACATTGGCGCTAGAAGGAGGGCTTTGTATTTGATACATAAATCACCAGGTTGTTTTTGTAGGAAGGATATTCCCATGGCAAATAGAGGTAGCTCAAGTAGGGGACATCAAGGATCGTCCCTCGAACCACGCGTGCAAAGCAATAGAGCCCTAAAGAAGGGAGGAGGGGGGAATGAACATTCGGGGCGAAAACAAGGGTACGCTCATTCGGAGCCTGTCAGAAGATGTTCGTTTACACCCCCCCCCCTATCTGGGGGACATGATTCCTATAGAGGGGACCCAGAGGAAGGAAGAACATCATCGAGGAGAGTCTCACAACGTGAATATGCCGAGAGAGATAGACAGTACAGAATCAGAGAGACAGAAGTTGAGTTGGAGTCTTTGCAACGCGAGCGCCAAGAATGGCAGTCCCGCTTGCTTGATTTGGATGAAAAGGGTCCACCCGCTACTATCGACAGCAAGGAGAGAGCGGATACTCCACAAAGCCGACCTATGCCAAAGCAGGGATGGGTGAAACGATCTGAATTCAATGATCCACACCAGCCTCAGGATTACGCGAGGCGACATGACAGGGACGGTCAGGGTGATATAAGGGGTACACACCAGTCTCAGGGTTATATGAGACATGACCGGGACAATCGAGGTGATATAAGGGGAACAAACCAGTCTCAGGGTTATATGTGGCGCGATCGGGATGGTCGAGGTGATATAAGGGATACATACCAGTCTCAGGGTTATATGAGGCACGACTGGGACGGTTGAGGTGATATAAGTGGAACAAACCAGTCTCAGGGTTATATGAGGCGCGATCGGGATGGTCGGGGTGGTACAAGGGGAACACACCAGTCTCAGGGTTATATGAGGCAAGGTCGAGACGGCTTGGATAGACAAGAGGAGAAGTTATGGTTCGACTCCCCAGGACGATACTCCCGGGAAAAGGATCGAACTCCGGACTATGAGGCGGAATAGGAAGGCCCAAGGGCCGAGCTGAGTCGGGAAGATCAATGCATAGTCCCTTATATGCCCATCGTCGACCCGGTTATGGAAAGGATTTTTGAGTTGGAAAAAAGGTTGGTTGCAGCAAAGGCGAGACCGACAATTGGTTCTAAGCCCGAAACGTTAAGACCCATGCCTCTCGACCCAAAATCTTCATTCTCGATAGCTATTGATCAGGAAAAGGTGGACCTCAAGAAAAAACTACCACCTCTTGAGATGTACGATAGCTCGGGTGACCCGTACGATCACACCAACTCATATAAGAGAGTGATGAGATAAAAGGGGGGTGGGGGTGGGGGTGGCGGGTGGGGTTGGGTTGGGTTGGGTTTATACAAAGTTCAAATGTTTAAGTTAGGCTGCTTTGGTAGAAATAACTTTTCTACCAAACTTGGAAAGTAAAAGGTCCTCTTTCAAATTAATAGATTCCGGATAATATAATTGAGCTTTAAAAGGAAAATTGTTTAACTTTTGTTAAGTTACCCAAAAAAATATACAAATTATTTTTAAAAAATTAATAACATTAAACTTTTAAACAAATATCAAAACATTTGACCGCGGCTCCAACTACAGTTACGCAAGGAGTGATATGACATTAAACGTGACATTTAATGTATAAATTAGTGCTAGTGTGGTATTCAATGTGTAATAAATTATTAAATTAAAAAAAATCAATTTATTTTTTTAAAAAGGGGATCAAATTAAATTTGTACTCTGTCTCCATTTCACAAAAAAATTCCACTTAATTTTTATCCAAGTCAATTTTTAAAATCTTCTTATTTAAAATTAGTATTTATTTTGATTAATGTAATAATAATTACTGTTAACTAATTACAAAATAAGACTAACTACAAAATTTACAATATAGTACTAATAATATGTTGCATATTAACAATATAGTACTAATATGAAAGCTGAATTACAGATTTGTCATTCTAAGGTAACACTTCAATTATCAAAGCGAGTACTTTGTCTTCTTATTAGTGTCGATCATGTTTCGTAAGTTCATTTTGTAAGCGAGTATTTTGTAATTTAGTATAAAAATTGCGCCCCCGGCACTGGACAGGAAAACTTGGTTTCAGAAGACAAGCGCCTCGGCGTTGTTTGAAGAACAAAGCCAGTGCCCCGGCACTTCTCGACAGTGAACAGTGCCCAGTCACCATTTTTTTATTTCTTTTGATTCAAAACTCATAATTTTATACAACAAATAATGCCCAATAAATTATTCAAAATACATACTCATACATATATGAAATCTAAAAAATTAATAATTTACATAAATTTTGGCTCTAAATGCCACATTTGGTTTGCAAAAATTCATGGACATTTGAGCCCCCTTAGCGATCAACAACTTTTCAGATAATATAGATTTCAACATTTGATCATAAAAGAACATATTCCGCGAATAGTTATTATACAATTTAATTATTCTACCATATAATGTCATAATCAAATATAAGACATAAAATTATTGTCAAGTCTTATTTTATTTGATCATATGCATTTCAATTCTCAAATGCATAACTTTAAATAATGCAAATTAAAAACTCATTTTTAATTTCATTCTGCCTTGACCAATGACTACTGAGTTGTCATTTACCAAATCACATAGGACATTCTCTCATTTTACTAAAAGTGGTAAATCCTTTGGTGATCATTTATCTATCTCCATGTACAACTTATTATACCCGAATATACATTTTCTTATACCCTAAAGGTATTAAGGAATATGTCAAAGTATAATTCATCATACACTAGATACTATGATGATCTCAAGTCCAAAAATCACATGTACTACTATCACATAAAGAACTCCTATTGACATGCAAGTAAAACTTCATTAGATGTTCCTTTAACGAGTCACGTTCAGTGAACTTATTCTCCAATAAACACCTACATATTTGTTTTAGCGTCTCCACATAAATGATTATAAGATCAGTTATTCTCTTCATAAGAACAAACATAGTATGTACTAATCTATTCATGTTCACTAATCTCTATTTTAGTGATCCCACGATTAGAATAATTTAATTTTGAGCTATTTTGAATTTAGATCTCATTAGCATGATCATCATCATAATTCTAAAAGCATTACTCAAAACTATAGGTTTATCACAATTAATTCAACAGTTAAATATGGATAAAGAAAATAATTTTGAATAAATAATTTTTTATGTTAATAAATGAATAAGATTATAAAGTATATACTACATCACATCAAATATGATTGACTTGTGTCTATACTACTTTTAAAAAATGCAAGACCCACAACAATCTAGATCTTATCTTAACTGGTGAGTGACTAGAACTCCTACATGTAATAACACCTCATTCTCTACTTTCTAGTCATTATTAAGTAATGATTATGGAAAACTAAAGCTTCTGCTAAATTAATATAAATTAGACTGAAACTATCAAGGAAGATGTAAAATGAATAAAACTACTAAATATAAAGCTGAATATAATCACGAAGGATCGTTTGTTTCAGTAATAAAACTGTTGTTTTGTTTACACATAATACATCTTTTCCAACTAAGAACATGTAATAGCATTATTCTTCTGTGCTTCTATACTATAGGAATATAGTTAAATCCATGCAGAAGCTAACAATTCTTAGAAGTACACTCTAATTTAATCAAAACACCTGACTAGAGATGTGTCAAAGACCGCAAGTGAAAAAGGGAATTCATAAGGGAAATACATCACAATATTTACTCACAAATTGAAAGTTAAGAGCAATATATTAATGCATACATAATGATAGACGTAGCAAAGACATTCTGTAACGACCCGGGTCAAATCCCGAGTCCGAATCAAATCACAGTAGAATAAGGCCCAATGAGCTGTCTCAATAATATCTTCTTGGGTCATCTTAGCCCACCACAGGCTCACCCAAAAGGTCATGACTGAAGGTATTAATGATAGCAACTTGGGTCTTTATAAACACATCCAAATATCTCACATTAACTGATGTGGGATTGGGGTGTTACAAACTCCCACACTTAAATACCTGACGTCCCCGTCAGGCCGAACACATAGTCACACAAGGCCCAGAAACTTTGCCTCTCTAGCCATTGTGGGATAATACCAGCGGCCTACTAGGCCCGCCTTCGTGTCCCCACCTCCGGCAACCCGATTGGATGACCCGACCCGAGCTTTCGAGAGTCGGCTCTGATACAATATGTAACGACCCGGGTCAAATCCCGAGTCCGAATCAAATCACAGCAGAATAAGGCCCAATGAGCTGTCTCAATAATATCTTCTTGGGTCATCTTAGCCCACCACAGGCTCACCCAAAAGGTCATGACTGAAGGTATTAATGATAGCAACTTGGGTCTTTATAAACACATCCAAATATCCCACATTAACTGATGTGGGATTGGGGTGTTACACATTCTGACATGAATCTCAAGTTTGTAGCTTCCCCTCATATTAGAAGATATAGACCAATGTATAACAATTTTCGTTGCTGCACTTCCTGTTGAATAGTAGGTAACCTGAAAGCAAAGAAGAACAGAACTTATAAGTATTCCGTAAGAATAGGTATATATTAAGAATGGAACAAGAAAGATTCAAGTAACAAAATTGTAACCCCTGTATTCATAATATTCACTAAAAATAATATCTCAAAATTTGATAATTGGAACATTCTCTCACAAAAGATTGCGACCCAAATATTTGCACCACCTTTTGTAGTTTTTAAAAAGTCTTTTCATAAAATTAAATGATATGACAATGTTTTTTTTGTGTGGAAATAGAATACCTTGGGCAGCAGTTCAGGCTTTGGAAATTGCCGGATGTGCACATTTGCCAGCAACAAAATCAAGTGCTCTCTTTGATTTGACACATTATCCTTCTGCATAAATAATAATTTATAACATGGTATCATCATTACATAACCAAAAGAAAAAAGAAAAAGAAATGGTAGCTGATAATAAGCCACCTGAAAACCAAACATAGGCTGGAGCCAGTCTAGAATTGAATGTCTTCATCTACTTTCTTCTTATGGCCCTTTAGCCATGGCAGACCCCTAGTGTTACGTAACGCAGAAACAAAAGCTTGAATCTGCAAAATTAAACAACAAAGGTACTAAAATGGTATGGAAGCTTGGATGTGGGAAAACCAAGGATTAAGCCTATAAAAACATTCTTAATGTGCCTATAAAAAGGAGTCTTGCTACTTTCTTTTGGAAACACGCAATTCACAAACTCATCACAGTTTATTATTTTCCCTTCAATAAATTGCTACCC
Organism: Hedera helix; assembly: GCA_947179155.2. Classification (NCBI taxonomy): domain Eukaryota; kingdom Viridiplantae; phylum Streptophyta; class Magnoliopsida; order Apiales; family Araliaceae; genus Hedera; species Hedera helix. The sequence goes on along the minus strand of OX359272.1, from coordinate 10,463,389 downwards.
TATTTTCCATACAATAAAACTGCAGGCCACTTTTGGTTTGACACCTTTATATATATATATATATATATATATATATATATATATATATATATATATATATATAAGGGACGATTCATAACAAGTACTTGCTAGATAGGGGCAATATAGTCTATAAGCTGTTTGACTTTAGGGGCAAAATGGTCCAGCAATTGGGATTAATCCATCCACTAGAATCTCTAGCGAACGCCATGTTTGTCCTTTTAATCACAGTCGTTTGCTATAATGATCAACTTATTACAAGGTATTTGCCCAATTTTGATCCATTTGATCCATAGCAAATACATCCATATATATATATATATATATATATATATATATATATGTGTGTGTGTGTGTGTGTGTGTGTGTGTGTGTGTGTGTGTGTGTTGGTCAGTTTTATGATCGAGTAAAAGAATAATTGAAGCTGCTCATGGATCATTCAACTATTTTGAGTGTTGAATAGTTGGATGAAGAGTCATTGAATCCTAGACTAGTATTTGGTCAGTCACCTTAGCACTGAGAAAAAAATTGTGGCGAAATTTCTACTTAAGGACAGTGCACCGCACACCTTTGCTAAACATAAATTTTCTTTACATCGATAAGTCAAATTTCTGCCTTTCTTTATTTTATAGTCAAATCATGTGTTTTATTCTTATTTTCCAATAATCTTAGGTATAAATTAGCATTTTAGGCATCTCAATTAAATAATGAAGTAAACAAATATTTTAACACGTAATTAAATTACAACTTAGATGGAATTAAAAGTCAGAGAAATCTAATATTAAACACTATCTGCCCAAGTTTATTCGAGAGCCAACAATTTCATTTGACAATTTGCAAAAGGATTCTGACACAAACCAAATTACTTTTGAATATATTACCACACAACTTTTAATAATATATTTGAGCCCCTCTCCATCCAATGGTACCCTTCATTTCTTTTATTTACATCTTTGAAGCACGACTAAAAGTTGGAATAATATAATGATTATTCTAAAATTTCTGAAGCCACATCTTGCATTATAATATATTTACTCTAGTAAGGAACCTTTCCAAAGTGGAAATATCAAATAACAAAACTGTTTTGTAACATATATCATAATATTCTTGGAATCAGTTTACTCTATAAAAGTAGCACACATTTGCTAAAAAAGGGTATATCCTGTTAATTGTTAATAATGTAACTTAAACTAGGGGCCCCAATAATATGTAATGACTTTTTAATATTTACTTGGTTTAAAATTATAAAAATTATTTTTTATTTTTTAAAGTCAATATTAAATATTTTTAAACTCAAAATTGATATTTAGATGTGGATATTGAAAAGATTAAATTTCGTGATTTCAATGGTAAATTCAAGGTCAAATATATATATATTTTTTTATTTAATGTCAGACTCAATAATTATTTTGCTAAAGATTTTGGTGGAGCATTCTCATAATTTGCGATCATTGATTTCATAACTAATAGGTGTAAGAGGAACCTTCATTATTGAGCACGAAATTAAATACTTAGAAATATTAATTGCTTTTAAGTTGTTGAGATATTAATTTTAATGCATTATTGCAATATCCACTTCCTTGACTTTTATTATCAAGCTTTGGTTGATATGGAGTCTATATTTATTTGTTGATATTGATCATCTTGTCAATTTTAGATGTGATGGCATTTGGCATGCTAGATTAAGCCATGTAAATTACCCCTTATGAGCTTTGGAAAAAATATTTATCTAACTTGAAATACCTTAAAATGTGGGTGTGTCTTGTTAAGGTATTGTTACTTGACCCTAAAAAAAAGAAAAAATAGTTCTAAAATTGTTAATTTTTTGTTTATTGGTTATGCTGAACATAATGATGCTTATAGTTTTCTTGTTTTGAAAAGTGACATATTAGATCATAATACAATCGTTAAGTAAAAAAATGATGATTTCCTTGAAAATAATTTTCCTTTGAAATCTAAAATGAATAAATCAGTAGCAGAGTTTCCTGTGAGCTCTTATATAGTTCTAATTGAGGAATATGAAATTGAACCAAGGAGTAAGCATACTAGAAAAACCATAAATTTGGGAGACGATTTGTTGGATAATAACCCATTAGCCTTTAAAGAAGCAGCCACTTCTCTTGATGCTCCTTTTTGGAGAGAAGCCATAAATAGTGAGATTGAGTTTATTATGGCTAATCATACTTGCTAATTAGTATACATTTCTCCTGGTTCTAAAACTATTGGTTATAAACGGATTTTTAAAAGAAAGTTAAAAGCTGATGGACCAATTGATAGATTTAAGGTTAGACTTGTTGCTAAAGGTTATAAACAAACGCAGACCAAGACTTTTTTTAAACTTATTCACCGGTTGTAAGAACATCATCCATTAGAGTTTTAATTTAATAATTCATCAAATGGATGATAAGACTGCATTTCTTAATGGGAATTTAGAAAAGGAGATTTATATGGACCAACCTGAGGGATTTGTTTCCCTAGGTAATGGGCATAAAGTTTATAGATTAGTTAAATCTTTATATAGTCTTAAACAAGCTCCTAAACAATGGAATGACAAATTTGATAGTGTAATGATTTCTAATGGATATATAATAAATGATGGAGGTAAATGTCTATATACCAAATTTAATAATGAGAATTTTGGTGTTATTGTTTGTCTCTATGTGAATGACTTGCTAATTTTTGGAACCAATATTGATGTTATATATGAGACTAAAAATATGTTATCCACTAAATTTGCTATGAAAGACTTAAGAGAAGCAAATGTTATTCTTAGAATTAATTTCAATTTTTTTTAATGAGTATATGATTTCTCAAGAGCATTATGTGGAGCAAATGCTTAAATGATTTGGACATTATAATATTAATCATGTTAGTACTCCTTACGACTTTTGTTTGCATTTAAAAAAGCTTGAGGGGTCGTGTCTATCTCATTATGAGTATACCCAAATTATAGGTTACTTAATGTATTTTATGAACAGCACAAGACCTGACATAGCTTATGCAGGTAATAGACTCAGCAATTACACTTATAATACTAATGGGTTAAATGCAAATATGACTCCTGAACAATAGGGTTTTTGGGTATTGAGCTCTTTTTTTTTGTCAACGTAAATCGAGCCTTATTTCTATTTAAAAATTTGGATAGTGCACCCCCCAAGTGCCACATATGCATTGACTGCCCATGTGGAGCACACGTGGCACCTGTGACGTGGCATGTTCAGCGAAATAAGGGGAGAAAATCACTTCTAGCATAACTTGAACCCACAACCTCAAAATTAAAACTTGGACCATAAGACCACCTGAGAACTACGGATCAGGCTACTAAATTTACCCAAGAAATAGATCATATACTAAACAAACTGATTTCACATTAAAACTAAATTGTGTTAAGATTAAAATAAAATCAAACTAAATTGCAATAAATTATATTAAAATTATTGTTGACTTAATTACTTAAAAAATCATTCAACTTACACATTTTTTTTAGTTTCACTTGCAAACTTTTTTATTTTATAAAATAACTTTTGAATTTTAATAATGTGTGTAGAAAACAGTTTTACTATTATTGTTTATTTGTTTTGCTCATTTTATTTTGATCATTTAAAAAATATTTATAAAAAAATACCTTTTAATTACTAAAAAAATTACATCACTATATGTATATACATATAAATACATAGAAAATATATTTTGTCATTAATTTAAAATAAAATATATAAAACTAAAATTATGTAAAAAAATAAAATAAATATTTATTAAAATATAATCTATCCCTATTCATCATCTCCATCCTCAAAATCAATTTTCACCCCCTTATTCGACTTATCACCATCATCAAAATCAATTTCCCCTAGTCTTCTATCAATCTCTCTCTTTTCACCGAAGCCACATCCTTCAAATTTTCGGCTATAATTAACTTCGTCTTTTAAATTTGTTCCAAATATGTTCATCGTCATCAGTTTACAATGATGGTTGCTCTTAATTTTGCAGCGGCGATGGTGATATATTGTACTCAATTTGCAACGGTGGTAGTGATTGTACTCGATTTGTAGGATCTCTTCGGAGAGGTTGAACCGTTAGTGCTGAGTGGGTAGTGGTAATTTCCACCCAGGAGCACCGCCGCAACGGTCTAGCTTACTGAAAATAGACGGGATTTTTGTACTTAAGCCCCATCGTTGTTTAACCTAAAAAAAGTAGTTCTTACGCTTGAGAGCTCTTCTTCATCAGTTGTTCAAGCCTTCAAAGCAACTTGGATTGGTTTTAAGCTAAAGAACAAGAAGACTTATCAAGCTTGGATTGCTACATTGGGAAGGGAGTTTATGTGGTTGAAGCTTATGTTTTAGGAAGTTTCAACCCTTTAGTTATCTTCATTTTGTGTAATTATCATTACTCGGTTTTAATTGAATATCTCTCTTTTTGATGGGTATGGATTGAAAATGAATGGTTATCATGCTTTGTTCTTCATGTATGGTTTATGTACTTTGTATGTAATGTGGTGTTGTTTATGATATTGAAAAATGGATTAAATAACTTGACCTAAAGCATGATAGCACTTGTAGGAATCTTTATCTTTGGATGAAGTGCCTAACTTGTATCTCGGATAGGAATATACCGGGGTACCTTGTGTAGCCTTGTTGAGAATTGCTTTTATCGCCGTCTTGCTAAGTTAGGCTCACATAGGAATATCGTGAACTATTTAGTAGGGTGTGAATCATTTAACTATCGAAAGAGGTTTTTGGTTGCTTATATTCGCAGTTTATCATTCGTTCGATTTTAGCATTGAAAAGAGGGGTGTGAGGTTTAAATGAGGTAGTGAGTGAAGTTGTGATCTTAGCTCGTTTAATTCTAATCCTTGTTGCCAAGTTTTATTTAGTTTAAGAATCTGTGTTAACAAACATCACCATCTTTAATCATAGTTTAAATCGGATTAGATTGTATTAAGTTTAATATTCGGATAACATTAGTATAACTCTCTATGGGATCGACTTAGACATACTCTTTACTACTTGAAGGTCGTGTATACTTGTATGTAAATATCAATCATGAAAACGACCGTCAATAAGCAAATGGGATTGCTTTTTTTTTTTTGGTTTAGTTTACAAGACTAAGGAAGGGGCTAGGGCTTTAGTAATTGAACCAATTAAGAATATAAATACTGGAAATTATGAATTGTCAAACAAATTATTTAGGAAATTGATGGTAATGAACATGGTTGGGGGTATTACTGAGGACGGCGTGGGGCAAATGGTATGATTTATTGCAATTTAGTTTGATTTAGTCGTAGTTGTTAAATCGTGAATCGTATCATATATAAAAAATTCCTATATCGTGTATCATATCGTGAATCGTATCGTAAGATATGAAAACAAAATAAAAATGTAGTAATATATATTTAAACATATAAAACACAAACTTGACTATATATAAAAGTAGTCAAGTAAATATTATTATAGATTAAAAATAAATTTTAAAATTAAATAGTAGCCAAAATACTCTAAATTAATTTATTAGATATTTATTTCAATAATCTTTATAGAGTAACAAGAAAAAATTAATAAAAATTTAAATTCACCTTTAATTTATAAAATAAAATAGAATAATTCAAATTAACAAGTGAAGATTTATATATCTCCTTATAGAAAGTGACATGAAAAAAATAGAATTCACCTTTAATTTATAAAATAAAATAGAATAATTCAAATTAACAATTGAAGATTTATATATCTCCTTATAGAAAGTGACATGAAAAAAATAGAATGATATTTTCAATTATATATAATACTCTAAAAACTAATTAAAAACTTATGAAGCGATATAGAATATGTTTGTGTTAAAAAATCTCTTTAATTGAAATATTAAAAGCCTTAAAAGTTTTGTTTTGTCTTTTGGATCTATATGAAAAAAATTTCAAGTTGGTTGCTTTTAAAAAGTATCATACATTGTATCGTATCGTAAAAATTGTATCGAGTCGTAATTGAATTGTATTTGAATCGTAAGATACGATATCGTTTTAAATTCACCTTGCGATACGTATCGAATTGTCTCTGTATCGTATCGTATTGTAAGATACGTATCGCGTATTGTGTATCGTAAGATTCTGACGACTATGTATTTAGTTTTAGTGTTAATACAAATTAGTTTTAACAGATGGAATCTGCTTCATAGATTCAAAAGCTTTTGACTTTTTCTCTTTGCTTTTCATTCTCATCATCACCGTCTTCATCATCATCATTAATAGGCGGCCTGAATTGATCAACCCTTTTGGGATTTGAAGGAATTTTTGGGTCTGGGTTTTAGGTCTTTGGCTGCGGGGGGACAGAGAATAAAGAGGAGGGTATGGGTTTGCTGGAGGAAGGAGAGGATTCTTGGGGAATTGAAGAAGTAGAGGAGGATGTCGGAAGAGGAAGAGAGAGGAAGAAGGACGTATTCTACTGGGGAAATCAGTTTGTTTTGTATATGATGTATTTCTTAGGTAATTTAGTAGCTAGGCCTATGGTGCTCGGGTGGTCCTATGGTCCAAGTTTCAATTTTGAGGTTGTGGGTTCGAGTCATGCTAGACGCAATTTTTTCTACTTATTTAGCTGAACATGCCACATCACAGGTGCCACATGTAGCACACGGGGATTCAATATTCAAATTTTTAAGTAGTTACGTATTTACCTTAGGAGGAACAGTTTCATGGAAGTCTTTTAAACAGACTTATACAACTCACTCAACTATGGATTTTGAGTTTATTGCCTTAGAGAATGTAGGTTCTGAAGCAGAGTGGCTTAAAAAACTTTTGGGGAATATCCCCTTGTGGACGAGATCAGTTCCATCTGTCTTTGCATTGTGATTGCCAAGCTGCTATAGGCAGAGCTAAGAATAAGAGCTATAATGGCAAGAATAGGCATATACGTTTAAGATATAATATTGTGATACAACTGTTATCTGATGGGATTATATCCCTTAACTTTGCTAGGTCAGAGATAAATATTGTGGATCCTCTGACAAAGCCACTAAGCAAGAGGCTAGTGAGCAGAACATCGAGGGGGATTGGATTACAGCCTATTACAGAGATCAATAGTGATGGTAACCCAACCTATGTGAATGGTAATGTTAGGAAATAGGTTCATATGGGTAACACTAGTTGATTGTTGAGGCAATATCCACTTTATACATATTTGAGTTCATCCCTACAATGTAGGATAGTGTAATTCTATTGTGCTAAATGCTGAGTTATATACTCTTAATGTTTTTCATAGTCTTGTTGGGTGATGTGTCTAACTGTAGAATACATTTGATTAAAACACCTATATGAGTACTGAGATGGGGCCGCCTCTTATGAAAATAAGGCAGATTTTCTAGAACGCTCATGAATTCCAGGAATGACGTAACGCCAAAATATGTCAAATCACGTAGAACAACTATAATTAAAGTTTATAATATGAGTAATATGATTACTGATTCATAATAAGGAAGAATGTTCATAGAAATTTTTTAATTTCATCAAATTTCTTTAAATCAAGTCCTATTTACTCTAGAAACTGCTCTAGCTGGATCTCCTTGTGGATATAACCATTCATGATACCAATGCATTTTTTCTAGAATTTTTTTCAATTGTGTGGGGAAAAAAATCTGCACGTAAATTACTCTCTAATTCTAAACAAATCTAGCACGGAAAACCCACGTAAACATATCTTAACCACCACAAATCCCAACAATATAACCTCAAAAACACTAAAAACCCAAATCGTGGAGTATCTTCCATTGACCCAAAATCAAACTAGTTAGCAGCTACATTCAAAGAAATAAGAACCCACTGCTCAAAATGTGCAACAGTAAATGGTTTCCAGTGATATGGCTATTCTATTAATGGTTCCACAACATGTGCCAGGTGGCAATATAAAATTTGTTATTATTTAATGCTGTTTTTTTTTATTTATTCTAAAAGATTAAAGAGGCGAATTACACTAACCAAGATAAAAGGGTTAATCCTTTATCATAAAACATAAAATTTGGCCAACGAAGCATAAAGAAAAATGATATATATTGTTAATATTTTATAATTGCTAATTAAGTGAATAAATATTAAGAATAATTTTTTTAGAGAGATGTTTAATAGGTGAGACCCTCTTATAATTATATCCAATTCATATATTAATAAGTTTCATAATTATAATTTAGTACAAATTTATTACAACACATAACATGATTCAAGCATGAAACTAATGTTGCAACCTACTTTTTCTTCCTTCGCCAAAATTTTCTTGCCACCATATTGAATTTTGTTGCAACCGCCGCCAACAAATCAGCAGCTACACTTTCTTCCTTCGCCAAATTTTTCTTGCCACCATATTGAATTTTGTTGCAACCGCCGCCAACAAATCTGCAGCCACCTACCGTCACCATCACCCATCATTCGCACCACCACCAATTAACAACTAGATTTACACCACCACAACAATTGGATTAAGATCCCAGCCATTACTTTTATCTTTCAATTTCTTTAACTAAATATTTATCAACACAAATATTACTGTAAGTAACATTACCAATAATACAATAATTTACAACGAATTTTATTATGTCGCTAATTATTTATGATAAATTTTATTATATTTTTTTTATAATATTTTTGCTGTGGAATGTGTACTATATTTATTTTAGAGAAAAGTTGTAATGGAGAATTTTCTAATCTACCAACAATTAGATTCACACCATCGCCAACACCTAACAAACCCAGATTTAAATCTATGCCACTCCACCATCACCTACCACAAGCATCACTACTATAACTCACCATTCCTCGTACCATCGTCCCACACCATCACTCACCACCACCATCGCACCCAATCACTCGCCACCTACGTCATGTATCATTACATGAAGAAATTGGAGGTGAGAGAAAGGTGGAAGAAGGCGGAGAGCGAAAAATAAGCAGAAGTGTTTATAGATAAGCCACGTGTCAATTTTTGATTCGACTGTGAGTTTTGATAGTGAAATAGTTCGTTTGCTGATAATTTGTTCATGACAAAACTACAACATTCTCTTTTGGATCTTGTTTTGTGTACGTAGTTGCAAATTACAAATAACATTTAGCTTTTAGAATTGACAACCTCATTTAAAATAAGTTGAATTACATAAATGTCCTTCTCTTCTAGGTTGCAATTGAATTTTAAAGCGACCTCTTAATTGACAAAACTAACACTTTTATCTTCTAAGTTAACATTTTGGTTCATGTCTGTTTCTTGTATTGATTTTTCTCTAAATTTAAGTCATGTGCAATACATGTGTTTTTTAATGAAATTATATTTGTCTTTTATCATTTAAATATCTCTCTAGAATTCATGAAACTCACATTCAGAGTCACGTGACTTTCATGTGCCTTGAGTATATATTTTATTGTTAAAATACAAATATAGCCTAATTTAAACAGACGTGCATTGTATATGAATCCGTTTTTCTTTTTAAAAAAATTAGCATAAAATACAGCAGTGATGATATATATACATATAGAATAATTTTTAGCAAGAAACTTCATATTAATTCCAGCACAAGGGAGATATACATCTCTTTTATTATAACAAATAGATAAACATAACACACTTATTTAAGCACATAAATGCATAAATAAGAAGAAGGGAAAACACTGGAAAACATACGAATAAATTAAAAGGGATTGGCTTTGGCCTTTATTTAGCTAGCTACCTTTTAATTTATTTTAAACATATATAATTTTTATTTAAGAAACTTGATATTGGCTGAAACTCCCCCGCAGCCGACCTCGAGCTGGCCCGTACAACTGATGATATCAATTGCTTTTTTACCCACGCAGACATAAATCTCAGACAGTAGAACCTGGTTAGCGTTATTGTTTTTGCAAACAACTACTGGATTAAGCTTTTTTTTCCCCGCAACTGCGTTGATTATGTCTTGAACGTTATGGTTCTTGTCGTCTGGAACAATTCCTGCATATATTTTAAATATATATGTCACGTCAATTCAAAATCAATAAAACGATTTAATTTTTGTCTTCTTATATATTTCTATTGATTCCTCCAATCATGTGACTTTTTCCTTCTTTTCAAAAAAAATAAAAATACTCCATCTTAACTAGTACCATGTATCTCATAATTAAATACTTCCCCCGTCTTTAAAAGGATGGCCAAATTTATAATTTTTTTTGTACTCAAAATGATAATCAAAATACATAAAATAAAAAATAAATATGTTATTTTATAAGATTCACTAGTGTATATATATATATATATATATATATATATATATATATATATATATAAAAGACTCATTACTTTATTTAACTTTGTCGGACTACTAGGAATAAATTTAAAAAATTTATACTCTCTTTATTATTTTTATTTTTATTTTTTTTTGTTTACAAAATATACTTTAGTTATCCATTTAACGATTGGGATTTGGTTATGGTGAAATTGAAAATCAACTTCACCATAGTAAGTTGTAAGGTTTTTTATTACATTAAATGTGTATTGGTGATAACGTAATAAAAAACCTTATAATTTACTATGGTGAAGTTGATTAGCCGAATCCGATAAAGTACTTGATTGTTGTACGATATTAATAATTAATTAGAACTTATGTAAACAGGAAATAATTCAATGTAATGATATAATTAACTACTACATTACACTCTTAAATTTTTGTCTCAAATACTTCTTTCATTTTTTAGTTGATATTTTAGGAAAAAACATAAATATTGAAAAATATAATTAATGTTTTGTCTAATTGGCCAAAATAATTATAAAATCTCAATAATATCCTTTTAAAATTCATTAAAAAAAGATAAAAGAGAAACAAGTTAGTTAATTATATATACTTTTGTCCGTAACACTGTGTTTGTGAGTTTTATAATGGACGGAAAAAAGATTTCTTTTTGTTCATGTCTTTTGTTTGTCAATTTTTTAAGATATATATATATATATATATATATATATATATAAACCTGACCACTTTAATTTTTTTGTCAATGTCTTCGGTCCAAAAATGGACGGAATTGAACAAAAAATTAAAAGCTGCAAATATTTTGTAGCTTCTATATTACCCTTTATACACAAATAAAAGAAGATTTAATAGTAAAATGGTAATCTTTATTTTAAAATTAAGTTTATGAAAAAAAATTATAAACTCCCAAATAACACAAAAGAAGACTTATAAGTGTTTTTTTTTTTTTTCATATTCAAAACTCACAAATGTAATGTAAAAGTTTCTCTTTTTTCTTATCAAATTACTTGAAAAAGTTTTATCTAATCCCCTAAACACACACACCATCTATGCTCGGCTATATATTTTAATTAAGCTAAGAATAAAAAAGAAATTAAAATGACTGGGAATGTTAATTTTTGATTTACCTGCTTTTTGAAGTGTGGATGTTAATTTGAGCTTATTCCAAGCAGTATATGACCTTTGAAAATAATTAGTCTGAGACAGAAGAATTTGAGTCGGATACTTCTTATATTCAGAACACGAGCCATGCTTATCCCACTCTCTCTTCCAGAAGTCCTCATTTCGACCTTTATCATAAGTAGGCCATGCATTATCTAGAGCCGCCCGGATGTCTTTCACCTGCATGTACATATTTTACATTAAGATTTAAGGTATAATATGCTGATATATAGTATACATGTATATGTATAGAATTTGGAAACTTACATTGTTAACGTTAAACGCTGATGCATTTCGACAATTAATTATAGAGTTTTTGTTGATGTCATAGGGCCAAAGGCCATGAATAGTAAACTCTGGCTTTATTTTGGCTGGATCACAAAGTCTAGGGCTTAGGCTGCAAAATGCTGGGGGCCATAGGAGCGCTAGACGGTATCCGTCCACAGCCACTTGAGCATCACCTTCCCAAAAGCAAAGGCTCAAACTCAGTGAAATTATCAGAATTATAAGTATAGTGGATTTTGGATCAGGTGACATGATTTTGATTGTGTTCAATACTTAAAGGTACTGATCATGGTCAAGTATCAAGATAAGAACGAGTATTTATAAGGACAAGCTAGGCATGCTTGTTCCCCCCTCCACAGTGACGAAGTCAGGATTTTTTTCAGTGAGATCAAAAATTATTATTAAATTATAAATAATTTAACGAAATTTTAGGGTAGTGCCCTTGAGCAAAAAAATTTTTTAGTACTTTTATATTTTCGGGTCATATATATATATATATATATATATATATAATAATTTATAACATATGTTATATATACATTATATTAACCCATATTAGACATTTCTAATTACAATTGTTCATAAATAATTAATTCTTTAATTGTTTTGAAAAATAATGTAAATTAGATTATTATTTAATTTAAAAATATTATAGTGAGAGAGATACATATATTTAGGGGATATGGGTTATATGAGATTAAAATTTGATTGATAAAATTATAAATTTTCAATTTGATCCGTATGATAAAAAATTTAAAAAATTTGAGTAGGGTCAATTTATATGTAATACTTTAAAATTAAAAAAAATTATCCTATATTATAAAATAATTATTTTTTCTAATAAAATCAATTGACGCTACACCTTACAAGATAGCTTCGTCTAAGACCGTATCAAGATAAGATTGGATATGGGGACAAGCTAGGCATGCATGCATGAGCACGTTGGCCCCCCAAAATTTGTTTAGGACCGTTATATATATGTATAAGTCTCAATGTGTACCTTCACACCTTGTCAATAAATCAGTATATAAGGTTATTAAAAATTGAAATCGCTCAACATTTTGGTCTGATTTAACTTTAAAAAACCTATTTTTAATTGAATATGTCAAAATTCGATTTAAATCAGCTAACCACCCATCGAATCGGTAGTTCAATCGGTAAAATCGATTAAGTTGACCAGTAAATCGGATTTAAAGTATTTTTTAAATATTTTTTATATAAATATTTTTTAAAATAAAATATTTATTAGTAATATTGTAATATAATTTCACTATATTTTAGCTTATAAAAAATTAAAAATTTTAAAATTTTATTAATTATTAATAATATATATTTTTATATATTTATGACGTTATCGGTTTAATAACAATTTAATCACTAATTAAACCAATAATTTATTTATTCGATACTTTTTTTTTTATTCGATAACCAATCCGGTTTGAAAATATTGCCGAATTGTAACCATCACAGGGACCAGGCGGCAAGGAACATTTATGACCGACTATGAAACGTGCGTTTTGATTACAATGACTCCAAAAATTGTAACTTAAAATTTGGCTATTACTGTTGGCTCAACCCGAAGACATTTTGTTAGCATCTTCATTGTGGTCCAGCCCAGCCAAGCCCATTTATGAGTGGATTAGATTTGTTTATGTTCCGTTTAGATTGACAAAAAAAAAAAGAATGTAATGAATTTTAACATATTTTAACTGAATGTTTGATGATTGACAGGGGTGAGTGATATAATATGAAAATAAAATTATCATATATATTCATTTAATTGAAATGTATTTTATTCTACCATCTCCCTATAAAATACAAATTAAGTGGATGAAATAAAATTTCATTTTATTGAAATGTTTTATCCTCCGAAATTATCTTTAAATATACTATTTTTTATTTTTATTTTTTCTTCATTTCATTCCCCGAGTCTAGACGTAGCATTAGTGAGTGTGTAAATTTTAAACAAATTAAATATATTCGATATTCTCGTTCGTTTTATAACAATTATTAATTTATTTTAAATACAACTTATTATAAATATTGCGTTTGTGACTCATGATCAAATGGAACGTAATAAAAATTGTGCGTTGCGTTGATCTAACCGTAAATTTAAAGATTTAAAGGCACCAAACGGTTAACACTCGATACGCACCAACTATTAGTAGCCGAAAAGATCATATGTATATATATTTGAATCTATAGTCGCAACGTGTTTATATGAAATTTTGAATCAATTAAGTAGATCCATAACCGATGATAAAACAAGAATTCTTCTAATTCCTATAAATTGTTAATTAAACCCTAGAAATAAGTTAACAAAATCGTCCAAAAGTACAAAAAGGGAATAAAGAAAAACTTGGATAAAATCGAATAGAAAAAATTGGCGAATGCTGTGGTGAAATATTGAAACTTGAAAATAAAAATAATATATATTTGATTAATTGTTATCTAAGTATATAAACTTGCAAATTGTAGCATAACCTCACCCCTTTGGCGATGGTGATAAAAACTGCCACCAACGGCGGCTTGCCATGTGACACTATACTAAACCTTGTTTAGTGATACTGCATTATTCACATATATAGGTAAATTAATGTTCATAATTATCTTGTATTTATCTAAAAATAAATACAAACTAGGTCTAATAGAGCACGCCAACACTATATATATATAAAGAGATGGGACGTACAACTTACACGATTCCTTCTTTAGCTATTGAGCATCCTCTCTCTTGCTTTCTTACTTAAGTCCTTCTGATTTAAATTTGATCAAATTAAACCCTAGTTCTCACGTCACTATTGATAAGCTCATAATTCAAACATTTTATTATCCCTAATTTTGTTCATCTATTATGTTAATTTATCTAATTAATATGTTTTACTTTATTTATAGGATTTAATATTTTGTTGCAATAAACTCAAATTCTTGATAATCAAGCAATATTTAATACTCCAATTCATGAAAGTAAACGGTTAATAAGATTGTTACAATGAAAAAGAAAAATGTGGAACAATCTTAGTGTACAAATCAAATCCAATAGAAAGAAAGGAAAGTTCATCTAGAAAATCTTTTTGTAAGAAGTCTTTGATTGTCACTAGGAAGTTGATTCCTACTATGAAATTAAATCAAGACTTATATCTATAAATAGAGGAGTACCAAGGTACAATTATGTATTAGATTAATTTTATTATTAGTTTTAACTTTTTAGGTTAGGAGTAGGAGTAAAATTAAATTATTTTTTCATTGCACGCACGTTGAAGGATCTTAATAAAGGGAGTTTTCTTCTTCTTCTTCTTCTTCTTTTTCTTTATTTTTGTTATCTTATTTATTTTATTTCTAACTAATTTTTTAGATTTAGGTTGAAGATGAAATTAAGTAATTATTCATGATAATATTTTTCATCTTTTCTATTATTTGTGCTTTAATGTTTAATTGTTTTCACCATCATGTTTCAATATTAACATACCTTCATTTTATAGTTCTTATGTGATTTTAAATTAATGAAGATATTTTGATGGATTATTGTTAAGATATAAGTTTTTCATAACCTATACTTGCTCGAAAAAGTTTTGATGGATTGTAGTTAACTCTTAAATTTTCAAATCAATTATAAAATTACTAAATTAAAAGGAAGGAAAATCAAAAACAAGTTAATTTTTATTTGAACTTTGATCTATTTATTTTTTGAATTATGTATACCAAATCAGTGATATAATTTGAATTATAAAAATAGAATTGAAGAGATTGAATTATTTCTTATGTTTATTATTTAGTAAATTCAATTTGACTTTATAGATTGCTTTCTTATTATTAGTTTTTATATTCTAATTAGTTTAATTGTAGTTAATCAATTCTCAATCTTTATTTTTAATTCTTGTAAAATACGTATTAAGAATACGTTAAAATTAATCTACTCTCTGTAAGTTCAACATGTATTTGCTAAGTTTAGAATAGACGTTGTGAACTTGCAGTTGTAAATTTTTATCACATCAACTATTTGACAATACTTTAAAAAATTCTAAATATCAAGCACAAATTTATAATATAGTGTATTAGATGATTAAAATTGCTTCCATAATTTCTTACATATTATCTATTTATTTATCCTTTTTCCTATTATTTTTTTCCTCAAAATTTTCAAGTTCCAAGCTTGCTGTAATCAGAAAGGATATCGGTGCTGAGGTGTTAGGATATATACAAGTACAATAAATTTACAAACACAACTTTCAAATGCAAACTCAAGCTCCTATTTCATCATTAAAAAATAGGACTTTACACAAAAATCTGTATCATGATCCATTTTTTAATGATGAGATGAGATTTTGTGTTTGAATTTGCGTTTAAAATTTGTGTATGTAAAATTGTCTTTTTTAATAACCTTCATGTCAGTAAAAGTAATATATAGTATTTGTCATGTTACGTAGCCTTCTCGTCAATTATGATAACATTTATGTCAAATTACGTGACATAAACAATAATTTCTTATATCCAACTCTATATCTGTAATTAATATGTCAAAATGAGTAACACTTATGTCATTTTTAATAACCTTCATGATAATAAAATTAATATTACTTTTAAAATATGTAATCTCTTTGTCAAACCATGTAACCATCTCCCCAATTATGGTAATATTTTTAAACTTAAAATTTAGATGAATTTATTTAGTTAATGTTAATATAATTTTGAATATCATAAATTATCTACAAAGTACTAGTAGTTATAAGATTTATTATTTTAAAAATTTAAATAAATCGTTTCAAATTTAAATTTAAAATTGTATTGAATTGATTTTTAGAAAATCAATAGTGATCTTATAATTCGGAAATTAGTGAGTATTAATAATAAATATTTTTTTTATATCTAAATTTACGTATGTGTAATCAATATATCAAAATGAGTAATCTCTATGTTATTTTTTAGTAACTTTCATGTCTATAAAAGTAATATTATTGCCAAAACTCAAAATCTCTTTGGCAAATCACGTAATCGTTTCCTCAATTATGATAATACATATTTCAAATTATGTAATACTAACAACATTTTCTTAATCCAAATTTACGTATGTATCATCATTATGTTAAAATAAATAACATTTATGTTAATTTTAGTAGCATTCAAGTTAATAAAAGTAACATTATTTTTAAAATATGTAATTTTTTTGTCAAATCATTTAATTTTCTCCTCAGTTATGGTAAAACTTATGTCAAATTACGTGTAACAATATGTCAAAATAATTTTATATATATGTAACGATATGTCAAAATAAGTAACGGGTATGACATTTGTAACAACCTTTATGTTGATTAAAGTAATATTACTTTCAAAGTATACAATCTCTTTGTCACATCATGTAATTGCTTCCTCAATTATGATAACACATATGTCAGATTATGCAATATTATAAACAATTTTTTGCATCTAATTTGTTTATTTAAGTCAACAATTTACAAATTTTATTTAAAATTATTTAAATAGCACAACGTAAAGATTATTCATTTAATAAAAATATTATTAAAAATGTAAAACCACTTGTAATTGTTTTTTTTAATATTTTATTTACCTTACACTTATTTAGGCTTGACATACAAACATACACTTATTTAACTTTTAGGCTTATTTAGGCTTGACATAGTTACCAAAAAAATTGTTTAACTTTTGTCGAGTTATCAAAAATTATACAAATTATTTTCTAAAATTAATAACATTAAACTTTTAAACAAATATCAAAATTGCTCAAAATTTGACCACGGCTCCAATTATAGTTACGCAAGGAGTGATATGACATCAAACGTGACATTTAATGTATAAATTAGTGCTAATGTGTGGTATCCAATGTGTAATAAATTATTAAATTAAAAAGAAAACTCTATTTATTTTTTAAAAAAGGGGATGAAATTAATTTTTTACTCTCTCTCTATTTTACAAAAAAAATCCACTTAATTTTTATCAAAGTCAATTTCTAAAATCTTCTTATTTAAAATTAGTATTTATTTTGATTAATGTAATAATAATTACTGTAAACTAATTATAAAATAAGACTAACTACAAAATTTACAATATAGTACCAATAATATGTTGCATATTTACAATATAGTACAGATGAATTACAGATTTGTCATTCTACGGTAACACTTCAATTATCGAAGCGAGTAGACTTTTTATTAGTGTCGATCGTGTTTCTTAAGTTGATTTTTCTTTTTAAAATTTCGTATCACGTGTTAATCAGGTGTTTTTTTGATGAAATTATTGTTGTCGGGTGTGAAGTAACTCAACTCTTATGACCAACACATAAATTAAGTGTTTTATAGTTAAATATTTAAAGCATTCTCTCATTAAATATATTCATGATTAATACGTGACATAAAATTAAAAAATAAAATTAAAGGGACAGATCTAATTCTTCAAATAAAAATATTGTTATATTAATTTAATTATTTTATGTGATTTGACAAGACGTGACCAGTTTACGATTTTTTGTTGGAGTCGTGGTCCATTTGTCCCACAGTAAGACAAATTATTGACAATAATATATAATTCAGCGGATATTATTCAGTATATGATCAATTTTGATGCCGCATTGTAATAGAAGACATAAGAGTAGAAATTATATATATATATATATATATATATATATATATATATATATACACGCACATTATTCATGTTTCTCTTTATAACGTATCCGGGTTTTCATATGGATAGTCTGTGTAAAAAGGCAGAGGAGAACCGGAAGAACGAGGATTCATCATCTTTTTCTTTCGGGAACCCATGAAGATGAAACAGTAAAATACTTTTAAAAAAATAAAATTTTATTTAAAAGATTATTATTAACTTTTGAAAGTTATATTTTAAAACTCAAAATTTAAAAGATTTATTAAAAATTGAATGCCTAATTTTAATTTTTTAAGTCAAATTGATTATTTTTAAAATTGATAATTAAACATATATAAATATATTTTAAAAATTATAAAAATTGAGATTACCAGTAAATTGTAGATACTTTCTTTTAGTTATAATTTCTTTACCTATATTTTGGCAAAAATAGTATAAAAATTAATGGTCAATTTGACTTTAAAAAAGTCAAAACTAAACATTTAATTTAATACAGAGGAAGTAATTAGTACTAATGTTTTATTAGAAAACGAATTTAAAGTATACTTCTTAAATAACATATCTTTCTTAAATATCATACATTTATTAAAATTACGTCGTTTTAAAAATTCTTTTAAAAAACAAGTTTAATATTAAAAGAGAATGATCCCACTCGTTTTCATTTTATTTACAAAAATGCCACCCGTGACCCCACTTGTTTTTTAAAGGAATCTCCAAAACAACGCAGTGTTAATAAATGCATGCTATTTAAGAGAAATATGTTATTTAAGATATATACTTTAGATCCGTCCTTTACTTTATTAGACAGTTTACAGTACGCATTGAATAAAATTAAATGGATATATCAATTTTATTTTTGTTGGATAAAATAAAAATTTTCGGTCTTGCAACTAAGCTGGATGTATCAATTTGAGTTTAAAAATATTTTAAATTAATTTTAAAAAATTAATAATGATTTTATAGTTTAAAACAGTAGGACTATAAAATCATTACCATTTCTTTAATTTCATCACTTTATAAAAATATGATATGTGACTTTATAACATTATCCTACAACATTCCAAATCCCCGTGCTCGAGTTTTTCCAGAAAAATGTCAAACCAAGGTGGTGGTGGTGGCAGTTGGGGCGGCTAAGACCAAGTCTTTATCTAAATTATAAGATGAGCCCGAGTACTCAGATATGCGGAAAAGAGAGAAAATCAAAATTTGGAGTTAATAAAAATTAAAAACAATATCAATCAGAACCATATGGGGCCTATGGGCACCGAAGAGAAAAAGACATGTCACTCACAGGTACAGCCTTTTCGATAAATTATTAGCTGGTCTTAGACAGAGTTAATTAGTGTGCCACTCCAATCATATATTATTATTTGTATAAAATTTACGCAAATCTCAGCAGACGAGTGGGTTCAAATATAAAATTTACCAAAACTTCGTACAAATGACAACATGTGATTGATGAAAAATATCACCTGACCCTGCCTACATCAGAGTTCTGAATAATTACTCGCCCTCTTCATTACAAAACAGGAAAAAAAGAAAAAAAAAGAAGAGAGATATAGAACAGCAACAAACTTCAAATGTAAAAAAGCATTCAGAATGACACCTTATTGAAACTGCTCTTTGAAATCGAGATATAAAGGGGGGGGGGGGGGGGGGGGGGGGGGGGTAAAAAAGTGAGAGGTACTGCTCTTTCAAATTAATAGATTCCAGATAATATAGATAATATACTTGAGCTTTAAAAGGAAAAGTATTCCCAAATAATTTTTCATTGAAAATATTTTCAAGTCTTCTTTCAACAATTTCTAAACAAGCGAATTCAAACGCTTTTCACATTATTTCAATAATCACAATAACTTGAATAATCCAAATAAGTATCGAAAGCAAATCCAAAAGGCCTCTGCTACATGTTATATATCCACAAAAGAAAATGACCTGCCTGTTCTGGCACGACTGCCATCCGGCATTGACCTAGTATTAATCTGGCTCAGAAAATACTACGCATTGTAGAGCAAGAAGATCAAATGCACTATTATCTGGAAAGAAATTTAGGCACCTATAACTTTCCAAGTCCTACTACTTATGACAATTCGGTCGGCCTTTTCCCACAAAACTAATGCTTTTTCAGCAATTATTATTGAGAAAAATGATACAATATTCTATTACCGTATAGAAACTAAATTAAGCTGATTTCTTGCAGTAATTCTCAAGCCACTCCATTGTAACACTTTTTGGCCTCTCAAGGGGCAACCCGAGTGCTCGGTCCCATATCAGCTGTTAAATAAAAAAGAGGAGCAGATAAGGTTTAACTAAACCATGATAAATCAATTTAACAAGAGTATAATGACATTGCATAATATACCTGAGAACAAATACCCATAGACCTTGATACTCCAAAGAGGACGGTGTAGTATCTGACAAAAGTTCCGATATCGTTAGCATTTTCATAGTAGGAAGAATTTTAGCCCGGAAAAAAAAAGTGGTACCAGTAGAAACTTCCTACCTTGCCTCTGTCAAACCAAAATGATTCAGCAACACCCCACTGTGTGCATCAACATTGGGCCAAGGGTTCTTCACCTAATAGCATAAAAAAATCCAAATTAATGATTATGCTTTCTCAATATTTGAGGCTATGAAAAGTGAATAAGAACGTAATTTTGATAAACAGAACAATAATATATTTGCTGCCTTGATACTTGAAAATCTAAACCATGAAAAGAATTGCACTCAAGTTTCAATGAGATTTCATCAAACAGTTTCCAAGTTTTTCCAAAATTATCATTATACTTTTATGATACAACCAACCCGAAGTAACTATTCCTTTCAATGATGGTACATAAATAATTAAGTTACCTTGCCAAGTTCTGTAAGAATAGGAGGCACCACTTCATAGAGTTTTGAAACCTACAAAAGTAGAAACCAGGTAAAAACATCAAACAAAATGGGAACAACCTGTCATCAAAAAGCACAATGCATATGTCATCTAGGCTTGAAGGGTAAGTTGTAACCAATTGAAAGAGGGGATCATCAGGTAAATGTTTCAATGCAAACTCTCTCTGACATAAGTATCTTGGATCTGTATTACGCAGAACCCCATGTCCAAATCCAGGAACAACCTGCAATTTCAAAGAAATGAAGAGGTATTAGACAGGAAGACTAACTACAACTTTGTTCTTTCTCTCTTACTGCTGGCATCAAACAACGCCGTAGTGAGGTTTGAAAGTTCCGCTCGGTTACTGATGATACAAGGGAGAGCATAAACTAAATAATATATATTACTACAGAGAAAAAAAGTTGAAATGAGAATCAAGCATTGAGGGCAGAATATAAAGATCTACGGTGAAGGATTTTTTATTTTTAGTTTATTAATACACCAAAACAAAAGGGGATGAAACCGGCCAGACACAAAATGTACTAAGAGGTAAGAAGCTCCCATGAAAATCATCACAGAATGGAGTTGAAGAATAAATTACACTCATATACAAGACAGAAAAAAATAATCATCAAGAAAGTACAAAGCAGGGTAGAGAACTGAGGAGCAAAAATCATAATAGAAACAGAGAGTATCTGAATGCTTGGTTCCAGGAAATGAACACCATTTATCGAGATACAAGATTTATTTATAAAAAAAAGAATTGAGTGGAGTCCACATTAAAGTAGGAAGTCAGAAAGCAAAAGTAAACTAGATTTGAAACTGTACAGAAACATTACCATTGAATTTTAAAAAGCCATTGGTATGATTTTTCGCTACTAAGTTGCACCACTTAAGGGAATGCATAATAAAAAGGAAAGTCCATAATGCAACTTCGAAAAGATCATAATTGCAAATCTGAGAGTGAGATTACATTTATTCAGCAAAATTTGATACAATACCTTGCCACTGTTCAATGTTTTCCAAATATATTCTTTCAATTGTTCGGTGGTCGTGTTTTCTCCGCACTCAGCAACCACTGATTTGATCCATAGTAAAACTTCCTGCACCAACAATATGGTGAAAAGACAACAGAAGCAGTGAACATCATCTTGTATTCAGGATATAATAATAAGATCTCAAGTTCAGAACAAATACAGGTCATACATGTTTAACAAGTAAAGGAATAGAAAAATGTGTTAACATATAGAAGAGTAACCATCTATTTCACAATTGTTTGCACTCTTTTTCTGTAAAGACAATGATCACTTTATACCTTCAATCCTGCTGTAGTTACCCTTTTTTCCCTTATAAATTAAGCGGTAATCAGTAATTCATCGAATGTTGCAAAAGAATGAGACAACAGAACTAAGTCCAACAATTGTCTAAACTCTAATGGGTAGTTGAAATAACAGGTTAGCAAATGTCACAGTTCAATTTCATTAAACATTTGGAAAACCTCTTGGGCAAATAATTATCTAAAATTGTGTATTTTCAGCTTCCACCAAAACGAGAATCTAGCACATCATAAGTGCACCCAAGAAAGGACAACCTCACAATCCCAAGCAGCAAAGCCTTTCTGACTTTCTGTTGTAACTTCTGGGATCCTACATTGTGCTGTTATTGAATCTGAACACGTCTATGATAGCAACGCAAAGACAGATACGTTTTGCAGAGTCAATAGGTCATATTTATAAAAATCCTAGCAAGTGTGTGCACAAGTAATATTTGCTAAAATAATATCTATAGATGCAGGAACACCAATTTCAAGTAACTTTAGTATATTCTTTGCCTAGACGGCCAACGGCTGGAAAGAAAAAACAGTGCAAAAAGGATATTATACCTGATTTGCCAAACCATGGAGTGGTCCAGCTAAACCATTTAATGCAGCTGCAAAGGAAAGATATGGATCTGAAAGGGCACTAGCGACCTGAATTAAGCATGAAACCAATTATTAGGTCCTTTTCGAGTTAATGAATTGGTCATATAATGTCTTAATAGAGTCGTAAACAGTTGGACTAAAACATAATTAGGATTTTTAAAAATACTTAATGGAGAAGAAAAAGGTCAAGGATCTGTCATTGCAATATGAGGACAACATGAGGAAGAAGATTACAAATCACTTACAAGATGACCAGTATGAGCACTAACATTTCCACCTTCATGATCACTGCAGTATATTATGAAATAAAAGTCTGCATTAATGATTAAGTGATAGTTTTCCCTCTGTACGTACTTAGAACATTTAGCAAATATTAGAACAAGTTTATAGTCCCACACCACATGCTATTAATACAATAATTAAACTAAGAAGAGCATAAACTCACGTATGGATGGTAATGTAAAGCCTCATAAGCTCTTGCATGTTGGGACTATCAAAACCGAGCATGTGGGCGAAATTTGCACCATAATCTAGGGAGTCATCCTTTGGTACACTTTGCCCCTTCTTGTACATTCTTCAAAATACAAGGAAGAAGTCAATTCAAACATAATCTGTCAGTCAAAACACAATACCACTAAAACACACCAAACGTACATTAGCTACATTTTAGTAAGGTCCACAATCAGCACTGCAAGTTGAAATTTCATTTATTCAGTATGACTCGTGAATGTGTACAAATATTTCATAATTCAAACATGCACACAACCAACACACACAGCATGACCCATCCAAAGCTGTATCAAGAACTGGGTTCAATACTTTCTATACGAAAAAAATGTTGAACTACATTTATTATATATTACCTCCAACCCAACTGGAGTGCATGTTGAAAATCTTGATTTTAGAACCGGCTTCAAGGCATTTGAACAACACATTTAGAGATACTATTTTGCAATACAATTTTTAAAATTATTTTTTAGCATCTTACTCTAGAGTGATGCTTTAATACACACACACACACATGTGTGTGTGTGTGTCACGTCAGCACGTCTTAACATCTGTGTGCCACAAAATCATATGATTTTGAACCAGGAAACTCATACTGAGGTGGAACGAATATATATATATATATATATATATATATATATATACACATGGGGAATGATCCATAGCAAGTAGTTGCTATGGATCAAAAACTGGCATACATCATCATCTATACTATTGAAAATAAGAAAGAACGGTCAGGATTAGAAAACGTCCGCTACTATTAATAGCGAACGTTTAATTTTTTTTAAATGTCCGTTATTAATAATAGCAGAAGTCGATAAGAAAGCCAAATCCTAAAAATCATATCAGAAGGCCATCCACCGCAATTATTACTAGCGAACGATACGTCCGCGGACGGTTTAGTAGTTCGCTACTAATAGTAGCGGACTTAGCAGGTAGCACCTACAAATAAATTTAGTTTAACCCTAAATTATTCTGGAAGCTAATGAAAACAAGATATATTTTTAAGGAATGATCTTTGATATACTTCACCGACCTGCGATATACATAAGCAGCTACAATTGGTACTTGAGCAATCAAAGTAAGAGAGTCCTCATATGTTGGCTCCCAGTACCTGGATGAGAATAAACTCAATAATTTGTATATGGATGAAATGCAGGTTCTCTAATAATTGCTAAGAAGCTAACTAACTTTGACTTGTGGATCCCCTTCTCATATGCCTTCTGAAACTCACTTTGAACCTGAAAGCAAAAAGTACATGTATTGAACCAACTCCAGAAAATGACAAAAGATCAAGCATGCCAAATCAACTGTCACTACTCACTCTATTTTAACATGCTCCCATGAATTGGGTAACATTGGAAACAGAATTAATAGATATGCTTACATCAAGCAATATAAAATCTTGGAAACTATTGAACCACAGAAGAGTGTCAACAGTATTTAAAGAACAAAAGTTGTCATTAATTAATGCAATCGTACAGGTGGCCTTAATTTAGTTCAAAAGAGTAAAAGGTCTACCTAAGATGTCCAAAGGCAAATCATGGTAGCCTAGCTAGAAAGACCGCAACCGGATCCATAAATTTTTGTGTAGATGATTATTAACCATAACAAACCAAACTGACCTAGGTTTCTTCACTGAACTAAACATGGGAATGCACCCTATCAGGAGACTTCAAAGATCATACAGCTGATAATCTCTAGTGCTATTTGCAAGATGGGTCTTCCCCTAAATCACATTTTAATTGTAGCCAAACGTGGAGAGGTTTCTTTAGTATGAGCTTCAGAAGTTCCATTAGTGATCCCGAGTTCCATTAGTGATCCCGAGTTCCATTAGTGATCCGCAACATCAAAGGTTCATTAGCCCTCTTACAATGTTCCAAAAGGCGCTAGGCAGGAGCCGGGAGGCAGGCGGTTGCGGGCGGCCGAGGGGGCCTAGCGCCTACGGGGACTAGGCGAAATTTTTTATTTTAAGCTAATTTTAATATTTTATCTTACATTTATCCAAACAAAACAATCTATAATAAAGATAATAAAGGCATTTGCTTAAAATTTAAACACATTCATATTGCCAATGTCAAAGTTCAAATACAAACATGCAATTATTCAAAATTCAGAGTTCAAACACAAACAAATAATAAAAAATACAAACTAATAGTCCTCATATTCGTATCCTTCTATATCTTTAACTCTTTTTCTCCATATCCCTCCAAGATAATGTTCATATTGGACTCACACTCATACTCCTCATCTTTCTCTTCCTCCGTGTCATCATCAAACAAAAAATATTCTTCATGGAGTTCTCTGACTCTAACATTTTTACTACTTGTCGTAGGCTCAAGCACGTTATCTGTTTCGGATGTTTCACCAACCGCCTCCTAAGCAAGGGCCAAATAACCCTCAACTTCATCGTCCACTCCCACGACGTCGTTTTGTAGCTTAGTTATTAAAATAAAATAAAAACAATTGCAGCCATAATTTATTTGTCTTACCCGCCTAGACCCGTCTAATTTCCTAGAGGGATTTTCTTTTTCGCCTTGGGCCTAGACGAGGTGCTAGGGGGCCTATCACCTAAGCATGGCGGCAGGCGGGGGGCGGGGGGGGGGGGGGGGGGCTAACGCCTAGGCGGAGACTAATCGGACTTAGGCGGGAATTTTTAGAACACTGCCCTCTTATACTAGATAACATAAAAGAGACAATGTACATAAGAGCATAGAAGATATTATTCTAAAATCGACACCTCACAAAGTCACTTATAGATCGGTGTTAAAAGCAAATGCTGTAAAAAAAAATGAAAAATTACAGTGACCAACATTTCCCAATGATCACTACCACACAAGAAATAAGGTAAAACACCAAGTATAACAATGAAGCAATTTTAATCAACCTGAAGAGCCATAACGCCAGTTGCAAACTGAGTCATCGGATGAGCTGTAACAGGCAAAGCATCGATGGTTTTATATACATGATCTGCAAACAAGAAATGTAGCTTACCAATAAATTCACTAGCATGCCTTAATCAAGCTAGCAAAGGAGTTTTATATCAAGTTGACAAAAAACGCACAAAGCCTGATGGTAAGCCCACATTAACATGTCCCAAGATGCAAAGCCCTTTATAAATGGGAAAAAAAATGTATCACTAAACTAGTACAGTAGTACCAATTGCGTTGTTTAATCATTCATTTGAGGAGATGGTTTAAGTCAACCACCTTGGAAGTCTACAAAATGAATTGATATCTCAAACGGAGTATTTTTAATACCAAATGAAAGGAAAAGACTGTTAAAGAAACAGAACATATCAATAGAATTCAACAAAACCCTCAGTGTCAATGGGCTTTGATTCAATTAACAGAAACAATGATATACATTATATAGATAATCCAGCAGGTAATCAAGTTATAAATAGTACAAGATAGATTTGAAAAATATGGAACCTGGTACTGCAGCACGACTTCTCAATTCCTTGGATAATGCATCTACTTGCTCTTTAGTTGGTACCTGTATACAGAAGGGGAGGGGAAGATGAAAGTAAGTTTGTCTGTGAGAACAGATATTTGTTTCTTTAAATTGTATAAATAAAATTGGTACCAAAAAAGAAATCGCAATATACCAAGAAAGAACACCACGATATGGGGGAAAAAACAAAGTGGGCCTTGATAAACCACCAAACCAAAAAATAGAGTGGAAAATTTTCTTAAAAATTAGTACACATGCCCGTATACAAATTAGAAGGTAAGACCAGAACTATAGCCAACACCACTTTATGCATCATACTAAAATTCAATTATAATGCCAAGGATGACGTTTTAGCAATATAAACAATTTCCTCCATTTAATTTCTCTCGGAACAGGATCCAGAATTATATTGTACAGTTAACTCTTAAGCCCTTCATACATAATGACTATCTACCTTTCCAGTCAAGAGAAGCCAGAGGAGACCCTCAGGCAATGGCTCTCCATCAGGCTTTGCTCCTGGTAATAGCTTCTGGCACTCAGGTATAGACAGCCCCCGAAAGCGGATTCCCTGGAAAGAAAAAAAATCTCATTTTTTCCAAAGAGTAGTACTGTGTTTTTGCCTTAGGCGCATCCTCCAAGTAATAAATGAAATCTCAAAGTACAAGTATCTGAACTAGTTAGTTGCCAGTCATGTACCTCCTCTGGGTCAAGTAACGAGGTTTCCCACAGTAGTCCTGTCATGCCTCTCATCCCACCAAGTACCTATGCATATTAACAGGTTACAATTAACAATCTATACCCAAATGTTGAAAAAATATAAATCATCCACTTTTGCATGTATACTAGCAAAGAACAGTTGAATAACAAAAATTTCTTTACCATATCAACAGTAATGTTCCCCAGTTGAACCTTTCCATGTTCTGATTTAAGTTTTTTGAGGCGCTCCTGGAGAAAAAAACCAAATACTGGTTATGAGGTCTGCTCACTAAAACAAAATCTGTTGCTACCTGTCTCACAGAACTGTAAGGGAAAATAATTCAGAATCATATTGGTCATAGCAAAAGGTCTATGACCCCACACGCATCTTAGAGTTTGATCATAGAAGACTATGAAACCTTGGATCTAAAGCTTCAACAGCTTTTTCATAGCATATTATCAATTCAAAAGGGGGAAGGGAGTTGACAAGCTCTTTACTCTAAAAACATATTTTATTCGTAAACCTACATTGAAGATCTGTTCCCAACTCATTTAAATACGCTCTGCATTCACTTAGTGCAATGTGGCCAACTATTCAAATAAAGAGTGCAATGATGCAGAGAGAGAGAGAAAAAAAAGGAAGACAATAGACGCATACATGCAGACATATGTGCTAATTATATTTGATAAATCCATCAAAATCAGAAACTATCATCCTATACAAGTTGAACTGTTGAACCCAATGAAGGCATGAAAAAAGCGACAACCATAATAGACAAAGTTTTCCTAGTATGAACAAGTCTTAGTAAAATGTACCTGCTGCTCTGGAATCAATTCTTGAAGCTGAGAATGAAGATCCTAAATAAAAAGCAAGTACAATATGAGAAGTGATATAAAGAATATATGAAAATATGATAACCCAATTTTTTTTAATAATAACTAAAGAATAATGCTCAGTAATCACAAACTAATATGTTGATTCCTTCGATATTTGACAAAAAAAACAGATGAAAGATTAGCACTGAACCAAATTTTAATTTGTTGAGTATGGATAGGAAGCCACATCAGCTTAAAACTCACTCGACTTGCCTAAGATTTCAAATATCAGAGATACAAAGATATATTATATCAGCAATACCAATAAATTGACTATCTAGCACTTTCACTAGCCCATAATCTGAATATCACGCTGAAAACAACTCATTTAAGTGGACAAAATAATAAGGTGCCTTATTTGGCTTTTTCGACCACTACTATTACCTGCCTAAGACATCTAGCTTATTTTGTTTGCAGGGATGATTATGTGCATTGGATTATAATCCTTTGACATGCCCTTATCTGTGTCTGTTCCCAATGTTATTGTTATTAACCACATTGCAGGGATATATAATCGTACCCCCAAAATAGAAATATCTAAGATCCTCCTCAGTTATTAATCCCCACATAATAATCCTAAACCTATAATCCTATAAAGTAGTCTCTGCAAACAAGCATAGCCCTAGTATGCATAAAAAATAAAATTATTTATCGTCTCCGATACATAATTTAGTATATATTATAAATCCTCTACTAGTTTTAGACATTTAGTTCAGCAGAGTTCCCTTCAACATCACATATATATTCTAACAGTATGCTTTTTATATCTTTGCCACTTATCCACCTTAACGTTGGGTCAGAAATTTTCTTCTAACTTAATAAATTAGCCCAAAAGCCAATTAAAAACAGAAGGAAACATCAAAACAAATACAAGTACATTTTAGATAAAATATGTTATAAATAACATGTACATATATTTGTGTATTTAATAACATACATAAACCAGCAGAAATAGATAGAGATTGTACAAGATCAGAAGAAGTTTGGATTTGAAACCACCGTACGGAATTGCTAATATTAGACTGCTGGCCCTGTCATATGAATTAGATGTAGAAAATGAAAAAATTATATAAAATGATAACATATCATTATATATATACATATTACATTAATATAGAGAGAAAAATAATATTAGGATGAATATAACTTACAACACGAGAACGCAGCTTAGAGAGCAGCGAAACACTTCGGAAGAATACCATTGCTCACGCCAATTCCACTGCAGGCGTTCATATATTCATATCAAAATCGAATTATAGATCTGATACTTATACATACTCAATTAGAGATTTAAAAATTTATATACATGAAATTTAACTCACGAAATTACGTATAACCAAAATTGAGCTTACGAAGTTTTACAAGATAATCATAAAATCAAACAATTTCGTAAAAAAAATAAAATTAAAACATTTTACGATTGATCTAAGCTTTTGAAATGATTACACTGTAATTAAGGACGTTATTGTGAATTAAAATGCAACGCAATTGATGAAAATTACAATACAATCAATTAAATACTAAAGGATCATATTCATATTCATACCTGAGTCTGAAGTGAGAGAGAGAAAATACGAGCGAAGAATTGTCTATAGAGAGACCTGAAAAATGGAGAGACCTTAAAGAGGCGGCGGAATAAGTAATAAATAACTCGCGAGATTCCAATTTTCTTTTTTTCTTTTCCTAAAAAATCCACCTTTCCACTTTGTTATTAGTCTAAAAGTTTTTAAAACTTCAAATTTTCACCCTAAATTTATTCCAAAATACAATTTACACCCGTGAAAAATTTAATGACTAGCAGCACCCCAAACTTATTTTTCGTAAATAAAATTCACTCCGAAATGATGTTGTAGCATTTTCTGTGTTTAGAACTTGTATTATTATTATTATTATTTAAAATACATCCCATTTACCGTTCGACCGTGACTAGTCAAACTTACTTATAAGTCATGTGATAAATTGTAAATTGAGTGTTTGATCTTTATTTTATTTTTATTTAAAAATGGGAAAACTTAATATGTGTCCTAAGAGCACATGTTAAGCACACAATTCAAGAGAATATTTCTTGAACTGTATGC
This sequence comes from Hedera helix, assembly GCA_947179155.2. Taxonomy (NCBI): domain Eukaryota; kingdom Viridiplantae; phylum Streptophyta; class Magnoliopsida; order Apiales; family Araliaceae; genus Hedera; species Hedera helix. The sequence goes on along the minus strand of OX359272.1, from coordinate 10,432,659 downwards.
ATATTCTCTTAATTTCTGCATTTGTACCAAGTTCAAGAGAATATGCACACAGTTCAAGAAAATATTCTCTTGAACTGTGTGCTTAATATATGTCCTTAAGACACATGTTAAGAGAACCCTTTAAAAATTATTATAAGGATAATGTTGGTATTTTAATATGTCATTCGAGTCTTTTGTATTTTTTTTTCAAATCTTTTCAATTTTGGGGTGAAAATTTTAAAAATCTTCCTTATTCTCTTTTTCAATCTCTCCTTAAAAAAATTCACAAATAACTATTTTTAATTTTATTTCTAAATTATTTCTTTTTTTTCCTTTTCTAAAACTCAAAAACACAATATAAATAAATTTATATAAATTTTAAATTTAGAAATATTTTAAGTTGACCAGGGGAAGGATGGTTTAGGCTCTTGCCACGAGTACCTTTACCCCCTTACCAATAGATACCATTGACTTGTGGTGTCTTTATAAAAAAAAAAACAATGATGTTTGGCTTTTGGAGCAGCCACCCATTTGCTAAAGCTTTTCAAAAAGTCGCCGTCTTTCCTTTATTTCTGTTGCCAGCCCTTGGTTTTTACCACTGTCCATTTTCATACGTCAGTTTTGACATAGTATTTAACTCCTTTCCCCATCTTTTTGAAATGGCATCACCTACCAGACCCTTCAAATATAGAAAGCCAAATGGAAGAGAGAATCCAGGTCTCTATCTTCTCATGTTAATTGTATATATATGCTTCACCTGTAAGACCCTTTTTATACACATTTCAACTTCAAGATATTTAGGGTTTATCTGAGATTTTGCAATTGTTTTAGCTGTGACCATTTTGCGCCATTCATCCAGAGCTTTTGAATGGCAATTGAGTTTTCGCAGATTTGACTCAGTATGTACTACTGCTTTTTTACTTCTTTCTTTTTAGTTTCAATCTTTAACTGGTTTTGATTTTTAAGAATTGCGTTTTTGCATTTAAATATGTGATCATTGATAATGAGTGCAGATTATTTAAGTCTATTAATCCATTCCTGATTATTTATAGCTACAATTTTGTGTTACAAACTACCATCTTTACATAAATTTATAATTATTTTTAAGCTCTTTGTACTGAATGTGCGTGTAATTTGGATTAAACTTGTCATTATTAGCTTGGGAATGATTCACCATAGGTGGTTCAGTACCTAATTAAAGAAAAAGAAGAATCTTTTCTTCTGAAAATAGAAGAGCCAGTTAACCGCTCAATGCCTTGAAGTCTTTGAATATGCTTGGTTGAAGGGATTAGAAAAGAGAAAAAGAAGCAATAGACTGCGTCTGGGTTTGGTTGGGAGGGTTGGTGGGGTGGGGATGGACAGATTTTCTATTCTAAATGATCATGAAGTGGACAGAAAAGTTAGCTAGGATTTTCAGTCCAGGATTACCATTTATTTCCGCCCCAAAATAGGTTCAAATACCAAAATATATATTGAAGGTACTCTGGTGTTACTTCTACCTCATTTAGTAATACTCCGACTGACCCAAAATGATAGTTTGGTTTCAGACTATTTTCTAAATAACAAATGTTAGTCTGAAAATTTAAAATTGGGAAAATTATGTCCTAGGAATGTCGAAGAACCCTTAAATGTTAAAAAAGTAATTCAAAACTCAAATCAGATTCTTATTTTGGTTAGAGGTTGTAGAAAAGGGTGTTGTATGCAAGGCAGAACATAAAATTAAATGTTCTTCCAGAGAAAAAGTTGGGTATGTAGCTAATCTGGACATCTTCTAATATGACTTGAGAGTTGAGAGTCAATTGTGCAATAGGGTGCATTACATAGCACCTGGTGTACTGTTATTCATCTCTACAATGCAAATAGTAAAGCAGGTTGCTTGAAACATCCCTGTACTTCTTGTGTTTATTATTGTTTTAGTTATCTTTACCTACTGATCAGGATTAAATTAAACATTAACAAGGCTTTTCTAAATCCACTATTCCATTACTGAAGAGTGCAGTTGTTTCACTTTGTCTAGAATATATTTTAGATAATCAGTTTGTTAATGTTGGGATTGATTCATGTTTCTGCGAGTCTGACTAATGGCCACTACGACAAGGTAGTTGGGGGTCTCACTCCTTCTTGAGTGAGCGGCTACCCAGCTCATCGGTGATCTAACACTGAGTAGCCGCTAGGGGTTGCAAAGGGGCAATGCCCCCTGGATGCTAAGTGCAAGGTATAATTGAGTTTGGAGATTTATTAGTAGCCCGATCTTGGGTTTTACTAATATATTGAGTTTAAGCCCATGTTAGCAAGTAGGATTTTTTAGTTACTATAAATATTATCTTCTATGTAGATTATTGTAGAGCGTGTGAGATATTTAATGAATATATCAGACACACATAATTAGCCAAATTGGTGAACCTGAGTATATCGTGTGTTTTTATTTTTCTGTCCTTCTCTATTTATTGTGTGAGATTGCTATGTGATTGATCTTAAATTCTAACAGTTAATTTAACTAAAAAGTTACCGATCAATTATATAATAGGCAAAACTAGCTTTTTCACCACTGAACTTGTTGGGTTTTGTGTATTAAGTCACTGAATTTTTAATTTATGCAATTAGACCATTATACTAATTAAATTTTTTTAATCAGGTCATTCTGTTAAAATCAACTAACAGACGTTTGGCTTTTTTTTTAAAACAAAGAATGACATGGAAAAACAGGTAATAAATTTTCCTATGTGGTAGTCAAAATAAAAAAAATAACTTTTACAAAAACGGCATCGTGTTCCTCTTCTTCTTCCTCTCGCTTCTTCTCCTTTTCTTCTTCCTCAGTTTCAGCCAGAAGCTCTAGAAGTTTAGGAAATAATTAGAGATCTGTTCATGAATCATGACTCAAAATCACCAATTGAGATGCTTGATAGGATATCTCTCATCACTTCTCACTGGGAAATTCGACTTTCAGAATGTAAAGGTCATAAATTTTGAACGAATTGATGAAATGGTTACTGAATGATTATTTTAGTTTTTTTGTTAGTGTTTGAGCTTGTAGCTTACTTTAAGGGATGGCATTTTAGTCCGCCTTCGGTGGGATTGTCTGATGTTGAAGATTTAGTGGAGCGTGTTTATGCGAATTGCCTTGAGATTAGGGCAAATTACTTGGCGCTGCCACTGAAGAGTTTGATGAATGTGTGTATTGTTTTGTTCTTGGTACAATCCGTGGATCGTGTAATTATGGTGCTAGGGTGTTTTTGGATCAAGTTTCGGGGGATTAAACCTGTTGCCCAGATGGAATATCTGGATGTTAGGGATAATGTGATTGTGGAGGATTATCCAATGGTGTTGGTGCAATTCGATTTGGGGGAATCCAGCAGCACGAAATCTTCAATTTGATCTACTCTCCGCTTTGCCAAGAAGTTGCAACTGTTGAGATGATCTACTCTTTGCTTTACAGAATTGATTCAAGCTAACAGAAACTGAAAATTTTCAGAAATTTCGGAGGTCCAAGTTCCCATTGAATCCTCTTACTAGGTGGATTATGGTGATTAGGTTTTTAGTTTTATTTGTGAAATGAAAAATAAATAAACAAAAATTGTTTAATTTTATTTTGTATAAAATTTATCATTTTTAAAAAAAAAAATTATTGTAATTTTCAAGTTTATTTTAATTTCATCAAGTACTTTTAATAATTTAATTTTTAAATTTATTTTATATTTAAAAAAAATTATTTTATTATTTGGTTTTTAATTTTTAAGTGTATTTTTTCAAGTTCATTTTAATTTAATTTGTATTTTTAAAAATTTATTACTTTGTTTTTTACTTTTTCTTTTAATTTTCAAGTTTATTTTAATTTTATTTGTTTTAATAAATTTGTTATTTTTTTAACTTTTTATTGTAATTTTTCAAGTTTATTTTAATTTTATTTTGTATTTTTAAAATTTAATTTTAATTCAATTTTATATTTTTAAAAAATATTATTTTATTTTAAATTCTTTTTTTTGTAAATTTTCAAGTTTATTTTAATTTTATTTGTATTTTTAAAATTTATTATTTTTTTAAAATTCTTTTAAATCATTTTAGTTTTATATATTTTATTTTGAATTAATAACATAATAAAAAAAAACCATGTCATTTTTGAAATAATAAAAAAAGCAGCACAAGTCACGTGGCTATGTCATGTCATTTCTAAAAAAAATAAAATGTCACGTTGGAAATAAAGATAACTTCTTTCCAATTAATTTGGCGGAATGATCCAATTATAAAATTTTAAGTAGTATAATAGTCCAATTACAAAAATTAAAAATTCAGTAGCTTAACGCACAAAGCACGACAAGTACAGTGGGGTAAAAGCTAGTTTTGCCTTATATAATAACTCCAATTTGTTTAGGAAGAACAGAGAATGAAGCCACTTTTTAGAAGGGATAGGGACACCTAAACTTTAATCTTTTGAATATAATAATCTTGTTCTTTTGAATGCATAACCAAGTAAATATAAAGCTCGACAATCTGTAAACTGCAACTGCTTGATGAAATACTATTCATTTGGAAATTAGCTTTTATGATTCTTTTCCTCAATCACATAATTCAGCAAACTAATATTTATCTGTTTGTTTCATGCTATTTCGTACTATTTCGTATATATTGTTTTTAATGAGCACCTCAAAAGTTCACCTAATGTTTGCCTTAACCTTGGAAATGATCTTGCTTGCTGGTTGTTCAATCTACTACAAGTTTTATTTCTTGTGTGGTAATTGAACTAACTACGTTCATATTTCATAACACGGTCAAAGTTAAATGCACAGTATATTTCCATTCTGGCGACAATAATGATAAAGGTTTAATAAGTAGTCATATCGATGGATCCATCATCCATGTCAAAGATGTATTCAACTTCATGTGAAAAGTTTTATGAAGATGCTCCAAAAGTTAACCCCGTCTCTGAAATGTTAGTTGATTCGTTTGGAAGGCTACACACTTACTTGAGGATCTCCTTGACAGAGCGTTACAATTTACGGTGCCAGTACTGTATGCCAGCTGAAGGTGTGGAACTCACTCCAAGCCCTCAGGTTCTCTCGCAGAATGAAATTGTTCGGCTCGCTGATTTATTTGTAGGCTCGGGGGTGGATAAAATCCGTTTGACTGGTGGGGAGCCAACTATTAGAAAAGATATTGAAGAAATATGTCAACAACTCTCTAAATTGAAAGGGCTAAAGACCCTGGCCATTACAACAAATGGTATCACACTAGCAAGGAAACTTCCAAAGCTGAAAGCATGTGGACTTAGTTTGGTGAATATTAGCTTGGACACGTTGATCCCAGCAAAATTTGAATTTATGACCAGGCGTAAAGGCCATGGAAGGGTAATGGTGTCAATCAACACTGCAGTAGAGCTTGGATATAATCCTGTTAAGGTATTCTTGTCCAACAATATGTTACCTTTTCCATGAAAATTAGTTTATCATTTGTCACTTGCTGAACTTTTTATTGCCGTATATTTAAAAAAAAATCAACTAAAAAGTGAGATTATTCTTACTTTTACTTTTAGTTACATGTCATGCTTTTTATGATGCATGACTAAAGTACAACTTTACATATCAGGTGAATTGTGTTGTGATGCGTGGCTTCAATGATGATGAGATATGTGATTTCGTAAAGTTAACACATGATAAACCAATTAATGTCCGCTTTATTGAGTTTATGCCTTTTGACAGAAATGTTTGGAATGTCAAGAAACTTGTACCATATTCAGATGTTGGGCAGAGTGGTAAGGTAGAATTTTGACATATAATCCCTAATTTAATAGATTTTTCCTGGATTTCTTTCATTCATATTCTAAATTACTCCTTATATGAAACAGGGCAAACAGTTTAGGATCTAGAGGATTCGGGATCATCCCACAGAGACAGCCAATAATTTCAGGATAGATGGGCATCAGGGTACAGTTTCTTTTATCACGTCAATGACTGAGCATTTTTGTGTGGGTTGCAATAGGTTACGACTTTTAGCAGATGGGAACTTCAAAGTATGTCTTTTTGGTCCCTCAGAGGTAATTCTCATCTGACGCGGCACGTAGTTTCATGTAGAATCCTTTTTGTCTCTATTGTTTTATAACAAAGAGAACACCTTATGTGCTTATGTTTCGATTATGTTAACTGTCTTTGCATAATTCATTTTTTGGACAATTAACATGTTTTTCAAACTGGACTCATTATTTCTTGGTTACCAAACATTTTGCATTGTAACACTTAGAGATTCTTTCTGAACTGTTGGCGCTGTACTCCCGAAATCCCACTTTATTTGTCTTGTTTGAATTAAGCAACATACAACATAAATATTCATCTCTTACTACTGACTTTTTTATTTTAACCAAGAAAATATAGTGTTTATTGAGTGTCTTGTTCATCAATCTACCCAATCCTATTTTGTCCTACTACTGATATTTTGATTTCCTATATGACATTTATTTCGGCATGCTACAAAGTGTTATTAGGTGTAACAGGCTTCTTGTTCTTATTTGTTATATGAGATCTAGCATTGCTAAAGCCACTTCTCTGTCCAAGTTTCGTAGCCATTTTTTTATCATTCTTTTATTAAAGTGAACTCTTAGGTTAGCTTGAGGGATCCCCTTCGTCGTGGTGTTGACGATAATGAATTGAAGGAAATCATTGAGGCAGCGGTATGTAATTTACAATTTCATTTGATATGATCTATGATCTGAGGACTATTTATGTATTAAATCCATCAATATCCTTAGGTATCAAATCTATTAATAAAACCATGAAGAATGTTATTTCAATTGACGCAGAATAAATATTTATCCCAAAAAAAAAAAAAATATGCAGAAGAAACTTGAAGCGGAGTATTCTTTAAATAACAAGAGCAGATATACATCAGATGCTCGTTTTTGTTTGCATAAATATATATATATAGATCCCCCCCCCCCCCCCCCCCTCCCCTCCCCCACCACCCGATAGAGAACAGGGCACACCTTTTTAGAGTGTGATTTATGTGGAAATGTGGTGGCTTCATAATTTCTATCTTCTGGCTCAAGCCCTTAGAAGAGCATTTTGGAGAGAAAATGGGGTAAATGGTGGTCTTGCTGAGTAATATCAGAAGATCTGTATTACTTTTATAGGATTGGGTCATTAAGAGCAATCACTAGAGTACAACTATATTCTAGTATAACAACTAATGCTTCTTGAAACTTCAAGTTTGCCTATATAGTATATTGCATGCATCAATGTTCGAATTTTAAAATTTGTTCTTGTTTCTTCTTATCTGCTTCAGGTGAAGAGGAAGAAAGCATCTCATGCTGGAATGTTTGACATTGCAAAGATTCCAAATAGACCGATGATACACATTGGGGGGGATAACTTGAACTTAGATCCTGTAAGCAATGTTTTAAAAATTCCCGTCTAGGTCCGATTAATCCCCGCATAGGCGCTAGGCCCCCCCATGGCGCCACGCCTAGGCCGCCTAGTGCCACGCCTATGTCCACGGAGGAAAAAAAATTCCTCTAGGAAATTATACGGACTGGCAAAACGGAGAAATTAGGAGAGACCTAAGCGAAAAATTTAGGGTTACAATTTTTTTTTTTAATTTTAATAACTAAGCTACAAAACGACGTCGTAGGAATAGATGAATAAGTTGAGGGCTGTTCGGGCCTTACTTGGGAAGCGGTTGGTAAAGCATCCGAAGCGGATAGCGTGCTAGAGCCTAAGAGAAATAGTAGAAATCTTAGAGTAAGAGAATTCCATGAAGAATTTTTTTTGTCTGATGATGACACGAAAGAAGAGGGAGATGAAGAGTATAAGTGTGAGCCCGATGGGGACCTTAACTTGGAGGGATATGGAGAAGAAGAGTTAGAGAGAGAGATAGAGGGATATGGAGATGAGGACTATTAGTTTGTATTTTTTATTATTTGTTTGTGTTTGAACTTTAAACAATTGCATGTTTCTGTTTGAATTTTGACATTAACAATATGGATATGTGTTTGAACTTTAAGCAAAGGCCTTTATTATCTTTATTATAAATTGTTTTCCTTTATATTATTGTTTTGTTTGGATAAATATAAGATAAAATATTAAAATTGGCTTAAAATAAAAAAATCCCGCCTGGCCCCCTAGGCGCTAGCCTACCCCCACCCCCCGGCCGCCCGCCTCCTGCCTGACGCTTTTTAGAATCTTGCCTGTAAGTTTTAATATAAAGATCGAGCTAATTTTAGGATAGTTTCTTTACATGTGTAGAAATGCAATAGTAATTGGGTTTTTTTTTTTTGCTTTCTCGTGCATGAGGATAACAACTTATACAAGTATTGATTCCATACTGCATGCGCATCCAATTAATTATGAAAAATAAAAGTTTTCTTCCAGTCTTCTGACAAATGATTTCAACATCTGAAATTTTGGATCCAGTTTAGAATTTGTCAAACAAACACATCAGGATTGACAAAATTATGTACATTAGCTTATCAACCTCCCTCCCATATAGAACACTGTGTGTAAGTGTCTTATTTCTTATTTGGAACTCTTCTCTTTTCCTGCATTCTTGAAAGAACTATGGTCTGTGGTAGGTAGGGTTGTAAATGGTAACCATAAAATCAGTATTCGTTAGTATCCGTATTCGAAATAAAGCGGATATTATTCGTATTCGAAATTAAGTGGACATATCCGTATTCGGTTTTAAAGTATACGAATATAGATATAGCAGTATCCGTATTTGTTTAACATTCGATCGTAAATATATCCGGTAAATAAAGGATATCCGATATCCGATATTCGAATTTGTATTTGATATTTGTATATGAATAACTTTAAATATCAAAGTGCTCATGTGCCACAACATCCTTATGTTTTTTCCAAGGACAAATAAAAGATGACATAGTTTAATGATAATATTTATGATAATAATTTGTTTAATTTTAAATGATATCATTAATTCATTATAATATATTATTTTAATTGGAATAAGAATATGAAAAAAGGACACCATCCATTTGGTTTACAATTTGAGATGTTATTGTAAATTTATGAATTTGATAAGCCATTACAAATGAATCTATGACAAAAAAAATAAATTGGGCTACTAAGGTGGTATTTATTTACAATGACGACGCTTATACAATTATACTTAATCTGTTTTAAGATAAAAGTTCTCCATTACTTTGTGTTTTGTGGTCAAAATGACCATTTTTTAAATCAATAGATCTTATTATTCTTTTACATTCTTACAAAAAAACCAATAAACATTTTTAGGTACATATAATTTAGTTAATTGAGAACTTTAATTTATACATTTTTACTATTGTAAAATGCAAAATATCTAAAATGTATTATTTAACAAGCAAAATTATATACTACAAGAACAAAACTATAATTATTAGTTTAGTACATGTGTTTTATTTTCAAAACTTATGTAAGATAAGTTTTTATGGATTCTTTAACAGTTTAAATTCAAATTTATACATTTGCCCAGTATTCAAAATTTTCGAATTAATCTTTTTAAAATTAATAACCTTTTAATACTTTTTGTAGGATGTTTAAATTTTAATTGATTTTTATGATCAATTATAGATGATGATGTGTTTGACATTTTTCTCTCCTTTATATGTATTGTTAAAACTTTAAATGGTTGTAATTGTTCACTGTTTTCCTTTATTTTTTTTTGTAAATAATTTGAATAATTTTCTTTTTCTTAAAAAATAAATTGTTTATTAGGTAATTGATATCCGAAATTTGGATATTCGAATAATTTGTTTATTCGAATAAATAAACGAAAACATATATTATCCGTATTCGGATAAAATTTCGAATACCGGATACGGATATTTTTTTTAATATCCGCCAAATATCGGATACAGATAGGATATTAGTTTTTTGGATACGGATACGGATATTACTGTATCCGTATCCGAATATATCCGTTTACACGCCTAGTGGTAGGCTGCATGATTGGTAAATCCTAAGAAGAATTCTCGATACTAGATGTAAAGAAGCCACATGATTAGTTGTCAAAATGAAGCTCATGAAGGAGTTTTCTCAACATTATTTGGTGATTATTCTACAATCGTTTGAGATAGGACTGGCGCTATTTTCAAGATGAGAGTCCTCTCCCATAACAACAAATGAAAAGAATACTAGAAGAATTAGGTGCCTACTTTGCAGTATTGCCTTCTTGGCCATGTTTTACCATCTAAGCTGTTCTGGTCGTGGTTCAACGTCTAAACTGATACCAATACGTATGGGTTTTTAAATGATAAGTTCCTTTTCAGCACCTCCTCTAAGAATTAAGGAATTCAATGTCATAATACCTTCATCTTAGTAAATATGGAGACTGTATTGGGTGAGATAATACTCTCGCAAGTCATCACCACTCATCTCGCACTATGTAAGGGAAAACTGTTCCCATGAATGTGATTGAGTTCAAATTAATGGTATCTTTTCATCCTTAAAATCATGATGTTTGCTTTTATCTTATAAGCTTTTAAGGATTTTCTTTTTTGTTTCTTCTTTCCCGAGTCTAGCGATGGTTTATACTGGTGATCTCTTTGAATCCAAATCTTACCGCAAAATGCTCTGCAGAAGCTTTTCAACTTCGTGATCGTGTGATGTTTAATGAATTAATGAGATATCAACATTATATCTTATTTTGAGTTAAATACTTGTTGGAGTGCATTATACTTTCAAAGTGGGATTGATGGACGACTTTTCTATTCATTTCCTTTCAGGTACTTGGGGATCTAAGTTTCTAATGCAGCTCAGATACGGAGCAATCAAATCTATGTTCAGTTGATCTTACCGCAGAAACACAACACTTGATGGAGAAAAAAGTTAAAATACGGGAAGGAAAGCACATTCATGACTTGATATCCATATCCTTATCATATCTAAGGTTGTGTATCATAGTTGCAAACACTTGCAAATTTAGAATCCAATTTCTTGCTTATCATACAGGAACTCATAACGTTGTATCCTACTTAATATTATAAACAGTTTCGCGGGTTTTTATATGAAATTTACACGAAATGTAATTGAAACATAACATAATCTGCTGGTACAATGATTTTGTTTAATGAATAAGAGCCGGTGCATTTTCATCTAAATAGTTTTCTGTCACATGGACTATTATGTGACTGGTTAGATGCTTTGCAAAATTTCAACATAATGCTACTTGCTGTTGTAGCTTAAGAAGATCATCAGAGTGTTTTCGAAGTGTGGCAGATGTTGAAATACAGTGAAGCTATTTGCATCTCCAAAATATGAAAGGCCAAAGCCAAATGTTTGTGTATTATCATGTTATGCCTAATATGCATTTTCTTTTCACAATTGTCCCTATGCAGATTGTTCTGTCCTCTCTGTATTAGACGTCTCCGATCATCATAGAAATTTCTGTTTGTTTGAAAATTTTGTTAGAGGATTGTGTTCACATGTTGATAATATTGTTGCATTAGGTTTCGTTTCTTTGGTATTACTCTGAGACTATGTTTGTTTGTAAATATGGTGTGTGAGATTGACCTATTTAAATTTACTTATACTAGTTATGTATTTAATAAGCACTTTTTAATCCATATTAGTTCCAAGATAGCAATTTTATGGATTATTATTATTATTTGGGGGGTCATTTGTGAAAGCCTCTATTATTTCAAGTAGGAAGGTGAGATTATAAGTAGTTATAAGATGACTTTAGCAATAGGTTTATGGAGGGACAAGAGGGCCCAGTTGATGTTCTTTGAATAGTGAATTGAGTCTTGATTCGGTTTGTGATTAGGTTTGAAAAGTCCCGTATGACATGTAGTATTCTTTTATGGTGTCCTTGGGAATTGACTCCGGCAATGAATTGAGCCTTGATTCGAGATATCACTAATATAAATTGGCACAATTAATGAGTTTATCTTTGGTAGTGCATTGAGCACAATACTATGCATTATAATGTCATCACTAATATAATTTACGGATTAAATAAATTTAAGGATAAACATATAAATAAAAAAATTAAATTTTACAAAGTTATACTCCATCCATTTCGAATTATAAAATTAATATTGAATTTTTAAAAATTAATTTAAAATATTTTAAATTTAAAATTAACATAATTTATTTATAAATAAATAAATTAAATTGACCTCTATTAGAAATTTGAAAAGTTTTTCCTTCTAGAAATTGACCAGACCAATAGAGGTATGCAGAAAACTATGACTGTAAGTAGTTGTAGTTTAATGCTTGCAGTATCTGTAAGGGAAAGTGAGTTTGAAAAATGACAAAATATTATTATGTTTATGATTGAAACTACAAGTTGAGTTACTGAAGGTTTAATTTTCTTTATTATAGTCAAGTCATATGCTGCACTCGAGTCCATGTTCAACACGTTTTACTGAGTAACTTTCCACTACTAATCAAAATTATCAGATTATATACAGGAAATTGATATTTTTATAAATTAATTTAATATTTTTATAAAATTAAATAAAATTTATTTATAAAAATATTAAATTAACTCTTAAAAGTATTAACTCTTGTATGAAATTAATATTTTTACAAGTTAATTTGATATTTCTACAAGATTAAATAGAATTCACTTGTGAAAATATCAAATTAATTTGTGAAAATATCAATTCTCATATATGTACTAACACTAGTTTAACAGTCTATTCATCTCAATATGTGAAAATGTAATTTTTATTAATAAAATGATAAAATAATAAAATAATTATTATAAAATTATATATTACTACAAAACTATCATTGATAAATTAAAGTTGAAAAATTAATTTATTTTGGGTTGTCACACCTAATACGGAATTGCTGTACGTAATGACGTATGCACCAAATGTGCCAATGATCAACATGGAATGGTGGGCCGAGAGGGCAATTCAAAATTGGTGAAAAAAATTGGGCAAAAAAAAGCGAGAACAAAATACCATTTTCTGTCTCTCTATCTCAAAATCCTCCTGGTATCACTTTCCCCTCCCAAACCACGACCCTCCACCACCAGTGCCGCTCATTTCTCTCCTCCCAAACCAGCACTGATGGACAATTTGACTCCACCACCACCACTGACGGATGATCGAACTCCATCGCTACCACCGATTGACGATCACACTTCACTACCAGCATTAGCGGACAACGCCGCCACCACCGACGATCTCTACTCTCACAGGTTTCTCTCTTTCACATTCCTCTCCATATATTTGCATATATTTTTAAAATACATGAAAAGAGTAAGAAATTTCGGTGGGTATTGATTAGGTTGTAAAGTTGATAGTCAGATGTGGTGTATGGAATGGTGGTGTATGTGTGCAATTTCAAAATTTAGTTGGTTTAATGGCTAGTTTAAGTAGCTAGATATAAGGCTACAAGTATATGTTTGTATGGTGAATAGCAGTGTGGGAAAAAAGGGAGAAAACAAAGAGCAGAGAGAGGAGATGTGTGAACGAAAAAAATAGTGTTTGTTATTTTTAAGAGTATTTATATACAAAGAGTTGTATGTGTATTTTATCTCTCTCTTTTATTCCCACCAGTGCTATGAGTGTATATATATATATTTTTTGTTTTTTTTTTGGTACTTGCATATCAATAGTTAACCATTTTCTTTTAATGTTATTTTATTTGTTTTTAGCATCAGTAATATAGAGGTGGTGGTATTGAAACCTAATGTTGGAACAATTTTCAATTCTGAAAATGAAGCTTGTGAATGTTATGCTAGTTATGCAAAAGCAAAAGGTTTCAGGTGGATGACAAAAACTTCTAAAAAGCGTGAGGATGGAATAAAGTCTAATATAACTTATGGTTGTCATTGGAGTGAAAAGCCTAGGAGAACAACTTTGAATCCGGTTAAATCCCAACCAACAACAAAAATGAATTGTAAAACCCATATGAATATATCTTTGCAAGTTGACGTGAAGTGGATCTTGAATTTGATTGAACTGAATCATAACCATGAGATGGACCCGGATAAAGTGAGATATCTTAAGTACAATCGGATTGTCCCACCACATGCGAGGAGGTCAATTAAATTGGATGCGACAACCGGAATCAGATAAAACAAAATTATTTTCTCATTTGTGATTGAGGCTTAGGGCCCTGATAATTTACCATGGTTAGAAAAGGATGCAAGAAATTACAAGGACAAAGTGAGGCGTTTAGGGCTCAAGGAAGGGGATGTTCAGGGAATGTATCAATACTTTGTGAAAATGCAAAAAAGACAATGGTGACTTCTTTTATGCCATTGATGTTGATGAAGATGACCAATTGCGGAACGTCTTTTGGGCAGATGCTAGGAGTAGAGAGTTATACAAGGAATTTGGCGACGTGGTCACTTTTGATACAACTTACCTTGTTAACACGTACGATATGCCTTTTGCACCCTTTGTAGGGGTTAACCATCATGGAAAGTCGATTTTGTTTGGATGTGGTTTGATATCACGGGAGAACACGACTTCATTTGTATGGTTGTTCGAAACTTGGCTTTTTTGCATGTCCGATTGCTATCCTAACGCCATCATCACTGACCAATGTAGGGTTATGCAAAACACAATAAGTCAAGTTTTTCCTAATGCACGACATTGTTGGTGTTTGTGGCATATCATGAAAAAAATTCCTGACGTTAAAGGGATACAAAGAGTATATAAGCCGATTAAGGCCATGATGAAGAATGTTGTCTATGATTCCTTGTGTCTAGCAGAGTTTGAAAAAAATTGGGCTGATCTTATCAAAATGTATGATTTATAGTCCAATGATTGGTTAGCTGGATTGTATGTGTAAAGGAACTAATAGGTACCGATATTTGTTAAAGATACCTTCTGGGTGGGGATGTCAACAACCCAACGAAGTGAGAGCATGAATGCATTCTTTGATGACTATATCCATTCCAATACCACCTTAAAGGAATTTGTGGAGCAATATGAGAATGCCTTATGCAAGATGGTGTAAAAAGAAGAAAAGGCAGATGCCCATTCCTTAAACGTACAAATTCAAAATGTGTCCCCTTATGGTTTTGAGAACCAATTTCAGCAAGCATACATAGTTAAGAAATGCTTGAAATTCCGAGTGCAAGTAGTCAAATTGATAGTGTGCAATTTGACGATTAGACCAGTTGTAAATGGTATTTCACAATTTCGCATTGAACGCGACATTCTAGTTGGGAAGAGAAAAATAACATTTTAAACTTTTACTTTCCTTGTTCATTTCAATGAAGAGTAAGGAGAAACTAATTGCAATTGCCGATTATTTGAATGTAAGGGGATGGTGTGCGCATATATGATCTCGGTGTGGGCCAAAAAGAAGCTTCAAGTAGTGCCTGATAAATACATTTTTCGACGATGGATGAAAAACTTGGCTAGATGTCACACAAAATTTAAGGTGAGTTACACTAATTGGGAACGCAAGCCCAAATTTGTTCGCTATGACTGTTTGGTCAAGTTATTCAATAAGGTCACCGATAAAGCCATTTTTTCCATTGCCAAGACTGATGGATGGTGGAAGGTTTGCTAAAAATAGAGGTGGAGAATGACTTAGATGATGATGAGTGTCTAAACAATATGAGTACAGTTGAAGACGTACAAAAGGATTTGGAAAGTGCCCAAGAGAAATCAAATACCGTGGGTAATCCGAGTAAAGGTCCTTAGAGAGGGCGACATTCGGCTAAGAGAAAACAATCAATGACTACGCAAATTATTAGGAAGAGTGCAAAAGTAAACAAAAGGGTACCATATAGGCGCGACAAAGCAAACATTACACCGGTATGTGGTGTTCATAGAATTTCTATATAATTATGTTCATTGCATTGCATAATTTAGCATTTGACATTATTTTTCTTTTTAGGATGTGGAAGGCATGGATTGTATGACATAAGAAAGTGCAAATATAAACGTAAGTATAATTTCATTTATAGAACATCTTATCATTTCATTTGTTTTTTTTTTTTTTCCGATATGTCACTCAAATGAAAATTGGTTATATTTTTTAGCCATCACAAGAGAGTGTAAGAAATATTAGTATGTGGACCATAGACTTGAATAAATCTCTATTTGACTTGAATGAATCTCTATTTGATTCAAAAAATTAATGTACAACTATAGTGTAATTGAAGTTATTTGATTTTTTCGTTTTCGTTCCTGTGTCATGTTATACAAATTTCATTGGCCAATTGTAACACTTCACAATTATACTCAAGTGGTTTTGGTAGCTTTAAATTTTTCTTTATAATGTAATTTCTAGATATAAATTGGTACTAGCAACATAAAAAGTTTGTATGTTGACAAGAACTTTATCTTGCATGTTTTTCTGTGCACACTTTTGGCAATCTCTAGTTCTTTTTTTCAAAAATTCGACATCATTTATACAGATATTGCTAATCTTATAGAAGAAACAGTAAAAAAAAATCACAAGACATCAAACTTTTTACTGCATCATTATGTTTCTCAACTTCTTACCAGAAATAAGGAATCCTGAATCTTACAGTTCTTACAACAATAAATGGCTAGGGATATTGAAACCGCTTGCCACAAGTCTCATAACTTGTTAACAGGAAAAGTACATTTTGAAATGCAATTAGAAAGTTCAGAAGTAATCAATTGGAAACATATCACTTGTCTTAACATCCAGGGACCAAAACATCATAGTGAAAGCAATGCTATTTGTAAACAAAAGAATGATTAAAAATTAATTATATTAACTCCTTCTGGAGTTCTAAAAACCTTTGTCATTTACAAACATCATTAGTGCCGACGCCGGGAAAAGTCGTTTCTTTTTTTATTATTTCCCTTTCCAATTTTAACCTTTGGATTAAGATGTGATTTTTTGAAAATGGTCGGCTTGAGTGTCGACGGGGTTTGAAAGATCGATTTTATGGTGAGCCAATTGACCAGAGTCGCTAGTTGGTATATTTGAAATGGATGTACCAACTCATCCGAATTTTATTTTCGTAATCGTAGTGGCTCATATGTGACTCCGAATTAATTGGTCCGCAAACCGAGATTCATAGAGTTCGGGGGCTTGCTTTACGAGGGGAATGTGTTAGGCACCCCCCGACTTCCGTGAAAAACACGGTTACCGCAATCTTGATGTTTTCCTATCCTTTTAAATCCTAAAATGTGTGTATGTGTGCACGTGTGTGCATGTGTGAATGTCGTTGGAATGCTTTATTTCTCGAAAGTACTTCTGAAAACTCGTTGACCCTATGCACGAAAGATTCAATTCGTTTTGAAAAGTTCATTTTTAAGCTTTCGTTTTGATAACAAAATCTTTAATGATGATATTTATAAAACAAGGTTTTCGAATCCTTCGTTAAATAGGAATGAAGCTCCTTCGATACTTTCGATTTTTTATTTTTAGCCTACGAGTGATCTAATATCCTACTTTGATTGATTTTGGAAAAATCTTTATCATTTCATTCCAAAATCATTTTCTCGCGTCAAAAGGGAAAACCAAGCATTAAAATGGCGTTGGAGTTATTCATGGGCACGTGAGCCATCCAAATAACCCCAAACGCCCACAATCGCATATTTCACTATCACGGGGCCTTAAACCCGATTTTCGACTCGATGTCGTTTTTAGGCCCAAAAATTTACATATTTACATAAAGGCGCATCGCGATCGCTACATACGTAAAAGCTATAAAATAAACTAAAATGATATTATCGGGAGGTTAGGAGGAGATTCCATCCGCAATAAATCCTCCTTAACCGTCCCTAATTCACAGATGTACAACATATACTGACTACATTGGATCTAACTTTAAAATAAACAAAATCAAGCTATTAAATATCACAATGCGCCAAATATTCGGATCTACAGTAGATCCACCCAACAAACACAATAAGAACGAAATAAAACTAGATCTACAATATTTGCTATATAAAACACAACGAAGCTATGAAACTCGGATTTTTCACATTCCAAATGATGAAGTAAACGTTTTAACACATGGAAATCAAATAGGATACAATACCCCGGGAAAGATTGAACAAAAGGTGAAGGACTCTCACGTTTTAGACCAAACTCGTGGCCTTCTCTCTCTATATCTCGCCTTTTTCTCTCTAAGATTTCCTATTTTCTTCTTCTTAAGCCTCTCGGATCCTCTTCTTTTTTCTTCCTCTGGCGTCTTTTTCTTTCTTTCCGTCCGCGTCTCTCTCTTTTTCTTTCTTTCGCGTCTTGTCTGATTCTTTTTCTTTCTCTCTCTCTGATGGAAAATGCTACTGGAAGTGGCGATGTAGAACTCAGATCTTGGCCGCAGGTGCAGCTGCGGCCAGCCGCAGTTTCATCCGCAGCCAGCCGCAGTTCCATCTGTGGCCGGCTTCGGTGCTGTCTCGATTCTCGTGTACTGATGTCAGTCTTTCGTTTTTCGCTGGAAGGCTCGTATTTTGCAATCCGGGAATCCCTGGGAAACGTGCTATATTGTTCTGGGAGGCTCGTTCGGAGGGCTGTGACTTGATATAGAATTTGCTCTTTGTGCTTGGCTTCCAAGGGGCGCTGCCCCCTTACACCCCCGCCAGCTCACCGGCGAGCTGGGCAGCCGCTCGCTCACCGGGGAGCGAGACCCCCAACTACCGTAAGCGTAGTGGCCATTTGTCGTCTTTGGTGATCAAATCAGGTTCTTTCTGGATCAGCTGTTTGCGACTTTGACCGTAAGTCGTTGGGGTGGCTTTGAGTTGGGGTTCACCTTCCTTTTCACATGTCGGGTCAAGTGACGATTTTGCCCTCCTGCCAGGGTTAGTAGAGAAGTGCAAAATTTGGGTGTCTACAATTAGTCAGAAGATCTACTGAGTTATCTGTTGGAACAATAACTGCAGTTTTGAATTTTCTAGGCAAGAACTAAGTTCCGTAAATAGGCTCAGGCGAATCCTTGAAATTTGTTCCATGTGAATTATCATTGCGAGCCTTCGTAACTTTAGGAGATTCTGCTGACATAACCCTTTTTCCATCCACCCACATATCATAATAAAAGCCTGACTGGGGAGTTAGCAATGAGACAATGTTCTCTACAATTTGTTGTGCAAACATGTAATCTTTTGTGACAAGGGGGCGACAAGAGCAAGGCCATTTCTGTTGAGATCACCAACTGCACCAAGAGGGGCGACAGGAGCAAGAACATTATATTATTGATAGCTTCTATGAAACTTGATCAATTATGTAGCAGGCTCATTAATATTTGGGGCATCTGTCAATAATTCCTCATTGAGAGGATATTTTATGTAGTTACTTTGTTCTTTGAATATTTCAACCTTAGGCTGAGCTTAAGTGTCTGGCTTCACTGGCTACAATGAGAAAATATAAAGTATTAGAAAGAATAAAAAGTGTTTCTAAACACAAAAGTCTCATATAAAGTTTTGTCTAGGGAAACACTGTAGAATTAGCATATAAAACACCAAAATTGTAGGAAATACTGAAATTAGTCTTGGGAAAATGTTTTACGTTGAAACCAACATCACAGTTTATCGCTAGTAAACATGTTCCAATATGCTAATATAAGAAAGTTAGCATTTTGTACGTAGTATGAAGAAACATAAAATTACCAAAAAACATAGCTCTACTTCCATTCAATTTATAGCTGATTTATAAATACATTTTTTTCCCTTTCACTTTCTAAGACATTTTTTAACTGACAAATTGCAACAACTGATCTTACTTCGACCAGAAAAGAAAAAATCAAATATTTTTCCATATTCTCAAATTAAAAACAAAGCTTGTCCAACTGCTCCAAATGGTAGCTAAAACCAAATTCTTTTCAACAAAATAATAATAAATAAAATAATAAATCAATCTAAAAAATGGTACTTTTAAATTCCCTTCATTTACTAATTAATCAACACTACCAATTTTGTACAAAAAAAATGTAACAAATCAAATTGATTACAAAATTGAAACGAGTTCCGATTTGAAAATTGAAATTATATTGTTGATACGGCCCTAGTAATTGAAGCAGAATTTAAAGCTGGGGCTACATGAATCCGTTTGCTCAAGAGAAGTGAATGAGTACTGCTCCTCAACCCATTAAAGCTCTGAATTTGAAGCTTTGGGTCTTTTGCAATCGATGCATTCAAAGCTCTGAACAATGTCGTCATCCAACCAATATATATGTGTATATATGTATATGTATAGAACTAGGGTTTTAAGACAAATGGAGAGAGAGAGATTTGAGTGGAGTGATTATGTGATCGTCAATCAGTGGTAGCAGTGGAGTCCGATCGTCCATCGGTGGTGGTGGTGGAGGGTTGTGGTTTGGGAGGGGAGAGTGATACAAGTAGGGTTTTGAGACAGAGGGATAGAGAGAGAGAGAGAGAGAGAAAATGGTACTCTGTTTCCCCTCTTTTTTTTGCACCAATTTTGAATTTTCCTTTAGGCCCATAATTCCACGTTGGATCATTGGCACATTCGGTGCATAAGTCATTACGTATAGCAATTCCGCACCTAATAAGTACATGTTCACTCACCCACGACTGTAACAATATATTTTTGGATATCTAGGAGAAAGGATCCCAACTTACAACAAGATCCAATCATTGGCCAATTCTTGTGCGGACGATAATCTATAGTACACGCAAAAATTATAATAGAAGTTAGATCCATTTAAAATTGACTATAAAAGACATCTTAAATATAGTTAAGACAAATTATTGTAGGTCATTTTTAATATGATGTCATTTGATCGTCAACTTAATAATCTGACTGTACGAATGAACGAGCATGTAAAAATATAAGATTCTGTAAAAATTTGTCTAATTTGAAGTTATGTATAAGTAACTTTATAACAAAATAAAAATTACTAAAATCTAAGTTATTGAAATATTTGTACTTATTTACATTTTTATAAAAGTAATATTTTAATACATCAAATTAAACAAAATTTTATATAATTTTATTTTTTAAATGTTTATTATATCCATATCCATATATATATATATATATATCACATCATCGCAATGGGTGCAGATTAACATTAGTTGTCCGCACACAAATATTGCAGACGGGGCACCGATCATTAATCACCTGCACAATAATTAGGGGTGAGCATGGTGCGGTTTAAAGTCTAAACCGCACATGAAACCTCTTAGGTGCGGTTTGACAAATTCAAAACCACACATAAAACCGCCTGTGATTGGTGCGGTGCGATTTTGAACCGTGCAGTGCGGTTTTATTTGGTGCGATTTTGGTTCCAAAACCAATTGAAACAATTAAATTTTATGTAATTTAAATTAACAATTTAACATCACACAATATTAAATACCACTTTTATAACACACATAACTTTACTTATAATATCTTATCTAAACAAAAGTAAAATAGAAGTTACATGAGGGATAATTCTAAATGTGTAAGAACCAAGAATTTTGAATTACATTATAAATAAAATTGGAAAACTAAATTCTATTTAAATGAGTTATTGTGTAATTTAATTTAAACCTTTATGTGGTAATTTGATTGTTGACTATTCGGTTAATTTTAGTAAAGGAAGTCCGATTAATGGATTTATTAAATTAACGGACTAACCTAAGATTATTTTGTGAGGAACCATAATTAAATATTCAATTAATATTGAATATGACAAGTCTAAATTGATTATATAAATTAAATTTAAATTGATTATTTAAATGTTCCTATAATTATTTAAATAATCCCAAACAATTAATTAAGTGAGGGATTTGTGTGATGTGCTTTGTGGGTTGATATTTAATTAAGCTAGCCCAATTTATTAAGAAGTGGGTGAGTTATTTTGGTAGCCCAATGTTGTTGGATTATTATGATCATATATGGCCCAAATAAAATAAATTGCAAGCCCATTCCTTGATCCAATTGCTAAAGCTTCTAGAAGATCCATTATTTACCAATTTGACTATAAAAATAAATCAAAAATGGGACAAATTAGAGAGCATGGCTGGTGGTATGGAGAGAGTACTATGGATTTCAAATTTTTATTCAATTTGTTGATTTCATTAGTGTGTGGAACACTCAAACTTTTTGGCTAGCAAATTTTGTAAAAATGTTGAAGTCCAATCTATACATATATATGTTATATGTATAGATTTATACTACTATAAATAGAAGCTAGCTCATTTGGTGGAGAGTTTACAAAATATTGCAAGTATTCTCTATATAATGTGCTAGTGAGTTTTAGTGAGTTAACTAGGTGAGTTAAAGAAAAAGGAAGTGAGTTGTGTAGTGAGTCACCACCGAGTCAAGTGAGTCAAGTCATTTTCATCAAGGGGGGTGTTCTTGGATGTCATCACAACTTATTACCTACTTTGGAAAGCAAAGAAAACAAGCCATCAAAAGCAAAAGGTATAAAAATTCCTTTAAAACCCTAATCTTGGTTTTCTTTTAAATTTTATGGTAGAAATATTATCTTGGAGATATTTATGCTTATAATCATGATAGACATGTTTATATAGGATGCCATGTGGTTTAAATGTATAGTGGTATGGATTTATGTAGAAAAATCTAGCAAAATACTTGAAAATATTTTTACCGACGAACAAAACATAGGTTGCACGAATAAATTGCACATTTTAAAATCTACAAATTATTTTTGTGATTTAATAATTTCTGGGAATATATGGATAAGTTAAGAAAAAACTCCCTTTGGAATCATCCAAAAATGTGTTAAAATGAGTAAGTTATGCATTTTTTACCAAACACACCTCACTGTCCAAGTTATTGCATGAACAGTCCACTTTAAGCCTAATTTCCGAAATCAAAACTTATCCAAAAATGGTGTTTGAGCACAGAAAATTGTATTTCGGGAAGTCACGATTCCATCGATACCTAGTAGAGCTCCATCGGAGTTATAGAACTCAAGTTATTAAGGTTTTTCTCCAAGACCCCAAAGTTGGACAAAAATCTGGAAATAGGTAATGTTTCTGCCGGTTTTTTTTTCATGAACCGGCCGGAACTTTCCGGCGACCGGTTCACCGGAATTATGACCGGTTCCGGCGATGGGTCCTTGACGGAAGTTGCTTGGTTTTTCGTGTAGTATTTTATAAAAATATGTTTGTATTTTTAGCATGTCATTTGGTAATTTCCATAATTAAAATATGATTAAACCTTACTAACTAAAGGAAAAATGATAAATTAATATTTTTAATTTCTGAAAAATCATAAAACTGCTAATTACTTATTATTTAAGTAATATTACATAATAAGTAAGATTAATTAATAAATTAATTATTTTTAATTGTATTTAAAGTGTAAATAGTGCACTAATTAGCTATTAATTAGTTAGTAATTAGATAAAATTACTAATAAATTATTATTAAATATTAAATATGTGATTTAAGTATTTAATAATAATATAAGAAAGATAAAGTAAATAAATTAATTGTTTATTATTTAATTTATAATTAAATAGTAAATAAAGATAAATAGTTAACTAATTATTATTTAATTAATATTAAATAATAATTGAAAAGAGATGAAATTTATAAATTAATTATTTATTATTTAAATAATAAATAAAGATAATTAAGAAAATTAATTATTATTTAATTAACATTAAATAATAATTAAAGAATGATTAATTATTATTTAATTAAGATTAAATAATAAGTAAGTATAATTAATTAATTAATTAATTATTATTTAACATTAAATAATAATTAAAGATAATTAAAGTTAATAAAATAATTATTTATTATTTAAATAAGATTAAATAATAAGTAAGGATAATTAATTAATTGATTATTATTTAATTAACATTAAATAATAATTAAATATAATAAACTAATTATTTATTATTTAATTAAGATTAAATAATAAGTAAGGATATTTAATTAATTGATTATTATTTAATTAACATTAAATAATAATTAAAGATAATTAAAGTTAATAAAATAATTATTTATTATTAAATAATAATAAATGAGGATAATTAATAAATTATTATTATTTAATTAATATTAAATAATAAGGCAATTAAGATTAATACTTTAATTATTTATTATTTAATTAACTTTTAAATAATAAATAAACATAATTAGTTATTATCTATTGTAAAATAATGACTAAAGGTAATTAATTAATTACTCTTTAACTGATATTAAATAGTAATTAAATGAAGATAGAGTTAATATTATAAAAAGAATTTAATTAAACAATGATAGTAAATTGTTTAAGAGTTTAATAAGTGTTTAACACTTAAGAAAAATAATATTGATTAATTAAATCATTAATATAAGATCAATTAAATGTCTTATATGATTAATATAAAATTATATGTGTTATGTGATTAATTATTTAGCATAGATAAGTGTTTAAAGTGCACGATTAAATGTTATACTAATTGATAGGCTAACGTTATTAATGTTAGGACATCAAGAGGAGTTTAAATTAAGCAAATTAGCCGTAAGTCAACAGACAGACAAGTTCTTTAACCTTACTCAAATTTGTATTGAGCAAGCTTCCTAACTCTACTCAATATTATTGTGCTAATTCTTAAATCTTGAGCTTATATTATATCGCAGGTTATTCCACAATAATATTATTGCAAATTGTATATATTATTTGAATTCATATTCCATTCTTGAATTATGAATTGATTAAAGAAGAAGTCTAAGCCATTGTTCGGCTAGACCTATGTGAAATTTATTTTGAAAGCTATACAAGCCATAGTGGTACGGATTCTTAGACTGAGAAGAACAACCCATAATGGGGAATAACCTAAGTATCGAACAAACGATACAAACAGAATAAATGTTATGCATATACATATGGTACGAGAGGCTGATCCCCTCAAGTACAATTCTGACAAAGTAACCTAAGAGGGTCAATCAAGTGATTGATTTCCTCAATAGTAGTTCATGGTCCAGTTGACCACTCAGCAATTAAATAATCAATTGTCACTTCTTTATTTTGTGCACTGATTCTATTGTTCATTGTTGAGCTCCTTTTATTAAATCTTTCAGTTGATATTCCTATTCATTTATGACATAATTATTGTTATTCATTTAAATTGCTGAGCAAACTAGTTGCTCATACTTGCTATGTCATAAAATATTTTGCAGCTAAACCTGAAGGATCGGGTAAAGATAAAGGAAAAGGGAAAGCAAAATCTTAATTATCTAGATAGTTGTTAGTCTATTTATATTTTGTTTAGAACTTATAAGATTGTAACACAAACACTGATATTATTTTGTAGTTTGTGATGTTTATTTTGGTAAAGGTTATAGACCTTGGGACTAGAAAGTCATTGTAATAGACAACATATGTTTATTTATTTTCCGCATTAATATTACATGTTGTTTAGCAGAGATTGTTGATATTATTGCGTGAGCACCAAATTCGAGGTAGTGGTACCTGAATTTGGGGGTGTCACAGGTTGGTATCAGAGCTGTAGGTTATAGACTTTAGGAGTTGTGAAACCTAGGTTATAACCTTAGAATTAAACTCATATGGAGTACGCTAGGAGGATGGGTCGAGGAGATCCTTTGAGTCGAGTTTTGTTGGAGGTGAATTGTGAAAATTCATCGAGCCGATGTTGTACATAATGAAATATTGTTTCATTTTATCAATGAATATATTTTATTATGATACTAACATGTTGTTGTTTTGTCTATTATTGTGCTTGTAGGATGGCAGATCTAGGCGAGCCTAGTAGACTGATGGAGGATGCTCCGGTGGACAAACATATTGTCTGGGTTGAGCCGGCTGAGCCTGTAGGACCAGTGATTGAGGCACCTACTGTTGAGCATGAGTTGGAGGCTGCTGCTGAGGAGGATTATATAGTAGAGGCTGAGTCGCCAGTGCGAGGAGGGGTTATGAGATTTGAAGGTGATGACGAGTCTGAGGGACAACAGACAGACTCCGAGGAGGAGTCAGCTGAGGAGTCATTTTCTGAGGATGATCTGATTGAGCAGCCAACTGAGTATGCTGACGGCATGGGCACCACTGCCAGTGATATTATCGAGGAGCTGACCAGTGCTAACATAGAGCTAGAGTCTAGAGTCCAGCATTTGGAGGGAGAGAATCAGACCCATCAAGAGATGGAGGACCGGTATAGAGATGCGGCATATCAGATGTCTGACGAGGTGACCAGGTTGAAGGAGCATGTGGCTGTGTTGGAGACTCAGGTGCAGGGGTACCGTCAGACTGCTATTTCGCTAGGAGTTACAGTACATCACCTCCGTGAGAGGGAGGTAGATCTAGTTGATGAGCTGGAGCAGTCTAAGAGACAGGCTGAGGGATTCCAAGTAGAAAGGGACGAGTTACAGAGACAGTTAGCAGGGATGTCAGCTGAGTTTGACATGGAGATAGCGGATAAAATCCGCATATATGATGAGTGGATGAGCGTATCGAGGAGGGCTGATGAGCTTGAGGCTGAGGTTAGGGCCAGTGCTACCAGGATTGATACTGCTAGTTTCGAGTTAGATACCGCTTTTGGTAGGCTGAGGAGCAGGATCCTGAATTATCCTCGAGAGGAATATTTAAGCAGGCAGGTAGTGAGACACAGTGTGGTTGACAGGATCGCTCGGCAGGAGCACGAGGCCGCTGCCCGTCGGATTGATCGTTGATATTTTATTTTTCTGTTTGTATATAGATGCAGTTTAGAACCCACTTTTTGTTCATAGGGTTATATATATAATGTAAACCTCAGACTATGAGAGATGCTTGGTGTTTATGATACATCCCCACTTTTTGTGTTTTAGGGAAATGTAGTTCTTGTGAATCCCATCTATTGTTGTTCTTTGGAATAGATTTCATATTATCCCGTCTTTTGTTGACTAGAGGGATAGTTAGCATTTATAGAAATATGCTTGTGATGTAAGTGTTTTACATTACCAGTTGACATATGAATATAGATGCGACATTATTATGATAACTTGGTTTGATTGAGCTTGATTTTTACGTTAACTATTAAATGTCTAAACATTTATAAAATGTGCATAAAATGTAATATACAAAATAATAAATATAAGAATTTGTTTACTAACAGAGAATGCCGCCAAGACGTGTACCTCGAATTCAACGTGTAGATGAAGTCGGAAATAATGCTGAGAGGCAGGAAGACCCAATGAGGGCTTTCGCAGCCATGATGATGGAGATGATGCAAAATAGACCACCACCAGTAGTACAACCAGTAGTACCGCCAGCTGTAAACCAGACAGGGACACACTTAGCAAATTTTAAGGATTTCAAATTAGTAGGACCACTAGAATTTCGTGGGTCTACAGATCCTATAGAGGCCCAAACGTGGATTGAGGAAATAGAAAAAGTGTTTGAGGTAGCACGAGTGGCTGATGAACAAAAGACGTCATTTGCCACCTTCATGCTGAAGGGAGAGGCGAATTACTGGTGGAAAACGAATAAGGGTAGAGCTGGAGAAGGTATTGTAACATGGGCACGTTTTAAAGAATTATTCTTCGAGAATTATTTCCCGGATAGCATGAAAAACAGAATGGAGATGAAATTCTTAGACTTAAAGCAGGGAAACATGTCAGTGGCAGAGTACGCCGCAAAGTTCAATGAATTAACTCGATTTGCTTCACACCAGGTGGACACCGAGGCGAGGAAAGCACGAAGATTTGAGCAGGGTTTAAAGCCTTGGGTGTATAGTAGGGTTGCTGTTCTGAGAATTGACACATTTTCAGCATTATTGGAGAGGGCGATTATTGCTGAAGGAGGGAATGAAGCGTTAGTGAAATACAACCAAGACAAGAAGAAGAAAGGTCATGATGGGCCTAGGGAAGGAACTGGAGGTAGCAATTATAACAAAAGGAAGTGGAATGATAACCAGATGTCAGGAGGCAGTAAAACTAGAGGAGAAGCCAAGAAAGGCAACAAATGTGAAAAGTGTGGAAAGAACCATTCTGGGGAATGCATGAAGGGCAAGGGGGTCTGTTATAACTGTGGGCAGCAAGGGCATATTGCTCCCCAATGCCCTAAAGGGAAGAGGAGCGGATGTTTTTCTTGTGGAGCGTCGGACCACCAAATTAAGGACTGCCCAAAGAAAAAGAATGATGTAGCTGGTGGAAATAGAAGCAACAATAACAAGCTAACCATTGGAGGACCAGCCAATCAACCGAACAGACCAATTGCACGCACCTTTAACATGACAGTTCAAGATGCTGTGGAATCAAATGACGTAGTGTCAGGTATTCTTCCGATCAATAATATCAATGCTTATGTATTATTTGATTCGGGTGCTACCTGTTCATTTATATCCGAAGAATTTGCTAATAGATTAAAACTACCCCGAGAAAAACTAGAAAATCCTTTGAATATAGAAGTAGCCAACAATGAAGTTATTACCGTAGAATATATTCATACGAATTGTTGCGTTGAGTTAGGAGGATTTAAACTTGGAGTGAACTTAATTCCAATTCGTTTGGGAGAGTTTGATATCATTCTCGGTATGGACTGGTTATCGAATCATGAGGCGTTGATTGACTGCCAGAAGAAGAGTATAACTTTGAAAACCCCGAGTAAGTTGAAAGTGGTATTTCAGGGGAGTAAATCGCCAAGACAATATCGTTGTCTGACGATGATGCAAGCAAAGAGATTGCTGAGAAAGGGGTGCGTAGGTTATCTGGCTCATGTGGTTGATACTCAAAGAGTAGAGGGTGAATTGGGTCAAATACCTGTGGTACGAGAATTCTCGGATGTCTTCCCAGATGAGATACCGGGTTTACCACCGAATAGAGAAGTTGAGTTCAAAATTGAACTGGCACCAGGAACTGCACCAATTTCGAAAGCACCATACAGAATGGCGCCGGTAGAATTAAAGGAATTAGTGATACAACTGCAGGAGCTACTAGATAAAGGATATATTCGACCAAGTGTGTCTCCTTGGGGAGCACCGGTATTATTTGTAAAGAAGAAGGACGGATCTCTAAGACTTTGTATCGACTATCGTGAGTTGAACAAAGTTACGATTAAAAATAGGTACCCGTTACCCAGGATTGATGATCTGTTTGATCAGCTTAAGGGAGCGAAGTACTTTTCAAAGATAGACTTACGAACCGGTTACCATCAGTTGAAGGTAAGGGAAGAAGATGTACCAAAGACGGCATTCAGAACTCGTTATGGACATTTTGAGTTTTTGGTAATGTCATTCGGTCTAACGAATGCACCAGCAGCATTTATGGATATGATGAACAGGGTGTTCAAGCCGTACTTGGACAAGTTCGTTGTTGTATTCATAGATGATATTCTGGTATATTCGAAGACGAAAGAGGAGCACATTGAGCACTTAAAAGTGGTGTTGGAAACACTAAGGAGGGAAAAACTGTATGCAAAATTCTCAAAGTGTGAATTTTGGCTACAGAGGGTACAGTTTCTGGGGCATGTAATTGATGAGGAAGGTGTTTCGGTGGACCCAACAAAGGTAGAGGCAGTTATAAATTGGGAGCAGCCAAAGACACCGACAGAAGTTAGAAGTTTCCTTGGGTTGGCGGGTTATTATCGAAGATTTATCCAGGATTTTTCTAAAATAGCGACACCGTTAACCAACTTGACAAGAAAGACAGTTAAATTCGTATGGACGGATAAATGCGAAGCGAGTTTTATGGAACTTAAGAAGAGGCTTAGTGAAGCACCGGTGTTGTCATTGCCTGACAATACCGGGGGTTTTGCGGTATACAGCGATGCGTCACTCAAGGGACTTGGGTGTGTGTTAATGCAACACGGAAAGGTCATTGCGTATGCATCAAGACAGTTGAAGGACTATGAGAAGGGATATCCAACTCACGACCTGGAGTTAGCAGCAGTAGTGTTCGCCCTAAAGATCTGGAGGCACTACCTGTATGGGGAGAAGTGTGAAATATACACAGACCATAAAAGTTTGAAGTATATTTTCACTCAAAAGGAGCTAAACATGAGGCAAAGGCGATGGTTGGAATTGATCAAGGATTACGATTGTGAAATTCTGTACCATCCGGGTAAAGCCAATGTTGTAGCTGATGCTCTGAGCAGAAAGGGCAGGGAGAAGTTATTAATGTTAACATCTCAAGAGGAGTTGATAAAAGATATAGAAAGAATGGAGTTAGAGATAAAACATCTGAAGGGTTCAGATGAGAAACTATTCGCGGTAGAAGCGAGTCCAACTTTATTAGATAAAATAAAGGAGGCTCAAGAGCAAGATGAAGAATGTGTCAGTATTAGAAAGAGAATTTTAGAAGGGGAAGATTTGAAATACAAAGTGGATAATACAGGACTGTTAAGGTTTGAAGGGAGGATCTGCATACCGATGGTTCCAGAATTAAAAGAAGAAATCTTGCAAGAAGCTCACACTACAAAGTACTCGATACACCCTGGGAGTACCAAGATGTATCAGGACTTACGTCAATATTTTTGGTGGCCAAATATGAAGAGGGAAGTGGCAGAGTGCGTTGGCCGATGTCTAACATGTCAGAGAGTTAAAGCAGAACATCAGAGACCGAGTGGACTGCTACAATCGTTGGAAATTCCGGAGTGGAAATGGGAGCATATCACGATGGACTTTGTGGTGGGACTTCCAGTTACTCAGAAGGGATTTGATGCAATATGGGTAATCGTGGATCGTTTGACAAAATCTGCACACTTTTTATCGATCAAGATAAGATATAGTCTAGAGCAGTTGGCGAAGTTGTATGTGAAGGAGATTGTGTCACGCCATGGAGTACCAGTGTCGATTGTGTCTGACAGAGATCCGCGTTTCACGTCGAAATTTTGGAGAGGTTTGCAAGAGAGATTGGGAACACAATTAAGGCTGAGTACTGCATATCATCCCCAAACCGATGGACAGAGCGAGCGAACGATTCAAACGCTTGAGGACATGCTTAGAGCCTGTGTTATGGATTTGAAGGGCAATTGGGATGATCACTTACCTTTGGTGGAGTTTGCCTACAACAACAGTTATCATGCTAGTATTGGCATGCCGCCTTACGAAGCACTTTATGGAAGAAAATGTCGCACGCCCTTGTGCTGGGATGAAGTTGGTGAGCGAAGACTGTTGGGACCTGAAATGGTGCAGCAGACTGTCGATGTGATCAAAATAATAAGAGCTCGTCTGGTAGCAGCTCAGGATCGTCAAAAGAAGTATGCCGATTTGCATCGTCAAAAGCGGGACTTTGAAGTCGGTAGTTTTGTATTTTTAAAGGTATCTCCCTGGAAAGGGAAGATAAGATTTGGCAAGAAAGGAAAATTGAACCCAAGATTTATAGGGCCGTTTGAAATTTTAAAGCGAATAGGTGAAGTGGCGTACGAGATAGCCTTACCTCCTGAACTTGAGCACATTCACAACGTGTTTCATGTTTCAGTGTTGCGGCCATATAAACCTGATTACAAGCATGTGATATCCTACGAACCGATTCAAGTCGAGAATGCTCTATCATATGAGGAGATTCCTGTTCAAATACTAGATAGGAAGGAGCAGACGTTGCGAAATAAGGTCATACATTCAGTCAAAGTTCTTTGGAGAAACCATGCAGTTGAAGAAGCTACGTGGGAGCTCGAAGAAAAGATGAGAGCGAATTATCCGCATCTTTTTAAGTGATCTTATGTTGTAATTCCGGGGACGGAATTCTTATAAGGGGGGGAGAATGTAAGAACCAAGAATTTTGAATTACATTATAAATAAAATTGGAAAACTAAATTCTAATTAAATGAGTTATTGTGTAATTTAATTTAAACCTTTATGTGGTAATTTGATTGTTGACTATTCGGTTAATTTTAGTAAAGGAAGTCCGATTAATGGATTTATTAAATTAACGGACTAACCTAAGATTATTTTGTGAGGAACCATAATTAAATATTCAATTAATATTGAATATGACAAGTCTAAATTGATTATATAAATTAAATTTAAATTGATTATTTAAATGTTCCTATAATTATTTAAATAATCTCAAACAATTAATTAAGTGAGGGATTTGTGTGATGTGCTTTGTGGGTTGATATTTAATTAAGCTAGCCCAATTTATTAAGAAGTGGGTGAGTTATTTTGGTAGCCCAATGTTGTTGGATTATTATGATCATATATGGCCCAAATAAAATAAATTGCAAGCCCATTCCTTGATCCAATTGCTAAAGCTTCTAGAAGATCCATTATTTACCAATTTGACTATAAAAATAAATCAAAAATGGGACAAATTAGAGAGCATGGCTGGTGGTATGGAGAGAGTACTATGGATTTCAAATTTTTATTCAATTTGTTGATTTCATTAGTGTGTGGAACACTCAAACTTTTTGGCTAGCAAATTTTGTAAAAATGTTGAAGTCCAATCTATACATATATATGTTATATGTATAGATTTATACTACTATAAATAGAAGCTAGCTCATTTGGTGGAGAGTTTACAAAATATTGCAAGTATTCTCTATATAATGTGCTAGTGAGTTTTAGTGAGTTAACTAGGTGAGTTAAAGAAAAAGGAAGTGAGTTGTGTAGTGAGTCACCACCGAGTCAAGTGAGTCAAGTCATTTTCATCAAGGGGGGTGTTCTTGGATGTCATCACAACTTATTACCTACTTTGGAAAGCAAAGAAAACAAGCCATCAAAAGCAAAAGGTATAAAAATTCCTTTAAAACCCTAATCTTGGTTTTCTTTTAAATTTTATGGTAGAAATATTATCTTGGAGATATTTATGCTTATAATCATGATAGACATGTTTATATAGGATGCCATGTGGTTTAAATGTATAGTGGTATGGATTTATGTAGAAAAATCTAGCAAAATACTTGAAAATATTTTTACCGACGAACAAAACATAGGTTGCACGAATAAATTGCACATTTTAAAATCTACAAATTATTTTTGTGATTTAATAATTTCTGGGAATATATGGATAAGTTAAGAAAAAACTCCCTTTGGAATCACCCAAAAATGTGTTAAAATGAGTAAGTTATGCATTTTTTACCAAACACACCTCACTGTCCAAGTTATTGCATGAACAGTCCACTTTAAGCCTAATTTCCGAAATCAAAACTTATCCAAAAATGGTGTTTGAGCACAGAAAATTGTATTTCGGGAAGTTACGATTCCATCGATACCTAGTAGAGCTCCATCGGAGTTATAGAACTCAAGTTATTAAGGTTTTTCTCCAAGACCCCAAAGTTGGACAAAAATCTGGAAATAGGTAATGTTTCTGCCGGTTTTTTTTTCATGAACCGGCCGGAACTTTCCGGCGACCGGTTCACCGGAATTATGACCGGTTCCGGCGATGGGTCCTTGACGGAAGTTGCTTGGTTTTTCGTGTAGTATTTTATAAAAATATGTTTGTATTTTTAGCATGTCATTTGGTAATTTCCATAATTAAAATATGATTAAACCTTACTAACTAAAGGAAAAATGATAAATTAATATTTTTAATTTCTGAAAAATCATAAAACTGCTAATTACTTATTATTTAAGTAATATTACATAATAAGTAAGATTAATTAATAAATTAATTATTTTTAATTGTATTTAAAGTGTAAATAGTGCACTAATTAGCTATTAATTAGTTAGTAATTAGATAAAATTACTAATAAATTATTATTAAATATTAAATATGTGATTTAAGTATTTAATAATAATATAAGAAAGATAAAGTAAATAAATTAATTGTTTATTATTTAATTTATAATTAAATAGTAAATAAAGATAAATAGTTAACTAATTATTATTTAATTAATATTAAATAATAATTGAAAAGAGATGAAATTTATAAATTAATTATTTATTATTTAAATAATAAATAAAGATAATTAAGAAAATTAATTATTATTTAATTAACATTAAATAATAATTAAAGAATGATTAATTATTATTTAATTAAGATTAAATAATAAGTAAGTATAATTAATTAATTAATTAATTATTATTTAACATTAAATAATAATTAAAGATAATTAAAGTTAATAAAATAATTATTTATTATTTAAATAAGATTAAATAATAAGTAAGGATAATTAATTAATTGATTATTATTTAATTAACATTAAATAATAATTAAATATAATAAACTAATTATTTATTATTTAATTAAGATTAAATAATAAGTAAGGATATTTAATTAATTGATTATTATTTAATTAACATTAAATAATAATTAAAGATAATTAAAGTTAATAAAATAATTATTTATTATTAAATAATAATAAATGAGGATAATTAATAAATTATTATTATTTAATTAATATTAAATAATAAGGCAATTAAGATTAATACTTTAATTATTTATTATTTAATTAACTTTTAAATAATAAATAAACATAATTAGTTATTATCTATTGTAAAATAATGACTAAAGGTAATTAATTAATTACTCTTTAACTGATATTAAATAGTAATTAAATGAAGATAGAGTTAATATTATAAAAAGAATTTAATTAAACAATGATAGTAAATTGTTTAAGAGTTTAATAAGTGTTTAACACTTAAGAAAAATAATATTGATTAATTAAATCATTAATATAAGATCAATTAAATGTCTTATATGATTAATATAAAATTATATGTGTTATGTGATTAATTATTTAGCATAGATAAGTGTTTAAAGTGCACGATTAAATGTTATACTAATTGATAGGCTAACGTTATTAATGTTAGGACATCAAGAGGAGTTTAAATTAAGCAAATTAGCCGTAAGTCAACAGACAGACAAGTTCTTTAACCTTACTTAAATTTGTATTGAGCAAGCTTCCTAACTCTACTCAATATTATTGTGCTAATTCTTAAATCTTGAGCTTATATTATATCGCAGGTTATTCCACAATAATATTATTGCAAATTGTATATATTATTTGAATTCATATTCCATTCTTGAATTATGAATTGATTAAAGAAGAAGTCTAAGCCATTGTTCGGCTAGACCTATGTGAAATTTATTTTGAAAGCTATACAAGCCATAGTGGTACGGATTCTTAGACTGAGAAGAACAACCCATAATGGGGAATAACCTAAGTATCGAACAAACGATACAAACAGAATAAATGTTATGCATATACATATGGTACGAGAGGCTGATCCCCTCAAGTACAATTCTGACAAAGTAACCTAAGAGGGTCAATCAAGTGATTGATTTCCTCAATAGTAGTTCATGGTCCAGTTGACCACTCAGCAATTAAATAATCAATTGTCACTTCTTTATTTTGTGCACTGATTCTATTGTTCATTGTTGAGCTCCTTTTATTAAATCTTTCAGTTGATATTCCTATTCATTTATGACATAATTATTGTTATTCATTTAAATTGCTGAGCAAACTAGTTGCTCATACTTGCTATGTCATAAAATATTTTGCAGCTAAACCTGAAGGATCGGGTAAAGATAAAGGAAAAGGGAAAGCAAAATCTTAATTATCTAGATAGTTGTTAGTCTATTTATATTTTGTTTAGAACTTATAAGATTGTAACACAAACACTGATATTATTTTGTAGTTTGTGATGTTTATTTTGGTAAAGGTTATAGACCTTGGGACTAGAAAGTCATTGTAATAGACAACATATGTTTATTTATTTTCCGCATTAATATTACATGTTGTTTAGCAGAGATTGTTGATATTATTGCGTGAGCACCAAATTCGAGGTAGTGGTACCTGAATTTGGGGGTGTCACAAAATGGATTAATTAAAAATTTCTTCTCACATATGAAAATTCTAAACAAAGATAATTA
Organism: Hedera helix; assembly: GCA_947179155.2. Taxonomy (NCBI): domain Eukaryota; kingdom Viridiplantae; phylum Streptophyta; class Magnoliopsida; order Apiales; family Araliaceae; genus Hedera; species Hedera helix. The sequence goes on along the minus strand of OX359272.1, from coordinate 10,397,141 downwards.
CATGAGGGATAATTCCAAATGAATTAATTGAACGGTTATTTCCATAATAATGCTTCTTGATATGGTTCATGTTGAAAATAGTCAAATAATGAGAAAAAAAAATGGTGTGGCGCGGTTTGTGCGATTTTTAGTGCAATTTCGGGGCCAAATCGGTTTTTTGCTCACCCCTAACAATAATTGGGCAAATGGTTAAATGCATTCAACATTGACAATGTGCATGTTTCGCTATTTAGCTTTTGGTGTGTTTAAATTCAAAAACGCAATCCAAAATATTTTTCGCCTAATTGTAATTAATTATAAACATATTTTATTTAAGAAAGTGATATTTTCATAGGTTAGATTGATATTTCTTCTGTGAACCCCACGTTGTAACCAAAACTCATTTATTTGTGTCCATTTTGCCCCCTTCTTTTCCTTCTCTGCAATTAACTCTCTTATCTTCTATCACGACCGCCATCGTTCTTCTTCCAACAATCGTTCTTCTCCCAACAAATATGATAGAATCGACCTAAGAAAGATGCCCAAAAAACTTTCGTTTTCCCAAATCTTAAGTACACTGCTCAAGAATTAGTGGGTGCATTGTGATGAGTTGTTGTTTGGGTAGTTGATAATGAGCCGTCGTGGCCCACCACATACAGTGTGGAAGAACCATGGCTAATCGCTGCTGCTGCAACTACTTTACTTCTATGTGGATCTAGAACCGCTGTTGCTGCAACTACTTTACTGCAGAATTGCTGAATTTGAATTGTATGTGTGAGAGTTAATTGTAGAGAAGGAACAAAAGGGGGCAAAATGGTCACAAATGAATGAGTTTTGGTTATAACCTAGGATCCACTGCGGAAATATCAATCTAACCTGCCGAAATATCATTTGTTTTTATTTAACTTATAAACGCAATTTTTTTACATAACACGTAACGCACTCAAATTAGTACGGTATGTTTGAAGGTTCAAATGCTATAAATATTGATAACCGAACCTTATATATATACGTGTGCAAAAAGTACAATTAACAATACATTACACCGTTTTATATTGTATCTTGCAATACTTACTGGTAAATAGATAAAATCAGTGGAGTACTCATCTTTATCAATATATAATAGGACATAATTGTTTTCAACCAAAATAAACTTTATTCATTTAGGGGGGAGGGGGAGGAGGTTAATATAAAATTAGATTGATGAAGGATATGATGAAAATTTTAATGTTAACGTATAAAAATTCCTGCAAATTCTTAGTCATTTAGCTTAATAATTCAACTCATAATGTTTAACTTTCGAGATGAATTATAGCTTGCCGTAATTCTAACATTTTTCTTTGTTTGCATGGATCATGCTTGCTATTTGCAGGACTAGGTCAGATAGATCAAATCATATATTTGGATTTATTAAGAAAAAAATAATAATTTTGGGTTGTTTAAAACTAGTAACTTGTAAAACATGAAACTTTAACGTAGACCTTGACTTTATGCAAAAATTCAACATTACTTTTCTTCCTCCAGACTTGGGTCAAAACATGAATTAAATTTATAACTGGTCTATTGTTCGTTGTTTTATCTGTTATGCCAAATTTTAGACTCACACAGTCATCCTATATATGAATTATGATTTTTTTTGATACGTGACTTCTTACTTGTGCAACTAAAATGATTATTATTGTAATCTTCTGGCTGTTAGAGCGAATTTACTGTTTATGCATGATATTTTTTAAAATTCATCGTATTTTGAATTTTAAAATTTTGTAAATATATTTCAAAAAGTTAAAAAGTATCTCTAATATTTTAAAAAGTTATTTGAGAAATTCTTTTATTAAAAAAAGTCATATTGTAGTCGTGAACACAATCAATTATGTTTCGGTCGCCACAAAGGAGATCATTGCTAATTCGGCATGGTTTGGAATTGTAGTCGTTTCTAAATTTATTTACAAAAATAAAAATCATATTTACGCCCAAATATTTAAGCACAATCATCACAAGGACTCATGATAAAATATTTGAATTTTCTTTTAAAATAATTATTTGAAAGAACCACAACTCAATCTTTCATCCTCTAGCTAGCCCTAGAAGGAAGGAGTCAATACATCAAAAGGAATAAGAAAAGAATAGAAAAGAACAATAAGTATATTTTTCTATTGCTTCACGTAGTAACAGGAGAAAGATGAATGCACTGAATTAGGAACACAAAACAAAAAACAGAAAACAACATTCAAATAAATTAATAACTAGCTGTCCAATTAACAACTAAAAGAAAGATATTTATATCTGTTAATTACTAGTAAAGCGGCACATCTGCATTAACACTTAATTAAGAAGATTTTAAAGGAAATTCATAAAATTCAGCCAACTGTTCTTCAAGCAAACCATGATCCTTCAGCAAAACCACCAAAAAAGTCATTAGGGCTTTCACTTTCATACAGATCTTCGATTTCGTTGTTCATTCTTTCTCCATTTCGCATGCTCAGAGAATTAATCCCATCTTGTTCATTCTTTTTGGTGATGTTTCTGTTATTATCAGCAGCAGGTTTACCTGTGAGCCTTTGAACCATCTCCCGGAAATTCGCAACATCCGTCTGGATGATTTTTGGCGCAAACAAGTGAATTATGCGGATCTTTGGCTTTAAGATAACGTGGGAATTGTTGTGCATGGAGATTTTGGACTTAAATGAAATGGTTTTCATCTTCTGATTTTAAGAGAGAGATAAGAGAGGTTGGTTTAGTGTTGAGAAGAATTGAAAAATGGAGGGCTTAATAAATAGATGAGTAGTTGAAAAATTAGCTCGGCTTTTTGGAACAATGCTTAGATGGATCTTTGTTTCCTACCAATACAACACAAAGATTATTGTGTATATATATATATATATATATTATTGTGTTTATATGGGATATATATAATAGGTCAACTCACGAATTGTTTTACTCATGACTTATTTATTTCTGATTGGGTCATGATTGCACCAAATGTCAAAAGGAAAAATAATTAACCTAAGGGGTAGTATAATTTTTGTTGAAAGTCAAATAATGTAGGCAACTTGTTGACCAAGGCTCTGCTGTTTCATTTGAAAGGGTGTAGCTCTTGCACTCAAGTTGCTTGTAGTAAAAACATAAATAGTTGACTTTCTAGAGAGAGAGAGAGAGAGAGAGAGAGAGAGAACAGATTGACTAGGAAATGAAACATACCATGGTAAGGCACCTTCCACAATTCCTTATTTATTGACTAATATTTGCTGGCACCGGATTTACCATGCCACTATATATATCTTTTTTTTTTCTCCTTAATTAATTATGCATTTCTGAAAAGTCAAAATTGAGAACTTCCAAATCTTCCATTATTTTCAACAATTTATTGTAAATTAAGGAAGGCCCGAAGAGCAGTGGCTTGAACTCGAGGAACTTAACTTGATAAATAATTTGGTTTACAAGAAAATAATTAATGAAAATAATAGGTTGTGTTTGGACATCATAGGGAGGAACAGTTTTTTTGCACCATGGCGTGGAGACTAGCCTATATCCCCTATAGAAAAAGTCAACATTATCCAACAAATATCAATTTAGGGAAACAAACGTTTGGAATATTCAATATCAACGTTTGGGGGATGAATAGAGTGATCAGTTGTAGTGTTATATTAGAAAATATTAAAAGATTGAAAGATTATATATATAAATGGCTCACTACGCGCGTTCTAATTAATGACTTACTTTCAAATCAAGTTGAATTTTGAAAATGCATATTAAAATTTTGTTCACGTGTGCCTAGGCTGCATGTGGGTTCCCCGTACGTTTCTCTCCTAACATGTATGATAGCTATAAAAAGATTGATTTAGGATTGATAGACTTCTTTAAAAGACACACCATAATACAACAACTAGTACTAGGACCATATATATGAAAGGATTGATTCAGGGCTGGTAAGTTTCTTCAAAAGGCATGCACACCGTCATATGAATGTTCCAAAATATTGATCATATACATGTTCAAAAAACACTCGACGATAATATGTGAATTTTTTATGAAGGCAACTCACTATGGCCCTTGATGATGCTTGATAGCACTCTCGATGATGATATTGAATTCTTTATGGACTTGCTTGGTCAGGAATTGATCCTAAGAGTGACTATTGCGATGTGATGAATTCACCTATGAGAAATAGATTGTTAGAAATTAATAATTGTTTGTAATCACACAACGAAGAAAAAATAAAAGAGTGAATGACTCAAATACATTGACGGACCTAAGAGCTAGTGGCATTTTGATGCAGTACTGCAGGAAGAAAAGAAGAGATTTTTCAAGTACTATAGACAGCTGGAACCTCTCTTATAAAAACAGGCACTAAATCCAAATTGCGCTCCCTTTGATGTGTTGGAAACTAGACTCATAGAGCTTTCCAATGGTACCAAATTTACGTGAATATATCTCTAGATCAGTCCAGATTCGTACATCAAAAGAGGCATTTTGCTGATGACTGCCCAACTTTCTTTCCTCATTAATTTCTTTGACTGTCTTGAATTTCTTTAGAAACCTTGGAACCTGATTACTAGTTGATATTATTGATGTATTAAGCCTATAAATAAGGGGATCGGATCTAATGCTGGAGAAGGCAAACTTTGATATTTTGATAATTTGAATATTATATGAAATTGAGCTTTGGACCTTTCATTCAAGACTCCTTCTCTTTTGTTGTTCTAATTTTTCATTGATTCTCTTCGTCCTCTATTCTCACCCGCATCATTTGGTATCAGAGCTTAGGCTCTACGCTCTCAGGCTTGCTTATTCTTCAATTTCAATGGTTGCAGGACGAGGTAGAGGAAGGTGCTGTAACCATATGAGTGGTGATTTCAGAGACAAATGAGATGATGAAATTCGGAAACTTCGAAGACAAGTTGAGCAATTTACTATTGAACTTGAATGCCAAGCAGCTCGTAGTGAGCATGGTGGGCCAAGTCGAGGTGGATATTCTAGTGATGAGTACGAACGGAATCCGTTTGGCTGGCAGAGGAAGATTTGATCGCGGGTATGATTCCATCAAGATTAAACTTACAGAATTTCATGGTCACCTCTAACTGGATGAATTTCTTGATTGGTTTAGTGCCATTGAGAAATTTTTTGATTACAGCGAAACTCCAAAAAATTTACGTGCCAAGATTGTGGCTACACAGCTGCGTGGATATGCTTCATCTTGGCGGGAGAAGGTTCAAACCTTAGTCCATCAACATAACTAGTTGTGGGGACAAGCGAAGCTCTACCAATCCGAATACATACTTCAATTGTGGCCAAATGGGTCACCATATGTGTTATATATTGTATCTTATTTTATATTTTTGTGATTTATTATTTGTCATATTTGAGTTTGATAAAACTCATTTGTGGACGTAATTTAAGTAGGTATAAAATATGTAATTTAATGTTCTCTATGTGGAGAATAAGAGTATAAAATGTGTAATTTAATGTTCTCTACGTGGAGAATAAGAGTAATTCATTTGGTTCAAGTTGAAATCATATGACTTGTGTCTGTCAATGACTTAAGTGAAACATTTGACAATGTGCAAGTTGTTTGTGAAAACTAGTTTGTCTTGATTCCATAATGATTAATAAAAGATTACTAATTGCTTTATAAGCATAAGTGGTGTAATCTTATTTAATTATATGAAACAAAAAAAAAAAGTCCAATATATTTTGAATTTGACAACTAGTTAAACTTTTAATGCGACTCTCCATTTTTTCTATTTAAATTATATTATTATTAATAATTTTGTAACTTACATCATTATAACTAATGTGTAACTTACAACATTATGTTTATAATAATGAGTAATTAAAATATAATTAATAATAGTTGTTACTATTATATATGTATACATATATATCTACAGTTGTAGATATATGAAGAGAAATACATACATGAGAAATGGAGAATACTTACATTATATGGAGAAAATTTGCACATGAAATTCTCTCTTTTCTCACTTAGTTTTTTCTATAAACATATAACTATCATAAAAAAATATTCGACTGTAACATTTTGTGAATTGCTATAACAAAATTGTTCAACTCTGAAACTTGGTATATATCCTGGAGGTATATCGTTTGTAACTCATAGCAAACTACTCGTGGTGGGGACGATAAAGACTTTAAGGACAGAAATCACCCGTGTCATGTCTTCTACTACGATTTTGATTCTATGAAGCTACGATTCTAACAATCTTAAGGTTTTTACTGATTTGTTGGAGTCATGATTTTGGTGAGATGGAAGACAACACAGTTTTCAAAGATAAGTGATATTTTTCTTATTTCTATTTCATCAATGAAATTTTCATTATAATTAGTTATATTTTGAGATATTTTACTAATTATTTTGTTGACAACCATTGGTAGGAAATGGAATTATAGAAATGGAAGTGAAAGAGTTGTTTCAATTTACAAGTGTGTAAATTATTGTGGATGAGAAGAAAAGCCAATGCGAGAAATGTCGAATGAAGATGACACCAAATTAAGTTGATACAGTGTTCTTCGGATTTTATCCAAAAAGGCGTGTCATGAATTTTTTCTTTATTTTAGATAATGATATTTGTTTATCATTTTATAAGTATATATACATGAATGGTATATACTTGATGTACTATATATATCATGTGTAGATGATATTCTATGCTTGAGTATTATTTTACTTACATTTTATTGTAATAAATTATTTAATTAGTTTTGTGAGATAAGAAAAGTAATTAGATTTTTGTTCATGACGAAATAAATTTAATTTTGTGCATATATATATTTATTATAATATTTTATGAGTAGATAAAATATGTATGAAATTTGAGACAATTATTTTTCTTATACACTAATTGAGATTATTTTATTATGAGAAAGTTGTAGTAAATTTTGAGAAATTTACTTGTAGATGTATAACAAATTAGTTGTAAATTAATTTATTTTGAGAATAATGTAAATTTATGTTCTTCTTGAACAAAATTATGCATATAAAATTTGAGCCATTATTTAGTGTGTAATATTGCTTGGTAGTTATATGCATAAATTTTGTAGATAAATTACTTTATTCATGGGAAATAAATTAATTATCAACTAATAGTTAGAAGAGATATTGTAGAAGTAGATTTGGTTGAGTAAATCTTGTATACAATATGATTATGATGTTGATAAAACACTTTGAAATGTTGTTCGTAGTGTTTTTAGGATAATCACAATTGGTATATGTTGATTTATTTTTATGTGTACTTCTTGTCGAAGAAGTAGTAAATTTTAATGTGATTATATGAATTTTGTATATTACAATTGAGATAAATATTTTATTTTTTGATTTTTTATAAATATAGTGAAGTTCAAGTATTTTATATTATTATGAGAATTGTCTTGAATTCTATATTTCAAAATTTGAAAAGATATATTTTTTAATGATATTTCATGTCTAAGTTGGGACAAGAAAACACTTGAGGATATACTAATTCATGGGAATGAATTTTATTTGCTTTATACATAAATTAATTTTGTTTGTGATAAACTAATTTTTTAGAAAGTAAATATAAGTTTTTACATTTTATGATTTATATGCAAATAAATTTGTGCAATATGATGAGTTGCATTATAATTTGTGTATAATGAGTTTTATACTATTTACATAGAGTCAAGTTTTAAGTGTTGGTATACTTGAAAAATGTATATGTATAATTTTAAGTGCTTATGTTAAATAATTTTTTAGATTTGAGATTTTATGGAATTTCAGAAAATAAGAGCTTGTTTTCTTATGTGGGAGCGTTCTTAAAGATTCTTATGTTGAAGTAATCTTTATATGAATAACTAAGACATAAAATGTACAAGAACTTATTTTTTGTTCTGAAAAGTGTTCCTTAATATTCTTATGTTGAAGTAATATTTATAGGAATATTGTCACATAAAATATTAATTAATCTAAAATTTATTTTAAGCAGTTGGCATAATATTGTGAAGTGAAAATCTTCAATGAGATTTCAATTATTTAAAAGTGTGGGATGATTCTTTAAGAGTTTTTTTTTATGGACTCAATTTGGCTTTTGAACTATTTGGAGCATAATTTTATTTATGAAAGAAATAGTAAGGCTTATGGATTTTTTGTTGTGAAATTCAATTTAATTGTGTAGTCCTATGAAATGAAAGTCTTTGAAACACATACTTTTAAATAATATTAAAATATGAACTTATTTCACTTAATTAATTCTCTAAGGTTCTACAAAGTTATAAGTTAAACTTAATAAGAATAATATTGAATTGGTGAAGGAAATCAATATAATAATTTGGTAAATTAAATACCTATTTTATTAGCCTAAATATGTTCCAAAATATTTATAGTGATTGAGTTCAATAGTGAGATTGAAAATAAGCTAAAAATATTAAAGTGGATACATATTAGGTGATAATAAATAGGTATATGCTTATTTACCTTGAGATTCTAAATATGTTGTATAAGAATAAGTGATTCGATACTGATGGCTATTTTACTTTAAAAGTAAAAATAATTTTCAAGGTTTTAGAAAAGAGAGTATAAACTATTTTAACATTTTAGCACTGATTATAATATTACTCCAACTCAAGTTTTCTATAAATTTGATTGAGGGAGTATATTGTGAGTAAACAAGATGGTTTGTTCTTTTCGATTGAGAGGTTAAGGTGTAAAATAGTTATGTATTTGTGGTTTAAACTTAGAATTAGTATTTCACTTTTTCTTATTAATCGGTTATAGAATTATTTATATGTTTACACTAACAATATAATTTTATAAATTATGATGTAATAGTTTTTGTGTATATTAATGATATGTTGATCATTTTTCATAGTATTGCTAGTGCAAACGAGTTTAAGACATATCTATTTTTTGTCTTTATGTTGAAAGACTTGTGAAATAGATGTTATCTTATTATCATGTGAAAACATAGTGAAGATTTCAACTAAACCAATTTAATTGTATTGAGGGGGTTGTACCGAACTAAGTTTGATAACCTTGAGATTGAAGGATTTAATAATTCTTTAATAGTGGTGGTACACTGGAAGTTAATTCTGATATGGCTATTGCAAATCTGAAGTACACATGCACTAGTGGGAGCCTTATGTTTGAAATGTAATGCACGAGATCAAATATTGCTTACAGTTTTAAACTTAGTATAATAATGGTTTAAAAAAAATTGGTTTTTGTTAGATTTCTCAATATTTTAATAGATCACATAAATGTCACTTATATTTTAGTGAGAAAAATTATAAATTCACAAGTAGGTGAATTTTTACTCAATCTTGAGTATTGTTTCTTAGATGAATAAGAAACGAATGAGTATTTTCCATTTCACTATATGGATCTAATATTATTATCTTGTGAGAGAAGTTTAATGGATTAGGGTGTTTGTTAAAACATTGATTGTGGCCTAGTCTGAAGCCTCCTATTTCACTATATTGTGTTAGTGAAAATTTGTATTTAGTATAAATTATTAATTAATCTTGGATTCATAGCTGGTTGTGATCTTGAATAAGTAAGAAAATATTCACAAGTGGGTGAATATATTATTACCCTTAGTGAAAAGAATAATTTACTTGTAGTAGCAAGTAATACTATTGCTTTATATGATGTAGAAAGCAAATTGAATCAAAATTTGTTGTTAAGACATCAAATTATGGCCACTTCCAAAATTGCTTAGTTCATTATGTTGTGAGAATGAAATTATTTTTGTATAAAGCATTTGAGATTACCTTTAATGGTATGTCTTGACATGTTGGTCATAGACATAATTCTTTTTTAAAACAATTGATACATAAAGATATCATAATATTAGTCTACGAGGAAGTCAAGTGACGACTTGGCTTATCTTGCTACTAAGTCCCTGACGAGTGCTTAGTAAGTTTGACTACTTGTGATATGGAACTTAAACCACTTTGAGTCAGGAGTGATGGGAACCCAACCTATTCCCAGGTTACCCCTAGTTTATAGGTTCAATGGGAAAAACAAGTCACAGTTGCTGACTGTGTTACTATCAATATGGTTCCATATGTAATCTAAGATAGTAACGTCTGTTGCAAGACCAAGGTTGAGCTATACTCTTAATAAAGTTGTTGTGTTCTTAGCAACAGAAGCACGTGTGAAACACTTCGCCTATATGAACTAGAAGTGGAGCCGCTTTTTATAGAAGGTTCTGGTTTACTCTCTTAGAGGTTCATGAAACAGGATATTGCGCATGGCCATAATAGCGCAATGCTTTAAGAATATTCACTGTGGTAGGAGGATTTTGTGTGTGTGTGAAAATTCCGGTCATGTCATTTAGGAGTAGAGGTTCAATCTACGGACACCATTAACTTTGACATGACTTTGAGTTATTTACACTAAGAGAAGGTTCAATGTTCGCCATACCTTCTTTTATGCATATAAGCCTTAGAGTTATTTGATAGAAAGTTTGGAAGAAAATTAGTTTTTCCAAACAAGTGGGAGATTGTTATATATTGCACCTTATTTTATACTTTTGTGACTTATTATTTGTCATATTTGAGTTTGATAAAACTCATTTGTGGACATTATTTAAGTAAGTATAAAATGTGTAATTTAATGTTCTCTATGTGGAGAATAAGAGTAATTCATTTGGTTCAAGTTGGAATCATATGACTTGTGTTTATCAATGACTTAAGTGAAACATTGGGTAAGGTGTAAGTTTTTTGTAAAAATTAGTTTGTCTTGGTTCCATAATGATTAATAAAAGATTACTAATTGCTTTATAAGTATACGTGGTGTAATCTTATTTAATTATATGAAACAAAAGAAAAGAAGTCCAATATAAATCCTTCTTTGGGCCATTTGGATACAAGCGAGAAATTTTTGGATAAAAGTGGTGTGTGTCCAGAGGAGGAAATAGTGACGCGTGAGCAACCTGTTCTCAACCATCTGGACGTTAGTTTGAATGGGGGAAATAATCAGAATCAGATGGAAGCGACTCCACTTCAAGTACCATCTAACTAATTTTTTTCTAAGGTTAATTCCTTTCTTGAACCCCAGGCACATTTTGAATCTTGATTCCTTACAAAAGAACTACCTAATCGAGCCACTAGAGGTATACTTAGAGTTAACTATGAACCTATTCTTAGTTCCAATCTTAAGTAACCTATGAGTAACTATGTATCCTACCATAGACTGTCAAAAGAAAGTTAGTCATTTGTGAATCAATTATCTGCTGTATCTATTCCTACGAACATGCAGGAAGCTTTGGGAGATCCTAGGTGGAAGGAAACTATGAATAAAGAAATGAAGTCACTTTAAAAGAACTCAACTTGGAAAGTTGTCAAGCTGCCTGAAGGAAAGAAACCTGTTGGATGTAGGTGGGTTTTCATAGTCAAATACAAGGCAAATGCAACCATTGAACGATTAAAAGCTAGACTAGTCGCCAAGGGGTATACTCAAACTTATGGAATTTACTACATGGAGACATTCGTACCAGTAGCAAAAATTAATACTATTCGTATTCTTATATCCTTGGCGGTGAATCTTGAGTGGCAATTGCACCAGTTTGATGTGAAGAATGCTTTTTTGCATGGAGACCTTCAAGAAGAAGTATACATGGAGTTGCCCTTGTATGTAATATGCAGTCAAAAGGTGGAAAACATGTCAACAGATTAAAAATACCCTATACTGTCTGAAGTAATATCCGAGAGCATGGTTTAGAAGGCTTACGAAGTCAATGAAAGCTTTTGGATACAAGCAGAGTAACTCAGATCATACTCTTTTTGTGAAGCATAAAAAAGGAATGATTACTTTTCTTACTGTGTATGTTGATGATATGATAGTAACGGGAAATGATTCAGAAGAAAGGAGAGCATTGTAGAACCATCTAGCCTAAGAATTTGATATGAAGGACGTTGGTCCATTGAAATACTTTATTGGTATTGAAGTGTTGAGATCAAAGGAATGTGTCTTTCTATTTCAACGAAAATATGCCTTAGATTTACTTAGTGAGACTGGTATGACGGCATGTAGTCCAGTTAGCACTCATATGGAAGAAAATTTGAATCTAGGCATATATTCGGATCAAGTCCCAACCAACAAGGAGAGGTATTAAAGGTTAGTTGGGAGACTGATGTCTCTTGCACATACTCGGCCTGACCTGGCATATGCACTAAGTGCCGTGAGCTAATTCATGCATTCTCCAAATGAAGAACATATGAATGCAGTTACCTGCATTTTGCGCTACTTGAAGTCATCTCTAGGGATATGTATTATATTTAAACGGGGGAATAATCTGGATGTCAAAGGATATATTGATGCAAATTGGGCTGGATCAATTAAAGATACGTGGTCTATAATAGGATACTTCACTTTTGTAGGAGGAAATTTGGTCACTTGGCGAAGTAAGAAGCAAGCTGTAGTTGCTCTATCTAGTGCTAAATCTGAGTTCAGAGGAATGGCTAAGGTAGTATATGAATTATTATGGATCCGTAATTTATTAAAAGATCTGAATATTAAGCTTGACAACCCAATGAAGCTATATTGTGATAACAATCCAGCTTATGATATTGCCCACAACCCAATTCAGCATGATCGAACCAAATATGTGGAAGTTTGTGACATCCCAGATTTTTGACAATATTTCTAAATAAGGATCTTGGTTAATTAAATAAGAATTAAAAGTTAAAACCTAGTATAGAATGATAGAAAGTGTAATGAAGTGATTAAATTTAAATTAATATTTAATCAATGTGTTTAGAATGACCTATGTGGTTAAATTTGTATAGAAAGACTTTTGATGTTGCAAGGGCTCTATAGAGGTTAAGATAATCAGTCATTAATTTAAGGTACATTAGTGACTTGATAGATGATTAAATTATATTAAATATAATTTACTACGGTTGAATGTAAATAGAACGGATTAAAGACAAATGACCGAATGTAATACCTACGATTAGGTAGTTAAAAAAGAATTATTATAGGACACTGCGTTATGTCAAAATGTGATAGGTTGAATGTATTTATATATATATATATATATATATATATATATATATATATATATATATATATATATATATATATATATATAATCTAAGAAATGAAAGGAAAGCTAAGAATTAGAGAAAAGCGAGATAATTGAAAAAAGTGTAAATTAAACTTAGGTTATGAAAATTAATAACTAACTTGATGAATTAGCCTTAAGAGACTAGGTTAAGAGAATGGCAAGGTAAGGAAATTAAGAAGATTTCATCAGGTAAGGTAATGTATGGTAGAATGTGCAGAAATGATAGAACAATTTAACCTGATCTGTATATTATGGATTAACTGAATATTAAGGGTTATGAGAATTAAAAATTTGAAATTTATTAATGAATAAACATTAATTGATTGAATGGAGTTGAATATTTATACGACGTATAAATACAAAACATAATACTCCCAAATATGAGTAGAATGAGTAAAGAATGCATGTATGATGTAAATTGTCATATATGTTTTAAGTAAATGAACGAAATGACCTAAAAGTCGTAAAAATGGGTAATATGAGCATAAATGGTAAACGATAATGGATTTTGGTAATCCGATTAGGGAATAGTATGACACAAATATGTGTTATATAATTCTAAAAGAAATATATTTTCTTGAAAGATTGACGCAGGAATCAACATACACGATTTGAATTTTTTTTATTTTTATCGAAGGTTCGCTTTTCGAAGAAGCATTTTTATGAAAAATATAAGTGGTTCTAATAATTGAAATGACGGGAATTGGAAATGACTAAATGTGAAATCGAAAAGTTTTGTAAAAAACTAGAAACGTAATTCTAGTTAAGGAAAGTAATTTAGTTGGTTTATGGCTAAATAATTAACTAAACAATTTAAATGGAATTAAGAAAAAGTAGTTTGAACGAAAATGAATTACCTAATTGGTAGATTGAAAGTAGCACAATCCGAATGCGTATGAAATGGACCAATAGGAGAAGAGTCAGAAAATTACTTAAAATGGAAAGTTGGAAAAATAAAAAAGTTTCCTTAAATGGAAATTTTCTATATAAAGAAAGTCTAGAGATTTTGGCTAATGACCAAAATGTCCTTAATAAATAAATTAATGACCTTTGTGTCCTAGAAGGAGAAATGACCAAAGTACCCTTGATAATTGAATTAATGACCTTTGTGTCCTACGAGGTAAAATGACTAAAATGTTCTTGATTAAATATGAAAAAAGACCAAAATACCCTTGGTTGGGTTAGCCATTGTTATATTAATTAGCCACACTTAATTTTAATCTCATTAAAAATCTATCAAAGCAAGAGCTCACTCATTTTATTACTAGAAAGAAACCCTAAGAGAGAAAGAGAGAGAAAGAAAATCCATGGAAGCTTAAGGATGTAAAGCTTGATTTTATGAGCTATAAGGTTTGGATGATCATGGAGTAATGATTAAAGTCGAAGGGCTCGTCATGGTAAAACTTCCTAAGTAAGGAAGTTGATCATCCAATAAGGTTTAAAAGTTTTCTAAACTTAAAATTTTAGTTTATGTATGTTTATACATGTATTTATGGTTAAAAGTATAGTTTATGAAAGGTTATGTGTCATGTGTTAAAAGATCATGGTGAAACCTTAAGTTATAAGATTGAGCATGATGGTATGATGTGTATTTACATATTAGATAGCATGTTAAATACTTTAATGTATAGAAAGTATGATTTTGAAAGTGAAAACTAGCTATGGTAGTAATATGTCATATAAACATATTTTGAAAGTAAATAAATTTGGAACAATTTATATATGTGTAGTATAAGTCTACAAAGCTGATAAATGAACCCTTTAATGGGTATTTGGAAAAAGGAGTCTAAGGACTTGAAAATGATTTTTATGAAAAATTATGTTAAGTGGATGAAAATCTAACTCAAATGTGATTTTTGGCAATTATGGAAATTTAATGGTGAAATGAAGTTGAATCACATTTTATGTGTTTACACATGTTCACAATAGTTTTGCGGTCATTTGATGAAAACGGTTATGAAAATGTGTTTCAGACGATTGAAATTGATCGTTTCGAGTTAAAACGATTTTTATAGAAAAATAACGCCTGTTAAAAATCTAAGTTGTTTTAAAGATCTATAAAAGTGTTATATGATGTATGCAGGGTAAATCAAGTGTTGGAATGAATGTTAGAAGTGAATGGCCAAAAATCATTAGTTAACAAAAAAATGTGTTTAAACGCTCTTTTACAAGCTCTTACTTTGATAATTTTAAGAAGCTGAATGAGACAAGTTGTATTTTTATAAAATACTATGTAGTAAGGTCTAGCTATTTTTCAAATTTGAATTTAATTGAATGTAAGATGAATGTGTTAAAAATTAGTAAAGTGATAGCAAAAATTAAGTTTTTTGAAATCTACAGATTGTGCCTAGGCGCAGTGTTTTGTACTAAACATTGCGCCGGGGTGCAGTGACCTGAGAAGAGTTGCCCTGTACCCAGAATTTTTTTTAATGTTGTTTGAAAAGCTATGTTTTGATGTGATATGATACAGATATGTTATGTAAATCCTATATTGATAAAAATAGTCAATAAGGTGGGTGTGAAAGTATAATGAAACAATGAATAGTATAATGTAACATATCTAAATCTAAGTAAAAACATGATAATATTTGTGTAAAAGGTCAGTAATGGGATTGGATGTATTATTAACCTATATAAGGTGTAATACATCAAATGTGTAATGAATGAAGACTAGTGGTCTAGTGTTTAGGGTTTAAGTTGAAAGAGTTATGTAAAGTATTATAACCTTATAATAATTTATAGGTTGTAGGATGATAGTTAGAGTTCGGATTAGCAAACCGATAAGATGTATTATGAAGGACGTTCGATGAGCGTAAAGGTTAAGTTTGGTTACGGTTAACAGACAAGTTTTTCAGAACTTGTTGAAATATAATAATTGTTCTATGTGAAATACTTTACAGACTATGTGTAGGATTTATGTGTTATCTAAAATCAACGTGAGTATGTTTTAAAAATGCACTTTTTGTAACTATGTGATTAATTGTTAAATGCAGTATATGAGATTTATGTTTGAAATTGCACAACAAGATAGATATGATGCATTGGATAAAATGCATAGCAAAAAATATATGATGCATATATATAAATTGCAAGCATAAAAGGTGTTAATTGTTAAACTTGTTGAGCTGTTGTGCTCATTCTTGCTGAAACTGATATTTTCAGCTAAGTACGAGAAAACCGGAAGTTCCGGTGAAGCTAAAAAGTGTAAGGAATGGTAAATATATAGAAACGCATGAAGAAGTGTTATATTAATTTGTGAAATATGATAAACTAGATAGATGAATATAAACCTATAAATGTATAAGCTAATTAACGTCTTGGTTTTAAATTTTAAATTTTGTTGTTATTAATGAAATGTATGTTTTGTAAATCCATGAAGATAGTTATGTATGTAAGTTTTATTCAAAGAAACTTGTAATGAGATACAATTAATGTATCGTTGTAAATTGAGTATTATATATAATAAACTCGCATGTATGGAACATGTATATGTAAGAAGGATTATGTATGAGTAGTTATGAATAGTGATTGTGTTCACAGGTTGAGTTAAGTAAAAATTATAATATATATGATTTTAAAATGTAATACACTAGGTCATGATTTATGTATTTATGATCTGAGTTCTAATGTATAGAATGTGAAGATTATGATTCTGAGACAGGTGATAAATATAAGTTTAAATAAATAAGTTTATGAACTATATTATGATATAGTTTTAAAGAAAAAGGTTATGTGTTAACGTACGAGATCGCCTATAGCCAATGCAGGGATTTCGAGGACGGCGCAGTTGATATCAGAGCTGATAGGTTATAATCCTTAGGTAGAGTACCGTGGGCTATGACTTTTGTAAGAAAGAAAGAAATGGTAAAGAAATGAACTCTAGAGGAGTTGGGTAAGGAGGAAATGAATTTTGGAAATTCATGAGTAAGAAATGATAAAGGATATCTTATAACAATATATTGAGAAATGGTAAAGGGTTATGGAATCATAACATGATCTAGAAAAAGGAACTCTTGATGTGTTATGAATAATAAGATGTGAATAGTGAAAATTCATATCAGGTTAAAGAAGGGTTAATGAAAGGTTAGAGTTATGTGGGATGTCATGGAGGACTCATGTTAATGGTGGGTTGTACATTTCTTTGTATGGACAGGAATTTGTGCTTGATTTCACTACCACTTAGTTTTCTATAATGATAATCAGTGGAGATCTGGGGTCGCAGTATTAGTTATGTATAATGAAAAGGTGATTCTTTTCTTCTATATATACCTGATACATAGGAATTAAGAATGGTTAAGGTTAGTTGCGAGTTCTTAAAACTCACATTTATGGTAAGTTCGTAAATCGTAATCGTATATTATGTTTTTGAGCCCTTAAGCATATGGACAGTTCTGAATTTGTTCATGGACTACATATTAATATGACAAGTTCCTAAACTCATATTATTACGGGAAGTTCCTGATCTCACAATGTGTGATAAGTTTGATGGATAGTGGGGGTAAAAGGACCATAAAATGAGAGTAGTAGTTCTTATAGATTGACTAAGATTAAGGAAATAGAAAAGAGATAGAACTATTAAGTAATGATTGAAAGGGTAAAGAAAAGAAATAAAAGGTGATTAGGATTGTATGCAATCGAAATTTTCTAGCTATGCTAGATCATCAAATATTTTAAAATTTTGCTTATTCTCTTACTTTAGTGCACCAGAAAGGATTTGTTCAAGTTTTGAACAGTAAAATTTTAAATTCCGTGGTTTATAGGTCTATGCCAATTGATTCGGCTAGACCAAAGTTATTTAAAAATATCAAAATATATTTATGAAATCATTGTCACAAGGTCAAATATGATGTGTAATGGTAAAACGATGGAATTCTTTACATACTACTGTGACAGTGTGGTATTATGAAATCTTTAAAAATATTTTCTTTTAAGTTATGGAAATGGGTCACAATTTTGTGCCAAGGACATAATTCTCAACCTATAGTAACAAAAGATGTAGATGTAGGAATATGAACCACTAACACATCATTACATGATGCAATGGGATGAAGTCATTGTAAAGATGATTTTTTAAAAAGTTTTCAAGTTCGTAATGTTCAAACAGTTTAATGATGTGCGTCTATGCCATTTATTTTGGCTAGACCCTTTTGATAAAGAAATGATTAAATGATTCCAAATGTAGTTAATTGGTAAAGAAATATATTTTAAAGTCTGAGGTGAAAAACCTTGAAAAAGGAAGAATGTGGATTTATGACCTTATGGATATTGCAGTCCTAAATTGTGATTGTTAATGTTCTAAACGAGAAAGTATGTTGAATTGATCCTCTGGATTACTTGCAATGGATGTTTACAGTCTGTGTGATTCTAGACAGTCTACTTATAGATTTATAGTGGAGAGATCTGTTGATTCTGATTGGCGTGGTTGCGTCATTAAATCATAGTGGTGTGGTTGCGCCGATGAATAAAGAGTGACGTGGTTACGTCGTTAACTCATGTTCATGATCTTTATGACCCATCAGCAAAAAGATGAAAAGTTTTTAAAAGAAAATTTTTCATTCCTGGTTATTCATGTTGCTTCACAATTATTGATCAATTGTTAAAGAATCTGTAAAGATATTCCAATATTCTGGAAGAGGATGGTAGAAAGATGTGAGATGGTTAGAGAAAGTGTAAGGAAGTGATTAAATTTAAATTATTATTTAACCAATATGTTTAGAATGATCTATGTGGTTAAATTTGTACATAGAGACTCTTGATGTAGCAAGGGCTCTATAGAGGTTACGAGAATCAATCATTAATTTAAGGTACATTAGTGACTTGATAGAAGATGAAATTATAATAAATATAATTTTCTATGGCTGAATGCAAATAGAACGGATTAAAGACAAATGATAGAATGTAATACTTACGATTAGGTAGTTAGAAAAGAATTATTGTAGGACACTGTGTTTTGTCAGAATGTGGAAGGTTGAATGTATTTATATATATATATATATATATATATATATATATATATATATATATATATATATATATATATATATATATATCTAAGAAATGAAAGTAAAACAACTAATAATTGGAGAAAAGTAAGATAATGGAAGAAAGGGTAAATTAAGCTTAGGTTATGAAAAATGAAAATTAATAACTAACTTGATGAATTGGCCTTAAGAGGCTAGGTTAAGAGAATGTGAAGGTAAAAAAATCAAGAAGATTTCATCAGGTAAGGTAATGTATGGTAGAATGTGTAGAAATGGTAGAACAGTTTAACTTAATCTGTATATTAGAGATTAATTGATTATTAAGGAATATAAGAATTAAAAATCTAAAATTTATTAATGAATAAACATTAATTGATTAAATGGAGTTGAGTATTTATATGACATATAAATACAGAAGATAATACTCATAAATATAAGTAGAATGAGTGAAGAATGCATGTATGATGCAAATTGTCATATATGTTTTAAGTAAATGAATGAAATGACCTAAAAGTCGTAAAAAATGGTAATATGAGCATAAATGGTAAACGATAATGGATTTTGGTATTCCGATTAGGGAATAGTATGACACAAATATGTGTTATATAATTCTTAAAGAAATATATTTTCTTGAAAGATTGACACGGGAATCAACATACACGATTTGAGAGATTTTTATTTTTATCAAAGGTTCACTTTTTGAAGAAGCATTTTTTTTAAAAATGTGAGCGGTTCTAATAGTTAAAATGACGGGAATTGGACACTAAATGTGAAATTGAAAAGTTTCATAAAGAACTAGAAACGTAATTCTAGTTAGAGAAAGTAATTTAGTTGGTTTATTGCTAAATAACTAACTAAACAATTTAAATGGAATTAAGTGAACGTAGCTCGAACGGAAATGAATTACCTAATTGGTAGATTGAAAGTAGCACAATCTGAATGCGTATGAAATGGACCAATTGGAGAAGAGTCAAGAAATTATCTAAAATGGAAAGTTGCAAAAAGAAAAAGTTTCCTTAAATGGAAACTTTGTATATAAAGAAAGTCTAGAGATTTTGGCTAATGACCAAAATATTCTTGACAAATTAATTAATGACATTTGTGTCATAAAAGGAAAAATGACCAAAATACTATTGACTATTAAATTAATGACCTTTGTATCCTAAGAAGTGAAATGACTAAAATATCATTGACTAAATATGGGGAAAGACCAAAATACCCTTAGTTGGGTTAGCTATGGTTATGTTAATTAAACACACTTGAGTTTAATCTCATTAAAAATCTCGCAAAGCAAGAGCTCATTCATTTTGTTGCTAGAAAGAAATCGTAAGAGAGAGAGAGAAAGAAAAGCCATGGAAGCTTAAGGATGAAAAGCTTGGTTTTATAAGCTAGAAAGTTTGGATGATCATGGAGCAAGGATTAAAGTCAAAGGCCTCGTCATGGTGAAGCTTTATATGTAAGGAAGTGAATCATTCAATAAGATTTAAAAGTTTTCTAAACTTAAAACTTTAGTTTTTGTATATTTATGTAGGTATTTATGGTTAAAAGTATAGTTTATGGAAGGTTATGTGTCATGAGTTAGAAGATTATGGTGAAACCTTAAGTTATAATGTTGAGTATGATGGTATGATGTGTATTTACATGTTAGATATCATGTTAAATACTTTAATGTATAGAAATTATGATTTTAAAAGTGAAAACTAGTTATGGTAGTAATATGTCATATAAACATATTTTGAAAGTAAATGAATTTTGAACAATTTATATATGTGAAGTATAAGTCTACAAAGTTGGTAAATGAACCCTTTAATGAATATTTGGAAAAAGGAGTCTAAGGACTTGAAAATGATTTTTATGAAAAATTATGTTAAGTGGATGAAAATTCAACTCAAAGGTGATTTTTGGCAATTGCAAATATTTAATGGTGAAATGAAGTTAAATCACTTAATTTTATTTGTTTACACATGTTCATAATGGCTTTGTGGTCATTTGATGAAAACGGTTATGATAATGTGTTTCGGGCGATCGAAATCGATCGTTTCAATTTAAAACAATTTTTACAGACAAATAATGCCTGTTGAAAACCTAAGTTGTTTTAAAGGTCTAGACAAGTGTTATATGATGTATGTAGGATAAATCAAATGTTGGAATGAACATTAGAAGTGAATGGCCAAAAATCATTAATTGACGAACAATGTGTTTAAACACTCCTTTACGGGCTATTGCTTCGATAATTTTAAGAAGTCTAATGAGCCAAGTTGTATTTTTATAAAATACTATGTAGTAAGGTCTAACTATGGTTCAAATTTAAACTTAATTAGATATAAGATGAATGAGTTAAAAATCAGTAAAGTGACTGCAAAAATCAAGTTTTTTAAAATCTGCAGACTGTGCCTAGGTGCAGTGTTTTGTACTAAACACTACTTCGGGGCGCAGTGGCTTGAGAAGAGTTCAATGGGGGCGCAATCAGATATCGCCGGGGCGCAGTGCCATGTACCAAGGATTTTTTTTAATGTTGTTCGAAAAGATGTGTTTTGATGTGATATAATAGATATATATTATGTAAACCTTATATTGATAAAAATGTTCAATAAGGTGGGTGTTAAGGTATTTAGGAACAATGAATGGTATAATGTAACATACCTAAAGCTACGTAAAAACTTGATAATGTTTGTGTAAAAGGTCAATAATAGGAATGGATGTATTATTAACCTATATAAGGTGTAATACAACAAACGTGTAATGAATGAAGACTAGCGGTCTAATGTTTAGGGTTTTAAGTCTAAAGAGTTATGTAAAGTGTTATAACCTTATAATAATTTATAGGTTGTACGATGATAGATAGAGTTCGGATTAGCAAATCGACAAGATGGATTATGAGGGACGTTCAATTAGCGTAAATGTTAAGTTTGGTTACGGTTAACATGTAAGTTTTTAGAACTTGTTGAAATGTAATCATTGTTCTATGTGAGCTATTTTACAGACTATGTGTAGGATTTATGTGTTATCTGAAATCAACGTGAATATGTTTTGAAATGTGCACTTCGTGCAATTATGTGATTAACTGTTAAATGCAGTATATGAGATTTATTTTTGAAATTGCACAGCATGATAGATATGATGCATCGGATAAAATGCATAGTAAGAAATATATGACGTATGTATATAAACTATGAGCATGAAATGTGTTAACTGTTAAACTTGTTGAGCCGTCGTGCTCATTCTTGTTTAAACTGATATTTTTAACTAAGTACGAGAAAATCAGAGGTTTCGATAAAGCTAAAAAGGGTAAAGAATGATAAATGCATAGAAGTGTATGAAGAAATGTTATATTAATTTGTGTAATATGAAAAACGAGTTAGATAAATGTAAACCTATAAAGGTATAAGCTAATTAATGTCTTAATTTTAAATTTTAAAATTTGTCATTAATAATGAGATGTATGTTTTGTAAATTCATGGAGATAGTTATGTAAGTTTTATTCAAAGAAACTTGTAATGAGATACAATTAATGTATCGTTGTAAATTGAGTATTATATGTAATAAACTCGCATGTATGAAACATGTATGTGTATGAAACATGTATGTGTAAGCAGGGTTATGTATGGGCAAGTTATGAATAGTGGCTGTGTTCACAGGTTGAGTTAAGTAAAAGTCATAATATATATGATTTTGAAATATAATAGACTAAGTTATGATTTATGCATTTATGATCTGAGTTCTAATGTATAGATTATGAAGATTACGATTCTGAGACAGGTGATGAATGTAAGTTTAAATAAATATGTTTATGAACTGTATTATGGTGTTATGATATAGTTTTAAAGAAAAAGGTTATATGTTAACATACGAGATCGTCTATAGCAAATACGAGGATTTCGGGGACGTTTCAAAGTTGATAGGCATTTCATCAAGGAAAAACTAGAAGCAAGGATCATTGAAACACCTCATGTCTCGTCTCAAGAACAACTTGCTGACCTACTCACCAAGGCCATATCAAGTCGTGCATTTCATGATGGTCTCAACAAATTGGGAATGAGCGACATCTATGCACCAACTTAGGGGAGAGTGTTGAAGATTTTAGAAATAATTCCAAGTTGATAGACTTCCATATATAGATTGATTATAAATGCATTTGTTTCCTTGATTAATATGCTCGGCTGGCACAGAGAATTTTAGTCCTAAACTTTAGCTTTCCAGTTATGTATAATGGCTATTTATACACACAATATTGTAAAGATAAAAGTATGAATGAAAACCAAGTTTTGACTCTACTAACTCACACGAGTGTCCTTTAATATGTTATTATATTATTAATGTTTGAACTCTAACTAGTTCTAGGTAATAAAATAATATAAGTAATGCATAAGAGTTCTATTTTCTATTTTGCCTTCCCCTTGTTGCATTACCAAAAGTAGGTAACTTTTCCCTATACCATTTCACTTCGATTTGCCCTTGAATTTTTTTACTTTTTATTTTTTCCTATTTTTCTGTCTCCCTTTTTCAGCCGATAATAGAATACCAAAAGAAGATTCAGGTGCACTTTTCCTGCGCATCTCATCTCTTATTAGACAACTATTTACATAATCCATCATGTAGTACTTTTTCAGTTATTGTATTATTTACTACCATAACTAAGTTGTTCTACCTTTATGGCAAGAAACATAAAAATAATAAAGCAAGAACTTCATCATCAAATTCCAGTTTTACAGAAGTCAACAGATTTATTATACATTAATGCCATTCGATTGATCCGTCACTGTATCAGTTTCACCTCTTGTAATAAACAACTTTTTCATAAGAAAAATTAATGAAAGGTTTTTCATATAGCTTAGCCACTACTTTCAATACTCTTTGGATCATGGTCTTAAAAAAAGCTTCTACTGAATTCATGTGGAACCTTAGCTCTAATATCTGTTGTTAAAAAATAACAACCGCACAAACATAATAATAAAAATAAAAACAATTCAAAAAATATAACCACACCAATAATATAATATTTTATGTGATTTATCCAAATATTGAGTTATTTTATGGTAAGGCAAATCAATCTCACTATTCCATAAACAACGTACATAATACAATGCATGATCTCTCCTTATATAATACAATTTAAGAATCATAATTCACTGCGAAAATTCCAAACTACCCACAAATTATACTTATAAGGGGGCCATTCTATTTCGAATCTATTGACCCTCCGTCATAAGAATAGACCCAATTGTATTTTGGATAACCTTATAATCACCTATTAATCTTGTGATAAATCATGCCATCTAGAGATGATCAGGGACGAACCTACACTGTTAAAATGTTGGGCATCTAAAACCGATATTTAGAGACAGACTAAGTTTCGTCTTAGCTTTTAGCAATTTGATACGGATTTAGAAACCAAATTTTTACTGTCTCAACATGTTTTGAAGTAAAAAAAACTAAGACGGATTATGAAATCATCAGTGCTGTCTCAAATTTTAGACACAAAATTAAAGAGAGATATAACCGTCTCAAAATATATATATTTTTAAATATTTTAAATATGTTTTTGAAATAAATTTAAGATCAACAATGCTCGTCTCAAATTAATAATAATAATAAAAATAAATATTTATGTTTGAAATAAATTAGAAACCAAAATTTTCGTCTCAAAATTTAATTCTTTTCTCCAAATCATAGTTTCTAATTCCCTCTTTATTTTTTTGATTATATTTGAGACGGAATAGAGACCAAACAATCCGTCTCAAATTTTTTAATTTCCCTCCCCCTCCTCCCTCTTTATTTTCAATCGCTGCGTGTCATGTGTAGTGGAACTAGTCTACCATTTCTCTCATTCTCTCACAGTAAACTCGACCGAGCTTTATCTTCCTCCGACGACTTTGGCTTATAAGGTACACTTTTCCTCCTCCGTTCTGCTCCTCCTTCTCTTCCTACTCCTCCACCTCCTCCTTCCCCTTGTTCTTCTCTCCGTCTCTTCTTCCTTTGCAAGCTGTGAACTTCTTCTTCTTCTGAACCCTACTACTATTTTTTTACAGATTTAAGGTACCTACAACCTCTAATTGTTCCTTATTATCTACAAATTGTACTAATGTAAGGAAAATCTCAAATTTGAACCCTAATTTTTTACCCCAAAATTGAAAATTAGGGCTTAATTTTTGAAGATATTCACAAATAGACAAATAGTGTACACGCACTGAGGTTGCGATTTTTTTTTATTTCTTTAGTCTTAAAGGGTTGTTTGTTCCAGTCACCACTCGAATCTGGGACAACGGCGCAGCCATGATAACTCGTTCGAATCTGATGGAGCAGCTGAGGGAGTATCAGATTCGATCCAAGCACGATTGGGCTTCCGTCTCGTTCGAATGTATGCTTTTGTTTATCATTTGTTTCAGCGATTTAATTGCATGCGGGAAGCTGGAAATTCTATAGTTGTTAAATGCTCTTAATTAACCCTTCAAGTACTTTGTAGATATACGTACTGGGTGTGAATTAATTACTACAGTTGGCAAAGTATGGGTGAAAAATCTGGGCCTTAAGAGTTAATTGCTTGTTTGATTGCATTTATAGAAAGTGTGAAGTAAAGGAATTTCTTAAGCTTTAGATTTGAAGATTTGGTAAGTTTTTGATGGCTGTAAATCAATATTCTGATCCCTGGTTGATTATTAGTAAAATTTCAGTATGTTAGCTCACTGGATAATAGGAGGATCCTCATGAACCTACTTAGGGTATATATGTTGTTTGTTTATTTGCATTTACATATTTAGATAAATGCCAATGCAATACTATTTCATTTCAGTTATAGATTAGGTAGGCATTTATGTATTACTATTTCATTTCTATTTACTGGTACTGTTTTAGAGTTTCGGCAAGCGAGGACCGTCCGATAGGTTCAGCTTTCGGAGGCTGAGATCTGCCAGCTCTGTTATGCCTCCAAGGAAATCTTTCTTCAGTAGCCTAATTTGTTGGAGCTCGAAGCCCCAATTAAGATCTGCGGTATATTTTCTGTCGTTTTGTTGCATATGTGGATGCTTATTATTTTATATACATGTATGTGTATGATGTGAATGTGTAAATCATTTTTTTCTTTCTTCTGTTGGCTTGGGATTTGAAAGTTGCATCCTTTTGTTTCGTGTAATTAAATTTAATCTCTATGTATGCATATATATGTAATCAACTCAGATAGAATTTTGTGTATGATTAATGAATTAATGAAGCACATTGTGTTGTTAGAATAACATTGCAGTTGCAGGTATAATAATGTAAATGCAGCAAAAATAGGGTGTTGGGGTATTCTTTAACTATATTTGTCCTGTTATGTTTCATATTGTTGTTCTTAAGATGCATGTAATTGCTTTGTTTGTAGACTTAAAATTGGTCTGGAGTGTACAGAGATAAAACATGATTTTTGGGATCATTATGGACATTATTTTATTTGATTATTGAGAATTCAATCCTCTGGTTGTTATGTGCATGCCAAACAATTTTGTGTGAATCTTTTTGGCTTCTCATTTACTAGTGCATTTGTCTTTGGTTTCCTTGACTTTTTACTTCAGTAAATCATATTTAAGAGAGTTAAAGAACACCATTATACCCTGAATTTATGAAAGTGGTAGAAAATTTGTTTCTGGATGCAACAGATCTACACCTGATGTAGTGGTAAGAATCACCTGTTGGATTTACTTGTACACGATGTAGTTCTTCTTGATTATATATGTTTTTATAGTTGCTCTAAGGATATGAAAAATGCATTCCTTGTTTTTTATTACTAAATGCTATAAAAGCTAGAGGCTACTTTCACTCTGGACAATTTTAGAAATGGAATTTAAGTTCAGTTGTTGGATCTAATCATCTGGTAATTAAAGCAAGTTTCATGTAGGAATATTTTTTCTTGGGTTTGCTGTTTGTCGAAAAAGTCTAGTTTTCCTATTTCTAATAACTGAAGTTAGCTTTAGTTTAAATCTCGAGTATTTGCAAACATGTAACATAGCCTCTAATGTGAGTATTCCCAAATTTTACCTATGTATACTTCTTACTAATATAGGCACTCCTTTAAGTATCTAGAAAGAGACGAGATAATAGTGGCTCATATGGTGGGTGGAGTTGATGCTTTCATAAAGGTATCTCAAGGTTGGCATGTATACAGTTCTCCATTGAGACTAATATCTCTCAAGAGCTCAAGTCAATTTTAAAAGGAAATATCTCTGAGTTTTCTTTGCAAGGTTGAGGCGAGTTATGTTTTCCATTTATTCTTGCTTTTGAACATGAATTGTTCTTGTAGCTCTGAAATGCAACATTTCATTGTGCATGCAAACTCCAACTCCACTCATTTGCTACATTTTCACATGTCTTGTATTATCAATGTGTAAAATTGGTCAGACTACCGGCATAGATGTTAATTTCAAACTTAGTACTTGGAGAATAGGGCATCAATTAAGAAAAGGTACTGCACTTGAGTACAAGAACCTATAGGGTTTATTGTGAAACTTTGCAATTTCTCTGTGATTTATCTTCCTTTGCTAACGCTTGGTGTGATTTCATGTTACGAGACTCTTCTTCACAACCATTCTGATTCTGATATTATTTCTTTATTTAGTGGTGTATACCCTACCTCTAAATATGCCACTGGTTAATGGCCAGGAACATATCCATCAGGGGGCAGGTGGGGCATCTGCCCCTACTAAGATAGTAAGATTTGAACATATTTGTTTTATATCTGCTATTTCTTAGTAAGTCCACATAAATATATGAATTTTCCATCACAACTCTGCAAAACCTTTTAAGTAAAGAATTGTAGTTTTAAAGAATTGTATTTGTACAATTGAATTTATTATATTGATAAAAATAATCAGTCCAATTGTTGGTGAAGTTTTATATTTTTTGGTTTTATTTTGGTATGTTTCTGTTTGTGGCTTAATTTTGCTGTAATTTTAACTTTACATGAATTGATTGTATGTTGTCATTCATGTATGTTGCATACTTACATCCACACTAGTTATCAGTGTTTGGGTTGGGAGCATGTTTAGTAGTTGGTTTCACATACACGCAGTGGCGGAACCAGAACGATTTTTAAGGGGGGTCAAAATACATTAGTAAAAAAAAAAAATTATTGACGCTTAAAGTGTTTTTTTCGGTTGTACGACTGAGATGAGCCAACTGTATCTTGCGAGTGTGCATAGTTTGAAAATATTTCAAAATTTATTCGTTTTCAATTGTTGAAAAAATATCATTCTCAATATAAACTACCATACTGTCATTCATCCACTCGTCTTTCATTTTATTACGCAAGTCAGTCTTAATCAACAGTTCTTGGTCGCTTAATCAAGTATTTATCCATAATCTAAAATAAATAAAAATATCAATTGCTAATCAATAAATATACCATCAGTATACTGTATATCATAAATATACCATTTTTCAAATTTATATTCAAATTCATTTTGTCCAATTATAGTATTTCACAATAATTTCATCAATTTAAACATTTCATAATAATTTCATCATTCATCAATTCAAACATTAATATTATGAGTAAATATTTCATAATGATAGTTCTTATTACTGTTTGAAAAGGGAAAAAATGATGGAAACCACACATACAAACACACTCACATACACGGTACACCTATCGTGAGACATCCATTTTATGTAATTTTGGAATCGCTAATATATACAATAGACCTGCTCACCTCTTAAATCCCTCTGTAACCGGAGTGCTTACAAGGTATTTCTTGCACATTATTAATATAAGTAACTTTAATGAGGAGGAAAGCTAGATACACTTGCAAGGTTTCTGTTCCTATTGATGTTGTTAATTTTATATGTTGAAAATAGCAAATATTCAATAATTTCAATAATTTCACAAACAATATATCATAATTCATTAATATATAATATTAATTCAAATATTCAATGAAAATAAAACATTATCTGTAATTCATTATTTATGGCATAACAAACTCTAAATAACACATCAATTTCTAACCTTTACATGCTAGCTTAATATTATTGCCAACTCCTTTCTAGACTTCTTGTTAATTGCTCTAGATTTATACAAGAGCTCCTCCCTTCTGATTAAACATTCCAAGTTCTTCCTCTTTCTGTCCAGTATAGGATAGCTCACTGATTTGCTTTTTGTGAAGGAATAATGCAACTACGCAAGTGTCTTATGGCTAGGATTAAAAGGTTGAACACTCTTGTTAGTCTATTACAAATTCTGCAAACTAGTGCCTTAGCTTGCCCCTATAAAACCCTCAAGATCACATCCCAGCTACTCTCAAGTAGTTGCCCTGGATTGAGGACTTGCAACAGCTGCTGCTTCTTGTCTGTCAAAAAGGTCCAAAAGTCAATGCCTACTTGCCCAACAGGTCGCTTCTAAAACCCCTTTGAGGTTGCCAAATATGATACCCAAATTGACTAATAGCAGGTGACCTCCCACGTACTCTATAAGGTGTTGATATGAACCCCATTTGCCTGATTACTTGACCAACTAAGAACATGTATCCAGGATCTAGGGGGGTCATATGACCCCCCTCGCCCCCCCTTGGTTCCGCCTCTGCATACACGTCAATACTTATGTTGAGTATATGATCACTGCTTACACTAACATTGAGTTTATGGTTATAAAATTTAGGGTATTTGTAAATTATCGGCATAGGATTATCATCCTAAAATGTTTATATAAAGCAGTTCCTTTCATAAGTACAATTTTTTTTTGCTAAATTGATCTTACTGTAACTACAATTGTACCACTTATATATTATTAGTGTGAGATTCTCACTTCAACTTAGAAGATCTTGTTTCTATTTGGAGTAACGATTGCTTCCATCTTAATATAGGCCTTGGATGAAGAGGCTACCCCGGCATTTCGAGCTCCAGTTGATGATACTCAGGTACCTAATCTCAACGTGTAGGAACAAAACTGATGTTTCTACTTTCTGCTATAATTGATGGTTAAGATTAAATTTTCTTATGAATTTATGTTAATTATAGGATCTCTTTGGTGATTCTCAAACAAGTGACATAAAAGATGATCAACTTAAAGACCAGCATATTAGTCCTCTGGAAGAAGTTTTGGTCCCATCTTTACTTACAATGAACTTAAAGTTTGATTCTGCGCCTCCTAAAGATGACAGGTGAGTGTGTTACATTGAGGGCGATTGTTAATTTTGCATATAGATTTTGCTTTGACAGGTTTACAATTAGCTTAACTATTGATTTTAATTTATGATATTTCCTTCTGTTCTAGAGAATTTAGAATTATACAACTATCATGATTAGATGAAGAACTAATTATTCCTCAAATTCCATTGGAATTTATATGATCTATTTGAGTAGTTCTTCAATGCAGAAAAATATTGGCTCACACATTTTTTTTCTGTTTTCTTATATTTGTTACTTGAATGTGAGCGAGCATGTAGAATGAATTTGATACTGGCACTTTCACGATGATACTGCACCTAAAATATGTGGTGATTTTTTTATATTATAAAGAAAGATCTTTAATAATTGAGAAGTAGGATTGGTGCTATTCGGTTATTATTGCTGCTATTAATATATACTCATAATATGTGCCAACTTATCAATGTTCCTAGTTTATGTTGAGAAGTGAGTTGAACGTTAGCAGTTGATTTACAATGAATAATGTCCATGCATGTTATTGTTTTGGCAGGTGAATCCTCATACACACCAGTTCAAACTATGTGACTTTGGGAGTGCCAAAGTTTTGGCAAGTTATTACTTTTGCTCTCTCCTTGCTGCTGATTTTATTTTTATATGTTTTGTTTATAATACTTGAGTTATTTTTTTTTATCACTTTCTGGCAGGTAAAAGGGGACCCAATATTTCTTACATCGTCTCTAGGTATTATAGAGGAGCTTATATTTAGAGCAACTGAGTATACAACGGCTATCAACATCTGGTCTGCTGGCTGCGTTCTTGCTGAGCTACTTCTTGCACAGGTAGACATATCTAGCTTCTTCATATGAAGTCAAATTTTCTTTTGAATATATGAACTATATGAATTTTACTACTTTTTCTATTTTGTGTTTCCATTTTCCAGCCATTGTTTCCTGGTGACAGTGGAGTTGACCAGCTTGTTGAGATTATCGAGGTAATTGTTGTCTCTCACTCTCGCTTGTTCATTTTGTCTTGCAGGAACCCATAACTTCTTCTTTTTTTTTGGAAATTAATTTCTTTTGGATGGAGGCGGTAGTTTACCATATTCGGGTAGCTGGTCTTAATGGGTATTTGGCAACTATAAACAACTTGAATAATTCTTTAAACAAGTGACGATGTGGTGCTGCCTCAATAACAGTAGAGTTTGTCTTCTGTACAAAACATGTTTGGTACTCAATTCACATGTTTTAACTTCGAAATGATGAATGTTGCTCATCCTTTTTCCCTATGTGTTAATTTAAATACTGCTGAGTAATTCTCACTTACCTTTAATTTTTGTAATTCTTACACAAACAATGAAATTTGACTCCTTGGTTTATTGGTAACTGCAGGCAATGATGACTGTAAAGCGTAATGGCAGTGCTCCTAGGGCCTTATTCATGGGGAAGCCTGCTTTACATCCTGCTACTGTGAATTTGAAAGGCAACACTTGCCTGGTGAACCAGATGTGGAGTATAATGATTTTACATCTAAGGTACAGAGCCAATAAATATTTATTTCTACTATGACTTGATGTTGTCGCCTTTTATAGTTTTTGGTTTCTTTATCTTTTCATAGTTGGAGTCGATCATATTACATGATAAATGTCTTTAGAAATTTAGACTTCTAGGATTCTTAAAAGGTACTTCCTTACTATTTTTTTTTTGTAATTACATAAAGTTGGAACGATGTGTTCTTCTTAGGAAATTAACAAATTGCCTTATATGGTTCATACTAGAAGCTTTTCGCCTTAGGTTTTCTTTATTGAAT
Source organism: Hedera helix (assembly GCA_947179155.2). Classification (NCBI taxonomy): domain Eukaryota; kingdom Viridiplantae; phylum Streptophyta; class Magnoliopsida; order Apiales; family Araliaceae; genus Hedera; species Hedera helix. The sequence goes on along the minus strand of OX359272.1, from coordinate 10,365,220 downwards.
TTCTTTCTTTACATTCTAGATCCAGTTGAATTTAACTATGTATCAAATGAATTCACAGTAGAAAGTTAATTTATGCAATTATGTACTATATATACCCATTCTGAGCCCCTCTACACAATTACTGATCTCACAGAAAATGGAGGTCCTTCCAGTCAATGATTTGGATGCTGCGTTACGTAATTTTGTCAACAAGGATGACAATTGACAAGCACAGTGTAAGGGGACTAAGAAACCTGGGATTGATGCCACATATTCTAGCTTGTAGCACAACGGTCTCTACTTGTTTGATGATGCTTGGCTTTGTTATAACTGGTAGTAAAATTATAATACATATGATTACAACAGTTGCTTCTAAAGCATTAATGTATATGTTAGATTTTGAAGACATGATATGAAGTACTAGTTTGTAATATTTTTTAGAATATTAACAATGTAACATGTACAATTGATGTGTAATTAATGATAGTTGCAATAATATTATTGAGTTTTGATCATGTTTTATTTTATTAAGTTTGAGTATTAAAATTGTTTGGGTGTGAAAAATTATAAAAATAAAATTAGGAAAAATATATATTTTTAATTCTGAGACGGATTTAGAGACTAAATTTGATTTTTTTTTCATTGTTAACGTTTGAGACGGATTAGAGTCGGAAATAAAACTTCTCAAATATATTTTTTTCTTGTCAACAATATTTAGAAACAGATTAAAGCCAATAATTTCTGTATCAAATTATGCACGAAAAAAAAAATGGTATCAATGTTTTCCACAAAAATTAAGATAGATATAAGCTTTTTCAAAATGTAGTTCCCGTAGATCAATTTAAGACAGACTTAAGACATTTGAGATGGAAGTAGTCGGTCTCTAATTTTTTTTTAGACGGATTTGATATAGACATTTTTTGTTTCTATTTTTTTTTTTAAAAATGGATTTTGAGACGGACAGAATTCGCTACGTGATTTACTAACACGGATTTTGAAACGGACAAAATCTGTTTCAAAATTGTCCGTCTCAAAATCAATTTTGAGACAGATTCAGTTACAGATGAATTTTTCCGTCTCAAATGCCCAAATTTTTTATAGTGCTAATGGGGAGGGGGATCAAGTTGGGGCCATCTTCCTTGTTACTTTTTTTTTTTTTGGGATATATGTACACTTTTGTTCATGAGTTCTATTAGATTTATATATTGTCCAATAATTATAGACTTTTACTTATAAATTTGTCCACTATATAGAATTTATCCCTACTTTATATATATATATATATTTTAATTTTATATCAATATGTTTGAAATTCAATATTTATTTATATAATTATTATTTTATATTTGTATTAACTTTTTATACTTTGAATTATTATATATTTGTATTAAAGTTCCCATTAAGTTTACATCTTGCCTTCGTCCATAGAGAGATTCGAGTTAACATTGTTTATTTAGACATGCAGCAAAACAATCCAAAGTAGAAGAGAAACCAACCCGCGTGATCGTGCCACCCTTTTTATTTTTTTATTTCATAATCTGACATAGTCACATGTTTGTTATGTTAAAATTTAAGATCGAATAATAACACAATCACACAGAATATTAGACGAATAATAGAAAAGTAAGAATACGCGACATACCCAAGTTCACCAATTTGGTTAGTTCTGTTTGTCTAATGTATTTATTAAATGTCTCACGCGTTCTATAATGGACAAAACATAGGATTATCCCATTGGGATTGTCCCGTTTTCAGCACTTGACCACTAAACTTTAAAAAAATGGAATTAGCACATTAAACTTGTTCAAAGTTATGAATAACCCTATTCCATCAAATTTTACTAACGGCCATCTAAATTTCTCCAACGTGGCTTTATTTGGATGGTGTGGTTTATCAATTGGATCTGACATATACTTTGAGTTTCCCAGCTGGGTATTTATATAATCCTTCCTCATCATTTGGGAAAAAACTCAAAAATTATATTTTTATTATTATTTTCCTACGTGGCAACACAAAAAAAAATATTAAAGAAATAAAATCATTAATTATGTAGCAAAAAAATAATTAAAATAATAATAAAATTAAAACTATTATTTTGATTCATTTTCTTTATAAATAGATAAAAATCTAAAAGTTTGACTGAAAATTAATATACAAAAAAGCAATAAAAAGATATTTTTTTAGAAAAATAATTCATATTTATAAAAATAATAAAATTTTAAAAAGTAACTATTATTTTTAGAAAAATCTAAAAAAATAATTTTAAAAATTTAAAAATTTAGTGAAATCTCATAATAAATATATTCAAAACATTTAATAAAATTAAGTAAAATAATTAAAATTTAAATAAAACAAAAAAAATCAACAAACTTAAATTTGAACAATAATTATTATTTTTAATTTTGAAAATTAATTTTTCATTTTGAACAACTAATCATTTTTTATATTTTTCCTTTTCTAAAAATCTGAACATTTGTATTCAGTAGAATTGTGGACCAATGTCATGTGAAAGCAAAACATTCTGGTGAAACAGAAGAAGGAGAGAGACGATTTTAAAGGGATCGAATCAAATGAAAGATGTCAAAGGTAATCATTGGGTTTTTTTTAGTTCCAGATTACGAACCACATCGGCTGGAGGTACATCTCTCAATTGCTACTTCTTGAATGCTCCATTTTTGTGTTACAGAATACCCCTAATTCCCCCTAATTCAAATATCTTCTTATTCAAAGGTCTAGCTTTGAACTTCGAAATTTTTTCAAGTTCTTCCTGCTCAAGCTCTTGAGAACTTTTGATCCTGGGAGGATATATGCGTGGATAGTGGGCATCTTCGGTGCTGTAAGATGAGGTTTCCATTGTTGGTCTTGAGGAACAACTTCGGTTAAGGCAATAGATGTTTCAATGTTATGATTGGCCCTTGCCATTGTTTCCAAGTAAAATTCCTGATTTTTTTTAATTTAGCAATAAAAAAATCCTCCATTTTTGTTATTCCAATATGTTCTATTTCATACTCCTCCATCTGTTGTAGCCCTTTCATCTTCCGAAGCTGCAAATTCAAAAACATCAAAGATACATGAATACTTGTTGAAAACCTTCTACGTTATTAGAGAACACATCTTTCTCTCTCCATTTCTTCGTCTTCAACACAGAAAACATGTGCCCAAATTGAATCATCCCAAATTGAAACCCCAGATATATTCCCCAAATTGAGTATAGTGTCTTTTTCTTTCTCACTCATCTTCTTCATCTTCAACCCTAGATATATTTTCTAAATTGATTATAGAGAAACATGAGCAACAAACATGAAGGAGAGAGATTTGAGAAAAATGAGTTTGAACAAAATTAATTTGCAGTCCTGTGGGGTTGAAATCTTCATTTCTTGAGATGATGATGAGTAGAATGAGAGGGATTTTAGGAAAAATTAATGTTGTTCAAAATTAAAAATTATTTTTCAAAATTAAAAATAATAATTATTGTTCAAATTTTCATTAAGTTTGTTGGTTTTTTTGTTTTATTTAAATTTGAATTATTTTACTTAATTTTATTTAATTTTTTGAATATATTTATTATGAGATTTCACTAAATTTTAAAAATTATTTTTCTAAAAATAATAGTTAATTTTTAAACTTTGATTATTTTTATAAATATGAATTACTTTTTTTTTATTTTTATCTTTTTACTTTTTTTTATATTAATTTTTATCTATTTATAAAGAAAATGAATTAACTAATAAGCCATGTAGGAAATAACTGATAAGCCACATTATCCATATAAGAATTTACATGTCAATTGTCATTTTTTTTAAAAGCCACGTAGGAAAAAATCTAGCAAATTAGATGGACATCACTAAAAATTGACGGAATGAGGTTATTCATAGTTTTTAAAAAGTACGTGACCCAATTCTATTTATTTTTAAAGTTTAGTGACCAAATGCTGAGAACGGGACAACTACAATGGTGTAATCCTATTTTTTACTCTCTATAATGATTCACACACCAAACAATTATTTTTATAGTAACTAGAAAATCCTAACTACTATAATATGGGCTCAAGCCTAATACATTAATAGACCAAAGACCAGACTACTAATAAATTTCTAAGCTCAATTACACCCTTACACTTTCAGGGGGCGCTGTCCCCTTGCAATATTCGTTAGCTCACCAGTGAGCTGAACAGCCACTCGCTCACCGGTAAGCGAGACTCTCGACTACCCTATCGTAGTGGCCATTAATTGATTCCGCAAAAGTATGAGCAAATCTCAACAAAGTACATATGCTTTTTGACTCTTAAGCAAATGAAAAAGAAAAGTATAAGTGTACAAAAATCGGTGACAAATACATCTCAACTATTAAAAAATGAGACCTAACACGAAAATTTGTATCAGACCCACTTTTAATGGTTGAGATGAATGTAATGTTTGATTTTTGTGTATATAATAATGTCCAATAAAAATGGCCCTAATCAGTTGGTAGACATGATGTGACCGGATCACATGGCCAAAGATACCTAAGTTTTTACCATTAAGTGTATTGAGAAGATTGAACAGTAATTTTCCTCACACAAAAATTTCTTTGCACACTGTTTTATCTTCTCCGGCAGCCAAAATTTTGAGTCTCCTTTGTTTTACTTCTCTTGCAATTAGGAGTGAGCAAAAAACGGGTAAAACCGAAAAATCAAATTAAACTGAATTTTTTTAACCGAATTATTTTGATTTTTCAGTTATTTTTAAAAATTCGGTTATATCAGTTTTAAATTTCGGTTTTCGGGTTCGGGATTGGATATTGATTATGAATATTTCAGTTACCCGAATAACCGATTTAGGAATTTGCTTTTGCTTTTATGTAATTTTGTAGGCTAGTAGGCTCCTTTTGCTTTTGTGTAATTTTGTTGTTAATTATGAAAATCTTAATTTCGGGTATTAACCGAATAACCGAATTTACAATTCGGTTATTTCAAATTTCGGGTAATTATTCGGATAGTAAAAAATTACAAATTTCGGTATTCGATTTTCGATTTTCGGGTTTACCCGAATGATCACCCCTACTTGCAATTGTCTCTTTTGAGTCTAAAATAGAAATCATTTTAGACCAAAAATGGTAGTAGAAAAATGATGAACATGACTCATAAATAAAAGAGTTGGAATGTGAAGATAATTTGGTTGAAACATGCCAGAAAAATGGGTGACGACCACCAATATTTTGACAAAAGATTCTAACCACAAAAAATCTCTAAGCCTTTCTTCTAGCATCAATATTAACACTATAATATTTTATCATGTCATCAGATAAATGCAAATATAACAAACCAGTAATCCGCACGGTTGTACCTATCGGAAGAACCCTATGATGTAAGAATCAATATATGCATTTAAAAATACTATCAATATATGAAAAACATTATCTTTTAGAGAGTGAGTGAACTCGAGAGAACCCTTTCTTGGCCTTGCCTTTGTTCCATGTATACAGATAAAAAGAAAATCACCTGAGTTTGGCACTATATGGGCTCCTTTCCTTGAGTTTCGGCCATTTAATAACATATTTTGGCCTTATCTACTGAGCGGCCCAAGTGGTGATATTCCATATCCTATCACTCAGCACAAGATGGCATCATGTATTAATTATTTCAATTTTACAGATTTTTATTACTTGTGTATGCTGTTTGCTGTGCAGCAATATTTAGAATTAAGTGGTTCATATTTGCTGAAAGCTACCTTTCAACAACTTGCCAACTTGGCTCAATCTTCTAGCTTTAATGTAGGCAAAATTAGTTTGTACATCATTATACTCGTGAGTTTTATGCGTTAAGTTATTGAATTTTTAATTTTTTTAATTATATTATTATATTAATTAAAATTTTGTAACTAAATTATTATGTCAAATTAATTGAACTAAAATTATCTTTATTTTCAACGTGATATTTTATTTTTTTGGAATATGACATGACAATGCCACATGACTTGTGCTGTTTTTTTTTGTTATTTCAAAAATGACATGACTTTTTTTATTATTATGTTATTAATTCAAAATAAAATATATAAAATTAAAATTATTTAAAATTTCAAAAATACCAAAAAAAATTAAAACAAAATCTTAAAAATACAAATACAATTAAAATAAACTTGAAAAATGAAAATAAAAAATTAAAAACAAAATAACAAATTTTCTAAAACAAATAAAATTAAAATAAACTTGAAAATTACAAAAAAAAATTAAAAACAAAATAATAAATTTTAAAAAATACAAATTAAATTAAAATGAACTTAAAAAATTATAATAAAAAAGTTAAAAACAAAATATAAAATAATATTTTGAAAATATAAAATAAATTTAAAAATTAAATTCAAAATAAAATAATTATTATGTTATTAATTTAAAATAAAATATATAAAAATAAAATTATTTCAGAGAACAAACTCTATATAATTAAAATTTAATTCATAAAAAAAATACTTCATGATAAAAAAAGATTTCCGCTCTAATGCTTATAATTAAAGCATAAAAGATTGCAACTTTCCAAACAATTTATCCATCTCCACCTGCTTATTACATATTCACCAAATCAGGATTAACAGATCGACGCAACCGCATACAAACAATCTGAAAACCCCCACTTCAAAAACTATCAAAACCCTCCAAAATCAAACAAAAGAATCAATCTTTAAACAAAATCCAGATAAACCCACCTCCATCTGGCCATTAGCAGCAGCTATATGAAGAACAGAGTGGCAATCCGTGCATTTTGTTCTTTTCTTTTACCTTTCTTTTATTTTCTTCTTTCAATTTTTGGTTAATGGTGAATGGCGATGAAGATATGGGCTTATAATGGTGGGCTTCTTTCAATTTAGGGTTTGAGGTTTTTTTTTGGTTTGGGGTTTCAACTTTCAAGGTTTCAGTTAGGGCCGGTCCTGAGAGGGTGCAGAAGGGGCGACTGCACAGGGCCCCCAAATTCGGAGGGCCCACGATTTTTTTTTACTAAATATGAATTTTTGTGTGTGTATATGTATACTTTAAAAAGAGCAAGTTGTTATTTTAATTAATTATGAATTTTGATATAAATTGTGCTTAATATATTGGTGCTGATAAAAAATAAATTTATATGCAAGAGAGGGCCCCTATTTTTTTTCTGGCACATGGCCTCCAAACTCTCAAGTTCGGGCCTTTTCAGTTTAGGGTTTGGAGTTTCACTTTATGGGTTCAAGGTTTCAATTTTAGGGTTTGACGACAGTCGCCTCTGTCGGGCACGTTCCAGATTATGCCGCAATGTCCAATAAAGGCGGCAGCCCTTGCAGAAGTGGTTGTAATTGTTGTAGTAGCAGAATTTTGGGAAGGAGAGAGAATTGGAGCAACAACGGTGGAGAAAGAATGGGAATTATTTTGGGTATTTTTTTATATTCTCCCACGTATAAATTCACGATTGACATGGATTGTGATGAAATTAGGGTTTGAGATTAGGAATAACTAGGGTTTGCTTGCAGCCTTGAGTCGGAGGAGAGATTCAAAAGAGTGTTGCTAGTATTTTCGACTATCGATTATTTCGGCAGATTATTAAAGGTTTTATGAGCTCACTTAACTTGATGAAATTGTTAATTTGAAGAGAAATGGAATGGCCTTTTTGAGCTCACGTGACTAGGTGTGAACTTTGTTTCCCAGCTTACGAGCTCAGGACACACGTATGTTTGTCATGTCATTTAAAAATAAATAAAAAAATATCATATGTGATTATCAATTTACGTTTGCCAATTAATTTTAATAGATTGACCTGATTCAAAATTTTTAATTAATATAATAGTTCAATTATAAAAATTAAAAATTTAGTAACTCAATACACAAAACTCAACAAGTAAAATGGTGTAAAAATTAGTTTTGCCCTTTAATATAATATAATATATTTGGGCCATTTAATATAATATTTTTGGACCATGTGTACTGGGCGGCCCAAATGGTGAATATTGCATATATATAATCCTATCACTCAGCACAAAGCCAAGTGAAACAGATGGAATCATATATTAAATATTTTAATTTTACAGATTTTTATTTCTTCTGTCCGCTGTGCAGCAAACATTTTCCTTAAAAAAAGGGATTCCCTACATTATTATTAAGAATTAGGGGGTTCTGAAAGCTACCTTTCAACAACTTGGCTCTATCTTCTAGCTTCAACTTGGATCATATTATTTACTTTTGACAATTACTGACAAATTGTAGAGCTACCCCTTGAATTAAAAAACAATATCTCTTTAAAGACATTATCATCAACAATAAGTGACAACCATTTTGGAAACTAATCCAGTACTCTCCTTCCCTTACTTTGGTAGCTGTTTCAAAAACAATATCCTAGGTCAACTTACAAACATTTATTTATTTTTTATTTTTTATTTTTACAGTCAACTCACTAAATTTAGTTTTTTAACAAAATGTTGAATTTCCGTCACCGACGTTAATTTTTTAATGGAATATTAACATTACAATGTGACGTAGTTTAATTTATTATTTCAATTTAAAGTATTCAGTCTAGGTGGCCAAATAAATTTTCACAGATTTCATAGTCAAATTTCTCTCCTCTTTCTCTTTCCTATTCTTTTTCTTCGTTGATGCAAGTAGATCTAGATCTGAAAATTGCAAAATTCTTACATGAGTTTAATTTCATAGTAGATCTAGATCTGAAATACCACTAATCTAAAAGAAAATAACTCCCGACAACATAATGAATTTTGCGCTGATTTTTTGATATTTTGTTCCGTCTTGAATGGTGAAATGGCTTTTTGTTTTAATGGGTTTTCAAAGATATGAAGAATGAACAGTTTTTTTTAGTTCTATCTGATATGCGAATATTATAAAAGATTTAGGTTGGAACTTTTTTGATTGTTTCTCCCTTTGCTGGAACATGGGCTACAAGCATGTCAATTTTCTTTCTCTTACATGGAATCAGACGTGACAAACCGTTTATAGTCAACCTAACTTAATGGATTTTGTGACATTTTGTTAAAAATTTAAAGTTCAATAAGTCGAATGTAAGAAAAACAAATTTAGTTAGTCGTTTATAAATTGACATAAAGTACGAAAGAAACATTTAACCCCAATTAAAGGATAAGATAGAGAGAATAATGCTGTGAAAATTGGGAAAAAATTCAATCGCTCTACAGATTGAACCAAAGGTAAGATCAAATTACCTAATCTGCAGTTATTCATCTTTATTTGTTGTTATGAAACAAAATTTTGTGTTTGTCCAAAACAAGAATCATTGGGACCAATATATATATATATAATTCAAAGTGGTCCTTCTCGATTAAAATATCCATGGCTTCTTGTGTTTGATTAAAGTCAGATGGAAAAGTTCTTTTGACAGTTTTTAACTTTGACAAAACACTGTTGTAATGGGAAATATGGAGTAAAAATGATGTATAGATTTATCCTTAAGAATTAAGTGGTTCATATTTGCTGAAAGCTACCTTTCAGCAACTAGGCTCAATCTTCTAGCTTCAACGTGGAACACATGTATATTATTTACTTTTGACAATTAATGGTAAGCTGTAGAGCTACCCCTTTAATTAAAAAACAATCTCTCTTTAAAGCTATTATCATCAACAATAAGGGGAGGAACCTTTACCTTTTGAATCATTTCAATATTTCTATATATACAGGTATTTCTCGCAAGTGACAACCATTTTAGAAACTAACCCAGTACTCTCCTTCCCTTTCTTTGGTAGCTGTTTCAAAAACAATGGCAGAATCAATTCTCTTTGGCATTGCTGAAAACCTTTTGGGAAAGCTTGGCTCTTTGGCTGTCCAAGAAATTGGATTAGCATTGGTGGTCAAAAATGACTTAAACAAGCTCAGCCGGATTTTAGCCACAATTAAAGTCGTGCTGCTGGATGCCGAGCTGAAGCAAGAAGCAAACCCCAAGTTACGCATATGGCTGGAAGGGCTTAAAGATGTTTGTTCTTCTGCCAACAATGTTCTTGATGAGTTCGAAATTCTTGCCTTGCGACGACAAGTAATGCAGAGGAGTAGTTTAACGAAAAAGGTACGGAACTTCTTTTCCTCTTCAAATCCAATTGTATTCAATTTCAAAATGGGCCATAAAATTAAGGAAATAAGACTAGCTCTAGATGATATTGCCAAGGAGAAAGATGACTATAATCTTTCACAACAAACTTTGGATAGAAAGGTAACGCACGTTTGGAGGGAAACCCATTCACGAGTTGATAGTGGTGATGTTATTGGAAGAGAGCATGATGAAAAAGTGATCATCGATCACTTGTTGCGAGTAGATGATGGTAAACGTGTTTCAATCATTCCTATAGTTGGAATTGCTGGTCTTGGTAAGACTGCGCTTGCGAAATCTGTGTTTAATGATTTAAGGGTGATTGAACATTTTGAGTTTACAAAATGGGTTTGTGTGTCAGATGATTTTGATTTGAAAAAGATCATTTCCAATATTGTAAAGTGCGAGGAGTCGAGTCTAGAAAATATGGTAGAGCACCTCGAACAAAGTTTGAGGGGTAAGAGATATTTGCTTGTTTTGGATGATGTGTGGAATGAAGATGCTAGCAAATGGGAAAGTTTGAGGGAACTTTTGATGTGTGGTGCTAATGGAAGCAAAATGGTCGTAACGACTCGTAGTCCGTTAGTGGCTTCAATAACACACCCAACTTACACACACATCTTAGAAGGTCTCTCGGATGAGGTTTCATTAGATTTGCTCATGAAGCAGGCATTTGGGGAAGGGCAAGAGAAGAAATATCCGTACCTTGAAGAATTTGGTAAGGATATAACAAATAAGTGCAGAGGGGTACCATTAGCGATAAGAACACTAGGAAGCCGTCTAAATATGAAAACTGAGGTTAGTGAATGGCGCAATGTGAGAGATAGTGAGGTATGGAATTTAGAACAAGGTGAAAGTGAGATTTTACCTGCATTGAAATTGAGTTATGATGCCTTACCTTCTTACTTGAAACAATGTTTTGCTGTTTGTTCAATGTTTGAGAAAGATCATGAATTCAGTGGTGTATCTGTCATCTACTTGTGGATGGCACTAGGGCTCCTTGAGAGGGGCCAAAACTCAGAGGAAGAAGAGGTTGGAAAAAAGTATCTTACTGAGTTATTGTCAAGATCATTTTTCCAAGACTACAGGGAATCTGAATATAAAGATAGGTTCAAAATGCATGACCTTATGCATGATCTTGCAATTTCAGTGACAAAAAGTGATTGTGCAAGGTTAAGTCATGATTCCCCAAATGATGTACTTGTTCATCCAAAGGTTAGACACATGTCATTTGATAACAAAAAAATGTTGAGCGGAGATAAATTTTCAAATTTTGTTCTTGTAGCAAATGATTTGAGAATGATTCGAGTGAGCTGTGACATCGATCTCTCTGCCAGCAACCAATATTTCTTGAATACATGTATTTTGAAGTTTAAGTTTTTACGGGTGTTAGACTTAAGAAGGTCAAGCTTTGATGTGTTGCCAAATTCCATTGGTGGTTTGAAGCATTTAAGATACCTAGACTTGGCCATAGGCATGAAGTTGCTCCCTAACAGTTTATGCAAATTGCTGAGTTTACAATATTTGAGACTCAAGAATAGTGGCCGCCAAGGATTTGAGAGGTTGCCTGAAAATTTGAGAGACTTGATCAGCCTCAGATATTTGAAAGTAGGAACTAACGAGAATTGTTTTCCTATAAAAGGAATAGGAAGTTTGACCTCTCTACGTACTCTGATTGTAGAGCGTTGCAATAATATGGAACATCTGTTCAATGACAATGATTATGATAGGATTGGAGGGATGCAACAAAATCTCCCTAACCTACGAACACTGGTCGTTAAGAGTTGTCACAAATTGGTATGTTTGCCGCGGAGTTTAAAATACCTGACTAGGCTAGAGACACTAAAGATTGAACACTGTGAAGAGCTAGATTTGATGAAAGACAATAGCCTAGAAGAAGTTGGCAGTCTTGTGAGCCTCCAAGTTTTAGTCATTAGAAATCTACCAAAATTGGTAGCTTTTCCCCCTTGGCTTCCTCACGGTGGTGTGGCATCTACTTGTCTAAAGAAGCTTGTAATTAGAAGATGTAGTAATTTGACTAAATTTCCAGAAGATCTCAGGTATCTCCAGAAGTTGATTATTGCAGATTGTCCTGAATTGACTTCTTTTTCAGAGGGTTCTAATCCCCTCCCTTCTACACTTGAAGAACTCGTGATTTCGGATTGTCCTCAGCTCAAAAGAAGATACAAAAGCAAAACAGGGGAGGAATGGCACAAGATCGAACACATTCCAAAAGTAATTTTCAAAAATATCAAAGGTATGAAACCCAATTTCTCTTGTTCCCTCGCTCTTCTACTAACATTTGCAATTGTGTCTCATCCTTTTCTTTCATATTTACTAGCTATGGTATTTGTACAGTTTCCTTTGATATATAAACCAATTTGACTGCACAACTTGTTTAAAGCATATAGTGCACTATATTTTTTAAACAGGTTATTGGAAATAAATAGGTTGTTTTCGAAGTTTATCTGTTCCAAGACAGAAATTCCCAAGCAGAGCAGCTCCTGTTCTGTACGAAAAATTGTTTTCCAACCATAAAAAGAGTCGCATTTTAATAAAATCTTGTCCTATAAGAAGACTCTTGATTTATGTTAATGGTAATACAAAATAATACAATTTTCTCAAGTTTATCATTTCAATTTCATATCAAGTCATCACTATTAAATTAAATATTCAATTGATTTTTATTTTTATTTTTAAAGGGGAACAATTTTTATAAATGAAATTCTTTTTGTGAAACGGAGAAGCATTTTTTTTGTCATAATAATCTGTATGCCTAAATTCTTTTCTCATGAACATTGATTGACAGAAAACATAAGAGTGGGTCTTTACACCAGCAAAGCTGCACTTGCGTTCATTGACCGTCTGACCAATGCACCTTTGAAGTGAGAGGAGTCGGAATTGTTAAATTCACGGACAGACGATGGTAAAACAGTGTTCTCAAGTTTATGATTTTAATTTCATATCATGTTATCACTATTAAGTTAAATATTAAATTAATTATTATTATTATTTTTTATTTTTTTTTGTAAATGAGACTTTCTTTGTGGACGGATGAGCATTGCTTCTGTCATAATAATCTGTATGCCTAAATTCTTTTCTCTAAGGCATACTGAACCGCAAAATTGTACTTACGGTCATGGAGTCCCTGAGGGATCGGAAATTCACGGACAGACAATGGCGGGAGCTTTCTTGTCACTAAATTAATACAACAAAGTGATTTTCAGCGAAGTGGATGATGCCGTGCGACTTGGATTCTATATACCGATTATCAATTTTTGTGTTGGAAATATCACAAAAACCTTTCTGTTTTTGTAAATTAAAACATGTTGCTGCTTAGTTTCACAAGCAAGCGTGTTTACTTGCTGATATGAAGTTCAAGTTTCAAGTTTTTTTAGTAACCATTAGTTTTTTTGTTATTGCTGATATGAAGTTCAAGCTTCAAGTTTTTATATTTGATGTTTGAATATTCAGTCGGTTGTATTATGGAAAAAGAAACTGCATAATGGCACATCAAGTCGATTTTTGAAACCTTATTATGGAAAAGGAAACTGTATAATGGTTTAGTTTTTAACCATGAAATAGTAATATATCTGTTCCAAAATATAAAATTATTATTGATTTTTTAAAGTCAATATAAAAAAAATTCAAACTTAAAAGTACCACAAATTCATGTAATTTTAATCTATATGATGAAAAATATTGTAAAAAAAATTTAAATGTAGTTAAGAATTATTTCTTTGTAATTAGTGTTAATTAGTTATACAAATTTTGAGTTTAAAAATATCTCATATTGACTTTTAAAATAATAATAATTTTATAATTTAGAACCAAAAAAAAATATTATATTATTTTTAGATATACATATTGTAAACTTAGTTCGTTATCTTGTTCATGAAAAATTAATGAAAAGCTAATTAAATATAGCTACAAATGTACCTCCTTTGGAGTCCTAAAAAAGAAAAATAAATTACCTTCATACCAATGATTACGAACAGAAAGCACAAATTCTCATAATTAAATAATACTTAACTACATATCTGATTTCAAAGTATACACCTTTTACATTTCGTATCTTAAAGTATGAAAACTTTTATTCCGCTAATACGCACTCTCGTGAAAAATTTGGTAAAAAAAGTCACCAGAGTCGCCACGTGCTCCAAGCACATAGGTATAAATACGGTTGCCTATATATTTTTCATGCTTGATTGTATAAAAATATTTAAATACCAATCTATTACTACTAAGTTCTATATAAATGCTTTATAAATAAATAAAAAATTATAATTTTTTATTTTTATCTTCATCATCTTCAAATTAAACCTAGAAATCCAAAAACCATTCATCATCATCATCTCCACATTAAATCTAAAAATTTCAAAACTCAAAAAACCACAAACCATTGAATATTCTTGAAATGATAGTCTATTCAACTAACAAATTAATGCAATAAAATATGTGGTTAGATTGTAACGCTCTAACACAAATGTAAATTAATTCTTGCATACAAGGAAAAATAAAAAAATTCTCTAAGAGAAACAATAAGTGTATTGCATGAGTTGAATTGTTGATTACATAGTAAGCTCAAGAGACCCAGGTACACTCCTAATTTACTTTGAAAAGGATAATAAAAAACTTTCCTAATCTACTTTGAAAAGGGATAATAAAACTACTAATTCACATTCCTACGACTAGTTGGAAACTATTAAAGTAAAAATAGTAAATCTAAATCCTACTAGATTTTTCTAAATAATAAATAAAAATACATAAGCTAAACTAAAACTCTATAAATATATGAAAATTCTAATTTTTATTATAATTTTTCTCTGCATCAGATTCCCTTTCTTAGAAAAAATTGTCCTCAAATTTTAAAGCAAACGATTATCAAACACCAAGAATGAATGCTTCTCCTATTGATTCCCTACTCCTGCACCAATTGGCTTATGATTTTGGTAACTCTATTTCTCCACAGATGGCCTCAACTCTTATTCGAGATGTGTCTGATGAGGAAGTGCTCTGTACATTAAAAGAAATGAAGAAGAATAAATGCCGTGGGCCAGATGGATTTAATGTCAACTTTTTAATAACACCTGGGACATTGTTGGGAGAGATTTTACCTTAGCTATCAAGTCCTTTTTCAAACAAGGCTGTCTTTTTATAAGTACTAACTCTGTTGCTATTGCTCTTATTCTTAAAGTCTCAAATCCTTCTTTTATGAATTATTATAGGCTTATCTCTTGTTGCAATACCACCTACAAGTGCATTTCTAAGATTATTACTACAAGGCTTAAGGTGGCTCTTCCTACTATTATATCTCCTTGCTAAGCTGCTTTTATACCTAGTAAGAGTATTATGGACAATATTCTTCTTGCACATGAGATTTTTAGAAATTATCACAATTCACAGAGCTTCAGGCCCTTCAATTCCAGATGTGCTATGAAGATAGATCTTAGAAAGGCATTTGATTCTGTTTCTTGGGAGTTTATCCTCAAAGCTCTAGAGCTTTTCAAATTTCCACCACAGTTTATTTTCTGGATCAAATCTTGCATTACTATCCCAAAATTTTATGTCAAAGTTAATGGTGCACTATGTGGTTATTTTAAAGGGATAAAAGGCTTAAGTCAAGGGGATCCTCTATTACCCTACTTTATTTGTTATTGCATTGGAAGTCCTTTAGGTTATCATATCCAAAGTTATAAAGGCTCCTAATTTCCAACATCATTGGAGAACTAAGAAGCTGAACTTGACCATCTTATATTTGCTGATGACCTTGTTCTTTTTAGCCATGGAGACAGAAATTCAGTCATGATCATGCATCAATGTTTGCAAGATTTTACTTCCATTTCTGGCCTTCAAGTAAACAACTCAAATAGTATATGGTTTTCATGTCCAATGCCCCTGAGGACCATTTTGTGGATATTCTTTCCTATTTGGAGTTCCAGTTAGGGACCTTTCCTGTTCCTGGGAGTTCCACACATCACAACAAAGCTCAGGCTTATAGACTGTCACCCTCTCTTAGTGAAAATTAAAAGTAGAATTTTCTCCTGGACCAATATATTTCTTTCGTATGCTGGACATCTTTAATTAATTAAGTCTATTATTTTTGTTAACCAGACGTATTGGTCTGCATACTGTATTCTTCCTGTTGCTGTCTTAAAAGATATATAAAGCACCATGAGCATATTTCTTTAGAGGGGGCCTTCATTATAGAAGTATGGAGCTAAAGTAGCAAGAAGTAAAATTGTCTTTCCTACATCTGAAGGTGGTTTAGCTAGCAGGCAGCTTGTTGATTGGAATCGAGTCTTAATGTTGTTGCATCTGTGGAACATTATTAATTATATGTCAAAATTCTTTTGGGCTACTAGGGTCAAATCCTTCCTTCTTAAGGGAAAATCTTTCTGGATTGTACCTATTCCAACTGATTGTTCTTGGGCTTGGAGAAAAGTGTTGAATCTTAGACCTATGACCTTACACCATGTTAAATATCAAATTGGAAATGGTGTTCTCACGAATCTTTGTTTTGATCCTTGTATGAACAACAAGCCTCTAGCCACTTCCTTGCATTCTCCTATTATTCTGCATTCTGGTCTAGGTTCAACAACTAAGGTTAGTAGTGTCATTTGTAATGGCACTTGGAGTCTACCCAGATCAAATCGCATTGCAGTGATTGATTTTTGACAATCTTTTGACTATAATATGCATTGTAACCCTGATATGGAAGACACTGTTTATTGGGATGGATACAAAGATAAGGATGTTAAAGCGGTTGTGCATTGGAACTCCATTCGACATAGAGGTGATCCTACTTCCTGGGATAAATTGGTTTGGCATAGAATTCTCTCTCCCAGATATTCCTTTCTTTTGTTGCTGATTTTTCACATTGGGCTTAAAATTAAGGATAGGTTGTCCAATTATAGTTTGATGGTTAACCTAATTTACAGCTTATGTAACGCCCACTTGGAGACTGCTAACCATTTATTTTCTAATGTACAATACTCCTTCTAGATTCTGCACACAGTTATGAGATTTTGTGGATGGAAAGGGCTCATCCATGATTGGTCCTGCATCACTAATTTCCTCATTATTAGATCAAAAAACAAGCTTCATTATAACATTCTTCACCTCGGTTTCGCAACAATGGTCTATCATATTTGATATGAGCGCAACATAAGGATTTATGATAATACTGCTCTCCTAGCTAGGACCATTATTCATAATATTATATATGTGATTAAATGTAAATTGCACACTAATTATAAGTTCCAGAAAGTAAAGGATAACTTTAGAATGTTAGTCCTTTAATGCTTGTATAGTCATGACTTCATCGGACCTGTCTTCTGAAGTCTATACTATGTTCAATTTGGGGCTCACTGGCTTGTATATTTTTTGTTCCTTTTAATATAATTTCAACTTAGCAAAAAAAAAAAAAAACTTCCATGTAGAGTAGTGCTTAGATAGCAAACACTAGCCTTAAAAAAGATTTGATTGGAAGGAGAGTGTAGCGCCCCAAAAATCCCTGTACTTACTATAGGAGACCTCGTGCGTTAATGTACAACATTTTTCCTTAACTGCTGAAAACCCAATAAATTTAAACTTTTTATACATTCTTTGCTCATTTAACCCCAAATCGTAATATTTACATCATCTTCCTTAATTTCAAGATCATACATATCATGATCTAATTCAATAC
The DNA here is from genome assembly GCA_947179155.2 of Hedera helix. Lineage (NCBI taxonomy): Eukaryota > Viridiplantae > Streptophyta > Magnoliopsida > Apiales > Araliaceae > Hedera > Hedera helix. Next base: position 10,347,509 of record OX359272.1, on the reverse strand, counting down.
AAAGGTTATTCAGATTATCTGCCATTAACCTAACTATTATCTTTAAGTCTATTTATCAATCAAGACTTATTTCAAACTGACACTTTTATACATAACTGCATAACACCTCACTTTGGTACTTAATAGTTTTAAATGTTAACCTAATATTTCAATACAGTCTATATCTTTTGGGTAATAATGTTTACCCCCAAAAAGGGTTTATCAGAACATTTTATATCCTCTGTGGTAATCCATAAGCATTCGTTGTCCTTAATCTTTACTGGGACCTCAGATGTCCCGCACTTGGCTGAAACGTTTATTTAAGCAAGAAAAAGCAACTACGTTGCTCATCAAGTTTAACAGTTAACACATAACACGTAATTCCAGTTTCAAGCGTGTTTGACAGTTATATCCATGTATGACATTATATACCAATGGTTATATTAAAACATAATTCCTGATCCATATTATCAAGCTTGTCACTTCACAATTTATACAGTTCACAAAGAATAACTAACTCAACTTATCAGTTGAACAACAATCGTTCAATCACATTATGGCATAAAAATACATTAACTCATGTTTGCATATAAAAACAGTTCACACACAATGACAGTTATCACAAAGGAGCAAGTTTTGAAAAACTTGCCTGTACTGGCGTTTTACCATTACATTAACCTTTCGCGTTCTTCGCATGATATACACGGTATGTGAGATCAACAGTACACAATATCAGTCAAAGTTTGACTTAAATTTAGTCTTATATTAAGACCCTACTCTAACTTTTTATCCCGTGTATCGTTCTTATGTTTAATTATATGGACATATATAATATTCCGTTATTTATATAACTCAATTTCATTTCCCTTTCAGCACCACATGAACTAACTTAAAGCACTTGAAGTTTATTGTGTGTAACACACCATTATAAAGTACCACACTTGGTTAAGTACCTTCGTCTAGGTTAACTTAGTTTATTTCAAGTGAAACTAAGTTACAGTACCTTTACTCATTTCTTACATCAATCATTTCTTAAAACAAAAATGATCAATCAAGCATGTATTAGTCTTATTCACATAACACATAATCCTTCCTTATTTAATTCATGTCTATTATCGTACGACTTATGATACTCACAAGTCTTTATCATTTTAACCATTCAAGTTGATGATCTTATATATTTATCACATACCTGTTGGTTCCATTTCATACATATATATCTTAACATACCACATATATTGGTTTAGTTCAATTTCAATATCTTCTTATCTTGAGATCCTCACTTTCTTTTATCGTCCTATATCTTCAATAGGGTCAATTTACCAATTAGTCATTCACAGACTCTACACAAATACTTAGTTTTAATTTCATAATCATCTTACTCTGATCTTTATATTTTTGACATTCATTAATGTCCAAACATTGTAATCGGGACCTCACACAATAGCTTCATAACCCCTTGGTCTTAATACATCATAAGTGGGACCCATAAAGAAATCATTTTCAAAAAAATTTATTTTTCCAAAATTGCCCAGGAGGCGCGCCACAAAACAACTGAGGCTGGCGCGCCCTGCGCCAAGTCTACAGAAACCAAATTTTCGTGCTCGGCGCGGTTGCGCCAAGATTTACTCAGCAACGGTGCGCCCCGCGCCACCACACCAGAAATTAAACCTCTGATTTTTTTCAACTTCAGATGCTTTCATGTTTTAAACCCCCACATCATACAATCCTACCAAGTTCCATAGAAGCACCTTTATGAAACTTCAATACACAACAAAACTTCTCTTTTATACAATGACCATCAAAATGTAACACATGATGCCTTTCATTTCATTAGTCTTAGGTTTCCTTTATAACTCAACAGCATACAAGTATATTTTTCTTAAGGTTAGACAAAATAACTCACATTGTGAACTTAATTCTTTCGAGACTACCAATATTCAACCTTAGATGAATCTTCTCATTTTCCGTTTAAACAATAATGGTCAAATTTTAAAAACCAAAGCTTAAGAACCAAAACTTAGTTCTTTGATTCTCAAATTCCATACATGATCACAAAAGGGCATATAATCCATTTCTTTACTCTGAAAATAATTCTTTTCATGTTACAATCAATATATACTCACAGATTTCCACGTTTTAAACTTCTTCCAACAAAACCCATTAATTGAGTGAATAACTTAGCAAAACATTCTTAGTAAGGTTTTAATACCATAATCATACATAATCATTCGTACAATTCATGCTCATTACATAAATTCCTTCGAAAATCATGAATTATCACCTCTCACAACTATTATAGAGTTAAAGAAACTCATCCTCCACATTATTATGTTTCTAGGATTCGTAGATAAACAATTTCATTTAACTTTCTTGTGCCAATAACTCAAGGTTCATGACAAGCATGCATATATCATAAGTTTTCTACAAGGTTTCCAACTCAAATCATGTTCATGAACTTATATGTCATGGATTCCTTATTCATATGTAAACTAAAAACTCACTTATTAATATGTAACAATTTGGGGTTCTAATTTAATTACCCAATTAATAAATACATCCCTCTAAAAACTTGGGTCACTAATATTGAACATTATTTTTTATCATTTTATTTAAGGTAATTCCTTAATTAATTATAACATTTAACCTAGCCTTCCAAGGTTATCAATTAAATTAATGAATTAAATATCCTATATTTAAATCATTAAATTAACAACATACATTTAACTCATAACTTAGTGAAATTTATTAATTAAATTTATTCACATAGTCGTCTCTTTTTGTTCCTGAATTAAATAAATCAATTTGATTAAATTCGGTAACACTTCACATCTTTCATAATTCATTTAATCACCTCTACACCTTTTCTTTGCTCCAAGCTTAGGTTTTTAATTTAAACCTTTATTTTCTTTTTTTTTAAAAATATTTAAAAGAAGTATTATCAATATTCGGGTTATTACAGAGAGTAAGGAACGAAGACAGTGGTTTGACTGTTGAAATTTTAATCGACTTGCATCAACATGGAACCATCGAATCACGGGTGACTCGCTTTATCGGTCTACAACTGTCATGGGAGGGAGGTCCACCTTCTTGTTACACGAGTATCTATTCATATTCGAGAAAATTAAAATGAAAATTAAGGTTTTCTTATATTTTATTATTTATAGAATTTTATTCTATTTGATGTGTATTCATTTATTATTTAGGAAAATCTAATAGAATTTTGATTTACTATTTTTATTTTAATTGTTTTCAAATAGTCATAGGAAGGTTAATTAGTAGTTTTATTATCTTTTTTCCAAAATAGATTAGGAGAGTTATTTATTATCTTTTTCCAAAGTAGATTAGGAGAGTTATTTATTATTTATATGTTGTCTTGAGACTTCTTATGAAATCAACAACTCAGGAGAATTAAAAATCGTAATATGGGATTATAACTCAATATTGGCTAATACTCCTTCAGTTTCAAATTATAGATTAATCTTGACTTTTTTAGTCAATTTGACATATTTTCAAATTCAAATTTGATGCAACTCATTTAATTTTTAATAACTCTCTTTTAAATGAGAATAAGTTTACACACACTACATCCAATCACAACACCAAACACTACATCTCATCTCACCATTAAAAAGTGGGCCCTGACACGTAAATCTGTGCCAGACCTCACTTTTAATGGTGAGATGTGATGTAGTATTTGGTGTTGTGTTTGGATGTAGTGTATGTAAAGTGGTCCTTTAAATTAAAGAATTTCAGGATGTTATACCGGAAGAGCTACTCGACCTCCTTTGAGAGACATCCAACATCAAATTGATTTTGTGCTTGGTTTAAGTCTCCCTAACAAGGCTCACTACCGTATGAGTCCAACGGAGCATGAAGAGTTTAGTCGACAAGTCATGGATTTGCTAAAGTAAGGCTACATTCAAAAGAGCAAAAGTCCTTGAACGGTACTGGCTCTATTGACTCTAAAGGATGACACGTGGCGTATGTGTGGACAACTGAGCTATTAACAAAATCACAATCAAGTTTCGATTTCCCATTCCAAGGATCAATGACATGTTTGATATGTTGGTGTAGACACCCAAATTTTGCACTTTTGTACTAACCCTGACAGGAGGGCAAAATCGTCACTTGACCCGACATGCGAAAAGGAAGGTGGACCCCAACACAAAGCCACCCCAACGACTTACGGTCAAAGCTGTCATAACAAACAACGAGCATCAGGTTACTTGAGGCGAGGCAAACAGCTGATCCAGAAGAACCTGATTTGATCACAAAAGACGACTAATGGCCACTACGCTTACGATGGTCGGGGGTCTCGCTCTCCGGTGAGCGAGCGGCTGCCCAGCTCGCCGGTGAGCTGGCGGGGGTGGAAGGGGGCAACGCCCCCTGGAGGCCAAGCACAAAGAGCAATTAATACATCAGGTAACAGCCTTCCAAAATAAAGCAGCAGAAATTGACGATTCAAGACTGCGTGGCACGAAAATCGAGAAAAGCAAGCCGGGCAGCCGCAGGTGCACCTGCGGCCACCGACAAAGGGGACAGTGCGTGGCTCGAGGAGACAACCTGGCAGCCGAGGATTCAGCGCGGACGGCTAGCGAACCCAGCCGCAGTTGCACCTGCGGCTGCCTGCGGAATGCTATACATTGCCATTTCCACCCGAGAGATAGAAGTGAGGAGAGAAAATTTAAGTTTTAGAGAGAGAGAGTACGCGGGAGGAGAGAGAAAGGCTCGGGTCTTTGATAGATTCAAGTGATAAATCCATTTTCTTTTGCTAATTAGTCAAGTGTTCTTGTGGTTTTGTCCGATTCGTGAAATAAGAAGCTTTCGTCGATATTTTGCAAGGTGAAAAGGGTGCTTTCTTTGATATTTTATTATTTGTATTGCTAGTATAATCTTGTGTTTTGGGTTGTTTAATGTAGTATGTTGTTATATTGATGATGATCCGTGGATTAGGGGTTATTAGCGAGGGTTCCGTCAGAACGTAACTTCCTCCTAATGCCCCGTTGACATCCGTACGGTGATATATCGTTTATTGTGGTAATGAATAGTTCGTAGTGTTGGGTTTGCGATCTTTGAGTTGTGTAATGTAATAACAAGTCTAGTACTGTTAGATTTGCCTTGGTATGGTTGTGCAGTGATTTGGGTAACTGTGAGCCTAGGGAGGAGATCCTCGTGATCAAATCCCGATGATGGACATTTTTGGGGTATGTAATCATTGTATAGGGTCCATGGTTGTATATATGTAATATCGGGCCTTAAAGCGATACCCAACCGTGATCGGGTTAAGGCCCCGTAATAATAAAATATGTGATTGTGGGTGTTTGGGGTTATTTAGACGGCTCACATGCCTATGGATAGTCCCGACACGTTTTGAATGCTTGTTTTGATTTACGACACAAAAAACGGTTTTTCAAAATAAGGCAAACGATGAAGATTTTTTTCTAAAAAATGATCAAATTAGGATATTAGATTCACGAGATTTAAAAATTAAGAGTTTTGGCGAACTTTGATCCTTGTTTGACGAAAAGGCTCCATTTGGTTTTGAAATGTCATAAAAGATGTTTTCGTAAAAAATAGATAAACGTTTTCATTAAACTTTGTGCATAGGGTTAAAGAGTTCTAGAAGTTGCCTTCATTTTATTTGAATTTACTGTTAGAAGACAATGTATAGTCTCGATTCCTATTTGACAAAAGTTTAAAAACTATTGTTTTCTAAAAATGACATCTAATAAAAAACCCTCATCATTTTCGAAATTAAAATCAATCTTTATTATAAAAAAACGAAGCCTTGTCATTTGGGTCAAAAGACGTCTAAACGCTTTCCCGATAAAACACATTTGCCATATAAAATCAAAGCAACTTTTATGCAAAAATTCACCACAAACATTCATTTAGGCACACATGCACACATATGCGCACACCCACATTTTAGGATTTAAGAGGATAGGAAAACATCGAGATTGCGGTAACCGTGTTTCACGGAAGTCGGGGGGTGCCTAACACCTTCCCCTCGCTTAAGCAAGCCCCCGAACTCTATGAATCTCGGTTCGCGGAGCAATTGAATCGGAGTCACATATGAGCCAGCGATTACGAAAACAAAATTCGGATGAGTTGGTACATCAATTTCAAATATACCAACTGGCGACTCTGGTCAACTGGCTCATTATAAAATCGACCTTTCGAAACCCCGTCGACACTTAAGCCGACCCTTTTTAAAAAATCACATCTTAAACCCAAAGGCTAAAATTGGAAATGGACTATTATTATAAAAAACGAAACGACTTTTTCGGCGTCGACAGTTGGCTAAAGCAAAAGTATTTTCGAATATTGATCTTAAAAGTGGCGATCATCAAATTCGTACTAAATCGGGTGATGAATGGAAAATTGCTTTTAAGACATGAGGACTTTATGAATAGCTTGTTATGCCATTTGGTCTCTCCAATACACCAAGTGCCTTTATGAGGGTAATAACTCAAGTCCTACGCCCTTTTATTGAAAAAATTGTTGTTGTCTATTCTTGTATATAGTCGTGATAAACATGAACATGAAACTCATTTGCAGGCTGTTTTAAACACTTTGAGAGGTGAAAGGTTATATGTAAACCTCAAAAAGTGTTCATGACAAATAGCCTATTCTTTTTAGGCTTTGTTCTAACTACTACAGGCCTTAAAATGGATGAAGAGAAAGTGAAAGCTATCCAAGAGTGACCTACACCAAAGAGCGTGCAAGAAATAAGGAGTTTTCATGAATTGGCTTCATTTTATCACCGATTCATCAAAAATTTCAGTACCATCTCAGTCCCATTAACTGATTGCATAAAAAAAGATGAGTCAACTAGACATCGGATGATGAAAAGAGTTTCCATATTGTGAAGAACAAATTGTCCTAATATTTGAGGTTGATTGTGATGCCTCCCATATGGGCATTGGAGGAGTATTCAACCAAGAAGGTCATCCAGTTGCCTTATTCAGTGAAAAACTTAATGAAGCGCGAAAGTATTTAACTTATGATGTTGAATTCTACTCCATTGTTCAAGCACCTAGACATTGGCGATCCTATCTCTTTCAAAGGGAGTTTATTCTTAATTCTAATCATGAAGCTCTTAAACATATCAACAACCAAGGCAATCTTAATTGGAGACGCACCAAATGGGTTACATGCTTTTTTACAAGAGTATACTTTCATGTTAAAGCACAAAAGTGGTAGATGCAATCAAGTTGTCGATGCTTTTAGTAGAATAATTTCTCTTCTTAACTCCATAAGTATGGAGCTTGAATGTTTTGATGCTGTCCTAAATATGTATGCCGGTGATGAAGATTCTAGAGATGTTTGGGCATTTTGCAAAATTGGACCACATGGTGATTATTTACTCTAAGATGGTTTTCTTTTCAAGGGAACTTGTTTGTGTCTTCCTATATGTTTATTTACTCCAAGATGGTTTTCTCTTCAAGGAAACTTGCTTGTGTCTTACTAGATATTCCCTTTGGGGAATACATTATCAAAGAGTTGCATTTCAAAGGATTAGGTGGACATTTTAGAATAGACAAAATTGTTATTCTTGTGAAAGAAAAATATTTCTGGCCAACTATTTATCGAGATGTGAATCAGTTTATGAAGAGGTGTCGAGTTTGCCAAACATGCAAAGGTCGAGCTCAAAATACCTAATATATACACCACTATAGACATGCATATTTGGCCCGAGGCCTGCGACCCGGCCCTGGTCCGGCCTTGACCCGGCCTGGTCAACGACCGGCCTGGTCAAAGCCTGGACCGGCTTGGCCCGTCCTGGCAGACTATTCTCAGACCATTTTTTTACTCCAATAATCCGGCCTAGACTGGCCTTCTCAGAAATTCGGACCGGCCTTCGACCCGAGGCCTGGCCCGGCCTGACTCGACCTACGACCCGAACAAAAGCCCGGCCCGACCTTCAACGGTAATAATTCAATCCTGTGCAAGACTGCAAGACGCCAAGGCTGCAAACTCCAGTGCTGCACCACGCTCTGACCACCAGCCTACATTAATTGACCCATCCCCTCCAAACCAATGACTAGGCTTCTAACCCCTACCCCTACCCCACGGCCCCACTACAACTAAGGCAGACGAAATATCAATTCCCATATCACATATACTATTTAATTTATTTTACGATTATAAATATTGAGTCAAATAATTAATAAATATGTTTTTAAAATTTAGTCCAATAACATATGAGATACTACTAGTTTATATATGTTTGCGTCATGGGAAGGCTATTGGAAAATAATGATCATAAATATGTTTGCGTCATGGGAAGACTATTGGAAAATAGTTCAGGAGTTATTATCATAAATATTGAATCTTCTCTTTTTTTTCAAGTATAGGATTGGAGGTATATAGTAAGTTTATATAACATATTAATTTTATTTATGATATTTTAAAAATTTTAGGTTTATTTATAATTTTTTATATCATTTTTTTTTACATATTATACATGCATATGTCTTTAACCACTAATAATACAAAAACACATATATTAGAGCCTTCTTTAACAGACTCTCTCTCTCCCTGAAATTAAATAAACTTCCTATTAATTTATTCATTTAAAATGAAGATATAGTTTTAAATAATAATAATATTCTTAAATAATTTATATTTTTAAGATATAATTTTAAATAATAATATTTTTAAATATAATTAACATTAGCATAGGTGACATGTTAAGAATTATTACTATTATTATTATAAAATGATAACAAGTTAGAAGAAATATGATGATGCCTAAACGAGGTAGTACTAGTATCTACGTTTTTTTTAATGTAGAAAAAAAAATCTGCAAATATAGGGATTATTTAGTTGCTCCAAAACGCGTGCATGCTCTCGGGTGGCGTGCTACTGCTGCTGGTTCTGCTGTTGACGCGTCCTGTCACTCATGCTCTACTGGCTGCCATCAATTAAATGTCTGGAAAAAAAAAAACGGTCAAATTTTCACCGCTAATTTTTAAACGGCCATATTTTTGTTGTATAAAATGATGATAGTGTATTGTATTAATTCATTCATAATTATTATCATTATATTTCAATCATTTTAGCATTCTTTTCTCTCCTGATAAACTCAATTATTTTCACTACACAAAGCTTCAATTTTCTTATTATTATAAATCTCAATTTGTATTATTAATACATTCTTTTTATTATACCATTTATTATTATATTACACCCGTTATTATTATATCTTTATTATTACATTTTATTACAATACAATGGATTCCTCTAACACTGCATCCGGATCACAAATGCCGCAATTTATTCAAAACGACCAACATAGCATTCGGCCTGATAGTGGAACGAGTTCGAGTCCGCAATTTCCACGTCCTACTGGTGGGCAAAACAAACGTACATCGCCTGTTTGGGAACATTTCATTGAAGTGTGGGTTGCTGATGGTGTTAAAAAGGCTCAGTGCAAAATATGCAACGCCTTATTTGGTACTAAAGGCAATAACACACTACAACGACACTACCAATCGTGTTTGCAAAGGCATAAACTAACCGACGAAAGCTCCCAAGCACAAATTGATCGTTCCGGTCACAGTTGGAGTTATGATCAAATATTAGAAAAAGAGTTGCAAGCCAAACTAGTGATTGAGAAGAAGTTCCCGTTCAATTTTTTTGCCGATCAGCGCTGTACCGAGTACATTCAATCCGGATTACAACCGAAATATAAACAAGTAAGTAGAATGACTACTAAACGTGATGCTATTAAATTATATAATAAAGCTAAAAAAGAACTAATTGAATATTTTGACAATTTTGACGGTAAAATTAGTTTAAGTAGTGATATTTGGTCTGCTAATCATCAACCTGGAGTTAGCTATATTTGTATGACTGCTCATTGGATAGATTCTGAAATGGTTATGCAAAAAAGAATTATAGGTTTTGAATTTTTTGAATTACCTCATACTGGTCAAACAATATATGGTCAAATTATGGAGGTTATTCGTACTTTTAAAATTAAAAATAAAATAATGAGTATTAGTTTAGATAATGCAAGCAATAACACTAGTGATGTTACCATGTTAAAAAATGATTTGTTACCATAAATGGTGCATTTTTTCATGTTAGATGTGTTTGTCATATAATAAATTTAATTGTTCAATCTGGATTCAATTATTTAGAAAGGACTATATCTAAAATTCGTGATATGATTACGTGTGTGTATAGTACAAATAGAAAAATTCAAAAATTTAGACATTTTTGTCATGCAAGAGGAGAAAAATTTAAAAGAGTAAGATTTGATAATAACACTAGGTGGAATAGTACATATGATTTGTTTAGAGATGTTTATAAACGTAAAAATATACTTATGGAGTTTTATAATACTTTGATAGTTCATGAATTAACAAACGAAGACTGGGATCTACTTGGTCAACTTTTAAGGATTCTTAAAGTTTTTAAAAAACACACAAAAATATTATCTGCTGTTTATTATCTTACAATTCATCATGTTTTGTATGCATGTTTAGAAATATCATTTGTTTTTAAAGAATTTAAAAATAATGAAATTTGGTCTGCCCTTATTTTGTCAATGGAAGAAAAATTTTAAAAATACTTTGAAGACATGTCAACTGTTATTACTTGTGCCGCTGCATTAAACCCAATTATAAAATTAGAAGGTGTAGAAAGTATTTTGGAAGATATAGTTGAAAATATAGGTACTAGTAATATTGATAACCTTAAATTAAAATTTAATACTACATTTACTGAATTTTATAAATTATATGAATCTGTATATTGTGCATCTGTACGTGTACCGCCCCCTGCCCCTTCATCTTATAAATATGCCAACTTATTAAAAACACTATCCAAGAAACCAAAAACTTCAACACACACGAGTAGTTTAAACGAACTTGGTTTATATTGTAGTACCGATTTTAGGAGTTTTATAACCGAAGAAGAATTTGAAAATTTTAATATTCTCGCTTTCTGGAATAAACATAAACGACAATTTCCTACTTTGGCCGCGATGACCCATGATTTACTAACTATCCAAGCTAGTACCGTAGCTTCGGAATCTTGTTTTTCTTTATCTGGCAGGGTATTAGATGAAAAAAGAAGCAGACTTAGTCCGGAATCATTGGAAATATGTATTTGCTATAGAGATTATGTTGCCGCGCAAAGAAGAATACAAGACGTAATAGACTATCAAGATAGTTCAGAAGATCTCGAAGTCGGAGCAGAGATTGTTGAAAGTTCAATTCCATGAATATTGAAGATTTGAAGACATATATTGTAAAATTTTGAAGACAAATATTTGTAACCAAAGAATAATTAATTATTGCTTAAGTTATACTTTAAAGTTATAAATTTATAATTATTCACTATTGTAATTTGTAAATTTTTATTGCATTACTTTTAATAAATACATGAACTTTTATTTCTTTTTTTTAATAAAGACGAGTCACATTATATTTTGAAAGTTATGAGTATATATATGTATATATATATATATATATATATATATATATATATATATATATACTAATTATACTTAATATTTGTTTCAGTGTGACAGTATGAGTGTGACAGTGTGAGTAATATATTATTATTATTATATAATGCGTGTGCATGGCTGCATGCTAGATGAGTAGATGTAGACGTGTAGTATGTATTATATTATTACATAATATATATGCGTGTGTGAGTGTAGACGGTGTGTATTATTATTATATATATATATCATATATATGTATGACAATTGACACATGTACTAATATATATATATATATATATATATATATATATATATATATATATATATATATATATATTACATATATCATATATGTGTCTCATGACTCATGTTTTATGCTATTATACGTGTAAGTCTTTTGATATATATATATACATAATACACTGCCAGACTGCCTTATGCTATTAAACGTGAGTCAGTGAGTGTGACGTGTGTGGTTGTATATATATATATCATATATGTGGCTGCGTGGCTGTGTAGCGGCTGTCCCATCATTCCCGAGCCCAGCCTTGGCCTCTGTCCGTCTGTCGTAGTAGCTTATTGGCATAAATAAGTCACCAACCCAACCAGTAACTTTACATGCACATCGGTTTAAAAAAAATAAAAATCACCAACCCAACTCTCGACCTGGCCTGGCCCAGGCCTCAGGCCAACGCAGGCTTACTTTTTGCACGTAAAATTCGGCCCGGCCCGACCTCGCTTTGTTAATGTTAAAGCCTGGCCTGGCTTGGTCAACGGCCAAGGCCTGCCAAGCCCGGGCCGGACCAGGCCAGGCTGGCCCGATGTGCATGTCTACTCCACTACCACTTCCTAATGCTCCATGTGAAGATGTTAGTAAGGACTTTTTAGTTGGTTTTCCAAGAACTTTAAGAAACAACTGTTGTTCGGAAGCTACCAAATCTAAGTGAAAATTATCATACACACAGAAACACAAAGGCTTATGTGGTTTGGCATATCGCCTACTCCACGGAGGTAGCACACTGATATTCAGATTTTGAAGAAGTTTACAAACTAAGGGATGATTTACAATGAGAGGATATATGAATTTATATAGGATAACATAACACATTAATATGGACTTTGATGCATCTCTGTCATAATGGTGTGCTGCAATTTCAACTGGAGTTTAATGCCCGTCAAAAGTGAGCCACCCACCAATTGTCAAGCCATTAACTAACAATAATCTCCACCTTGGCGAACTTCCAGGGATTTATACTACTTACAATGCATCCTTAAGTGCCAAAAACTCGAGAGATATTGACCAAGTTCAAACAGTGTTTGATTTTATTTTAATGCATCTTTATAACTCACATCTTAACAATCTTGATCTTTATATTAAGAGGCCATCTGAATAATTCAGACTCATATTTGTATCTTAACTATTCAGATGATCTCTTAATACAAATATATGAGTTGTTAAGATACATTAAGAGATGGACTGTTAAGATGCATTAAGATGCAATCAAACATAACTTAAGGGAGTTAACTAAGTATCTTCTTTCACTCTCAGTTAGCTTCTATGGCTAACCATGTCCTCGGGTGAGATTCACACACATACGCACACGTATATGTATAAATATATGTATATATTTATGCAAAAAGGATTAAAGATGATAAATTTATAATCTTCATCAACCATATCAACATGAATAAAACAAATTGAGGTTCTAAAAAAGCATTTGTGCAAAACAAAATGGTAGTTTTGTAGTTAATACACTCAAAAACTCTTTAATCAGAACATTTTTTCAAAAACATGTTTTGATTTGGCTAGATCTAGGTTAGAAAAAGTAGGGTTTTGAATGCTTTTAGAGAGAGATGATAGAGAAATAAGAAAAATAAATGGGATTCCGGATTTGAATGAACAGCTGAGAGGGAATAAAAAACAAAAAAATTAAAAAGGAAAATGGGTGGAGTAAACGTAGGTTGAATTTTAATTAACAAGCTTAATTAGTTCAGTTGGTTAGAGCACATCTTTATTAAAAAAAATTATTTCATACTCCTGGAGTATGGTGAATAATATGATCTTCCTCTTATATGTATATGACGCCCTCTGTGGTAGAGCTCACAGAAGACCCACATGCATGTGAGGAGAGGAGCAAACTATTCACCATGCTCCAAGAGCATGGAATAGTTTCTCGTTTATTAAAGTGCAGGTCTTGTGTTTAACTCTCAGCAACAATAGTGCTTTGTTTTAAAAAAAATTATAGACATGGGCCAGGCTTTCGTGAGTTAAAAAATTTAAGCCCAAAACCCAATTTTCACGGACTAGCATGGCCCGTGCTAATTTTGTCAGATCCACTTATATATATATATATAATATTTTCTCTATTTTATGAAAATAGTCCCATTTATAAATTATTTTATTCTACCACTTATATAAATAGTAGTATAAAAAAATATAATATTTTCGAGTTTGCTCACATAATTTCATTTCACATTATTAGACTAATTATTTACTATTGTAAAAGGTATATATTGAAAAAAATATATTTAATATTGACAAAACTTGCAAATATAACTATTTTTATAGAAGAAAGTGAGTATCATCATATATAACAGCTAAACGTCACTGATTCTTTTACTGAATCGGAATCAACACATTTATACATGACTTATTTATTTCTGTTGTAGTTATGGCTCATGATTTCACCAAATGTTAAAAGTATGGGTGACAATTGTGTCTTATTTAGAGAATTAGTTGTCAAAATATAGATATTATATTAAATAGGTTAATATTAACACTATTCGTTTAAGTATTATGTTAAGATACTTAACATTAGCACTAATTTATTTTTTAACCGTGTTCACATATCGACATGCCCGTTTAACCTATTTACTAAATAAATTTAAAATTTTAACTAAAAAATATTATTAACTTATTTATTGGATAATAACGTAATTCACTCATCACAATAATATTTATTTAACAAAATATAAGATAACGTGCATAGAAAAGTAACTAAAAAAGTTAAAACTCAATATTTAAGGTAAATTACAATGTTATCTCATATTTATTTATAAATTATTTTAAATAAATGTGTCTGATTATGTTAAACATTTTGACCCATTTAAATTTTTTGTTCAACGATTAATGTAGTGGAATTGTACAAAATTCATCTCATATCAATTCACCTCCTTACCTAAAAAGTTAAGGTATTAAATTGGGATTTCATCATACTTATAACCCATCTCTTTACTTAAAAAGTTAACATATTAAATTAAAATTTCATTATACTTATTAACCTATCTACACTCTGGAATTTATCTAATATGGGATTTATGTTAAATATCCTAACAATTAACCTCTACCTTTTACAATCACAAGTATTACACACTAGAAATACCACTAAGCACACTTTTAGTAAAATTGTACAATCCATCCCACATCAACTAACATCACCAATATAGTGCACAACTGTATAGACTGGCCCAATAAACTTGTTGGATCACATTCTTACCTAAAAGGTTAACCTATTAAGTCAAGATTCCACCATATTTATTAACTCACATATACTCTTGAATTTATTCAATATGAGATTTATGTAAAATATCCCAACAATTAATAGATTTGATTGGTAAGTTTGATTAGGTGATTATTATTATTATTATTATTATTATTATTATTATTATTATTATTATTATTATTATTATTATTATTATATAGACACACATTTTTTGTTTCAAAATTAAAAATATATTTCAAAATTTTTACGCTAAATTGTAAAATCCTCAAACTAAAATTTGACACAAACTTATTTAATGTTAAGTATAAACTAATATAATTATAACATATAAGCAAAAAAAATAAAGTAATATTAATAATAATATTTTTCATTTGTAAAACTTAAATGAAATTGCATTAATTTTAATTTTTTTAAAATTTGTAAATTGATTTCAAGAGTGAAAATATCTGTTTAATTTTTGAATGGTATATAATAATTAAAATATGTTGTCAAATGACGAATATATCGAATAAAAAATTGTAAGCTGACGACGTATTGACTCCGCTTGGAGCTTCTAATTAACGGACGGGGTAGTATAATTTTTGTTGAAAGTCAAATAATTTAATCTAGTCATCTTGTTGACCAAGGCTTTGCTGTTTCATTTGGAAAGGTGTAGCTCCTGCACTTAAGGCTGCAAATCGAACCAAACAGTTCGGGCTCGATTCGGACTCGACTCGAAAAAATGTGAACGAGACTTGGATTCGTTAATAATATGATTCAAATCTGAGCACAAAAAATAGTTCGAATAAAAATACGAGTAGAATCTGAATAAGGTTATACTCGACTCGTTTAGAATTCAAACTATTCAAATTTTTAATTATGATCCGATACATAATCGATTGATACATATTCGAATCTATACTCGATACATTTTCTTATAATATATACACAATTAAACAAATTTTGAATAATTAATTATTATTTTATTTTATTTTTGTAATTTTAATTTTAATTTTATATATTTAAAGTGTAATTATAATTATATTTTTTCATTTTAAAGTAAAATAAAAAGTTCAATTAATAATTATATGTATTATAAAACTAGTTATTATGTGAAGACTCGAATTCGAGTTTGAATTTGACGTTCGCGAGTAGTTTGAATATAATTCGATCTGAGTCGAATCGAATTCGAGTAACGAAAATTCGAGTCGAGCCGAATTTGAGTAAAGTTTTTTTATATAGTTCGAATCCGAGTCGAATTCGAGTACGAATTTAACCTTACGAGTCGAACCCGAGCAGTTTAAAATCCGGATCGATTCGACTCGTTTGCAGCCTTACCTGCACTCAAGTTGCATGTAGTTAAAACATGAATAGTTGACTTTCTAGAGAGAGAGAGAGAATGGTATTGATTTCAAGAGTGAAAATATCTGTTTAATTTTTGAATGGTATATAATAATTAAAATATGTTGTCAAATTATGCTATTAGTTTGGTGTACATAATTCAAAAAATAAAACAATTAGGTTTAGATAAAAATTAGTAATGATTTTGATTTTTCTTCCTTTTTATGTACTAAGTTTATAATTAATATGGCAAGTATAAACTATAAAAAATTCACAGATTAACAACAATATATCATGTCGGTGCTACCGATGACTTTTCATGCTGAGCCTCAAACCTACCCTATCCTTGAGTAAGCATGATAAAAGATGATTATTCAATTGATGATTGTAACCGACACTAGAACATTGTCATACTTCTAGCGTTACCGTTAACACCTAATTTTGTTCACTCGCCAAGTCATCAAATGACAAGCAATAACTTGCACATGTAACAAATAGTGACAACACCAAAGAGTTTGACGGCTTGAGCTGTCGAGAGACAATTTTAGTGTGAGAGTTAATACATGCCAAAAATGTCAATAATGAAAGAATAAAAGCTCTAGTGCTAAAATTAAGGAAATTTATATTTTTACATTGTTTTTTGATATTTTCACACAGTAGGACCTACATGTAGAGTTATATCGATGGATAAACTGTCGTTATACATTTATAACGACACTTTTGTGAGATTTACCGTGTGAAACTATTAAAAATACATGTAGATTTATCAGTTTCCAAATTGTGTACCATGGCTCAAATGTATGGCTTTATTTATAGCAACTCACAACGCCAAGTTATAGGAAACCCGAAGTCAGTTAGAAATAGAAATCCAATGAGAGTTTGCATAGGAATAAGATCTTTTTTCTTAAAGATAGAAAACAAAATTGGATAAAAATCATAAGTCAACTTAAAATTTGACCATTTTAAAACACTAAACTGCCACATAACCGACTGATCACATGGCTCGGGCCAAAATTTAAGCATCAACTATGGGCCCAAACAATTACATCCCAAAAAAAAGGAAGAGATTCTTTAGGGTCCATTACAGTTATATACAACAATTAATAACAAATTACAAAATTAGTGCACAAATAAAATAATTACAAAAAGAGTACAAATCAGATAAATTAATTTCACAATTTATATTCAAAATCCCGAAATCAAGGAAATACTGCCATATCTGGCAGTTACTAAACAAATCCCTCCATAACTGCAACAACTTGATATACATTCAAACTGAGTTAACATGCAACTTTGATATCGGAATAACAGTTCAACGCCAAATCAAACGGAGAAGACAAAATATTCTGTCGAGGCTCAACTCTGATATCGGAGAAAACGAAGCATCCTGTCGCGACGCAACACCTAATCGGAGAAGAAGAACCCTGTTGTCGCGATACATCTATAAGATTGAAAATATCATACAAAATCAACAACGCCTTCAACTTCGATACAAATACTGAGGTATGTCAGTTTAAAATTTATAAGCATATAGTTACCTATGGTTACTATCAATTACTATATTGATTACCTTTATTAAGTTTTTCTATCTTATAATTGTAACCAAATTTGAATACTGAATGTTGTGATTGCAAAATGTATTGAAAATATATTTCATATTATGGTTATTAAGGTTATATAAATTGTTTACTGTCTAATGTTGTCTTGGTTACTGACTATTTTGTATTGTTTACTGTCTAATGCTGTTTTTTTAAACACTATAGCTGAATTGGTTACTTACTAATGCTGAATTTGTTACTGTGAAACGTTATATTGGTCTCTGACTAATGCTTAATTGGTTACCAACGAATTCTAACTTGGTTACTGACTAATGCAAACTTAATTACTTATGGGTTTTTATATTAATGGTTACTTGTTAGCTGACTTGGTTACTGATTAATTCTGAATTGGTTACTGTTTTAATCACTATAGCTGAATTGGTTACTTACTAATACTGAATTTGTTACTGTGAAACGTTATATTGGTCTCTGACTAATGCTTAATTGGTTACCGAAGAATTCTAACTTGGTTACTGACTAATGCAAACTTAAGTACTTATGGGTTTTTATATTAATGGTTACTTGTTAGCTGACTTGGTTACTGATTAATTCTGAATTGGTTACTGTGTAACATTATCTTGGTCTCTGACTAATGCTTAATTGGTTACTGACGAATTCTAGCTTGGTTACTGACTAATGCAAACTTAATTACTTAATCATTTTATATTAATGGTTACTCGTTAGCTGAATTGGTTACTTACTAATGCTGAATTTGTTACTGTGTATCATTATATTGGTCTCTGACTAATGCTTAATTGTTACCGACGAATTCTAACTTGGTTACTGACTAATGCAAACTTAATTACTTATGTGTTTTATATTAATGGTTACTTGTTAGCTGACTTGGTTACTGATTAATTCTGAATTGGTTACTGTGTAACATTATCTTGGTCTCTGACTAATGCTTAATTGGTTACTGACAAATTCTAGCTTGGTTACTGTATAATGTTATGGTGTTTTATATTGGTTTGTTTTAATATCGTTGTTACTTATTGGCTATATTGCTTGCCTGCATACAACTGTTGTAATTTTATTGGTAACAAATATCAATATACTGCAATTTGTAATATGAGTGTACAAATGTGTTTTATGTTATGGTTACTGTATAATGTTACGGTGTTTTATATTGGTTTGTTTTAATATCGTTGTTACTTATTGGCTATATTGCTTGCCTGCATACAACTGTTGTAATTTTATTGGTAACAAATATCAATATACTGCAATTTGTAATATGAGTGTACAAATGTGTTTTATGTTATGGTTACTAACATCATGTAGTTTGGTTACTGCCTAACATTCATTTGGTTACTTTACCAATACTTATTCTGTTGCAAGGCAATGGATATGATTTCAGTTGTACTTTATTTCAACGGTACATGGACTGATGTAAGCATTTAAATAATGTAACCAACTCTGTTAACACTAGTTACTATCCCAAATAAAAAATGTAACCACATCTAGAAAAACATAATTTTTTTAAAAAAGAACTCACATCATCGTCTAACCATTGTCCAGGAGTCTTTAATGTGTAGAACCACATTTTTGATGATATTGGGATAGACCCAAATACAAAAGCAGGTTCAATATTATTGTTCTTTCCGGGGAATTTGTCGGTCCTTCATTATAAAAGCATATTAGTATACACGCTTAATATACACTACCCAAAATTAGACTTGAATAGACAATATTTAACATACTAATCAACAACTTAATTGTTAACAGTAACCTGGAAACCAACAAATATTAATATATAAACCATAATGAAAGAGTAACCAATACATACTAAAACAGTAACCGTTATATAAAAGCACAGTAACCAAACAGTTATATAATAGTAACCAAAACAGTTATATAGTAGTAACCAAAACACCATTTTGAGAACACAAAATATAACATTAACCATACCATTATAAAGCAGTAACCAAAACATAAAATAATAGTAAACATGACACTTATTTAATATCAGTAACCAAACATATAAGAGCACAGTAACCAAACAGTTATATAATAGTAACCAAAACAGTTATATAATAGTAACCAAAACACCATTTTGAGAACACAAATATGGTATCCAACTTATAATATAACATTAACCATACCATTATAAAGCAGTAACCAAAACATAAAATAATAGTAAACATGACATTTATTAAATATCAGTAACCAAACATATAAAAACACAGTAACCAAACAGTTATATAATAGTAACCAAAACAGTTATATAATAGTAACCAAAACATAAAATAATAGTAAACATGACATTTATTTAATATTAACCATATGTTTCTACAAAGAAAACAAATTTACTTGTTTAATAAAAAAAACTATAGCATTATTAACAATAAAAAACAAACATTTTCCTGTTGTTTAGACCAATTTTAAACCATTGATCAAATAATGCCTCTTCAAACTTTGATGGCATCTCCATGCATACTTCCAGAAATGCAGAAGGACATACATGTGTTTGACTAGCACCCAAAGCAGTAGACGATGAACCAGCCGATCCAAACTTTGATGTATATGGAGACCGCAAAACGACACTCTTTGCGTGTTCACGTACAGGTCTATTACCGGCTTTATACACTTTTCTCCAACTCATCACACTGAACTATGTCCTGTGTAGTCATCTGATCAAGGCCATACTTGCTTTCTTCCTCACATTTATTCCCCTGTTTATATTGAAATAAAGGGTAATATAATAGTAACCAACACACAATGTTATAGTAACCAACCAAAATTATAATAGTAAACTTAATATATATACTAGTAACCATGTCACAATATAACAGTAACACTAACCTCAGCAACAACATACACAACAATCTTTTTCCCAGTGCATTGGCTTAATATGTCAAACGATGGCATGTCATTATTCTTGCCAATCTGTGCAAAATGAAAAACAACCAATTAATCATTAAAAAAAAGGCACAACACACAACAAAACAAACAAATATCATATAACCTTGACATTTTCTGCATCATCATTAATTTTTATTTCATGATGTTCTTCAGCCACAACATCCCGTTTAACTTCATTACCAATCTGAATTTCATTCCCATCCTTATTCTCAACAAAATTCAACACATCGTCAACATCCTCATCAAACTCGTTATCCTTCTCATTGACTTTCAACCCAATATCACCAACTTCATCATCATCATTATTATTACCTTTAAGAGTATCATCATCATCATCAACAACAACATCAACAACATCATCAGCTTCATCAGCAACATCATCAGCTTCATCATCATCATCATCATCATCATCATCACCACCACCATCGTAATCAGAATCCCCATCACCTTGTTTCTCCCCACCATCTTTGATCTCACGTAACTCATCTCTAATAATGGACCTAAAGTCCTTACATAACTGAACATGTAAATCATACATGTCATCCTTAATATCACCCCGCAAATTTAAAATATCCTTCTTGATTTCAGACACTTTTTTCTCCAATGACCTAACACGTTCATCAATTAAATCTTTAACTGCAGAAAGATCAAATCCAATGTCGTCACCCTTCAATTTTTTTTCCAACCTTCTTTTTAGCATGTTTTCCATTGAAAAATTGAAACCCGCCCAAATCAAGCCTCTCCTTCTCCTCGGACGTGGGAATCAACCTTTTTATCCTCAACTGAAAAACATTAAGTACATTTAGTATAAAAGCATAGTAACCAAAACTGTAACCAAAAATATAAAAGCACAGTAACCAAACATATAAAAGCATAGTAACCAAACACATAAAAGCACAGTAACCAAAACAGTAACCAAACATATAAAAGCGCAGTAACCAAACAGTTATATAATAGTAACCAACAAATCTGACAAACACTGTACAATTACAGTAAAAAAAACATTAAATATATAATAATGAAGGTAATTTAATTAGTAACCAAATGCGTATATTCAGGTAACAAAATACTTTGTTATTATGAACATACACATACATAATCAGTAACCAAATGAGTATATCAAGGTAAATAACTACTTTGTTAACAGTAAAATCCACAAAATATAATCAGTAACTAACTATATAACTAAATACATCACCAATTATACACTTAGCAGTAAACTGCATACCTGTCCGGAATAAAATACTAAATCATTCAACTTCTCATTCGTAGGGGGCTTCACTAGCTCCTTCCATCTAAATAAACGGAAATTCGACGGCTGCTCATCATTGCATATGCCCCTAATCTTGAATGTCGGAATGGTTTCAAACATAAAAACTCGGAATACATAAGGTAGTCCATTCAACTTGTACAATTTGGTATAATGATCCTTGTAGAAATTATAAATTGAACCACCATTCCTTCCTTTTTTCAAACGCCCCTTCAACGCATTGGACAAAGAGTGCTTTGTCATCTCAAATGCGACTTTCCCCCAAGGAAAACTACTGACATCACCATAACATAAAAAATTTACCATTGTCCCATCCACAAAATTTTCAGAAACTGTTGATAAAATGAAATTAAACACCAAAACAATAAATGACATCTTAACAGCCTCATCACCGTCATCAAAAAATGCCTCCCGATAAACCCTACCTATACTTCTACGCGTCAGATGTAAGACCCCGAATTTATGAAATACAAAATTTAATTTTTCTTCATATATATTTTTCTTGAAACAGTAAATGGTTAAATTGACAAAATTGAAAGTTAAGGATGTTATGTGCAAATTTTATTTTGTCGGACAATATTCGTTTTGTCGGGGAATATTCGGGCCGTACGACGGCGCCGAAATAACAAATTATTGGTGGACCCCACAACGGAATAATTGTCGGATATAGAAAACGACAGAAGTAACCTTTTTATATAAAAATAGTCAACGATGTTAACTGTTAAAATACCGGTGATAAAAGAATAGTAGCATACGGTAATTTATAGTATTTTTCTGTAGCACACGGTATTGCACAGTGTCTCATATTATTGGTCTGATAATTGACACCGTAACTGTTGCGCATCATTTCATCAATAATTGTCACTGCATAATATTTTATATTATCAATTCAATTATTGTTGTTACACAGTATTTTGCATTATTGATTCAATAATTGTCATTACACTATATTTCATATCATTGACTCAATAATTGTTGCTGCACTGTTTTTAAAATTATTGAATCTAATAATTGTCACAGTAGCAAATATACTGTAATTTATATTATTAAATTAATAATAATCTGTAACGTGTTTATTACATTATTGTTGAATTATTGTTGTAGCATTATTTTATATGTTGGACCCACAGGAAGAATAAATAAATAAATAAAAAATTATTAATTTTACTATTTGAAATAGTAACGTGAATAGTAACATGTGGGCCCCTGTAGGACCCACTTGAAAAAAATTTGCACAAAAATGTGCAGGAAGGAAAAGCAGCCAGCGGCTGCGTGCTGAAAATATTCAGCACTGGCGTGCAGCACGCCAGTGCTCACCTACCACGCATAGTGAAAATTTTCTCCTATAAATAGCTTGCTCAACTGAATAGAAAAATCACACCTAAAACATAAAATTTTTCTATAAGAATTTTATGAGTTTTCTCTGAGAATAGTAAGCTTATTTTGAGAGTTTGAAAGCCAAAAGGAGTGCAGGAATTTTTCAAGTAAGTCTTTTATTAAAGAGTAGTAATTTTATAAATTCCTATTTTTCACGGTATTCACAAATCTTCCCTTAGAAGACTCTTCTTTGAGAAGTTTCATTTTTAAAAGCTTTCTTTGGAAGATTTATTTTGGAATATTATTTTAAAAACTATTTTAAAGTAGTTATATTATACTACAAAAATTATGTTAAATATATATAATTTTGATAGTTCATATTATACGAGTTATCATACACTTTGAAATTTATATGTGGTAATTACTAATTTTATTAAAAATATATATAGGTTGATCAACCTCATTTAAATCAATATCCAGTCACGTGTTAAGGTAAGGAATATCATTCTTTTCACACTCTTAAATTTACTACGGTGAGGAATATTATCTTCTTTCATATTCTAACTTACTACGGTAAGGGGTATCACTCTTTTCATCATCATAAATGGATATTATTTTCTTTCTTACTTGAAGGGATTATCATTCTTTGATTCTCGAAAATAATATCGTTTCTTTCTTGTGCCATTTATTTTCATGTATTAAATTGTGGGAATAACCTTACGGCGCGGTTTACCGCCTGTTGGTGAATAACCTTTTGTATTCATTCCTTATTAATCTTTGAGAATAACCTTACGGTGCGGATTATCGCCTGTTTGGTGAATAACTCTTCGTGTTCAAATTCTATTAAATTGTGGGAATAACCTTACGGTGCGGAATACGCCTGTTTGGTGAATAACTATTCGTATTCAAATTGATGGGAATAACCTTACGGTGCGGAATACGCCTGTTTGGTGAATAACTATTCGTATTCAAATTGATGGGAATAACCTTACGGTGCGGATTATCGCCTGTTGGTGAATAACCCTTTTTTATTTGTCTCGTGTGGAAATAATTTGTCTACACGAATTATCACATGACACTTTTATTCCATATTCGTAAGTGATATCATTTTCCTTTATACTCATAAGGGATACCATCTTTTTCATCTTCCATTATTCAAACTTACTATGGTAAGGGATATTAATTCCCTTCACCTTTTGTTAATCAAACCTGCTACGGTAAGGGATATTATTTTTTTCCATACACCTAAATCGAAACTTATTATGGAACTATTGCTTCTATAATTCCTGAAAATATTATATGTTCCATAATAGTTGAATTTCATTAGTTCAACTGAACCTTCCTATTTTCTGAACATTTCTATTGAACTGTAATCGTTATTCTGAACTGTGGATCTTGAATATCATTTTTAAATTTCACTCCACATCATGTTGGCAATTTGGACATTATTTGAATCTGCATAAAGTAAACTTCCGATACTTATTGTTTATCCTGTTCTTCTGTTCATCATTTGTATCACTGTTATTTGTATTAATCATCAAGAATCAAGCTGTTGTGAATATCTGTGGCCGGGGGCACAGATGTGATATAATTGTTGAACAGATGATAGGTTAAAGGCGATATACTAGGTTAAAGGCGATAAATCTGTTCGGTGTCTTTTATGGCACGTGGTTAATGTTCTCTTTGGCCCGTAGTGCAAAGATGAACTGTTGGTTGGTATGATTATGACCAAAGGCTGAATCTGGTATAATCATGACCGTTGGTGTTATATTGAATGTCTTTGGCCCGTAGTGCAAAGATGAACTGTTGATCTGCATGATTATGACCAGGAACTGTGAAGTTGTATTATTTTGACTAATGGTATTTCAGATGATAAAAGTTGATGATATTTTTACTAAAAAGAGAAGCGAGTGGACATTATAGTCTGCATTATTCTTCTAATAGATTGCTCATTCCGCTGCTATTATTGATCTGAACGTTGTTTAAGAATTTAACTGCAGTTTTTGATATAAACATTGTAGTCTATTGTATTCTATCAAGAACTCAACTGTTGAAGGCTAATGATAAATTATTCGTCATTATCTTAGTCATGATATTTCTTACTGGGCTATTTGAGCTCACCCTTTCTTTTCGTTCCATTGTTTTTCAACAGGAGATGAGAACGTAACGGGGTCTAGCCGGGGAATGGAGTGAGAGTGCAGGGATAGCTATCATAGTCTTCACGTGTTATAAAATAGTGTGGCAATAATAATGATGACTTAGTTGTGTTGTATTATCCACTGTATTGTTATACGTTGTATTTCATTGTAATAATTTTGTTGTAGTCTTTTGACGACTCAAGTTTGGGCTGTGTGGGCTCAGATTTGGGGGCGTCACAGTTGGCATCAGAGCTTAGGGATATGGTCTTTAATGGAGATCTGGGGTAGAACTAGGAGGGGAGAGACGAATATAATCAGTCACTAGTGTGTCCCACCTAAATTAGATTTTATTATCTAATGAGTTGATTTGAATATAGGGACATGAAGTGATGAGTCAGTTTGTTTGAACTAACAATTATTTTGTGACTACAGTTAAGTATGGCATCTGGAAATCAAGAGGTTAACTATGGAATACCCGAAGCAAATGTAGCCGAGAATCAGGAGGCCCCAAACAATCCTCCTGCCAACTCAGGAAATAATGTTCCTGATAACATGATGAACGATGGATTCTTTAGGAATTTCATGCAGTTCATACAGAATCAAGCAAGAGGAAATCCAGTCAATAATAACGGTAGAAACGCTGGTAATTTGAGGATGGTCACTGTCAAGCAATATAAAGAATTGGGACCACCTGAATTCCACGGGAAGCCTGACCCACTCAAAGCGGAGGCATGGCTAAAGCAGACGACAAAAATACTTGATGTCTTACAATGCGCTGATGATCAGAAGGTGCCATTTGCCACTTTTATGTTACGAGGTGAGGCGGATCATTGGTGGGAAGCGGTAAAACGTATCCAACCTTCAGCACTCGAAATGTCTTGGACAGAATTCGAAGAACTGTTTAACGAGAAGTATTTCCCAGAAAGCATCCGCCATATGAAAGAGGTGGAATTCATTAAGCTGGAGCAGGGAAACATGACAGTCTCCCAATATGAAGCTAAGTTCGCTGAGTTATCTCGTTTTGCCACCCATCTAGTGGATGACGAAGCACGAATGAGTCGGATGTTCCTAAGAGGTTTGAGACTCGAAATTCGTCAACAACTTAGCTCTCACAAATTCAGTTTGTATTCAGATGTTGTGGATAGGGCTCAAAGGGTGGAGCAGACAGATGAAACATTGCAGCCAATAGTTAATGATCAGCATAGAGAAAGGAATGACAACAACCACAGGAACGAGAACCATCGAGGAGGTAACCAACACTTCGGTGGTAATTCCACATCAAATAACAGAAGAGGAGAATCCAGTAGGAACAATTTCAAAAGAAAGAGATTCCATAATAATTATGGAAGGGCACCAGCACCAGTACCAGCACCAGCACCGACCCCAGTTTCAAGGGGAGAAGATCGACCACCAGTGAGATGCTATAGGTGTGGTCAAGAAGGTCACATCAGCCCAAACTGTACACAGCAGTCCAAAAAGTGCTACAGTTGTGGGAAAGAGGGTCATCTTGCGCGGTTTTGTCCTGCCACAAAATCAAGTCCAGCTGCAGTGATGATACCAAAAGCTAGCTCGGATAAGGGAAAATCTGTAGTTCAAGGGAGAGCTTTTGTTGTGACATCCCAAATGGCACGAAACTCGAACGAGGTGATAACCGGTAAGCTATTCATAAATTCTCGTGAAGTCTACGCTTTGTTAGATACTGGTTCTACCCATTCTTTTATCTCACCTGCATGTGCTCAGCGTTTAAACTTAACTCCTGAAAATTTGGACTTTGACTTATCAGTTGAAACCCCATTAGGAGAAATGACCATTACATCTACTGTCTATAAATCTTGCCTAGTTCAAATCAACAACCTCACATTACCTGTTGACCTTATTTCTTTGGAGATGCATGAATTTGATGTGATTTTAGGAATTGATTGGTTGACTACCCATCATGCTAAAATTGATTGTTTTCATAAGATTATTAGTTTTCATATTCCTAATCAACCTGTCATGCAAATTCAAGCAACTAAACCATTGAAATCTATAACTGTTATTTCTAGCCATAAAGCCATTCGTTTATTGAAAAACGGAAGTCAAGCCTTTTTAGCTCATGTCACTGATTTGAACAAAAATACGTCAAACTTGAATGATATTCCCATTGTTAATGAGTTTCCTGACGTTTTTCCGGAGGAACTTCCTGGTTTACCCCCAAACCGTGAAATTGAATTTTGTATTGATCTTGAACCTGGTACCAAGCCCATTTCCAAAACTCCATACCGAATGGCTCCCATTGAACTTCAAGAGTTAAAAGTCCAACTACAGGAATTGTTGGATACTGGTTTCATTCGTCCGAGTGCATCACCTTGGGGTGCTCCTGTTCTATTTGTGAAGAAGAAAGACGGGAGTATGAGATTGTGCATTGACTACCGAGAATTGAACCATGTCACCATCAAAAACAGGTATCCGTTACCTCGAATTGATGACATGTTTGATCAATTACAAGGTGCTCAACATTTCTCAAAGATTGATCTCCGTTCTGGATATCATCAGTTAAAGGTTAAAGCTGAGGACATTCCAAAGACTGCTTTCAGAACTCGTTATGGGCATTATGAGTTTTTAGTCATGCCTTTTGGACTAACCAATGCTCCTGCAGCTTTCATGGACATGATGAACCGAATATTCAAGGAATATTTGGATCATTTTGTGGTTGTCTTTATTGATGACATCCTCATATACTCCAAAAATCGTGAGGATCATGAACAACACCTGAGATTGATACTCCAAAAGCTCCGTGAGAACAAATTATATGCCAAGTTGAAGAAATGTGAGTTCTGGCTTGAGGAGGTCACGTTTCTTGGGCATGTGATTTCTAGTCAAGGAATATCAGTCGATCCTGCGAAGATTGAAACGGTACTAAATTGGGAACAACCCAAGACAGTAACCGAAGTCCGAAGTTTTCTGGGCCTAGCTGGTTATTATCGGAGATTCGTAGAAGGATTTTCTCGAATCGCCACTCCATTAACTCAGCTTACTCGGAAAAGCACAAAATTCATATGGAGCGAGCAATGCGAGAAAAGTTTTCAAGAGCTTAAGAGGAGACTTGTTTCAGCTCCTGTTCTGACCATTCTATCAGGATCGGGAGAATTTGTCATATACAGCGATGCTTCAGGCAAAGGTCTAGGCTGTGTCCTTATGCAACATGGAAAGGTTATAGCCTATGCCTCTCGACAACTCAAAGATTATGAGAAAAATTACCCTACTCATGATCTAGAGTTGGCAGCAGTCGTTTTCGCGTTGAAGATCTGGAGACACTACTTGTACGGAGAGAAAGTGGATATCTATACGGATCATAAAAGTCTCAAGTATTTCTTCACCCAGAAGGAACTCAACATGCGACAACGACGTTGGCTTGAGCTGTTGAAGGATTATGATCACACAATCCAGTATCACCCGGGAAAGGCGAACGTTGTAGCTGACGCTTTGAGCAGAAAATCTTATGCGAGTACAAGTGCACTGCTGACAACACAAAAGTGTATTTTGTACGACTTGCAAAAGATGGAGATACAGCTAAAGACACCAGGGACCCACTCGAAGATTGCTCACGTGCGAGTAGAACCAGCTTTAATCGATAAAATTAAAGCTGCTCAAGCTACCGATCCGGAACTGATAAACATGATAAAGAAAGTACAAGAAGGTACCATTCCCGAAGCAAGAATCGACGAGAAAGGAATACTTCGAGTCAACTCTCGACTCTGTGTTCCTAACGATCCTGAATTAAAGCATAAAATCATGATGGAGGCACACAACACGCCATTTGCAATCCACCCAGGAGGTACCAAGATGTATCGAGATCTTCGACATACATTTTGGTGGAACAATATGAAAAGGGAGATTGCAGAGTTTATCTCAAGGTGCTTAACTTGTCAACGTGTCAAGGCAGAGCATCAAGTACCTAAGGGTCCTTTACAACCACTTGAGGTTCCCGAATGGAAGTGGGAACACATCAATATGGATTTCGTGACGGGTCTTCCCAAAGTTTCTCAAGGCTTAGATGCAATTTGGGTCATCGTAGATAGATTGACCAAATCCGCTCATTTCTTGCCTATACGAGAAAACTTTTCACTTGAACGTCTTGCCGGTATGTACATAAATGAGATCGTGAGATTGCATGGCATGCCAGTTTCCATAGTTTCTGATCGAGATCCTAGATTCACTTCACGCTTTTGGATCAGTCTACAAAAAGCTATGGGCACTGAACTACGTTTTAGTTCTGCATACCATCCTCAAACGGACGGACAATCGGAAAGGACGATCCAGACCCTCGAAGATCTTTTAAGACTTTGCGTACTAGATTTCAAAGGAAGTTGGGATAAGTACTTGCCATTGGTGGAATTTTCCTACAACAACAGTTACCAAGCAAGTATAGGTATGGCTCCATTCGAGGCTTTATATGGACGCAAGTGTCGCTCTCCAGTATGTTGGAATGAGGTAGGAGAAGCAAAACTGTTGGGACCCGAGTTGGTACGCTTGACAACAGAAAAGATCCAAATTATCCGACAACGAATACAGACAACGCAAGAACGACAAAAGAGTTATGCTGATCTTCATCGGAGAGACGAAAGTTTCAACGTCGGAGATCATGTATTCTTACGTGTTTCTCCATGGAAAGGGGTTACGAGATTCGGAAAGAGAGGAAAGCTCAACCCTCGATTTGTTGGCCCATTTGAAATTCTCGATCGAGTAGGAACTGTAGCCTACAGACTAGCCTTACCACCAAGTATGTCTCGCATCCATAACGTTTTTCACATATCTATGTTACGTAAATATGTGAATGACCCAAACCACGTCATTGAGTTAGAACCAGACGTTATAGCAGAAGATTTAATGTATGAGGAGGTACCTGTTAAGATCCTAGATAAGAAGGAGCAGATCTTACGCTCAAAGGTTATACCTCAAGTTAAGGTTTTATGGAGGAACCAAGATATTGAGGAAATGACCTGGGAGCTAGAATCTGAAATGAAGTCTAGGTATCCATACCTCTTCGAAATGCCAGGTACGTCAATTTCGGGGACGAAATTTCATAAGGAGGGGAGGTTGTAAGACCCCGAATTTATGAAATACAAAATTTAATTTTTCTTCATATATATTTTTCTTGAAACAGTAAATGGTTAAATTGACAAAATTGAAAGTTAAGGATGTTATGTGCAAATTTTATTTTGTCGGACAATATTCGTTTTGTCGGGGAATATTCGGGCCGTACGACGGCGCCGAAATAACAAATTATTGGTGGACCCCACAACGGAATAATTGTCGGATATAGAAAACGACAGAAGTAACCTTTTTATATAAAAATAGTCAACGATGTTAACTGTTAAAATACCGGTGATAAAAGAATAGTAGCATACGGTAATTTATAGTATTTTTCTGTAGCACACGGTATTGCACAGTGTCTCATATTATTGGTCTGATAATTGACACCGTAACTGTTGCGCATCATTTCATCAATAATTGTCACTGCATAATATTTTATATTATCAATTCAATTATTGTTGTTACACAGTATTTTGCATTATTGATTCAATAATTGTCATTACACTATATTTCATATCATTGACTCAATAATTGTTGCTGCACTGTTTTTAAAATTATTGAATCTAATAATTGTCACAGTAGCAAATATACTGTAATTTATATTATTAAATTAATAATAATCTGTAACGTGTTTATTACATTATTGTTGAATTATTGTTGTAGCATTATTTTATATGTTGGACCCACAGGAAGAATAAATAAATAAATAAAAAATTATTAATTTTACTATTTGAAATAGTAACGTGAATAGTAACATGTGGGCCCCTGTAGGACCCACTTGAAAAAAATTTGCACAAAAATGTGCAGGAAGGAAAAGCAGCCAGCGGCTGCGTGCTGAAAATATTCAGCACTGGCGTGCAGCACGCCAGTGCTCACCTACCACGCATAGTGAAAATTTTCTCCTATAAATAGCTTGCTCAACTGAATAGAAAAATCACACCTAAAACATAAAATTTTTCTATAAGAATTTTATGAGTTTTCTCTGAGAATAGTAAGCTTATTTTGAGAGTTTGAAAGCCAAAAGGAGTGCAGGAATTTTTCAAGTAAGTCTTTTATTAAAGAGTAGTAATTTTATAAATTCCTATTTTTCACGGTATTCACAAATCTTCCCTTAGAAGACTCTTCTTTGAGAAGTTTCATTTTTAAAAGCTTTCTTTGGAAGATTTATTTTGGAATATTATTTTAAAAACTATTTTAAAGTAGTTATATTATACTACAAAAATTATGTTAAATATATATAATTTTGATAGTTCATATTATACGAGTTATCATACACTTTGAAATTTATATGTGGTAATTACTAATTTTATTAAAAATATATATAGGTTGATCAACCTCATTTAAATCAATATCCAGTCACGTGTTAAGGTAAGGAATATCATTCTTTTCACACTCTTAAATTTACTACGGTGAGGAATATTATCTTCTTTCATATTCTAACTTACTACGGTAAGGGGTATCACTCTTTTCATCATCATAAATGGATATTATTTTCTTTCTTACTTGAAGGGATTATCATTCTTTGATTCTCGAAAATAATATCGTTTCTTTCTTGTGCCATTTATTTTCATGTATTAAATTGTGGGAATAACCTTACGGCGCGGTTTACCGCCTGTTGGTGAATAACCTTTTGTATTCATTCCTTATTAATCTTTGAGAATAACCTTACGGTGCGGATTATCGCCTGTTTGGTGAATAACTCTTCGTGTTCAAATTCTATTAAATTGTGGGAATAACCTTACGGTGCGGAATACGCCTGTTTGGTGAATAACTATTCGTATTCAAATTGATGGGAATAACCTTACGGTGCGGAATACGCCTGTTTGGTGAATAACTATTCGTATTCAAATTGATGGGAATAACCTTACGGTGCGGATTATCGCCTGTTGGTGAATAACCCTTTTTTATTTGTCTCGTGTGGAAATAATTTGTCTACACGAATTATCACATGACACTTTTATTCCATATTCGTAAGTGATATCATTTTCCTTTATACTCATAAGGGATACCATCTTTTTCATCTTCCATTATTCAAACTTACTATGGTAAGGGATATTAATTCCCTTCACCTTTTGTTAATCAAACCTGCTACGGTAAGGGATATTATTTTTTTCCATACACCTAAATCGAAACTTATTATGGAACTATTGCTTCTATAATTCCTGAAAATATTATATGTTCCATAATAGTTGAATTTCATTAGTTCAACTGAACCTTCCTATTTTCTGAACATTTCTATTGAACTGTAATCGTTATTCTGAACTGTGGATCTTGAATATCATTTTTAAATTTCACTCCACATCATGTTGGCAATTTGGACATTATTTGAATCTGCATAAAGTAAACTTCCGATACTTATTGTTTATCCTGTTCTTCTGTTCATCATTTGTATCACTGTTATTTGTATTAATCATCAAGAATCAAGCTGTTGTGAATATCTGTGGCCGGGGGCACAGATGTGATATAATTGTTGAACAGATGATAGGTTAAAGGCGATATACTAGGTTAAAGGCGATAAATCTGTTCGGTGTCTTTTATGGCACGTGGTTAATGTTCTCTTTGGCCCGTAGTGCAAAGATGAACTGTTGGTTGGTATGATTATGACCAAAGGCTGAATCTGGTATAATCATGACCGTTGGTGTTATATTGAATGTCTTTGGCCCGTAGTGCAAAGATGAACTGTTGATCTGCATGATTATGACCAGGAACTGTGAAGTTGTATTATTTTGACTAATGGTATTTCAGATGATAAAAGTTGATGATATTTTTACTAAAAAGAGAAGCGAGTGGACATTATAGTCTGCATTATTCTTCTAATAGATTGCTCATTCCGCTGCTATTATTGATCTGAACGTTGTTTAAGAATTTAACTGCAGTTTTTGATATAAACATTGTAGTCTATTGTATTCTATCAAGAACTCAACTGTTGAAGGCTAATGATAAATTATTCGTCATTATCTTAGTCATGATATTTCTTACTGGGCTATTTGAGCTCACCCTTTCTTTTCGTTCCATTGTTTTTCAACAGGAGATGAGAACGAAACGGGGTCTAGCCGGGGAATGGAGTGAGAGTGCGGGGATAGCTATCATAGTCTTCACGTGTTATAAAATAGTGTGGCAATAATAATGAAGACTTAGTTGTGTTGTATTATCCACTGTATTGTTATACGTTGTATTTCATTGTAATAATTTTGTTGTAGTCTTTTGACGACTCAAGTTTGGGCTGTGTGGGCTCAGATTTGGGGGCGTCACATCAGAGCTTCGTCCCCAAAAAACTTTTCAACAATCACATTCTTCATACCTTTATATGCAGTTATATCATCCTCCCCTTGCCATCTCAACCCAGAAATTAGACAAAACTCAGCCAAACCAAATCTCATCCTTTTTTCACCAAATAAAAACCACATTTCACCATCATCGCTATGGTGAACCTCCCTTACAAGAGCATGCTGAATAATCTGGGAATACATTTGGTGTTGATCACCAAACTCCATAAAATTCCCAAAACATGTTGCCTTAAACTTCTCCAGCTGACTTTGGTTCAGTCTCTTTGCAATAATGCTGGGGACTTCCACGTCGCACCAATATATAACTTTTCCTGTAAATTTCCTGCTGCATACCTCGTAATATAAATCCCATAACTGCAAATAAACAAAATCAGATTTGCACAATTATTAGTAAACAAAATAAAACAATATTTATACCAAATAAAATTCATACTTGCAGAAGCATAATATAACAATTACACAGTAGCCAAAACAGACTATAAAAAGTCTTCAACATCTCACATTGACTGCACAAAAATAGTTACCACATCATAATATAACAGTAACCATAACACACTAAAGCAGTAACCAAACAGTTATATTGTATAGTCTAGTGCTAAAAAAAATATTAACAAGATGTAGTACATATAAGTTTAAATAGTAACCAAATAGTTATATGATAGTAACCAACCAGTTATATGATGCAACTGAGCAGTTACTATGATAGTAACCAACAAGTTATAACATAGTAACCGAACAGTTACTACACAAATTTATACTACACAAATACACTGTAACCAAAACAACATACAAAAGTTACCAAAACACCACATTGAGTGAGCAATAATAGATTCCAAATCATAAGCAAACATTACCAACAAACATACTAAAGCAGTAATCAAACAGTTGTGTATATAATCTAGTGCTAAAAAAAATATTAACAAGATGTAGTACATATCAGTTTAAATAGTAACCAAACAGCTATATGATAGTAACCAACCAGTTATATGATAGCAACCAACCAGTTATACGATAGTAACCAACCAGTTATAACATAGTAACCGAACAGTTACTACACAAATTTATACTACATAAATACATTGTAACCAAAACAACATACAAAAGTAACCAAAATACCACATTGAGTGAACAATAATAGATTCTAAATCATAAGCAAACATTATCAACAAACATACTAAAGCAGTAACCAACTAGTTATAGCACAGTAACCAATATGTTTTTTAATGGTAACCCTACAATTATATGATAGTAACCAACCAATTATAAGATAGTAACCAAAACATCTTTTACTGGTAACCAAAAACAAACTAACTGGGATATCCCAACAGTTATATGATCATAAAATAACAAAATTTAAATTAACAAACCTTTAAAATTCTTTCTGTTAAAATTATATTCTGGCTAAGCACTTGTCCTTCTGACTTAACTACATCGACATCAAAAACATAATCTAAATCTACTTCAGAATGCTTAATATCACTATGAATAACCAACCTATCCTCACTCTTACTAGATTTCTGACCTGCATTCTGCCCCTTCCCCTTACTATCCACAACAACCTTCTTCAAGCCCTTAGCACCATCCCCCTCCGTGATTCTCTTCCTCTTTCCGTACTTCTTCATTTTATCAACCATTCTACACAAATCTAATCAATATAACAGAATAGCAAGTCCAACGATCAGATGACAACGATAACAAACAACAACAACAAATAACACACTGAGACACGATCAACCGAGTGAGATGAAAGCAAAGATAACGAACAGAGATAGATGAAAGCAAGGAATACGAACAGAGATAGATGAAAGCGAAACACACGAACACAGATGGAAGAAAGGAAGAGTCCTAATGGCGGTTATCACGTCTTTCAAAAAAAAATATATTTTAAATTAGACACTAATTTATCATATCAGTTATTAATGTTAATCCCTTAAATTAAAGACTTATAATTACATTAGTATTATAAATAAAATTAAAAAATGTAATGTTTTTGTAATTATTTTATAGACGTATGTTTTTGTAATTATTTTTAAAAATGTACTAATGTATGTAATTTTTCCGATTCTTTACACCTTGGGCTAGTGAAAAAGTCGACATTGTCCAAAAAGTATTGATGCAAGGAAGAAAAAAAAAAAGGGTTTGGTTAGATATCAACAACTCGGGATGATTAAATCATTTGAGAAAATTCAAAATCCAAAATCAACACCATCAATTTATTGTTCCCCTAGAGAATTTGTTATATATATAAGTGAGCTGAGTTTTACATTGAAAAAAAATAAAATAGTGAAAAATTAATATATATAAATGAGTCCACGAACTAATGCATGACTTAAGCTTTTAGGTATGTAGGGTTTTAAACATACGTATTTGGGTAGGAGATGTGTGGGTTCCCTGTTCCTCTCTCAACAAGTACAATAGTTATGAAAAACTTAATTTAGGGATGGTAACATTCTTTAAAAGATACATACTGATACAACCACTGATATCAAAGTTATGAAAAGATTGATCTGAGACCAAAATGTCTATTTAAAAATCACGCACACCACTATATAGCTGGTTCAAACGATTTATCTCGGGCGTGATCAAAAGAGACAGTTAACGATGCTATATGTGTTGATTTTTTTTTTATGAATGTTAGCTCCTTATGACGCTCTTGATGATGATATAGAATTCTTGATGAACTTAATTAGTTAGAAATTGATTATGAGAGTGGTTATTGAGAATTTGTAAGTGAGTTATACAACTTAGTTGTGAGAAAGAAATTGTTAAAAATTCATAAGTGAGTTAGTTATACACAACGAAGAAAAAGTAAAATAGTGAATGACTAAAATATATAGATGACCCCAAGAAAATAATACTATGAAATTGATATGAATTCTTTTAATTTTAATTAATGCAATTATGAATTTTGTAAATGAAGTGAATTCAAAGTAGACTGATACTATTTGAATTTATTTGAATTCAATGGAAGCTCTTTATGACGCTCTCAATGATGATGTTTAATTTGTGATGAGCTTAATTAGTTAGAAATCGCTTTTGAGAGTGGTTATTTAGAAGTGTTATTGCAGTGATGTGATAAATTCAATTGTGATTAAAAAAAAAATTATTGAAAATTCACAAGTGAATTATAATCACACAATGAAAAAAAGACTAAAATAGTGGCGGACTAAAAATACATGGACGAGCCCAAGAAAACGATTTTTTGAAGTCAATTTAAAATATTTGAATTTATATGAATTCTTTTAGTTTTAATTAATGCAATTATGAAATTTGTAAATGAAGTGAATTTGAAATAAAGTGATACTATTTGAAGTCAATGGTAGCTCATTATGTCATTATGGCACTCTTGATGATGATGTTGAATCTTGATTAACTTAATTAGTTAGAAATTGGTTTTGAGAGTGTTTATTGAGAATTAGTGATAGACTCCACAGCACGCTTGCGTGAGGTGGTCGTCGTCTAAATCGTTCTAGCCACAGTTATGTATTGAAATCAATGATACCTTAACCCTTCACTTATATGTAAGTGAGAATCTTGATACGATCAACGTATGATGCGATAAAAGACATCACAAAACACCTATGGATTGATGCTTGATAAATCAAGAATGAACAACATATATTACTCTGATAAGTTTAAATAGTTCATAAAGAACCAAAAGAGAAAACACTCACAATTTTACTAATATGAAACTTGAATGAGTAAATTTTTGGGTTGGTCCCCTATTTATACTATTACAAAGAAGGATCTGGAATCCTTAATACTTGAAAACCCCAATACTAGCCTAATTGGAAAAGTAATTTACATAACTAATAAAATTCTAATTACAATGGGAGTTATAATTACAATTAAATAAGACAATGAAAATCTAACAAATAATATTCCTAATTACATTAGTATTCTTAATTCCTTTCTGCTCTACTTGTTTTGTTGCTCAATTTGGAATGCTAATGAACCAATCTGAAGCTCATTTACTTAGATACTCAATTCGGAAACTGCCGAGCCGGATTACTTAGATACTCATTCCTTGGCAATGTAGCGGTAACTTCTAGTGGCCCACTTGGAAGCTGAATTTCCTTCTGTGACTTGGACTTTTAAAACTGTCATGTTGGAATATTGTTTTTAAGAACTGGCCTAATCTATTTAAGCTGCTGAATGTCTTTTAAAAGGGCTTATTGCAACCATGCATTGGACTTTATTTAAAACTGCAGCTTGTAATTTCATGTGGGCCATTATCTTGCCGAGATTAGCTTTAGGATAGCCGCTGAACTGGAGTTAATTTTGTAGGCTGTCGACTTGATCTTTGTTAAGGCTGGCCAGAATTGGAATAGAATTGGGCTAGATCTTTGGGCTCGTTTAGGCTGTAAAAAATCTGCTGAAATCAGCTTGAATTGGGCTGCTTGTTTGGTTCATGAATTTCAAGCTATTTTAGTCTCGTTTGACACAGACATGATCAGAATCGAGTCAATTGGTGTCACAATTATGTAATTAACTCGGTTGTGAGAAAGAGATTGTTGAAAATTCACAAGTGAATTATAATCACACAACAACGAAAAAGTAAAATAGAGAGTGACTAAAAATCATGGACGAGCCTAAGAAAGCGACTTTTTAAAGTTAATTATCTGAAATATTTTTAAACTAAAATTGGTATGAATTCGTTTAGTTTTAACTAGTGTAATTATGAAATTTGTAAATGAATTGAATTTGAAATAAATTGATACCTTTTGAAGTCAATTCGAACTAATAGCTCATTGTGACCCTCCTAGTGATGTTGAACTTGGTTCAACATTTGTTTTGAGAGTGGTTATTGAGAATTGGTGTCGCAATGATATGATAAACAGTTTTGAGAAAAAGATTGTTGGGAATTTATAAGTGAGTTCTAATAACACAATAAAGAAAAATTAAAATAGTAAATGACTAAAATACATGGATGAACTCAAGAAATCAACTTTTAGAAGTCAATTTAAAATGTTTTAAAATTAAAATTGATACAATTTTTTTTTTAATTTTAAATAATGTAATTATGAAATTTGTAAATGAATTGAAAAGCACGGCTAAGTAGGGGTGATTATGGTGCGGTTTGAAGTCCAAACTGCACATGAAACCGCTTAGGTGTGGTTTGACAAATTCAAAACCGCACATGAAACCGTTTGTGATTGATGCGGTGCGGTTTCATTTAGTGCGGTTTCGGTTCCAAAATCAATTGAAATAATTAAATTTTATGTAATTTAAATTAATAATTTAGTATCACACAATATTAAATACCACTTTGATAATACACAATTTTACTTATAATGTTTTGTCTAAACAAAGCAAAATAGAACATAAAAATATGAATAATGATATATCCTTAAATATGAAAATTCTAAATAGAGAATTACAATTTGGGATAATTTTAAATATTTATACATTATAATAATACTTCTTGATATGCTCCAACAGTGCATGATGCAGTGTGGTTTCTTAGATGCGGTTTTGCCCAAAAATCAAACCCAAACCGCATTTGCGGTTTTTCAACTACTTAAAACCGTCATATACGCCGAAACCGTTGGTGCAGTTTCGGTTCCAAAACCAATTGAAATAATTAAATTTTATGCAATTTAAATTAATAATTTAGTATAACATAATATTAAATACCACTTTGATAACGCACAATTTTACTTATAATGTTTTGTCTAAACAAAGCAAAATAGAACCTAAAAACATGAATAATGATATATTCTTACATATGACAATTCTAAATAGAGAATTACAATTTAGGATAATTTCAAATATTTGTACATTATAATAATACTTCTTGATACGCTCCATTTTGATAGTACATGGTGCGGTGCGATTTCTTAGATGTGGTTTTTCCTAGAAACCAAACTCAAACCGCATTTGTGGTTTTTCAACTATTTAAAATCGTCACATACGTCGAAACCGTTAGTGTAATTTTAATTGGTGCGATTTTGAAGACAATTCAATTTCTTGTTCACCCTACGACTAAGTATAACATTTATTATATTCCAAACTATGAGAATACAAACACGAGTAATTAAATATCAAATGGAGTGCCATTTTTTATATTAGTTTTCTAACAGAGAGGTGAAACCAAGCACTCCATATACGTGTCCCACACATGCCCATCAGACTGTCTTTTCTTAAATCTCATTGCTGTTTTTTCTACAATATTGAACCTTTCTAGGTGCCATCTATCTAGATCAACTACAACAGCACCTTTATTTGTAAAACACACAGGAAGAGGCTATAATAACAACAATCAAATCCCACCCATATCTCAACATCATTTCCATCCCCACCACAAGAAAAAGACAATAAATAATTCTCATTATCGACATCTGGCAAAGAAATTTCTCCAAATTTCTCTTCCCTTCCCCCCCATTGGAAAACATCCCTTCCCCTTCTGAAACGGTTATATCTAGGTTTAAGCCATCGGTCTCCCGGATTCATCAGTATTAAGACTAAAAATCTCGGATTTGGTGATTTACTAGAAATAGAACGAGTAGCTCTTACCATCTCGTAATCATCGACCCAAGAATCATAACCGAGTTCGTAAAACGAGATAGCATCAGAGACTGAAGTACTCGATGAATTTGGTATTCTCTGAGTTAGTTAAGTACATGGGTTCCATGAGATGATACATTAGGTTCTGAATTAAGTCACGTAAAATAAATAATATAATTAAAAAAAATACAGTATTTAATGTGATTTATTTTCAATGATCTAATTCATAAAATTAACTTTAATATATTAATCTGCATGAAAACATGACAAACAGATCGGCCACATACTAGACCAAAATGATTTGGGCTAAAAATAAGTGATCCGTAGCATAAGTTGAGCCGGCCTGACCCGTGGCGAGCTAATTTTTTTAATTTAAAATTAGTGACATTATTCATTTACTTCAAATTAAAAAGTAAGATTGTTATTGATTTTTTAAAAGTCAATGTGACATATTTTTAATTTTAAAGTTTATAGATTCATTCAAATTATAAAATAATAAATTTTATTATTGGTAATAGTTTTTAATTATTATTCAAATTATTTTTTGTCATTTTCTCTAAAAATAATTGTTAGGCAATTTTGTCATTACCAAAAACTTTCTATTTTATTAACAAACACAAACTACATTTTAAGACTATTTATAAACAGATACAATATAACTTTCTTTCTTTTCATTGTAGCCGTTTGAATATAACAGAGTAAATGATATTTGGCTTACGGGTCGGGCCAAAATTGATATTTTTAGCGGGCTAGTCAAGCCGACCCGTGAATCCGTGACTGAGCCAATTTTGTTAGGTTAATTCTTTAACATAATTATTAATTCATCTACAATATTAAATTTATCTAATCTGGGATTCATGTAAAATATCTCAACATAAATTTTATTTACCCAAAAATAAAAAACCCAACACATCTACCTCTAATCTAGAAGTAAGGCCGTAAACCGACATATTCTATTTGAATATAGGGATATTCGTATTTATATTCGGGAATTTTTTTTTATCCATATTTGTATAATGTATTAAGTAGATTTCTTAAACTTTCATTCGAATTTGATATTCGAAAAATTTATTTGATTTCGAATATTATCCCTTTTTGAATGATTATCCGAATGATAGCACCATTCAAATATTCGAACATCTGTAGTCATTTAAATCATGTACTGAGTACTATTCATTGACATAATTAATTGAAATTAGTAAATAAATAAAAAGTTAAAATTTTAGAAAAATTAACGAAACAATCAATCAACAATTAAAGTTTTATACATCAATTTAAACCAGTTTAACATCCTGAGCAAATAACAAAATGAAAAAAAAAAACTTAAAACATTTGTTTATTGTTCAAAATTTATGATTTTTGATAAAATTAATATGTTGGCGGACGGATGTTAAACGAATATAGATCCACATGTATATGTATTCATATTCATTTATTTACGAATACTTTTAATTGAATACGTATGATATCCACTCAAGTCGGATACGGAAGATATCCGCTTTAATCGAATATGCAGAATAATCCTATTTTTCGATTACTAGAAACAGTCTTATATTTCAGCATAAATAATTATAAAAGAGAATTGTTACGTCCACGAAAGAAATTTCATATTTTCACAAGGCTTCAGTTGTAATGTCCTAGAATTTCCACGTCATTATTAAATGAAATTATTAATTTAATTTCTAACGAGTTAGTTTTACGAGATTATTTAAATCTTTTTATGTGATTAATTAATTATGTGATTAAATGATTATGTGATTAATTACTAGAATTAATTAAAGGGGGTCATTAATATGTTATTAAATTAGTGAACAAACCCTAAAGTTTTAATATCAAAATAATTGATAAGTTTCCTATTAATTAAATATTTAATTAAATTGAATATAATGAGTTAATTAAATATAATAAATTAATTAATATGATTATTAATTAATGTAACTAATGTGAAATATTAATAATAATATTTATTAGTCCATTTAGTAATTTAATACTAATGGGTTAGAATATTTAATTATTTATTCAATCTAATTATTTATTTAACCATTGATTGAATAATTAATGTTTAAATTATTAAATTAGCCCAACATGGGTCAATTAGTAGCCCAAGTGAAGAATAATAAAATTTGACAAATTAGTAGCCAAAACAATTTAATAGGAGCCCAATTGGTATTTTAAATAAAGCCCAATACTTGACCCACTTGGAAAATACTTAATTTAACTATTATTAATTTAAAAAGTGACTCGTGACAATGATTTTGGGACAAAGAAAAAGAAGTCAGCCGACCATGTTGGTAGATGAGAGAGAAAATTGATATTTTGTTTTTATTTTAGTTTATTTTTCATTTATTTAATAAATGGTTGCTTGTTTTATTTTTGTAGTACATGAATACCATGTCTCTTTTCACCAACTAAGTCATAGCTAGCTTTCTTGTGTAAGTATCCATATAGGTGCATGATGGTCTAGACTATTAGATATATTATGTATATCTATTAATTTTACAAGTATACTTGCATTGGTAAATATTTCACTTCATTATTTTCTCCAAGTCCAAAAGAGAGAGCTTGAGAGCATTTGAGAGTGTGAGAAAATATTGTGAGCAAAATACTAAGAGAAGAGAAGGAGTTCTTGGTTTATGTCTTCAAGATTCACCACCTATTTTGGAAGAAAAATGAAGATAGCCATTAAATCAAGGTAATGGTTATTCTAAATCTAATTTTTGTTTTAAATTAAATAAACTAACATGTGTGTATAAATATGTTAATATAGTTAATAATGTGTAGTGGTAATATTTATGCCATGCTTGAGTTTAATATGCTTGATTTGTATTTTGGTATATTTTATATGCTAAAATATGTGTTTAGTAGTGTGTAATCAAGTCTTGGAATTTATGACCCAAAAATATTTTTATAAAATTTAGATTTAATGTTATAATATTATAGAACATTAAATCATGAGAAAAACAAAGTTTGAATCACTCAAAATGGAGTTATACACAAAAAGTTATGATTTGTGGTAGTTTATGTGATGTAAAATTTTTTCTAAAAAAAATATGATATTAAATCATGAAAAATTAATTTTTCATGTTATAAATTGATATAAGGTGATTGGTAATTTTTTTGGATTTTTATTGAGGAATTAAAGATTTCTTGAAGGTATAATTTTAATTTAAGTAGGCACTGTTCACATTCTGCTGGGGAGAGAAAAAAAAACACTGGCCGCGCAATGCGCACACCACTGTTAACCGAAGTACGTGGAGCCAAACGACGTTGTTTGGCGTCGGTAAAAAATTTACTCCGCGCGATACGCGCTGAAGCCATCTCCGGCTTCTCAAAAACGGCACCGTTTTGGGCCGTGATCAGTGATCCACGCGCAATGCGCGGATTGAAATTTCTGGCCAAATTACTAAACTGCCCTTCCGGTCGTTTTTCGGCGAAATTACAAAATTGCCCTCGGATCAGTTTTCAACTTAATTACAGAATTGCCATTCGGGTTAATTTTAATTAATTTAAATATTTGAAAATTAATTTAAAATTATAACAAAAATAATAATAATACAAAAATGATATTGGAGAACATATTTTTCATTAAATTTTATATTTAAATATTTTAAATATTAATCTAGTTAGCTAAACCATAGTTAAGTTAAATAAATTTATTATTTATTTATTATTTAAAATGTTAATAATAAATAAAGGTGATAAATTAGCAATTATTATTTAATTAGTATTAAATAATAATTAAAGAGAGATAAAAATTTATAAATTAATTAATTATTTTTTTAAATATTATTAAATAATAAATAAAGATAATTAAGTAATTAATTATTATTTAATTAGCATTAAATAACGATTAATGAAAATTAAGTTATTAGATTAATAATTTATTATTTAATTTAAATAATAAATAAGGATGAATTGATTATTATTTAACCTTAAATAATAATTAAAATTAATTAAATAATTAATTATTATTTAATCGACATTAAATAATAATTAAAGAGGATTAAAGTTAGTAAACTATTATTTAATTTCCTTAAATTAAATAATAGGAAAGGTTAATTACTTAGTTAATTATTAGTTGTTCAATATTAAATCAAAGAAGGTTAAAATTAAATCAATAATTATTTATTATTTAATTATTATTAAATAATAAGTAAGTACAATTGGTTATTATTTATAATAACT
The DNA here is from genome assembly GCA_947179155.2 of Hedera helix. Lineage (NCBI taxonomy): Eukaryota > Viridiplantae > Streptophyta > Magnoliopsida > Apiales > Araliaceae > Hedera > Hedera helix. The sequence goes on along the minus strand of OX359272.1, from coordinate 10,303,000 downwards.
AAAGTTAATTAATTAATTTCTATTTAATCAGGATTAAATAGTAATTAAATAGATATTGAGTTAATAAAATAAATTGAATTTAATTATACTTTATTTAAACAATTGTAATAAGTTGTTTAAGGGTTTAATAAGTGTTCAACGCTTAAAAAAAATATTTTCTAACTTATTAAATTATTAACCTAATTTGATTGAGGGTCTATAAGGTTAATAATATTATTTCGACTAATGTAACTTATATGTTAGTACTTATGTGTGGTAGATAAGTTCCTTAATGAGCGTATAGTTGTGCAAATACGTCGTACTAATTATTAGACCAACTTTATTAATATTAGATCTTTCAAAACCAGTTAGTTAAAGCTAGACATTTATTGTAACTGAGCAGACAGGCAAGTTTCTTATCTCTAAACTCATTTCATTGAGCAAATTATTTATCTAAGCTTGAACTGTTATTTCTAAGCATGCTTTGAGTGGTTTAATTACTTTACAATTATTCCACATCGATATTATTGTTATTCGCACGTGTTGCACTTGATATCGTACAATCATTGACTTGTACTTAATTATTGTTCTATTGTTTAAAGAACTGTTCAAAGTAAGTCTAAGCCATTGTTCGGCTAGACATTTATGTTAAAGATTTTAAAAGCTATCCAAATCATTGAAGATGCGGATTCTTAGACTATTATGAACACCCCTTTATTATAGGGAAGTACCCTGTACCTAATATCAGGTACAAAATACGAAAATTAAATATTATGCATACACATATTGTACTGAGGCTGATCCCCTCGGGTACATATTTCTGGTAGTAACCATTGGGTCAACCTGCTATTGACTACAGTGGATATTTATAGTTCATAGTCTATTTGACTATCCTAATTTTAAAAATAAATTATTATTCCTGCTTATGTTATTTACAATATTGAATTGTTCAGCTATTCCCCTTCATCCATGATATATTGTTCCTTGTTGTTATTTAAACTTGTTGAGCAAACTAGTTGCTCACTCTTGCTATATCATGAAACCTTATTGCAGTGCAACCCGAGACTTCGGGAAAGAACAAGGGTAAATGAAAGAGGAAGTGATAGACTTCGAGATGCAGCCTTGTAGTTAATTAAATTAATTGTTATGTAATATAAACCCTAAGTACTTTATTAAGGGTATTTGTGTACTTTTGTGTAAGGTTATCGTATCTTGGGACTAGCAACACCTTTTGAATGAACAACATATGTTTATTATTACGCATTTAGTTATTGTATGTTGTTTAGATGTGAATGTTTATATTGGATCGTGATGACCGGATCCGGGTATTTAAAACCCAAATTTAAAGGCCTCACATCAGTCATAAGAATAAGAGTCATATTTATTATTCATGTGACAGAAGTCCACTAGAACTATTAAGTTCCCTTATGGAACGAGCTATCAACGTCCGATCCTTTTAAAACTAAAAAATATCTCTCAGCTCATCCATTAATTGATGAAAAGGAAGCCCACATATAATGTTTTATATATTAGGAAGCTTCAAGGAGAAATTGAATTTAAACAAGCATCATTAGAAGCAATCACTCCCACTTGGAATAAAAGAGAGAGAGTATGACCGCGAATCATAGAACATAATTTATTAGCTAGATCCGGGTCATCAACATCAGATTTACACTCCTTAATAGTCGTCACATCAGATTTAATTCCCTTGGATAACCCTTTGAATTACTAGACATTACCTGCACATTATAAGAATATGAAAGGAGAAGTCAGAACATTCTTAATATCTCAGCCATGTATTTTTTAAAATATAAAAGCTAGCCCCATTAAGCATAAGAGTATTACATTATTCATTATAGGGAAAATATATAAAAAGAAAATATTTTTTTTGCTTTTGTTAGTTAAGGAGAGGTCCCTCATTGACCAAAAACATATGCCAAATGTGAAGCATTGCGCATGGCCAATAACATTTTCGCCGCAGTTTGATTAACAGAAAATAAGCTTGCAATTAAACACATATCCAAATTTATACACTACTAGTTGTGTTGCATATAATAGAACAAAAATGAAAGAACATGTGTACAAAATGATATAATATTCTCAACTTAGCAATCATAATTTTATTATTATACTATAAAATATTAAACTAACAATTTATTATTTTTAGAGTTATACATAGGACGAACATATATCTATAATATTTTAAATGACATTATTTGTGTAGAGCATTGGAGTAGTTTCTATAAACATGATCTCTTGATGGTTGTTGCCTGAGTACTCGTGCAACCTAAATTACATACCTAGATAAATTTATTTTCATTAAAAGTAGAAGACATTATTTTATTTTATTTTCATAATTAAGTACCAGAAAAATTGATTCATATGCCTAAAGAAATTCAACTTATGTATGGTCAATTACTTTTGACGTATGAAGTTTACATTTCCATAAATAAAAAAAAAGGGAAAAGAAAAGTTTCTTGATATGGTTACGTTAAGCTAAATTCATATCAGTATACTTAATGTTAGAATTATCTCATACTTTTGCGAGTTCGACTAATGGCCACTATGACAGGATGGTCGGAGGTCTCACTCCCCAGTGAGCGAGCGACATCTCAACTCGTCGGTGAGCTGGTGGGGGTTGCAAGGGAGCAGCGTCCCCTAGAAGCCAAACGCAAATGTGTAATTGGGCTTGGGGTTTATTAGTAGTCCAGTCTTTGGTTTACTAATGTATTAGGTTTAGGCCCATGTTATAATAGCTAGGATTTTTTAGTTACTATAAAATAATTGTTTGATGTGTGAATCATTGTAAAGTGTGTGAGGCATTTATTGAATACATCAGACAAGCAAGACTAGCCAAATTGGTGAACCTGAGTATATAGCGTGTTCTCACTTTTCTGTTCTTCATCTAATATTCTGTGTGATTGTTCTATTATTCGATCTTAAATTCTAACACTTGGTATCAGAGCTTCGGTTTGAGGGATTTGGGATTTGCGAATTTAAGATGTCGAATATAGCGTCATCACGGATTGAGATTGATAAGTTCAACGGGAAGACTTTTGAACTCTAAAAATTGAAGATGGAGGATCTGCTCGTGGATAGGGATTTCTGGATGGTAATTGAATATCCAAAGCCAACTGTTACCGCTTAGAATGAGGGGACATCTTCGACTGAAACGGAGTTGAAGGAGAAAATCGCTACATGGGAGAAGTTGGATCGGAAGGGTCGTGGCTTAATTCAACTATGTCTTGCTGATAACGTCCTGGTTAATGTTTCTGGCGAGAAGACTGTGAAGGATCTTTGGATGAAATTGGAATCCCTATATCAAAGTAAGTCCTTAGTTAATAAACTATTTCTTAGGAAGAAACTATATAAACTTCGAATGGATGATGGAAGTTCATTTTCTGCACACCTACATGAATTTAATACATTGATTAGTCAGTTATCATCAATTAGTCGTGATATTATTGATGATGATAAACCTATACCTTACTCTGTTCATTGCCTGATTCATGGAATAATCTGATTATTGTGATTGGTAGTAGTACTACAGAATTGTCGTTTGAGGGGGTTGTTTCAACTTTGTTGTCAGAAGATATGCAACAACAAAGCATGGAAAGTTCAACCAAGGAGGCTCTGTTTGTCAGAGGGCAAAATCAAGATAGGAATTCAAAGAGGTCTGGAAACAAGTCACAGTCGAAAGGGAGATCTAAGAGTACAGATAGGTCAAAAATTAAATGTTGGAAGTATAATAATTTTGGGCTTATGAAGAAGTACTACAAGAACAAGGGTGATAAACCTGTGAATGAGAAAGATGATTCGGGTAATAAGGATGAAGCCACTGGAGACTTGTACATAGCAGCAGCTTGCATAGCCCAAACGGATGATGGTGTCTGGTTCATTGATACAGGAGTTTCGTATCACATGACACCTCATAGGGATTGGTTCTGTCAGTATGAAACTTTCAGCGGAAGTAATGTCATGATGGGCAATGACACGTCAGTGAAGATTGTTGGTCGTGGGAAGGTGAAACTCAGGATGCATGATGGTACTGTCAAGACACTTCAGGGGGTTATGCATATTCCTGATCTTAGCAGGAATTTGATATATGTTAGCTCGATGACAGATGGAAGAGTTAACTTCAGTTATGATAAGGAATCATGTAAGATGACTCGTGGCTCGATAGTAATTACACGTGGAACAAGATGTGGTACTTTATACAAGCTGCTAGGAAGTACCATAAATGGGCAGTTTGATGGTTCCTTTGTTTCCGAGAAAGAAGATAGTGTTGAGAACAGTTCGTCTATGTTGAAGTATCAATGATTAGGGTATATTAGTGAGAATGGACTGACCACTATAGCATCAAAGCAGCTAGTGGAAAGGGGTTCCAAATTGCTCCATGGGATTCAGATTTTGTGAGCATTGCTTGTACGGGAAACAGAATAAAGTCAAGTTTAAATCAACTACTATTAGAGCAATTAGAGTGTTGGATTTGATATACAACGATTTATTTGGGGAAACTCCTAAAGAATCTCTCAAAAAATTAAGGTACTATGTTTCTTTTGTAGATGATTTTTCAAGATATGCTTGGGTCTATTTTATTAGAAGAAAATCTGAAGCATTTAACAAATTTTGAGAATTTAAGGCACTGGTTGAGAATCAATTCAACAGGAAGATAAAGGTTCTTCGAATAGATAATGGTAGAGAGTATTTTCTAGTTGATCAGTTTTGTGCTGAGTAGGGGATTGCCAGACATAATACTATTCGGATGACACCTCAACAGAATGACGTGACTGAGAGATTAAATTAGACGCTTATGGAGAAGGTGAGGTGTATGAGGAGTTGGGTAGGCTTAGAGCCTGAATTCTTAGCTGAGGCAGTTGTTACAGAATGTTACTTGAAGAACGGGACACCTACATTTGCATTAAAGGATCAAACTCCTTATGAGGTATTATTCATAAGGAAACCCGGTATGTCGCATGTTCGAGTATTCAATTGTGACGCATATATGAATGTGCCAAAGGAGAAAAGGAACAAGCTTGACTTCAAGTCTGAGAAGTGCAAGTTCATTGGCTACAAGGAAGGTGTTAAGGGGTACAAGTTATGGAATCCAGACACTAGAACAATAGTATACAGTAGGGATGTGGTCTTTAGAGAAATACCGAATGAGCCAGTTATGGATAGGACTTCTGAAGTATCTGATCGTGTGCAGATTGATGTGAGCATGAGAAAGAAAATGAACGCTGAAAATTCACAGTTGGCTACAGATTTTGCAGATGATGAACCAGTTCAGGCCGAACAAGATGCGGAAGATGGTGATGATTCTGATATTGAAGATGAGGCTAAGACTGAGGTTGAGGAATAAGTTGAACCTACATTGAGGAGGTCTACACGGGTTCGAAGGCGACCTAACAGGTATTCACTTAGTACATATCATGCTTTACATGTCACTAATGATGAACCATACACAGTTAAGGAGGTGAGGGCCTCAGGGGTGTCGAATCAGTGGGAGATTGCTATGAATGAAGAAATGCAATCACTTGATAAGAATCAAACATGAAGTCTTGTTAAATTGCCTAAGGATCGAAAGGCAATTGGGTATAAATGGGTGTTCAAAAAAAGACAAATGCGGATAGAAAGGTAGAAAAGTACAAAGCACGACTGGTGGCGAAAGGGTATTCTCAAATAGAGGGAATTGACTATGATGAGATATTTTCTTCAGTAGCAAAGTTGACATCCATTCGAACAGTTTTATCTACAGCAACTGTTTATGATCTAGAGGTTAAACAACTAGATCTCAAAATAACGTTTCTTCATGGTGACTTGGAGGTGGAAATTTACATGAAGCAACCTGATGGTTTTGGAATCCAAGGCAAATAGGATTTGGTATGTAAATTGAAAAAGTCCTTGTATGGGTTTAAGAAATCTCCTAGAATGTGGTATCAAAAGTTTGATTCTTACGTCTTATAGCTTGGATTCATGCGGTGTCAAGCTGATAATTGCATTTATGTGAAAAGGTTGGGTGACAATTTTGTTATTCTAACCTTGTATGTCGATGATATATTATTAATTGGAAATAACAGAAAAATGATCAAGTCTGTGAAAGGGTTGTTGGCACAACAGTTTGATATGAAGGATCTTGGACCAGCAAACTACATCTTGGGTATGCATATACACAGGGATCATCTGAATCGGAAATTAGTGTTAGGGCAAAAGAAATACATTGAAGGGGTGTTGAAGAAATTTAACATGATTGACTGTAAATCGGTTCAAACTCCTATGGCTATAAGAACAAAGTTGTCAGCAGATCAGTGTCCTAAGACCAATGAGGAAAAAGATTATATGGCTCACATTTCATATACAAGCGCGGTTGGAAGCTTGATGTATACAATAGTTTATACGAGGCCAGATATTGCTCAAGCAGTAGGAGTATTGAGCAGGTACATGTCTAATCCCGGGAAGGAGTATTGGACCGCCATCAAAAGAGTTTTCAGGTATCTTTGTGGTACTTCTAATTTTGCATTGCATTTTGGGGGTAAGAGAGATGAAAGGAACTTTGAGGTGGTAGGATCGATCGATGCGAATTGGGGTAGAGATGTTGATAGCAGGAAATCAACAAGTGGTTATGTATTCAACTTGTTTGGTGGTCTTGTGAGTTGGATGAGCAAGAAGCAGAGTGTTGTTGCTTTTTTGTCTACTGAGGCAGAATACATGACGTTTACTTATGTAGGTAAGGAAGCAATATGGATTCGTAGGTTGTGTGCCGAGCTTGGTTTTAAGCAGAAGGCAGTGAATATAAAGTGTGATAGTCAGAGTGCTATTCACTTAGCGAAGAATCCTGCATTTTATTCATGGTTAAAGCATATTAATATTCAGTATCACTTCATTAGAGAGAAGGTTGATGAGAAACTGATTTTCTTGGAGAAGGTTAATACAACAGAGAACATCGTAAACTTCTTGACTAAAGCAGTTACTTTGGCAAAGTTCGAGTAGTGTACATCTGAGATGGGTATCAGAAAGTATTCACCAAGTGGGAAAATGTTGGGATTGACTCATACTTCTACGGGTTCGACTAATGGTCATTACGACTGGCCATTACGACTGGGTGGTCGAGCGTCTCGTTCTCCGGTGATCGAGCGACTTCCCAACTCGTCGGTGAGCTGGCAGGGGTTGCAAGGGGGCAGCACCCCCTGGAAGCCAAGTGCAAAAGGCTTATTAGTAGTCCAGTCTTTGGTTTACTAATGTATTGGACTTGGGCCCATCTTATAGCTGCTAGAATTTTCTAGTTACTATAAAATAATTATTTGATATGTGAATCATTATAGAGCGTGCGAGACATTTATTGAATACATCAGAGAAGCAGGACTAGCCAAATTGATGAACATGGGTATATCGCGTGTTCTTACTTTTCTGTTCTTCATCTAATATTATGTGTGATTGTTCTATTATTCGATCTTAAATTCTAACACCTAACTGTCAATAATGCTTGATGACTAAAAATTTGTTACAAAAAATAAAATAAAGTACAAAATAATGTGTTTAATTGTGATTGATTATAATCATTAGATTCATTCGTGTATAGTAAAACATTAACTAGTAACAAGCAATCACAATTTAACACATTATTTAATATCTACTCTTTTTTTTAACTAAAGTTTGTCGCGATAACACTACTCAACAATTATATAACTCAATACAAAATATTGGACTTGTCAAGATTATAGTTAAATATCTTGTGATATCATCATGAAATGGAAACACAAATCAACGACATATAAGCATTTGGTCATTATAATTCAAGCATTCCACAAAGCTTCGAATGTCTTTGTAATATTCCGAAAATCTTTGTAATAAATTTTATAATTATAAGTATAATAATTATTAAAGTTTAAATTATAATTTTTAAATATTATAAAATATATGTATATAAATACATATATTATTTGAATAAGTTTAATAAAATAAAAAATAATTAAAAATGTAACACTTTAAAAATCAAACAATAATATTAAAATTAATGCAAGCACACATACATATAAATTACATTTAAATACATACATACATACTTACTTATGTGTTATATATATATATATATATATATATATATATATATATATATATATATATATATATATCAACGATTTACAAAGGGAAAGACAGTCAAGAAGCAAATCACATTCAAAAGACATAACCCTCAACGCGACTTGGATGACGTCCCATTAATTTCTATAGCAACAATAGTTAATAGCATGTCAGGAATATTTTAAAACATATTAAAATATTAAATCCTAAATTATTACATATATGGTCTCATGAAAACCTCCTGTTAAGGTGGTGGTGGCCGTCTGGCCAGAACAAGTTGGCAAACTTCTTCTCTAATTGCCTGTTCAGTTTTAAGTATTAATTATTCTGTTTCAAATATACGGTTAAGGAAATACTGATAATTATAATCACCACTGGTACAAGCAATTTGGCTGTAAAAACGATACTGTTTAATTCTTTCTTTATGATAATCCAATATCTGATTTAAAATAACATAGTGATCAACAGACATAAAATATGAAACATGAAAGAGATACTTAAAATACAAGAGAATTTTTAGAGAGAATGAGAGTAAGGCTGAAAATTATATCTTAGTCTGCCTCAACAAAGGGTGAGGAGCTCCCTTCTATAGGAAAATAAAAGATAAAAGAGGGACAAGTGTCGTGTCCTGAAAGGTGGAGTCGTTCGTTCCTTCCCTCAATCATGTTTTTCTGGTAAGTGGAGTTACTGTTGCTTGCTTTATTTAAAGTAGGCGCATGCTTATCTATCTTTAATAAAGTTGGTGCTGTCAGGTTTTGTTGTTGGTGCCGACATCTTATCGATTCTTTGCTTTATTAAAGTAGTGGTCTTAGTAAAAGTGTCATTATCTGCCGACGCATTATCTGGTAGGAACTTTAGACTTTCCCTTTTTCTTTTTTGTCTTGTTATATTTTTTCAGAAATCATACAGGTGAGAGAATCCCAAAAGTCTCCAATGATGGGTTTCTCAGTAATTATGGGTTCTTCTTCTGGTTTTTGGCTTTCGCCTGCAAGGACGCTGAATGCATTGTCATCCTGTTCTGAGTTGGCATGGCTACTTACAGATTTCATGGATTTATCATCCTAGACTAAAGATCGGAGGAAATGTTCTTTCATAAAATCCATGGCTTTAACAATCAATTCTGTTTCAAATAATTCAGGATATTTTTGTTTAATTCTGTTTGGACTTTGATAAAGGGATTTGCAGGTGGAGATGGAAGAATCTTCGGGATAGTATCAAAACAAGCTTTGGTATGGGTATTAATGGTTTTAACCAATTTTGGTATGATGAGATTCATTCCTTTATCCCACCATTTGGTGAAGAAGACTCTTTTCAATCTTGGAATTTTGTTTTGGTAATCACACTGAAGATCTCATTTCCATATCCAAGGAATATTGAAAAGAATAATAAAATGAATTACTGATTTAGACATAGAAATGTCTTTGTTAACTGGTAGATGTGAATAGGAAACCTGCCATTCTTTGAATGTTGTTTGAATTATTTCTGGAAGAGTTTCTACTGTTATCCCAAATTTATCCCACCAAACGAGGAACCAATTTGGTAGCTCATTGACAAGAACATTAGGACAAATACGGATGAACCAAGAATGATTACGGATGAGATTTTGGTAATAGAAAATATAGGTAAAGGAATCAATGTAATCCCAATAACTATATTTAGTTTCCCTGTTGAGATTTTCAAAGGTTCTGGTAGTATGAGGATGAATGCCCCAGTTAGAAATGGGCATAATATTTTTTATGGTGACTTTACTATAAGTAATAGGACTGGTAACTCTAGACGGATCATGAAGAGTATGTTTAATCTCCATTGATGTTGTTTCAATAACAACTTCTTCATAAACATAACGATACTGGTCAAAATGGGGAGGAAATTGTTGGGTTGCAAGATATCGCCTTTTAATTTCCCATGGATCAGACATCCATTTTTCATCATTTTGATCAATGAAGAGAATTGTTTCTTCACAATTGCTGTTAAAAATGTATTTTTCTAGAGTTAACAGAACATCTTTTGTTGTTTGGCTAGAAGAAATCTCAGGAGTACTATTTTGAGTATTTAAACTCGAAAATTATGTATAATAATGATTTTTGCCTCGGCCTCGGCCACGGCCTTTGCTATTCATTAACCCTGCAGGTATTCACGTGTTAGAAAATCTGGTAAAAAGTTCTATTCTCCCTTGATATATTCAATATCAAAATCAAATACGGATAATATACTTTGCCAAGTAGCAAAAATTTGTTTGGATGCAAGATTCTGAACATCCTTCATGAATATCTGTTTAGCAGTAGAGCAATCAACTCTAATTATGAAGTACTGGTTTAAAAGATCAACTTGAAATTTTAAAACACACTTAACAATTGACAAACATTCCTGTTTGATAGTTGGATAATTTAAAGCTAGACCTTTCCATGTTCCTGAATGAAAACGAAGAAGATCTTCTTTTTTACTGTTAAGATTAAACTGTTTAAGAATTCTACCATATCCTTGATTGGAAACATCAGTTTCAACATATTTTCTCCAAGTAGAATTTGGTCGAGCCAAACAAGGCAATTGTTTAACTTTTTCTTTAATCGTTTGCACTGCTAAAGTATGTTGTTTACTCTATGGTAAATGAATTTTTTTTAATCTATCATATAAGATAGAAGTATCTTGCGATATTTGCGGATATAATTCTCTTATGTAATCAAGACTTCCCAAAAAGCGTTGTAATTGAGTTTTGTCTTTAATTTCATCAAGAAATTTACAAGCAAATTCAATAATTCTGTTTATAGGAATAATAGTTCCATTATGGATCTAAGAAATCTGACAGTTTTTTAAAAAAGTTTCATCTTTGGTGCAAAAATAACTAATCCACTTTTAGTGATAACATTTTTGAAAATATTTAAATGTTTAATATGCTGATCTATAGAAGATGAGAAGATTAAAACATCATTAATATAGCAGATAATAAATTCTGTAAAATGATTAAAAATATCATTCATGATATGCTGGAATTCAAACGGATCATTTTAAACTCCAAAGGGTAAAATATTTCATTCATAATGTCCGAAAGGTATAGTAAATGTTGTTTTATATCTATCTTTCTCATTAATTTGTATTTGCCAAAATCTTGATTTTAAATCAAATTTAGATAAGATAGTATAATCATATAAGCGATCTAAAAGATCTTTTTTATTTAGAATCGGATATCGGATCCATTGTAAAGCTTTATTTAATGGTTTATAATTAATTACTAACCTTGGTGCTCTTCTTTCAATTTTTGCATTTTTGTTAACATAAGCTCCAAGGTGAATGACTTGGTCTAATTAAATTTTTCTGTAAAAATGACTCAATTTCTGTTTTGCATAATTGCAATAATTCTTTTTTCATTTGACTGGGACGTGATTTAGTAGGAATATTTTTCTCATTGAATTCAGCATTATATGGGAGATAAATAATATGTTTCTTTCTGTTCCAAAATGCATTTGGAAAATCACTGCAAATTTTTGTTTGAAAATTTAAAAAAATATTTTTAATTTTTATTTGTAGTAGGGGATTTTTAAGTCTCTGTTCTGTAGTAAGAAAATGTATTTCTTTTTGAATAAAATTTATTTGTTTTTCTTTATAACAAATCATATTTTTAACATGATTTATTTCTTTGGTACAAGGTTCTGTTATAAATTCAAATATTATTTCTATGTTATTATGAGTAGTATAAATTCCCATTGAATCAATTTTAATGATAGGCATAAGTAAACATAAGAAAGGAGTTCCTAAAATAATACTTTGAGACATGTTTTTTACTAAAACAAATCATGTAGGTAAACATAATCCTTGTTTACATATAAAGACTTCTGGTATTTTATACTTAATTCTCATAGAATTTTCACTAACGCTTGTTAAAGATTGAGTGGCTTTTTGGAAGTATTTAGTAGGGACTAAGTCTTCTTGAATACAGTTCATATCAGCACCACTATCAATGAGAGTAATATCATCTTTAAGAATAAAGTCAAGTTTTATAATAAAATTAATTCTAATATACCATTTTTGGTTTGTTATCTGGTTCACTAATAAAAGATATTGGTTAAAAGATTCGGGTTGGTCTTCGGTAGACTTATTTTTTCCTTCTTTACCAGATATTTGTTGTTTTATTTCTGCTATATCTTTAAAGATGATTAGATTAACATTTTTTAATTGTTTTATTTTAATTTTTAAAATATTAATTTCCATATTTAAATCTTGAATAGTTACAGATTTTTCTTTTATTGAAGTATCTTGTAATCTTTTTATTACTTCTCACATATTATACTATTTAGTATTAATGTTTTCTTGTTTAGTTTGTTCTTTATAATAGTTTTCAAGAAGTTTGAGTTTTATTTCTGTATCTTTGATTTGATCTATAATGTCTAGTATAGATCTTTGATTATCTGTTAAAATATTTATACTGGGTTGACCAAGATCAAGACCATTCATTTCAACAATGGCTTTCCAATAATTAGCTTTTGTAGAAGAATTGCATTTTTGGCATAGTTCATTATCCGAACTTGTTTCAGAATTTGAGGAATAGATTTTTGCAATTTCTTCTTCATTAGAGCTAGATTTAGTATCGCTATTGGATAAGCAATTCAAGATTTGTTGTTGTATTTCTTCATCAAGAGATATTTCATTAAGTTTTTGTTTGAGTTTAGATTTGCATGTATTAGCATAATGACCTGTTTGCCCACATTTATAACACTTTACTTTTGTTTTATCTTTCGTAAGATAAGATTTTTTTCTGATAATTTTCCTCGTGGGTTTTACTTGTTTATAATTCTTTCTCTTTCTGTAAGATTTTGAGGTTCTTTGATAACTATTGTTTTGAGGTCTAGTTTTCTTCGGATATTGAATTTTAGTGTCATAAGCAAATTGATCACAAAATTCTCATAATTCATGTCTTTTAGTTAAATTATGTTTTTTTCATTAAATGTTGAAGTTTTATATCATTACAAAGAGATAACCCTTCTTCAATAATGATAGCAATGAGATGGACAAAAGAATACTGTTGGTAAGGAATATTTTTTTAATTATTTTGTGTTGATTGATGTTTTGATTTGATGATGATAATTGTTATGCAAAAAGGATTGTGGTAAATGTGCTTATATGGCTGATTGTCAATATGTTTCTGAAAGTGTGCGTATGTGTAAATGTGATTATGTGCTTACTTGATTATGTGCATAGATGTTCTAAATGTGATTATGTGCTTACTTGATTATGTGCATAGATGTTCTAAATGTGCTTATGTGTTTACTTGATTATGTGCGTGAATGTTCTGAAAGTGCCTATGTGATTATGTGACAAAGTGATTATATGTCAATCTAATTATAAGCTTACATTGTCATGTGTGTATGATATATATTCTATTTCAATACTTTGATTTACACACTTGTATAACACAATATGATCTTGTTGTAAACCATCTGCTGTCCATTAAAGAGAATGAAAGTTATCTGGTTAAAATGTTGTAAAGTCCTTTTAAAGATATATGTGTACAAAGGACTTAGATTATAAAGATCAGAAATGTTAGGTTGATCTTTCAATAGAAGTCACTTTGCATAAATGATGTAAGCAGAGCAGCTTAAGAATGAATCATTGTTGTATTTGTATTTCAGAGTCTGTAAAAGTCCTTTCAATATGTAATGATATAATAATGTAAGAAAGGACTTAGTTAGAAAAGATCAAATCTGTTAGGTTGATCAGTCTATATGATCGTAGAATGGACTCTACGATTCCAAGCAAAGAAGACTCAACGATTCGGATGTTCGTAGAGTGAAAGGTACGACTCTCAGCCCGGATGACTCTACGATCATCAAAGAGGAACATACGTGCAAGAAGTCTACAGAGTATTCATGCAAAATCAAATAACTGATCAAGCACTAATCGTAGAGCCGAACTCTACGATCGTCGAACAGACAGCGAAGCAAGCCTGCAGATAACACTGAGCCAGAGAAGAAGTATACTCTACGATACACACTCTCTAGCAAAATCGTAGAGTAAACTTGCTGAGCAAGTTTTCAAGGACTGGAATATGCACAGATAGAAGAAGTCATTAAGTGGAACAGCATTATGAGGCAATGCAGTAAATTGATCTAGATATGGAACAATCGTTGAGTAGAATCAAAGGATGTGCCAACAGACTGCAACTCAACGATTCCAATAAGAAGCACTACAGTCAACGAACTCTACAATTTGATCAGACCCATCGTAGAACAAGATCAGCAGCTTCATGACTTGCACAGGAAGACAAGCTCATAGAACGAAACCAAAGCAAAACACTGCAAGCACAAACTCTGTGACCTGACCAGAACAACAAGGTCGCAGAGTAAGAGAAAAGAACATTCTAACTCAACGTTTCACTTGACAGTCATTCATGGGGTTGAGTTCGCAGGATCAAAGTGGACAGTCTATCACTCAACGAATTCATCAAGCAGGACAGAGCTAGCATGCTATCAGAATGGCTATATGATGAAAGAAAGAAGAGTATACTCCTCGCCCAGAATAAAGAAAGATTAAGTGCTGTCAAGATACAGATGCATGTCAGAGACATAGTAGACGTTGTGCTCAAACAACTATAAGTCAGGAACCCACTACTCAGGAAAATGGTGAATAAGGTCAGACTAATGAGACATCTCTGAATGCAGCGGAACAGCTGATTCTTAAAGTCAAGGAAAAACATTTATTGATGAATCAGTATATTAACTAGCAAAGAATATAATAATCTTTGCTGAACAACTCTGAGAAAGCAACGGCTATAAATTCAGAGAAAGCAGAGCTACAGGTTAACATATCAGAACACGTCAGAAAAGCACTGACACAAGCGGCAAGAAAGTCAACATTGAAGATATTAAGGATCTGCACAAGGCTAAATGAAACCAACGGGATTTCTTTCAAACGGTAATATATGCTCAGAGATATAAAGGCCTAAAATGAGATATAGAAGAGTGGTTGTTGCAGTAGAAAAAAATACACGAGAGATATGATGGTAGACAACAACCGATCGTAGAGTGGAACAGAAAATGAAGATGCTGAAGGACTCTACGATCCATCAGAACACTAACACTGAATTGAGAAAGACATAGAGATATATAACTCTATTACAAGAGAAGTGTTCAGAGCTGCTAGGCACATGGAAGAGAGAAGCTTAAACGCCAACTTGATACATACATGGTAGCAACTGAGTACCAAAAAGAAGAAGCATCACAGTCATCTCAGAAGCCCATCTCGAGAAGCAATAAACTGTCTATGATAAGAAGGAACAACTGAGTACCAAAAGGAAGAAGCATCACAGTCATCTCAGGAGTTCATCTCGAGGAGCTATCAAGTACCAAAGAAGCTAAAATGCAAAAGCCTAGCAGTACATTTGGTGATCTTGAGTAGTTGCTGAATATAAGAAAGAAGGAGAATATCAACGACAAACATCAGCAGCATTCAATGATGGATCACAAGCAGCTGCTAAGTACCAGAAGATAAAGAAGATCAAAGTTTATCTTAGCAGCACAACCCAACAAGCATTCAACACACAAGAGAGGGTCAAAGGATCCTTGCCTGAGTGGCTAAAAAGAAATCAAGTCTGCTGGACTTGTTGAGTACCGAAGGGTACAAGAGATTCTAAGTCTGCTGGACTTAGTCTACAGTCCAAAGCTGCTAGCTTTGATGAGGGCAAGAGTGTCCTAGTCTTAATGTGACTAAAGGAACCAAAGCTGCTAGCTTTGATGAGGGCGAGAGTGTCCTAGTCCGGAGGACTAAACCTTAGTGGATTTCCTACTGTCATGTAGAAGAGTGGAGTAGGAGTTATTCAGTCTCCGAACCACTTAAAACTCTCTGGTGTCATTTTACTTTCAGTCTTTCACATTCTGTCTTATATATATATATATATATATATATATCTACACATGACTGTGAATTAGTTTACTTAACAAATGACTTTCTTCAATATAAACTTAAACTCAACAGAGAAGTTTTACAAATCTTTAAGGGGTGTTTTTCAAACTAAAATTCCGCTGTGCAAACAAATATAAATTAAGTTTATTAATTGCTATTAAATCCTTGAACTTAATCTTAAAGTTAAAGAGTTTCTAAGAGATCTATTCAACCCCCCCCCCCTTCTAGATCACTTGTGTGCCTCTGGGAACTAACATTTTGGTCTCTTAATTTCTTACAGATTTTTTTAGCAAAAAGGTTGGGAAAACCATCGATAAACTTAGCTTTCCAGTGTCCACTGTTAGCGTTAGGTCTTTGCATAACCTTTATTAAGAAAACATATTTGTACCACCTAAAATGTGTTAAAGATGGACATCTAAGATTTTGTAGCATTTCACGAGTTCTATCAGTATTTAAAAATCTTGGTCCAACAAAATGATTTAATATTGTCTGTACGAAGGTATAACAAGCATATTCCTTTTTAGTTTAAATTTTAGTAATGGGATTAACCTCAGTCTTAACAGCTTCACAAATTTCTCACCTTTGGTTATCTGTGAGACATTATCCCACCAACCTTTAAGCAGGCCAGTAAAATCCTTAACTATAAATTTACAGGTTTGATGATCTGTATTTTCATTTTGTTTGCAAACTGTTGCATACATCAATATGCAATGTATTGTTTCATAGATCTGGTAATCTGTCTTTCCGTCTATGTTCCATTCATATATAGTTTTCCATGATAGGATTTCTAGGAATGAAGAAAGTCTTCTTCATAAAGAAGATCCTGAGGTGTAGGTCTATGATACTAATACCTATTGGGTCCTGAAAGGGCCATACGTTGCATAGGTTTGTGGCTATAAACTGTTTTATTTACAGATTGAATATCTCAAAAATTATTCTGTATTTCAAAAATTTGTTCCATAGAAAATTCTTCATCACTTCCAGGATCACCTGTACCAGGGGATAAAAGTTGATCTAAAATGCCTGATTTAGATATAACATTTATTTGAGATAAGGATGGATTTAATTTCAAATCTTTTATTCTATTTAAAATATTATTCATAAAATTTTCATTATTTGGTGCTGGTTTCATTTTAAAATGACTAACTTCAAGAGGAGGTTTTATTATTAACTGGTTGAAGTTCAATTGGCTTAAGATTTACTTGATAATTATCACTTATGTTACCAATTTGATCTTCAATTTTAGTTAATTGTTTTCCTACTATTTGAAGGAAAAGATTTGTATAATTATTTTTTTTACTTAACTGTAAAACATCTTTTATTTTTACAAATTCTTGTTGACTATTTTTTTTTTGTTATTTCAACAAAGGGACTAATAACTAAAGATTTTGTATTATTTAAATTATCAGAAACTAATTTTAATGACAAATGGGGAGGATGAATGGATTGGATGATTTTGCCATCAATAGTTACACAATCTTTTTGGATTTCTGTTAGAACATTTATTTGTTCTTCATATGAAATTTTATTTTTGAAACAAAATTAATGTATCATAAAGGAAAAGATATAATACATTGATTTTCTTCAAGATATTTATAATATTGGTTTTTAAAATCTTTTAATTGTTTATAATTATGGGTTTTGAAATACCAATCCTTAAATTTTTGATATTTATCTTGCATAAGATCCTAGTTTAACTGCTTACGAATTTAACTATTTGGTGTAAAAGTCATTAAATTTCAAATTGCATGTTACTAGCAGTTGGACTGTTAGGTTTTCTGTTATTAGTTGTATAAATACCATGGGGTATTTGATTTTCTGAAATATGTATATCTTTTATTTTATCTTCAAGGTTAATTTCCTTATTAGAATCATTACTAGATATTCTAGAGGACTGACCTTGATAGATAGATTCAATAAGTTCTGTTGGAGATTGCCTAGATGATTCTAGAAAATCTACATTATAAGAAAGATTTTTATAACTCATATTAGATAAACTTCTGGTTAGGGGTTTTTGGAATTAGAGATAAATATTTTCATCTTTAGTTTGGATGATATTTTCAATGGATTGTGTAATTATTGGTCTGGTGGGTACGACATTAGGAATTTGCCACTGTTTTGGGAAAGTGATTTCTTCCCAAGGTATCATCCTGGGAATAACAACTTGACTACTGAACAGATTAGTATCAATAAGGACTGTGTGTCCTTGTTCACTCTGCTTTATGGTGTAAGGATTTAATGTTGATAAAACCTTAAGACGAATTCTGAATATTATAACAAACAGAGGGGATCCAGGGAGATATTCATAACCATGGGATGTCACCCTTAATTCTAAAACTTTAGAAAGATTGCTATCGGATAAAGCAACACTCAAGTTAGGGTATATATTAAAATATACAGGTCCATGAGATAGACTAGTCTCTATGGCTCATATTAGAGATGCTTTCCAATTAAGGCATCGTCCATCTCTAAGGGTACATTGGATACTATTATTTTGGCCTGATAAGGTCAAATGTTTATAGGCTATTTGAACAAGTCTTATGTAAGCATATTTGTATTTTTGCAAAAAAAGATATAAATCTTGAATATGCAATAAATATATTATCTCATCATTATTCTATAAAGGAACAGTGTGTTAAAAATCTTTATTACTTTCTTACTGTTAAAATCAAAAGTTCCAATTTTATATATTGTTTTTAGTTTTACTTAAGGTATTATCCATTTATCTAAAGCTTTTTTAACATCTTGATAAGCTATAAGTTCTGTTGCTTCTGAAGTAGAAGTAAAAGTATTTGCTATAGTTGAAATAAAATCAGTCGATATATCAGTCATGGTGTAAAGTGACCATATATGCAAAATATAAGATTAATATTAAAATACGATTAAAAATAAATCATGGCTCTAATACCATACAAAGTATTAGAGTCCAAAATTAGCACATCTGTCAACGATTTACAAAGAAAAAGACAGTCAAGAAGCAAATCACATGCAAAACACACACACACACACACACACACACACACACACACATATATATATATATATATGAAACAAGCAAGCAAACTAACTAAAATTTGGTCACAATTTCAAAGAAGTGGTAAAAGAGTCAAAGTCAAAAATTCAAGAGTAAAAAAAAACCCCAAAATTAACATGTGCTAACTTTCGGCCACCAAGGGGCAAGGAGGATAAGCATGCTACGACCACCAAGGAAGATAAGCATACCAAAGGCTTCCTTAAGAAGTAATTCATTAGATAAGAAGAAAAGAAAAAAAGAAAAAAAAAAGGATAAGTAATAAAAAGAAATGTATTAATTTCAAGTATATCCTTAATGAGTTGCCTGTAAATACCTCCATTACTCCCACCAAATTGTAGCATTTGTAGAGAGAAGAGAGAGATTAACTGTTTAGAGAGAGAAAGTGAGTGAAAGAAAAAATAATATCGCAACAAAGGAGGAGACAAAGAAAAAAGGAAGCAAAAATTAAAAAGGTATAAACTATTTTTTTTAATATCATTACATAGTCAATTTTATCAAGCCATTGTTTAGGAAATAGCTTAAGTTTGTATAATGATTTTACCAATTTGCAAACTTTATTTTCCTTACCATGAGAAGCAAACCTCTCGGGTTGCTCTATGTAAATTTTTTTCATTTAAAAACATTATTTTTACATCCATTTGATGAATAACCAAATTATAAATAGAAGCTAAAGCAATTAAAACTCTAATAGAAGAAATTCTAGTTACTTAAGGGTAAATATCAAAATAATTAAGGTATTTCTTTTGTGTATAGCCTTTGGCAACAAGCCTAGCTTTAAAGTTATTTTAATTTTCTTTTAAAAATCCATTTACACTCAATAAGTTTTGTGACGACCCCATATCCGGGTTCCATAACCTCAGGTTTGGTTCTCACGATTCAATACTTAATAACAAAATCTTCATTTAAACATTGCGGAATAATACATAAATGTTCTTTATAAAAAAAGGCTACAATCCCAAGGTCTACTAACCTTAACATAACCAATACACGTCTTAAGGGATTATAAAAGTAATTACATATTAAACAATTCATTTAGCATGCATTAAGATAATCTAAACTTTGACTTTTCCCTTGCCTTTGTCCTTTTTAGAGCATTCGGGCTTAGCTGAAAAATAAGTCATGATATAGCAAGGGTGAGCAATTAGCTTGCTCAGCAAATTTAAGAACATATAATACAAAATATATCATGATTGAATGGAAAATAATATTAAAGGTTTTAACAATAGCTAACAATTGTGAAAGAACAAGAATTAATTTTTAATGTAAAAGGAAAGATTGAATCTTTACTGTTAAGTGGTCTTTAAGGACCATGAACTGCTGCTAAAGGTAAGACAGATATAGATCTGCCACCTTAGTAGTTTGATACTCAAGGGGATCAGCCTCTTGTACCCTATGTATATGCATAACATTCAGACATCTTGCGCAAATGTCAGTTTCCCGACAAAATAATCCCCTTATATAAGGTTGTTCGTTCTCAGTCTTACTATAAGAATCCGCACCAACCAATGGTTTGGATAAGCTTTTAAAATATTCAATTTAATGAATTTAAATATGCATTGTCTAGCCAATACAATTAGCTTAGACATTCTTAAATAGTTCTTGAATTAATAAACTATAAAGCTTGCAAAAACACCAAGTACGAATATAATAATAATGTCGATGTGGAATAACTTTAAATAATTAAACCACTTAAAGCCCTGGCAAATAAATACAAGTGTAGAAACTTGTTCAACAATAATTGAATAAAGTTAGAGAACTTGCTTAATATAAAATTTGAGTAAGGTTAAAGAATTTGTCTCGTGTGTAGATTACCACTAACCAATTCAATTTAATTTTCTCTGAATAGACCTAACAATTAATCAAGTTGATCTTGAAATTAGTATCATATATACATTCGTATGGTAACCTCTATACATTTTACACTTCTAACACTTAACCAAATAATTATATAGTTAAGGGTATATCAATACTTAAAAAATATTATCATCACTTGATAATATTTTAATCACTTAAAACCTATATTAATTATTTAATATAGTTCAAACTCTTATATAATATTATTAATCATTTAATAATATTTATTCTTATTCTAATATTATTAATCATTTAATAATATTTTATTGCCTTATTAATATTATTAATTATTTAATAATATTTTATTCATTTTATAATATTATTACCTATTTAATAATATTTTATTAACTTATTAATATTATTACTCATTTAATAATATTTTAATCTCTTAACTAATATTATTAACCATTTAATAATATTTTAATCACTCATTAATATTATTAACCATGCAATACTATTTTAATCATTTGCAAATGTTATTAATCATTTAACAACTTTTTAATTACATATTAATATTATTCACCAATTAATAATATTTTAATACACTTCAAACAATACTAATAGTTAACTTTTTAATTGTGTTAACTATAGTCTTTATTTTAAACATTTAGTTATCAATTAGTTACTAATAAACGCTATATGTTGGTTTATTATACAAACACATTTATTTTACACTTATTTCAACTTAAATTTTCAAAGAAAACCTAACCCGTACTAGACCGAACTGACCCGACCTGGACTGAGCCGACCCGAACAACTTGAACCTTTTGTTTTCAAAGCTGGGGCACTCAGAATAGGCTAATCTGGGCGTCGGGGCGCTCAACACAGAATACAAAATCCTAATTTGGACTGTCCGACCCCCAGTCACTCCGACAACCATAACTTGTTCATTTCAAAATATTTTGGGTTGATTCTTGAGTCCATTCTCATTAGAATTTTCCCCTATACAATTTCTCACAAATCCAAATTCCAAACCTAAATAGTCGTAAAGTCGCTTACAAGGAAAGATTGAAAACTCTAAGGTATCAAAACACCATGTTTTGCGGTAAAAACCATAACTTCTTCATTTTTCTATATTTTTGAAAGATTCAAGTTTTCTTTTTTTTATAACTCATATATGTAACTTTCTAGCAATAGAAATTCATTTTTCAACTTGTACATTTTAAACTACAACATTAAATAGCACATAGTCATCTAGGGTTTTATTAGTAAAGTTCAATATAGGCTTTTCTTTCGTTTATATGCATACCACACATACCAAAACATAATTTAAATATATCAAACCATGAATCTACAAATACATTATAGTTTTAGACTTCTAGATCATCAAAATAACTTTTGATCTGTTAAAAATATCTTTTGACAATATAAAACATATATAGACTACAAAAATAAACTAAAAATGAGTTAGAGCACTTTTGAACCTCTTGGACTTGTGTGCTCTTCTTTTTATCCTTCCAAAGTAAGTTATGAAGCTATGTGTTATCTACTAAGCTCATCCTCTAGTAATTTCCTTAAGAAACTCTCAATTCACAAGTGTATTCTCTTTTTTCTCTCTTGGAAGCTCTTTCTTTTCTCTCTAGAATGCTCTAGCAAATGACCAACCAACATAAAGTATTGGTGGAGAACTTTATTTATAGGACTTAGGTAACTCTTCATTAATTCCTCATCAACTAGCATTGGTCAATTAAGAGGCTAGTTAAGATTACTATTTTCTTGAATGATTAGGTGAATGACAAGGTGATTGACATGGGTGGTTGAACAACTATTAAAAGGAGTTTGTTAGAAGAAATTGTGATTACTATTTATAGGACTTGGGTAACCCATGTGGGCCCCTTAAAGTAGCCGTCCAAATGGGGATTTATTCCCCCATTTTTGGTTTATTTTTATTGCTTTTAATTACACACACACACACACACACACACACACATATATATATAAATGTTGACCAACAATTTGACTTCCTATTGGGCTCCACTTTGGATCAATTTAATAATTCTATTGGGCTCATCTATTTAATTTTATTGAGCTCAATTTAATTATTCTATTGGGCTAACATTAAATAACTTATGTTACATTTAATTAAAGCAAGCATTGAGCTAGTTTAATTATTACATAGATCAAGATTTAAGTTAATTACATGGACTACTAGGTAAATTTATTTGACCTAGTTTAATACCTCATTTGGACTTATATTATAATCTAATTATACTTTCTTAATTAATTATAACACATTGTTTCATTACTTTAAATAAATATACATATACACAAGTATATTCATTTAATTATTTAATGCATAATTATTTAGTACAAAAAATTTAATTCATTACTAATTATTTAATAATTATAATTACAATAACAAATAGAATTTTTGGTCATTATATTCTCCCCCCTTATAAGAATTTCGTCATCGGAATTACAAATTTAAAGCTACTAAAAAAGATACGGATAATTATTCCTCATCTTTTTTTCAAGTTCTTATGTAGCTTCCCCAGCGTTATGGTTCCTCCAAAAGACTTTAACAAAATGTATAACCTTATTTCGTAATTTTTGCTATTTCCTATCTAATATCTGGATATGAATCTCTTCATATGTAAGTCTTTCTCAACTTGTATTGGCTAATAGGATATAACGTGCTTGTAATCAAGCTTGTATGGTCGCAACACTAACACGTGAAACACATTATGGATATGCTCCAGTTCAGGAGGTAGAGCTACCTCGTACGCCACTTCACCCATTCTCTTCAATATTTTGAATGGTCCTATGAACCTCGAAATCAGTTTCCCCTTCTTCCCAAATTTGATCTTCCATTTCCAGGGAGATACTTTCATGAACATAAAACCCCCTATTTCAAAATCTCGCTTTTGTCAATGTAGATCTGCATATTTCTTCTGGCGATCTTGAGCTACTATTAACTGAGCTCTTATTACTTTGATAATTTCTACAGTCTGTTGAACCAATTCTGACCCCAACTTTCAATGTTCTCCTACCTCATCCCAATAGAGAGATCTTCTACATTTCCTCCCATATAAAGCTTTGTAAGGCGGCATGACTATGCTCGCATGATAACTATTATTATATGCAAACTTAACTAATGGTAGATGGTCTTCCCAACTGCCCTTGAAATCCATCACACAGGCTCTGAGCATATCTTCCAATGTCTGAATTGTTCTCTCGCTTTGCCCATTAGTCTGGGGATGATACGTTGTACTCATTCTTAACTGCGCCCCTATTCTTTTCTGAAGACTCTTCTAAAATTTTGATGTGAAGCGCGGATCTCTGTCTACCACAATTGATATCGGCACTCCATGTCTTGAAACTATCTCTTTAATATACAACTTAGCCAACTGATCCAAACTGAACTTAATCTTGATCTACAAAAAGTGCGTTGACTTTGTTAGTCGATCTATAATTACCCATATAGCGTTGTATCCCTTCTGTGTTGCTGGAAGTCCTACCACAAAATCCATCGTGATATTCTCTCATTTCCATTTAGGAATTTTTAACGGCTGTAATAATCCATTTGGTCTCTGATGTTCTGTCTTTACCCTCTGACAAGTTAGGCATTGGCTGACACATTCTGCAACCTCTCTTTTCATATTTGGCCACCAAAAATACTGACGTAGATCTTGATACATTTTTGTACTTTTTGGATGTATCGAGCATCTCGTATTGTGAGCCTCTTACAAAATCTCCTCTCGTAATTCAGGTACTAACGGTACCCAAACACGATTTTCAAACCTTAGCAATCCTTTGCTATCCAATTTAAATTTAACCTCCTCCTTATCGGTCATCCTCTTTCTTATTCTGTACGTCAAATTCTTTATCTTTGCCTTGAGCCTCCTTCACCGTATCTAACAAGGTTGGGTTTGCTTCCATTTTTATCGACTCCTTCAGATTTTTCACCTCCAACTCTATTCGAGCCATTTCTTTCACTAGTTTCTCCTGTTCGGTTAATATAAACAATTTCTTCTTGCTCTTTCTACTTAGAGCGTCTGCTACTACATTGGTTTTGCCTGAATGATATAGAATTTCACAATTATAAACTTTGATCAATTCCAACCATCTCCGTTGCCTCATATTTAACTCCTTCTGCGAGAAGATATATTTCAGACTTTTATGGTCTGTGAATATCTCACATTTTCCTCCATATAAATAATGCCTCTATATCTTCAAGGCAAACATTACCGTTGCCAGCTCCAAGTCGTGGGTAGGGTATCCTTTCTCATAAAATTTTAATTATCTTGATGCATACGTAATGACCTTGCCATTCTACATAAGCACACAGCCTAGTCCCTTATACGATGCATCACTAAAGATCGTAAAACTTCCTGTATCGTCTGGTAAAGTCAACATAGGTGCTTCACTAAGTCTTTTCTTTAACTCTTGAAAACTCTTCTCGCACTTCTCCGTCCATACATATTTCACTGTTTTCCTTATCAAATTGGTTAACAGCGTTGCTATCTTTGAAAAGTCCTTGATAAATCTCCGATAATAACCTACTAACCCTAAGAAACTCCTAACCTCCGTCGGCGTCCTTGGTTGTTCCCAATTCATCACCACTTCCACCCTTGCTGGATCTACTAAAACTCCTTCCTTGTCGATAACGTGACCCAAAAATTGAATTCTCTCAAACCAGAATTCACACTTAAAAAATTTGGCATACAACTGCTCCTTCCTTAATATCTCCAACACCAATCTTAGATGTTCAACATGCTCCTCTTTGGTTTTTGGAATAAACCAAAATATCGTCAATGAACACAACTACAAATTTATCCAAGTATTGCTTGAATATTCTGTTCATCATGTCTATAAATGACGCTGGCGCATTTATTAGTCCAAACGACATCACCAGAAACTCATAATGGCCGTAACGAGTTCTGAATGTCGTCTTGGGTACATCCTCCTTTCTGACTTTAAATTGATGATAACCAGTCCTTAAGTTAATCTTTGAAAAGTACTTCGCCCTTTTTAGTTGATCATACAGATCGTCAATTCTTGGCAACGGGTACTTATTCTTAATCGTTACTTTGTTTAACTCTCTATAATCTATACAAAGTTTCATCGATCCATCATTCTTCTTTACAAACAGCACTGGTGCCCCCCATGGAGAAACACTTGACTGAATGTACTTTCTATCCAACAATTCTTGTAACTGAATCATCAACTCCCTCATTTCCGTCGAAGCCATCCTATATGGTGCATTTGATATCGGTACTGTCCTCGGTACTAAATCAATCATAAATTCTATATCTCTATCTAGCGGAAGGCCTGGTAGTTCATCTGGAAAAATATCCATGAACTCCTTAACTACAGGTATTTGTTCTATCTCAAGATTCACCATTTGTGTATCCACTACATATGTCAGATATCCTACACATCATTTCCTTAACAGTTTTTTGGCCTACATCATCGTCAGACAACAAGATTGTATTGGTAACTTGTTGCCATAAAATACAACCTTAGACTTATTTGGTGTCCTAAGGTGTATACACTTCTCCTGACAATCAATTACTGCTCTGTGGTTAAACAACCAATATATTTCCAGTATAACATTAAACTCCCCCAAACATATCAGAATTAGATTCACATTCAACTCTTGCCCCTGATTTTAGCACAATAATTTCTATGTATATACTCTACAGGAGTCACTTCTTTATTGACAACTTCTATGTTCATAGGGTTTTTTTAACTTTTCTCTAGGCGATTCTAACCGTTTAGCGAAATCATCAGACACAAATGAACAGGTAGCACCTGAATCAAATAATACATAAGCATTTATATCATTGATTAGAATAGTACCTGACACCACGTCTTTTGATTCCACGACATCTTGCACCGTCATGTTGAAAGTTCGTGTTGTCGGCTTGTTCTGTTGTACTGGCCCTCCAATAGTAAGCTTGATGTTGTTTCCTCTGTATCTGTTTCCCCCATCATTTTTCTTCTTTGGATAATCCTTGATCTGATGGTCTATGGCTCCACATATGAAATAGCCTTCTCCCCTCTTAGGTCTGGGAAAATTAGGAGTGATGTGCCCTTCATGCCCACAATTATTGCAGACATTCTTCGCCTTCATGAACTCCCCTTAGTGATTCTTCCCGCACTTACTGCACTTGTTTCCTTTCTTCTGGTCGCTTCCCTGGGGTGTCCCTAAACTGTTGTTGTTCCACTTGCATTTGTTGTTGTTGTTGCTGCCTCCACTGATATTGTTCTTATTTCCTCTTTCACTTTTCTTCTTGTTCCTCTCTTGGTTATATCAAGATAACACCTCGCTTCCTCCTTCAGCTATGATTGATTTCTCTAGTAAAGTTGAGAATGAATCAATTTGTAACACTGCCGCTTTGTTGAATATCCATGGTCTTAAACCATTCTCAAATCTCCTGGCCTTGCATTCCTCCGTGTCTACCTAATGCGGAGCGAATTTGGCCAACTCGTTAAACTTTGCCGCGTACTCAGGTACCATCATATTCTTCTGCTTCAATTATAAAAATTTAACTTCCATCCTACTCTTCATACTCTTTGGAAAGTAATTCTCATCGAATATTTCCTTAAACCTTGTCCATGACACTACCCCTTCACCAGCCCTATTCTGATTGGCTTCCCACCAAAAATTGGCTTCTCTTTTCATCATATAAGTAGCAAAAATAGTCTTTTGCTCCTCCGCCACTCTCGAAATGATGAACGGCTTTTCTATTTCCTTAATCCATGACTGGGCTTCTATTGGGTCTGTCATTCCTTTAAACTATGGCGGTCTGACCGCTTTGAAGTCTTTAAAGTTTGCCAATTGATTCTGCGGTGGTGGCAGATTGGCAACTACTAGGTGACGATTCTGCATTTCCTTGGCTAACATGTAAACGAAGTTTTGCATTGGGTCTACATTGTGTCCCCCCTCATCGTTGTTAACCGATTCTTCTACTCCTTGGTTTCTCGGTGGTTGTCTACGTGGCGGCATTTTCTATTATAAACAAATATTTAAGTTATTATACTTGTTTCCTCTTTTCACTTTTGTTTTGTATCTTAAGCAATTTTAGCTAAAATACAAGTAATCACATCACGTACATAAACATAAACCTGACTGCATTTATATTCATATGCTAAAATAATGGTGCATAACAACTTACATCATAAGCATACTGCTATAAATGCATATATCCCTGAAAGTCTACAAAAGATGGGATCTATACTAAACATATCTTACAACTTTCTAGAGTTAGGATTTACAGATATATTAACCCTCTGATAAAACAAAAGTTGGGTTCTACTGTATCTATATACATACAACATTAGAAAATAACAAATACTAATGACTGCGCATCCCCCGACGAATTGCATTATCGTACTCCTCGTCCCTAATGACCATTACCACATTCCTGCTAATAGTATGTCTGGATTGGCCCTCCTCAGCTGGGTAGTAGTGCACCCTACTCTAAAATCTATCAAATGAAGAACGATAGACATAGGTAAGCCTATCGATCCTCACCTTCTTCTCACTGACCTCCTCCTCCAACTCCAGCATCTGTCCATGTGCTGCATCTCGCTGAGCCTCCATCTATATTTTGTCTTCTATCGCCTCCTGTCAATGGGCCCAGATAGCAGCCTTCTCTGCCTGCACTTGCTGAACTTTCAGCTCAGCTTCTGCCAACCTAGCCTCAGTCGCTGCTAGCTTCGCCTGTAGCTCAACGTCCTGATCAACTAACTGATGAGTTAGCACCCCAAAGTGCTATACTGAGTCCTTGTACTCATGTACCTGCTCCTCCAGTCCTGCTATCCTCTCCTTCAGCGTCATGTTCTCGCCAGAAAACTGATAGGCTGCATCCTTATACTCATCTTTCATATGCTGGTGGGTCAGATTCCCCTCCTCTAAATGCTGGACTCTTGCCTCAAACTCCTCATTCCTTGTAGTCAACCTGTCAATGACATCATTGATAGTAGTGCCCATGCCATTAACTGAGTCCTCCTCCTCCTCAGACTCTAACTCGACCTCATCTTCACTGTATGGTCTCATCACGCCTTAGTATACCTTGAAAATCATCAATAAAATTCTTATTACTATTTTTGGTAGTCCCAAGTTAAATGTCTACTTACCTTAAATAATTTATTTTTTTTATAATTGTTTGCCTATAATATTCTTAGCATTAATTGTCATATTTTTATTCTCTATGCAAATTTATAGAACATCACTAGTCATGTGCAGAAAATTATATAATTAAATGAGAATTTAAATATGAAGAATTTTGTTATTTTATCTTATTTCTTAATATGTGCAAAAATTCAACCATGACTTTTATCCTAGGATGGAGGGAGTAATATTTTTTTACCACCTTTTGTCATAGTTGATTTCAAGCCTCCTAAGTCTAAATGAATAAGACCAAGTAATTTTGATTCTCTTTCTAACATAGTTTCGCATGATTTCTTGGATATTTTAGCTTTGACACAAGCGTGACATTTATCATATTCGGAAATAAGGATATTTTTAAGAATGTCTTTTTCCATTTGTTTAATATATGACTAATTAACATGACCAAGTCTAACATGCCACAAAGAATCACACTCGATTAAATAATTAAGCATAAGAATTAGCATTTTCATTCAAGACATTAGAACCATTAAGTACAAATAACCCATTATTTTTATACTCTTTCCCCCACAAATAACCCATTTTTAGTCATTATAATTTTGTCAGATTCAAAGATTTTTATTCCCACCTTGCCTAGCAAATACAAAGACACAAGGTTTCGACGAATGTTTGGCACATGAAGCACGTCTGTCAATAGGAGGATTTTTTCAGAGGTAAGCCTAATAAGGACTTTTCCCTTTTCCCAAAATAGTTGTAGGAGTAAAATCTCACATGTTAACTCATTCCTCTCCCTCTCTAAATGGTGTATAGCATGAAAATGCATTTTTAATGCCATAAATGTGCTTGGTAGAACTAGAGTCTACTACCCAATTATTATCATGTGTCACCATTTTAACCTCATAAAACGACTGCAACAATAATATCTGCCTCAACAAAATTTACATTTGGTGGGGCAGGTTTGTTGTTCCTCTTCCCGTGTCTGCATTGCACAACATGATGCCCATGGTTACCACAAACAAAACAATTATCTTTTTTCTTACCAATATGATTTTGCGCCTTGAGATGTCCATTTTTTGTTGTTGTTCCCTCCTCGATTGTTGTTGTTATGCTTGAAGCCATGATTCTTCCCTCCATTGTTTTCATGTTGACAATTGACATTGTTGCTATTGTTCCCCTCAAACAAAGTTGCCTATGTAGCAAGCTCCTTAGCTTTCTCTATTTTGTCATGCAGTTAGTTCTTTTTCTCGATTCTTATATGAATAATAACCTCCTCCAAATTCATGTCTTTCTTCTTATGTTTCATGGTATTCTTGTAATCATTTCATGATTCCGACAATTTTTCAATTAGTGCTTCCACCACATATGGTTTCGGTAGTAACATCCCTTCTTTCCTAAGTTCGGAGACCACCAAGTAATACTCATGAATTTGCATGGATACATTTTTATCTTCACACATTTGGAAATTCAAAAAAATCCCAATAGTATACTTTTTTTCCTACATCCTCCAAAATGAATTTCTTGTTCAAAGCATTCCAAATCTCTATAACATCTTTCATTATACAATAAACATCAAATAACTCATTTGAAAGAGCATTTAATAGAATACTCTTACAAATTTTGTTTGTATTTTCTGAAGAAGATAGTTCTTTTTCATATTTAGTTTGATCGCCTTCTTTTGTTTTTTTCGAATTTGGTTTTGTAATAACAAAATTAACCTTTATAGTATCCAAAACTAATAAAAAATTAGAACAAAAAAAAGCCTAAATTTTTGTGACGTTGGGAATAGCCTTAGTAGCGGTTAACATAACATAATGCATAATTATCCTTCAGATTGTAGTAAAATAATTGAAAAACTACTATGAAAATTAAAAGAGAATTTAAAAGACATCACCCAAATGAATTGAGGCATGTGTAAAGCACTGTCCTTAAGAATAATTTTCGTCCCTCCAATATTTTATATCACCAGTGCAAAAGGTAACAACGGATACCCTCAAGGATTTAACAATTTTGTCTTCCCTAATATGCACTTAAATAGAGAAAGTGACAAGAACAACCTATTACTTTTCGTTGAATTTTGTAAACATATAGTTGAAGAAAAGTATTGTAGTACAATAACTTTTATGGAGCATAAGACTCCTAAATATGTATCTAAGAAGAAAATATTTTATATATAAAAGATGAAGTTGTCTGCCATATTTATTTTAAAGCAGAAGCCAACCATATATATCTATTGAGAGAGTAATAGTCCACCACCTCTATCATGCACAGTTAATGTATAGATATAGCCAAGAGAAGTTTTGCAACAGTTACAATAACATTAAGGCAAGAAACATAGAAAATAATTAATTAATAGAAACCAATCTTATTGATTTTGTAACGGAAGGAAATCAATTCTGTAACTCTAATAATATGGAATGTAATCTGACATTAAATCACAATAATTGACTTGACTTTGAAATTCCACTTAAATTTCCATAAAAAATCTAACAATCTCCCACAATTTCAAAGGTAAGTAATAAGATTTTATGAATGAAAATCAAGAAGTGATAATGCAATGCATAAATATTGGTGCATTTTGGGCTATGAACTAATACATAGAATAAGTAAGGCTAAATTCACAGAAAATAGGTGAAGTAATATGTTTCTATGAACCACATTTCTTTAGTATGAATTTAAATACTTATCATTCACATTTCTTTAGTATGAACTTAATGCGGTTGGACACATTTTCGGCCATGTGCCAAATCCTAGTTTCATGAGAGCTTAAGAAAACTTGCTTAAGTTCTTATAGAGGTAGCCCCACCTCTACTCTCACATAGTCATTTTTCATCAAGTGTGTTTTATAACTTACCACACTATCCAACATGGGTTATGAAAACATTAAGAGCTTAAAGCTCAAGCCTCATTTGTTACAAATGCATTATCATACACCATAGGGATGAACATAAAATATACATATAAATTAGAGAGTGCCACAAAAACTAACCTGTAACTTATTATTATCCATATGATCCTAATTCCTGGGATCTCCATTCACATAGGTTGAGTTACCATCACTATTGACCTTTATTCTAGGCAATTCCCTTCCCATTGATGTAGTCTCTACAAACCTTTTGTTAAGTGGTTTGGTTAGAGGGTCGGCTAAATTCATTTTCGACCTACATACTCTAGAAATATCACACCATCATTAAATAGTTGTCGAATATTTTTATATCTTAAATGTATATCACTACAAGAAAAAGGCTTAAATCCAACGGAATTATCGTCAACGAAAATAATTACATCGGAATTAACTTAGTCTTGATGGAATATTCCATCAGAATTTTCGTCAAGATTCTGCTTTTTGATGGATGGCGTTAAAATTGTCGCGCGTGGCAATTTAGTTTTGACGAAATTCCATCAAAGATGATTTTAATTCTGACGGAATTAATTCTGAAGAATATTTCGTTGAAACTAAGCCTTTTTTTTCTAACCCGAGTCTGGGTCTCTTCTTATTCACTTTTCTTTTCCTTTCTTGGCTGCTGTTTTCTTTATCTCTCCATGCACACCTTTTGCTCTTGTGATTGTTTCTTCTCCGATCTTATTCCCTTTTCTAAGGTTAGTTAGATCTAGGTACCCTTAAAACCCTAATTTATCTCCATATAATTAAAGCCAAACATTTTCATATCTAGTGCAGCAGTGGTGCATCGTTACAGTAGTGGTTCTTGGCGGTACTGGTGGTAGAATTTGGTCTATTCCCTTAATTTTTAGCTTCAAATTAAAGGTTAGGTACTTGTTAATTATTTGTTTGTAGTTAGGGTTAGAAAATCTCAATTTTGTACTGTGTTGCTATATTATTTCGGTTGTTTAGTTTTAGCCTTACAAAAATCTTATATTCATTGCTGAGGAGATTTTTGGGATACATAAAAATATTGTTAGTTTTATTTATGGGATTATTTTGGATGTATATATATATAATTTTGTACTATGTTGCTATATTATTTTGGATTTGGAGCTGAACATATACTTTGAATAGCTAAATTGATTTGGGACTGAGCATAGTTTGAACATTGATTTATATATATTTTTTTGTTATTCATTTTGGTATGTTTCAATTTGTTTTATCATTATCTTCTTTTCAATTGTTTGCAAAATAGAGGTCTGAGGCAGGGCCAAAGAAGAAGCTTTCACTTCATGAAATGATGGAGTCAAGAAGTAGTTTAAGTGGGGTTAAAATACTAAAGTAATGCTCTCAAGCTTAACAAGTGATTAGCTTCAAGAATGTTGTGATAGGTAAGTTTGATAGGTCTTCAAATTTTGTTATAGCACCACAAGAAAGAAATTACTACATGTAGTGGGGAAAATGGTGAAGAAATTGAAAATTGCCTAGCTGAGTAATGTGTAACCAAAAATGGGACTAGATGGTGATAGATGAGAGTAAAATAGTCTGTAAAAATTAAGTTATAGGCTATATGTGATTTAGCTTGCATTAATGTAGTCTTGCAAATGATCAAAAGGTGGGAGTATTTTAGTCTGTAGCCCTACATCATATCAATTGTTCTTTCTTCTTCTTGTAGAAGTATTAATTTGTTTTTGCTAGTAGTTTGTGAATTTGTTATTCTAGAGTTGTAGAAGCATTGATAAGCATTGATGTACCTGGTGTGAATTGTTTTCTTCCACTATATAAAAGATTGGTACATATTGGTTCATATGATTGGTATTTTTTTTTAAATTAAAAGTTATTTTCGATGGAAAATTCCGTCGGAAAATTCTAATAGAAATTCCATGGGATATAACTAATTTTAGACCAAAAATTCTATGGAAAATAACTTTTATTTTCGACGGAATTATCGACGGAATTAATTCCTACGAGCTTATCTACGACCGAATCCCTGACTCAATTTTCCGTCACAAATAAATTAATTCCGACGGAATAAGCTTATTTCCGACCAAAAAATCCGTCGGGAATGAGCTTTTTTCTTGTAGTGTATATATATTCTTGTCATTATGAGTTTGATTTAAAGCTCATCCTATTGTAGCTCGACAATCACGACACAGAGACATATGGAACTGGTCTCTTCAAAGGGATATATGTGAATAGGTGTTTAAACTAATTAGTCTTAACACTTGCCAAATCCAAAGTAATAAAGTTAGATTCCATAATGGAAAGAGCAACACAGGTTTGCTTGATTGATTTCTAAGTGACAACACCTTTTATGATCGAGAAAATTATGAATCCAATTTATTTTTTTATTTTTATTTATATTCATGAGAAAATAGGATGAATGAAATATGTGTGTATGTGTTAAGTAGTATAATGAGAGGTAGTAAATTAATTAATTAAATTTATTTGAATTAACTAAAGAAAGAAAAAGGAATGCAAGAGAAGCTTATGTGATGAGATCACAAAGCTTGTATCTTGGCCTTGAATGATAAATAAGAAGAATTATAATGAACAAATGAATTACTTGTAGAATTAATGAGAAAAAAAGAAATAAGTGAATTATTAAAGCTAACCCAATGTGAGAATAATTGTATGTGTATGTGTAACGATATTATAAACCCAATTTGATGATAAGAGTTAGTCAATGAATTAATTTAATCAAGTCAAAGTACTTGTATTAATTTGTGTTAGAGTTTTATTAAAATAAATCCAAGAATTTGTAAGTGATTGTGTTATGTAAGTTAACTTAATTAAGGAGTCCAATTGACTTATAAATAGCAAGTCTAATTGGATTATATTATAAGTCCAAATGATGTATTAAACTAGGTCCAATAAATTAATCTAGTAGACCATGTAATTTAATTAAGCATTGATCCATGTAATAATTAAACAAGCCCAATGCTTGATTTAATTAAATGTAACATAGGATATTAAATGTTAGCCCAATGTAACAATTAAATTGAGTCCAACCAAATTTAATGGATAAGCCCAATATATTTAATTCCAAAGGTCCAAAGTGGAGCCCAATGTGCATATATATGTGAATATGTATCCATATATTGGTGTATATATATATGGATGCTTATATAATTATATAGGACATAAAAAATAAAGCCAAATTGGAGTAATAAAATAGCAATCCCGAATTTTGAGGCCCACAAAGATGTGAAGCTTGCTTGTTGGTTGATTAGTGCAAAGTGGTTCAAGCAACCCCCAACCACCCTAGTCATTCATATGGTCATTCAAAAGGTCTATCAAGTGATCATTTCATGCATAGTAAGCAAGATTAGAGCCTTAATTGACTAGTGTTGGTTGATTAGGAGCTTAATTAGGAGAATCCTAGACTTCTATAAATAAGGAGGAGCAAAGACTTGTATATGTTGTTTGCTCATTTGCTCCATTCACTAAATTATAGAGAGAGAAGTTCTAGAGAGAAGCTAGAGCTTTTGTGAGAGAATTTTTGAGAGTTGGAAGTGTGCTACTCATTTTTTAGAAGAGAAGAAGAAGAGGAGTTCTAGCTTTAGCAAGAAGAAGATCTCCATTAAAGGTTAAAAAGTGTTCTATTTCTTCCTTAGTTCATTTTTATGGTTTACATATGTTTTGTATGGTCAAAATGTATTTTTAACCGATCAAAACTTGTTTTGATGGTATAAAAGTCTTAAACTGTGTTATATATGTATACTCATAATTTGATATGTTTAAATCATGTTTTGGTATGTGTGGTGTGCATAAAAATAGAAGAAATGTTCATATTGAACTTTACTGGTAAAATCCTAGGTAGCTATATGTTATTTAATGTTGTAATTTGAAATGTACAAGTTAGAAAATTGATTTTTATGGCTAGAAAGTTACCTCTATGAGTTTTCAAGAAAACCCAACTTGAATCTTTCAAAAATATGAAAAAAATAAAGAAGTTATGGATTTTTCCCCAAAACATGTTAATTTTAAAACCCTAGGTTGTCCTTGTGAGTAGTTTTGAGTCTAGTTCTGTTTGGAATTTGGATTGGTGATCTAAAGAGAAGTTGTAGAGGGAGAAATTCTAATGAGAATGGATTCAAGAATCACTTTAAAATGTTTTAAAATGAAGAAGTTATGATAGTTTTAGTGAAAGAGGTCTAGGCCGCCAAAACGAGCACCGCCAGTGCTCGGACCTTCTGCTTTGAGCGCCGCCGGCACTAGAATAAGCCTAAGACCAGCACCACCAGCGTTGGTCCAGTTTTAAAAAGTCAAAATTTTGATATTTTAAAGTTTTATCAAGTCGAAACTCCGGTTTAACTTATCGGTTAATGAAAAGTCTAAATGAAACACCATTAGGGACTTAAAACCTAAGATAAACTTATAAAATAAATGTGTTTGAATATTAAATCAATATATATATATATATATATATATATATATATATATATATATATATATATATATATATATAAGTATATTAGTGATTAATTGGTAGTTAAATGTATAAAATAAATACTAAGGTTAACACTATTAAAAAGTTAACTATTTGTATGGTTTGAAGATTATTAAAATATTATTAAAGGATTAAATATGTAAGTAACTAAAATGTTATGAAATGATTAATAACATTAGTATATGATTAAAAAGGCTATTAAATAATTAATGACATTAGCAAATGATTAAAATATTATTAAATGATTAATAATATTAGTAAGAGATTAAAATATTATTAAATAGATAATAATATTAAAAAATTATTAAAATATTATTAAATGGATAATAGTATTAGAAAATTAATAAAATATTATTAAATGATTAATAATATTAATAATGTAGTAGAATAATATTAAATGGATAATAATTTTAGATAATGAATAAAATATTATTAAATGATTAATAATATTAGAAATGGAATAAAATATTATTAAATGATTAATAATATTAATAAATAGATAAAATATTATGAATAATAATATTAGAATATGAATAAAATATTATTAAATTATTAATAATATTAGAAAAAAGAGTAAAATTTTATTAAATGATTAATAATAATAAGAAAGTAATAAAATATTATTAAATGATTAATAATATTAGAAAAAAAGAGTAAAATATTATTAAATGATTAATAATATTAAGGAAGTAATAAAATATTATTAAATAATTAATAATATTAAGAAATAAATATAATATTATTAAATGATTAATAATATTAGTAAGTTAGTAGAATATTATTAAATGATTAATAAGAGAAAAAAAATATTATTAAATGATTAATAATATTAATAAATGATTAAAATATTATTAAACGATTAATAATATTATTTTGAGTGTAAAATATTATTAAATGGTTAATAATATTTATGAGTGATGGGAGATATTATTTCATAAATAATATTATTAGGAAATGTAAGCTATTATTAATTATTAACGATTTTAGTATGTGATTGGGATGTTATTAAATGATCATAATATGAATAGAATATTATTAAAATGGTTAATAGTATTTGTAATAGCTGAAAATATTATTAAAAGATTAATAATTTTGATTTAAGGATAATATATTATCAATGGTGATAATATTAGGAATTGATGGTTATGTTCTTAAAGAACACTTATGTGATTAAAATATTATCAAAGGCTGATAATATTATTAATTGATTAAGGTTATGCTTAAGTGATAGATGATTTAAGTACTGTATAATATAGTTATATGTTATGCTGATTGGTAGATAAATATTATTGAATGATAGGTCATTCAAATGAAGTTATTTTAAGTTGAATAGCAGTAGTCAGCGGAACAGGCAAGTTCTCTGAATCCTAACTTGTATTTATTTTGCAAGTCCTTTAACCCTATTCAATTATTGTTGAGCAAGTTTTCTAAACTTGTATTATATTGTCAGAGCTTTAAGTGGTTTAATTATCTAACATTATTTCACATCGATAATATTATTGATATTCGCACTTATGTGCAATTGCATGACTGTTCACGTTATGAAATATTTAAAGAGAAATATCTATATTATTTGTTTCGGCTAGATATAGCATGTGTTCTTATGACTGCTCTTATTATGAACTGTTTAAAGAGAATGATCTATGCCCAATTGTTTCGGCTAGACCATGTATGTTTTAAATTCATTAATCTGAATATTTTTGAAGCTAGTCCAAACCATATTGCTGTGGTGCGGAATCTGATAGGAAAAGCTGAAATGAACAAATTATTATAAAAGGATGAAACTTGGGTCTGATGAAATAATTCCGATCAAAATGATATTTGATAGTTATAGCGTGCACAATATAAACGTACAATAGGCTGATCACCTAGAGTACCCATCACCGGATATTACAATTGAAATGATTGTTAATATTCAAAACGAAATGACAGTCTTCTATCTACAAGGTATTGTAAATACTCAAAAGGTATGTTCATGGTCTTGTGACCTTTCAGCATGAGAAGCAGTATGTTAAATCAATTGAGAATGTTTACTCAAAGTTGCATGTCTTCACAATTATTGTATATTGTTGAAGTTCCAAGAGCTAATTCTTTTTCATTCATGATATATCATTTATTGTTATTTAAACTTGATGAGCAAAGTAATTACTCACCCTTGCTATATCATGAACTATTTTTCAGTTAAGCCGAGTGATCTAAGGAGTGCAATGGCAAAGGAAATGTGAATGAGTAGAAGTAATTTAGTTCTTACTTTATGTGTAAACCTTTTGTATTATAAGGTAATGATGATGTATTAAGGTTAGTAGAACCTGAGATTGAAGGTATGTTTTGTAATGAAATTATGTATATTTTTTGCGAGTTATTGAAGATTTAGTTTATGAATGTTTGTTTAGTAATGAATAGTGAGCACCGAACCCGAGGTTCAAGGGACTCGAATTTGGGGGTGTCACAACACCAACACCATGGGTGAACATTAATCTCATCAAAATCAGAGATCCAGTTAACATCAGTATACCCTTCAAGTACGAATGGATAACCTGTAAACAATATACCATAATCCATAGGCCCTTTTAAATACCTAAGTACTCTAAAAATGATAGTCCAATGCTCATCATTAGGATTATGTGTATATCTACTCAATCGATTTACAACATATGCATTGTTTGCTCTCGTGCAGCTTGAAAGATATCCAGGAGTACCAATAATCTATGCATCCTCATTTTGTGACACACTTTTTCTCGTGGCAACGCCGCCGTTACCACCAATGTTTTTACCAGCTTAAAAGCGAAAACCACCGTTCACAAAAGTCAAACTGATAAGAGAGAAAAAACGAGAGAAGCACAAGAAGAAACCTAACACCCCAAGGAGTTCCACCAGCCCAAAGAAGGGAGTCTTTCTCAAGTAATGGCACGAAAAACGAAGACCAAATAGTATCAAAGTTGGAGAGCAAGTGCATTACTAGTAGAAGTAGCAAAGGTGAGAGTATGAGGGCTAATTTTATTTCACCAAAAAAGCCCTAAAAATGAACTCATAGTTCATAATACAAATATTTCATATATGATCTGGCAAGATCTAACTAAGATTGTCAATTCAAAACCTAAGAACGATGACTCGAGTAAACACTGACCTATCTGAAAGGCGAAATACAATCGAAACTACGATCGTATACGTTTAGGGGTTAAAAATATTTAACTTAATATATGTTATGTGATGTACAAAGCTTGAATTAAGATTCAAATATGTTAAATGATTTATCTATGTCTAGGATTTGGTGTTTTGGTTTAAAAATAGTTAAACTTAACACTTATTAAAAATCAAGAAAATCAATTTAGGGCAAAAACCTAAATTTGATACATCATTAAAACCCAAACCTTAATTTAAAGGGTAAAAACCTAAACTATGGTTTGGAAAATCTAAATTAGGGTTAGGTTAAAACCTAAAAAAGTTTAAATCCTAACACTTAAACCCTAATCTAGGCTCAAACCCAATCTAGGATTTAAAACCTAAGGGTTAAACCCTAAGACCCTAAACAATGTTACTATTCATAAATGTGCGTATAATACAAAAATTATACAGATATAATACGAAAATTATACCAAAATAATACGAAAATTATACAGTATAAATACAAAAAAGTCAACCATAAATAGTGAAAGTTAATTATTTAATTAGTAGATTTAAATCAAAATAAAGATTTAAACTACTTAAATTACTTAGTTAATTAATTAGTTATCAACCAATCAAGTTATTAGCATTATAAATGATTAATCTAAGCATCAATTAAGCTTAATTAATGACCAAAATACCCTCTAAATCTCAGCCATCCTTTAGCAAGAGAAATCAAATTGGAATTATCTTCCTTTAATAAAAAGTAGGCTAAATCTTGTCCATCCATTTTTGGGAGATGATGATTCACCAAACATGATGATAACTAACATTAAATGAACATTAATGAGGCACATGGGTTGGCCATAACAGTTGGGGATTGTAATTATAAAAGCTTAGCTTGGAAGTTTTGAATAATGACTATAAAACCCTAACCCTAGCACTCATATAAATAGCAAGCACTCCCATACTTGAAACCCACGAAATTGAGAGCTAAAATAAGTCTTAAGTTGATTCATATATCATTCATAACATGGTAGGATCAAATCCATGGGCAAAAATTACAAAGTTGCTCTAAGAGGTAAAGTTCTAATTTTTTTTTTGTAGATCTTTAATCCTTCGATAGAAATTATCCTTACGTAGACTGATATATTGTTCATAAGAGATCTGCATTTCTTAATCATATTTTTATAACGTTTTAATGAATGAAATATTGAATTTTTGCTCTGTGTCCAAGACTGTGAAAACAGTCTGACAGGACTCCTTGTCAGTCAAATATATCTGACCCTTTTACTAGTCTGATCTTTATTAAGGTTTAAAGTTATAGTATGTCATGTAATTAAGACATAGAAACAATAATCACACCAATCGGAGTTATAAATAAAAAGATATTGAACCTTGAAAGTCCCTCCCCGATCATGATAGCCTGTTTTCTGGAATTTCCAGAAAACTATGAACACGCTTGACAGACTGCTGACAAGGTTTGACCGGTTTAGATCTTCAAAGTTTTCAAAGTTTAATTTAGTTTGGGTTAATTATTGGTATCTAGTTGTACCTTGCCAAGTCTAGTATAACTAGGTTTGAGTAGTTTATCAAAACTATTAATGATATGAAGATAATTAAGGTCAAAAGTCCCTACTCGACCATGACCGACTAAATTATGGGCAGCCCAGAATCCGTAAGAATAACCTGACAAGGCTGTTTAACCAGCTTGTATCTTCCAATTTTGATGTTATTAAGGTCTAAATTCGGCATGTCGTTGTAGAATGCCATGTTTAGTACACGTAGAAACATTTTTTTTATGTCCAAACAGTACTTGAGCTAAAATATGTTTCAAGCCAAAAGCGACTTCTCGATCATGACCATCTGTTCTGGGTTTGATAAAGAACATTTATAGTGACAGACACTGTCCGCCGCTATAGCTCCTTTAGCCACAATTTCATTTCGGCCCTCAAGAAACCCTATAGCGACGGAATTAGCGACGGACTGACCGTCGCAATAGCCTTTAGCAATGAATCAGCTTAAAAATTATTTAAATTTTAGTTTTAAATACATTTAGTGACGGACTTACCGATAGACTTTAAAATTAAGTTTATTTTAAATTTAAAAATATTTTTAGTTACGGATTTGATCCGTAACAATAAATATACATAACTAAATTAAATTAAACTTTAATAAAACTAATTTAAATTATCTTTAGCGACAAATTTAATTAAAAATTCGTAGAGGTAGCTTCTAAATTAGTCTTTAGCGATGGATTGAGTTATAAATTAATTCAATTAACATACTAAACTATATTTAATGAAGGATTAAGTTACGAATATAATTAATTAACATAATTAATTATATAATGAAGTGATTTAAGTGACAAACGTGAATAATTAGCTTAGTTAATTATTAAATCGACGATTAAAATTATGAATTGACATTAAATCTCAAATGTACATTATTAATTAAATTAAATACATATCCTTATATATACTAACAAATATTATTTCTATGTTGAACATATTTGGACTGCAAATCGAGTTCAAATCGACATGAACTAAATCGTACACCGTACATGCAAGTCTTCTAACTATTTTATGATATGTTTAGAAATAATAAATATAAATTATCAGCTTTATGTAACAACGTGATATAAATTATCAACATGAAAGTTATGTGTGATATTAAATTGATATTTATGATATGTTAAAAGCATGTTAAGGTATTTATGAAAGCATAAACTATGTATATGTTATATGTTAGACTTCCTGAGCCGTCGCGTTTATTCTTGCAAATAAAACTTTATTTGCAGTTAATGAAAAACGTTAAGAGGATCATGAATATAAAGAAGAGGACTAGATTAGTTTCAATGTTTTAATTTATTGTATTTGTATTAAGTCTTAATAACTGTTGTAATACAAACAAGCAAACCCTGTAACCGAATACTAAATGAATGATATAAATTATTATCATCAGAATGTTGTTATGTCTTTATTTTGATATAACTTAGAATTATTAAAACTTAACATAGTATTGATAATGATCTATTTATCTGGATGAGAATTGGTAAATGATTTGTGAGTACTGTAAGCATCCGAGACAGGACTAATCCATGTTAACTGGTCAAATTCATCGTTAAGTTCCTTGGACCTAAGTACAAACTTGTTATTACTATTCTGAATGTCAGATAAGTAGGAATATTGATATGAAGAGATATCACTATAACCAAATGTGTTTCAAGTGAGGGTTTTAACAAGTTTGGTATATTCTATACAAAAAGAGAATTTTACACCAGATAAAGATACAAACATTTGTCGTGGATAAAGATGCAAACATTTATCACAGATGAAGATACAAACATTCATCGCGAGATTCTCTATTCCCAAGAACCGTCTTATTGATTTAATGCCGTGAATCTTGGAATATGTAAAGTTATAGAATATTTAAATCTTAAAGTTAAAATTAAACTATTATATATGGTGTTATCCATTTATATGGATGAACTACAAGTTGATAGTTGTATAAATAAAGAAGCCGAGATCAAGTTAAGATCTAGGGATTAAGTTACAATTTTTTTTAATGTATAGTCTAAAATAGACTAATTCAACCAATATGATTATAGGATCATTGGTTAAGTTGGTAATATATGGAGTTTAATGCACATGGTCCGTTGTAGTGAGTGCGGGGATTTTTGAGGTGTTACAGTTGGTATCAGAGCTATTAAAGAGCCCCCCCCCCCCCACCTCTCGTTGGTGACTGCCCGTTATGGGAGGCACCGAAGCCAGACTCTCTGTAGGGGATGTCGTATGAATGCGGTGGCAAACTGATAGGCACCAATGTAAAGTGCTATTGAATGACGGTTACAGGTGGTATCAGAACTATTAAAGAGCCCCCAGCCTCTCATTGGTGACTGCCCGTTTTGGGAGGCACCGAAGCCAGACTCTCCGTATGGGCACCGTATGAACGCGGTGGCAAACTAATAGGTACTAGTGTAAGGTGCTATTA
This sequence comes from Hedera helix, assembly GCA_947179155.2. Lineage (NCBI taxonomy): Eukaryota > Viridiplantae > Streptophyta > Magnoliopsida > Apiales > Araliaceae > Hedera > Hedera helix. Next base: position 10,259,652 of record OX359272.1, on the reverse strand, counting down.
AATGATGGTTACAATTGGTATTAGCACAATGGATTATAGCTCTACGGTAACAAGAACCTTAGGATATAATTTGATGGATTTAAAGTAAATAAACTTGAAAACAGTCCGTAGATAATTAAAAGCTATGGATAAATCTTATTAAAATTTAATACATAAAAATATTATGTGAAAGAAATATACTAAATAAAGATAAACTCTTTACGAGAATATCTGAAAATAAATGGACTCGTAAAAAGTTTTCAAGCAAGTAATAGGATAAAATAAATCTGATTTGTTTTTGTATGAAACTGTTTCATAAACGTGAAATGATGTGTTTGGTATTATGTGTAATTAGACCTAACAAAGTAAAGAAGTAAACTCATAAAGAAATGTAAATGATAAAAGAATGAATTAGAGAAAATTCATAGTTGAGAAACGAATAGGGATTTTAATTGATAACTCAGGTTAGTAAAACTGAGTAGAACAACTCTCTTATATAGGAAAGAGTTTAATATGCTTCAGAGAATCGATCCAACTACACTGTTAGTATGAATGATTCATGGTCAGTGTTCTCAAAGAGGGTTACACACTGAATGAGATCATTTGAGGATATTGTTGATGAAACGGGAAATTGATTTATTAGTTCTTGGATGGAGGAAACACTCAGCTTGCTATATTATCAAGTAAATTAAAATCTTGTGTGAAACTAATTCTTTGTATATATTCTGAGAATGTGATTCTTTTCTCATATGTATATTGATTAGTTATTAGTTGTTACGTCAAAGCAATAGTTTTAAAAATATTTGTATGTTAGTTACTGTGTGAACAAACCTTTGATATGGGCTTAGGCTATGATATGTCAGTCGGACCGACTTATGAGATGCAGCTACGAAAATGTCATTTTGGTAAGAATATTGGAACAAACTGATATGAACTGAGACATTTTCAATCCCGTTTTAATAAGAAGGGGAACTGATATATTTGTTCTTATGGTTAAAATAACCAACCAGTTTACTATATTACTATATATTTGCAAAACTTGTATTATGGTTAAAGAATAATGGAAAGGATAGAAGATTAAAGGTATTCCAAAAATCTTCTAGCAATGCTAGATCTTTATGCATATATTCGCACTTGTGTGCCTTTGAAAAGAATTGTTCAAATCATTGAACTGAAACTTTTTTGAGCTATGTCTATGTTAAATTTTTTAAGCTAGACAGATCCATTTTGAAAAGATTAAATGAATTTATCATAAACACACTAGTGAACTTGGTGTGGATGTGATAAAGTCATAAAACTGATTTTAGCTATGTTACTCATAGGTCTATGCTAATTGTGTTGACTAGACAACTTTAATATGAAAAATAAATATGAATTTTTATTAACGCAACATGTAACCTGGTGTGAAGATGATACATGATGAGTTATCAACGCACTTTACAAAGTGCGGTATATATTCATAAGATTACTTTTTAAAAGTTTTGAAAGGTTTAAATATGAGTCAATGCCAATTATTTCTGCTAGACACCTTTGGTTATGATAAAGTAAACGGACATAAGATTTCGGCTGATGCAACATATCACGTCTTTAAGTGATAATATGGTACGACAAGTTGATCACCTGAGGTACTGTCATGGGTGTTCTCAATCTTATTTGATTGCTACACAAGAATAATGTTTGTCAATCCTGGTGATTGTTAAACTTGTAGGTCATATGGCATCCATAGTATTAAAAAAAATAAAAGGTCAAGGTCTTGATTGACCGCAGTATAAGTTAAAAGAATCCTAAATAAATGGAGAATGAGACTGAATGTCAAGTTTGATAAAATGTTTAAAACCTAGTGTAAGAAAATGTTTAGATTAAACCTGTTCAGACCTAAATTAAGTATTAAAAATTTGATGTGAGTAAAGATGAATCAAGAAAATTCATAAGAGTAAGTTGAAAATAATTTTGAGGACAAAATTCTTATAAGGAAGAGAGAATGTAATATCCTAAATATTTATATAACTTATAAATATGATATTAAATGACTTAAGATAGTTGTAAAGTTAATTTCAAAGATGAAATTCTTGTAAGTTGGGGTGAATCTAAAATTCCAAATATTTCATATATGATCTAATAAGATCTAATTAAGGTTGTCAATTCAAAACCAAAGAATGATAGCTCGAGTAAACATTGAACTATCTGAAAGGCAAAATACGACTCGAAACTACGATCATATATGATTAGAGGTTAAAAATATTTAACCTAATATCTGTTATGTGATGTATACAGCTTGAATTGAACTTCAAATGTGTTAAATGATTTATCTATGTGTAGAATTTAGTGTTTTGGTTTAAAAATAGTTAAACTTAACACTTATTAAAAATCAAGAAAATCAATTTAGGGCAAAAATCTAAATTTGATAAATCAATAAAACCCAAACCCTAATTTAAAGGGTAAAAACCTAAACTAGGGTTTGGAAAATCTAAATTAGGGTTAAGTTAAAACCTAGAAAAGATTAAATCCTAAAACTTAAACACTAATCTAGGGTCAAATCCAATCTAGGATTTAAAACCTAAGGGTTAAACCCTTAACCCTAGAAAATGTTACTATTCATAAATACGCGTATAATACAAAAATTATACGGATAGAATACGAAAATTATACCCAAGTATACAAAAACTATACGGTATAAATACGAAAAAGTCAACCATAAATAGTGAAAGTCAACTATTTAATTAGTATATTTAAATCAAAATAAAGATTTAAACTAATTAAATTACTTAGTTAATTAATTAGTTATCAACAAATCAAGTTGCTAGCATTATGAATGATTAATCTAAGCATCAATTAAGCTTAGTTAATAACCAAAATGCCCTCCAAATCTCAGCCATCCTTTAGCAAGAGAAATCAAATTGGAATTCTCTTCCTCTAATCAAAAGTAGGCCAAATCTTGTCCATCCATTTTTGGAAGATGATGACTCACCAAACATGATGATAACTAACATTAAATGAACATTAATGAGGCACATAGGTCGGCCATAACAGCTGGTTATTGCAATGGTTAAAGCTTAGCTTGGAAGTTTTGAATAATGACAATAAAACCCTAACCTTAGCTCTCCTATAAATAGCAAGCACTCATATAGTTAAAACCCATGAAATTGAGAGCTAAAAGAAGTCTTAAGTTGATTCATATATTATTTATAACATTCTAGGATCAAATCAATGCGCACAAATTGTAAAATTGCTCTAAGAGGCAAAGTTCTAATTTATTCTTGTAGATCTTTAATCATTAGGTAGAAATTATGATTCGATGTTTAGTAATGACTGATATTTTATTAATAAAAGATCTGAGTTGCTTAATCATGTTTTTATAACGTTGTAATGCATGAAATATTGAATTTTTGCTCTCTGTCCAAGACTGTGAAGAACAATCTGACAGGGCTCCTTGTCAGTCAAATAGATTCGACCCTATTACTAGTTTGATCTATATTAAGGTTTAAAGTTATAGTATGCCATGTAGTTAAGATATAGAAACAATAATCACACCGATCAGAATTATACACAGAATGATATTGAACCTTGAAAGTCCCTCCCCGATCACGATAGCCTGTTTTTTGGAATTTCCAAAAAACTATGAACACGCCTAACAGACTTTTGACAAGGTTTGACTGGCTTAGATCTTCAAAGTTTAATGTATTTTTGGTCGATTATTGGTGTCTGATCGTACCTTGCCAAGTCTAGTATAACTAGGTTTGAGTAGTTTGTCCTAACTGTTAATGATATAGAAGATAATTAAGGTCAAAAGTTCCTACTCAACCATGACCGGCTAAATTCTGGGCAGCCCATAATCTGTAAAAACAGCCTAACAAGGCTGTTTGACCGACTTGTATCTTCAAATTTTGATGTTATTAAGGTCTAAATTTGGTATGTCGTTGTAGAATGTCATGTTTAGTACATGTAGAAACATTTTTTATGTCCAAAAAGTACTTGAGCTAAGATATGTTTCAAGCCAAAAGTGACTTCTCGATCATGACCGTCTCTTCTGGGTTTGATGAAGATCTATAGCGACAGACACTGTCCGTTGCTATAGCTCCTTTAGCCACAGTCTCCTTCCAGCCCTCAAGAACACTTATAGCAACGACATTAGCAAGGGACTGACAGACGCAGTAACCTTTAGAGATAGACCAGCTTAAAAAATATTTAAAATTTAGTTTTAAATACATTTAGCAACGTACTTAGCGACAAACTTTAAAATTAAGTTTATTTTAATTTTAAAAACATTTTTAGTGACGGATTTGATCTGTGACAATAGATATACATGAATAATTAAATTAAACTTTAATAAAACTATTTTAAATTATCTTTAGCGACAGATTTAATTAAAAATTCGTTGAGACAGCTTCTAAATTAGTCTTTAGCGACGGATTGAGTTATGAATTAATTCAATTAACATACTAAACTATATTTAATGAAGGATTAGGCTATGAATATAATTATTTAACATAATTAATTATACAATGAAGTGATTTAGGCGACGAACGTGAATAATTACCCTAGTTAATTATTAAATCAACGATTAAAATTATGAATTGACATTAAATCTCAAACGTACATTATTAATTAAGTTAAATACATATTCTTATATATACTAGTTGTAAGACCCCGAATTTTATGAAATATAAAATTTAATTTTTCTTCATATATATTTTGATGAAACAGTAAGTGGTTAAATTGATAAAGTTAAAAGTTAAGGATGTTATGTGTAAATTATATTATGTCGGACAATATTCGTTTGGTCGGGGAATATTCGTTCTGTCGGGAAATATTCGTACGACGGCGCCGTACGAACCAATCATTGGTGGACCCCACAAAGAATAATTGTCGGATATAGAAAATGACATAAACAATTTTTAAATGGTCAATGGTACTATCACTTTTAATTGTTAAAATATTCAGTGGTAAAAGAATAGTAATATACGGCATTACAAGTAACATACGGTATTGCACAGTAGCACACGGTATTGCACAATAGCACACGGCATTGCACAGTAGCACACTGCATTGCATAGTGTTTCGTATTATTAAACTGATAAAGTGGTTATCGTACAATATTTGACTTTATTGTTACATACACAATAATTCATATTATTAAACTGATAATTGTTGCAGTAGCATATGCACAGTAATTCACATTATTGAATCAATAATTGTCATGACACAGTAACGTATTCTTTCTTTTACATACTTTCTACATTATTGTTATCTCTATTATGGTGTTATTTAAATATTTGTATTTCATTAATTAACTGACTTGATATCTAACTCAGAGAGCCAACTTCATTGTATTTATAACAATTACTCGTAATAATGAATAAGTGTGAATTATTGTTGAATAATTGAATTGATAAAGTTATTTGTTTATAATATAAAGTTAGGTGATATAAAATGAATGGTATAGATTAAAGATAATATAGAATTTGAAATTGATGGTATAGATTAAAAGATGATCTTTAAATGAATGGTTTAGATTAAGGAAATCTTAAAAGATGAAATGAATGGTATAGATTAAAGATAATAAAGAATTTGAAATGGATGATGTAGATTAAAAGAGGATCTTTAAATGAATGGTTTAGATTAAAGAAATCTTAAAAGATGAAATGAATGGTATGGATTAAACATTATCTTGAAATAAACGGTTTGGATTAAATTAGGAAATCTTGGTTATGATAAAATTTTTGGCTATAAATAGATGCCTTAACTTAATGATTTTTCATAAACTTCCTTACTTGTTCTTTCTTTCACTCTTTAAATACTTCTTGTGTAAGTTCTCTCTAAATGTGCTTAAGTCATCTTGAGTATTTGTGAAGATCTATAAGTGTACGTGTACTGTTCAAGTTAATCAACCTCATTTAAATCAATATCCAGTCACGTGTTAAGGTAAGGGATTATCATTATTTGATTCTCGAAAATAATATCGTTTCTTTCTTACTCATAAGATATGTCATTTATTTCCATGTATTAATTTGTGGGAATAACCTTACGGCGCGGATTACCACCTATTAGTGAATAACCTTGCGTATTTATTCCTTATTAATCTCTGAGAATAACCTTACTGTGCGGATTACCACCTGTTTGGTGAATAACTCTTCGTATTCAATTTTTATTAAATTGTGGGAATAACCTTACGGCGCGGATTACCGCCTGTTGGTGAATAACCTTTCGTATTCATTCCTTATTAATCTATGAGAATAACCTGACTATGCGGATTACCACATGTTTGGTGAATTACTCTTTGTATTCATTCCTTATTTGTCTCTTGTGGAAATAATTTGTTTCAATTTCAATTGAACCTTCCTATTTACGTGAACCTTTCTATTAAACTGTAACCGTTATTCTGAACTGTGGATCTTGAATATCATTTTTGAATTTCACTCCACATCATGTTGACAATTTGGACATTATTTGAATCTGCACAAAGTAAACTTCTGATATTTATTGTTTATCCTGTTTCTTCTGTTCATCATTTATATCATTCTAATCATCCAAAATCAAGTTGTTGTGAATATCTGTGGCCGGGGGGCACATATGCGATATAATTGTTGAACAGATGATAGGTTAAAGGCGATATAATAGGTTAAAGGTAATACATCTGTTCGGTGTCTTTTATGGCACGTGGTGAATGTTCTCTTTGGCTCGTAGTGCAAGGATGAACTGTTGTTTGGTATGATTATGACCAAAGGCTGAATCTGGTATAATCATGACCGTTGGTGTTATATTGAATGTCTTTGGCCCGTAGTGCAAAGATGAACTGTTGATCTGCATTATTATGACCATGAACTGTGAATTTGTATTATCTTGACTAATAGTATTTCAGATGATAAAAGTTGATGATGTTTTTCTTAAAAAGAGAAGCGAGTGAACATTATAGTCTGTATTATTCTTCTAATAGATTGCTCATTCCGCTGCTATTATTGATCTGAACGTTGTTCAAGAATTTAACTGTAGTTTTGGATATAAACCTTGTAGTCTATTGTATTCTATCAAGAACTCAACTGTTGAAGGCTAACAATAACTTACTCGTCATTATCTTACTCATGATATTCTTTACTGGGCTATTTGAGCTCACCCTTTCTTTTGTTCCATTGCTTTTCAACAGGAGATGAGAATTTAGTTGGGTCTAGCCGGGGAATGGAGTGAGAGTCTGAGAGATAACTATTGTAGTCTTCACGTATTGTAAAATAGTGTGATAATAATAGTGAAGACTTAGTTGTGTATTATTATACACTATATTGTTGAACGTTGTTCTACCTTGTAATAATTTTGTTATAGTCTTTTGACAACTCAAGTTTGGGTTGTGTGGGCCCAGATTTGGGGGTGTCACACTAACGAATATTATTGCTATGTTAAACACATTTGGACTACAAATTAAGTTCAAATCAACGTGAACTAAATCGTACACCGTACAGGCAAGTCTTCTAATTATTTTATGATATGTTTAGAAGTTATAAATATAAATTATAAGTTTTATGTGACAACGTAATATGAATTATCAACATGAAAATTATGTATGTTATTAAATTGATATTTATGATATATTAAAAGCATGTTAAGGTATTTATGAAAGCATAAATTGTGTATATGCTATATGTTAGACTTGTTGAGCCGTCGTGCTCATTCTTGCGAATAAAACTTTATTTGCAGTTAATGAAGAACGTTAAGAGGATCATGAACATAAAGAAGAGGACTAGATTAGTTTTAATGTTTTAATTGATTGTATTTGTATTAAATCTTAATGACTGTTGTAATACGAATAAGCAAGCCATGTAACCGAATATTAAATGAATGATATAAATTATTATTATCAGAATGTTGTTATATCTTTATTTTGATATAACTTAGAATTGTTAAAACTTAACATAATATTGATAATAATCTATTTATCTGGATGAGAATTGGTAAATAATTTGTGAGTACTGTAAGCATCCGAGACAGGACTAATCGATGTTAATTGGTCAAATTCATCGTTAAGTTCCTCGAACCTAAGTACAAACTTGTTAATACTATTCTGAATGTCAGATAAGTCGGATTATTGATATGAAGAGATATCACTATAACCAAATGTGTTTCGAGTGAGGGTTTTAACTAGTTGAAAATATTATGTACAGAAAGAGAATTTTACACTGGACAAAGATACAAACATTTATCACGGATAAAGATACAAACATTTATCACGGATGAAGATACAAACATTCATCGTTAGATTCTCTGTTCCCAAGAACCGTCCTAATAATTTAATGTCGTGAATCTTGTAATATGTAAAGTTATAGAATATTTAAATCTTAAGGTTAAAATTGAACCGCTATATATAATGTTATCCATTTATACGGATGAACTACAAGTTGATACTTGTATAAATAAAGAGACTGAGATCAAGTTAATATCTAAGGATTAAATTACGAATTTTTTTAATTTATAGTCTAAAATAGACTAAATCAATCAATATGATTATGCGATCATTAGTTAAGTTAATAAATGTATGGAGTTTAACGCACAAAGTTCGCCGTAGTGAGTGCGAGAATTTTGGGAAAGTTACATAATTCATGTACCATGAGAAGCTTATGAACATGAACACTATTACAAGGAAAAAAACGCAAGTGTATAGGCAAAAAAGGTTGAGAATGAGAAGAAGAAGCGTAGTCTCTAGACATTTCAAGCTACAAAGCTATTCAGTACTCAGAGGGGTTGGAAAATAGTGAAGAAATATGGGAGATATTAGTTGACTATAGATTGCTTGGTTTTAGAACACGCTAATGAGTACTAATGTGCCGTGAACATGTCTTATATATATAGTGGTTGTCTTTGAGTTTTAGATGCTTCAAATTTGTTGATTTAAAGGAAACTTTACTAACTTCAGTCGCTTTCTTGTAGCGTGGCAAACACTGCCACTGACAAAGGACTATTTAAGAAGGGAAGTGAATGAACATAGCAAAGCCCTCGATTTAAAATTAGTTGTCATATTTTTTTTAAAAATGTCTGCTAAAGTTTAATTGTCACTTAAATGATTTAAGCACTTATAGTTATATGAAGAGACAAGATTACTCTTCTATAAAAATAAGAAAAGAGTTGAAAACACAAGTTTTTAATTTGGTTTGTAAACTTAGAGGGAGAGGTATTAATAGGATAATGTGTTGTATACCTTTTTTTTTTCCATCAGATTTTTTTTTTTTTGTACACGTTCACTAGTGAAATTTGTATCAAGTTTACTATGCCATTTATTTATGGCCAAAGGGGCTAACTTAATAAAAATAATATGGATAGGTTGGGTCTCAAATTTTATTTAATTATTTTTATCTTAAATTTTTTTGAAATAATATAATGTTAAATAAGATAAATGTTACCAATTTTATAAAATATATAATTATAATAAATAAAATTAATTAATTCAATGATATTACATCATTTAAGATAGTATTTACATCAACGCAAACCATTATTTAATTTGTTGTATGTTTAGGCGCGTGGCTTATATTTTCCTTCGTGGTGAAAATGTTGTTTAATCAAGTATGGATATTTATCAATTGTTTTTAAAAGAAGGGTTGAGCGACAAAAACAGATCTAATCATTAGTACTCCACCATATTTTTACTCTCTTGGTATGTACAGAAAATAATTTTAAATTTATCAATTTTCATTTGTTTTTCTTCGCCCTAAAATCAATCAATTTATCATTTGGGTCTCTTGTATCAATCAGTTTTTAATTTGTGATGGTGGGTGGAGGTGACTGCGAATGGTGATCCAATTGGGAGGTAAAAAAAAATTAAGGATTCGTTGTTTAATCAATTAAGGATATGTATCAATTATTTCTAATATAAGGGTTCAGCAATAAAACAGATCTAATCATTAGTACTTACCATATTTTTACTCTCTCCTCCGTTCTGAAAGAGTTTCATGGTATGTACACAAAATAATTTTATATTTATCAATTTTTATTTGTTTTTCTTTGCCCTAAAATCAATCAATTTATCATCGGGTCTCTTGGATCAATCAAATTTTAATTTGTGATGGTGGGTGGAGGTGACTGAGTATTAAGGCTAATTTTATTTGATCAAAAAAGCCCTCAAAAATGGACTCATAGTTCTTGTACCATGAGAGGCTTATGAACGTGAACAATATTACATAGAAAAAACACAAGCGTATAGGCAAAGCAGGTTGAGAATGAGAAGAAGAAGAGTAATCTCTAGACATTTCAAGCTACAAAGCTATTCCTACTCAAAGGGGTTGGAAAATAGTGAAGAAATTTGGGAGATAATAGTTGACTATCGATTGCTTGGTTTTAGAACACACTAATTAGTACTAATGTGTGGTGAACATGGCTTATATATATAGTGGTTGTCTGTCTTTGAGTGTTAGATCCTTCAACTTTGTTGATTAATTTAAAGGAAACTTAACTTTAGTCGCTTTATTGTAGCGTGGCAAACACTGCCGCAGATGAAGGACTATTTAAGTAGGGAACTGAATGAACTTAGGAAAACCCTCGATTTAAAATTAGTTGCAATATTTTTAAAAAAAATTGTGTGCTAAAGTTTAATCGTCACTTGAATGATTTAAGCACTTATAGTTATATGGAAAGACAAGATTACTCTTCTACAAAAATAAGAAAAGAGATGAAAACACAAGTTTTTACATTGGTTTGTAAACTAAGGGAGGTATTAATAGGATAATATGTTATGTACCTTTCTCTCCATCATTTTTTTTTGGTACGAGTTGACTAGTATAATTTGTATTAAGTTTACTATGCCATTTATTTATGGCCGAAAGGGCTGACTTAATAAAAATATTATGGATGATGTTGGGTGTAATATTTAATTATTTTTATCTTAAATTTGTTTTAAATAATATAATGTTAAATAAGATAAATGTTACTAATTTTATAAAATATATAATTATAATAAATAAAATTAATCAATTTAATGATATTACATCATTTAAGATACTATTTGCATCGAGGCGAATAAACCCTTGTTTGATTTGTTGTATGCTTAGGCGCGTGTGTGGCTTATATTTTCCTTCGTGGTGAAATGTTGTTTAACCAATTAAGGATACGCATGTATCAATTGTTTTTAATAGTAGGGTTCAGAGTTAAACAGATAAAATCATTAGTACTTTATCATATTTTTATTCTCTCTCCGTTTTGAAAGAGTTTCATGGTATGTACATAAAATAATTTTATATTTATCAATTTTTATTTATTTTTCTTCGCCCTAAAATTTATCAATTTATCATCCAGGTCTCTAGGTCTCTTGGATCAATCAATTTTTAATTTGTGATGATGGGTGGAGGTGACTGCGGTTGGGGATCCAACGGGAGGTAGAAAAAAAATTAAGACTTGAGAGAGAATTAGAAGGACAGAAAGTAGGGCGAGTTGGAAATTGATATTTTTTATTACGTGGCAAATAAAAGAAAATTAATGTTTATGTGGCTCATTTCAACCTTTAGACTAAAATAGACGTTCTATATTTAAGAAATTTTAAAATCTAGTGTAACTTAAGAACTCCAGAGAATCCGAATTCAATACTGTTAGGAATATGAAGTTTTGGGTGTTAAAAGTGTCTCAATTACACATTATCAATACATTAATTAATGTTCAGCAGGCTATTAACAATTATTACATACCAATACATTTATGATTTATAAATTTGATATGAGACGGGAAATTAGATCCCTAACATTATCCTTGGTCATAATTGTAGGCCACAACAAGCAATAGATTCTCAAATCAAAACCCTGTCACGATAAAAGCTTAGGCACAAAAAAGGGAAAGAAAAGTTGGCCAACAACTCTTTAATTAACGGAACACCTAATATTACTAATTAAAAAGGTCAAACTCTGAAATACTTAACATAATTTCCTTAATTTATACAATGAAATCTTACACACATCCAATTATAAATCTCAACCTCGCCCTTGCAAATACAAAAATACATATTTTTGGTTAAAATGTTACATATTTCAATACATAAATAGTCCGCAGCAGCGCCACCGTCACCACCAATGTTTTTCACCGGCTTAGAAGCGGAAACCACCGTTCGCGGAAGTCTGACTGATAAGAGAGCAAAAACAAGAGAAGCACAAGAAGAAACCCAACACCCCAAGGAGTTCCACCGGCCCTATGAAGGGAATCTTTCTCCGGCATGAAAAACGGAGACCGAATAGTATCAAAGTTGGAGAGCAAGTGCACTACTAGCAGAAGTAGCAAAGGTGAGAGGATGAGGGCTAATTTTATTTGATCAAAAAAGCCCTCAAAAATCGACTCATAGTTCATGTACCATGAGAAGCTTATGAACATGAACAATATTACAAGGAAAAAACACAAGTGTATAGGCAAAGCAGGTTGAGGATGAGAAGAAGAAGAGTAATCTCTAGACATTTCAAGCTACAAAGCTATTACTACTCAAAGGGGTTGGAAAATAGTGAAGAAATATGGGAGATATTAGTTGACTATAGATTGCTTGGTTTCAGATCGAAGACACTAATGAGTACTAATGTTTGGTCTCTGTGGTGAACATGGCGCATATATATAGTGGTTGTCTTTGAATTTGAGATCCTTCGACTTTGTTGATTTAAAGGAAACTTACTAACTTCAGTCGCTTTCTTGTGGCGTGGCAAACACTGCCACTGATAAAGGACTATTTAATTAGGGAACTGAATGAACTTAGGAAGGCACTCGATTTAAAATTACTTGTCATATTTTAAAAAAAAAATGTCAGTTAAAGTTTAATTGTCACTTAAATGGTTTAAGAACTTATAGGTATATGAAAATAAGAAAAGAGTTGAAAACACAAGTTTTTAATTTGGTTTGTAAGCTTAGAGGGAGAGGTATTAATTAAAAGGATAATGTGTTGTATACCTTTCTCTTCATCATTTTTTTTTTGTACAAGTTCACTTAGAGGGAGAGGTATTAGCAGGATAATGTTGAGTCTCAAATTATATTTAATTATATTTATCTTAAATTTATTTTAAATAATATAATGTTAAATAAGATAAATGTTACTAATTTTATAAAATATCTCATTATAATAAATAAAATTAATTAATTTAATAATATTACATCATTTAAGATACTATTTGCGTAAGACGAATAAACCCTTCTTTGATTTGTAGTATGCTTAGGCGCGTGTGGGGTATATTTTCCTTCGTGGTGAAGTTGTTTGAACTACATAAAGAGGACTTTGAGTCACTTTGTTACGTATATAGTTGGATTATTCTCCTTTTGATGATCTAGTTGCCAAACAAATCCTATGGCCGGTGGGATTTTGACGTGGCTTAGATTTTATATTATACAAAGTTGACAACTTATGAGCTGACAAGTGTCACCGACCATCCAGATCTTGATGTGACAAAATATACATATATATATATATAGAAAGAAAAAATTATTTCATATTTCAGAAACATGACTATAGTATGTTCCACTCTATCACTATGACATGAGAGTGGAGTCCACACGTGAAATTCACTTTTATGTGAGAGTGATGAAATATATTATACTCATATTTTAAAAATATGAAATTACACCTCATAGAGAGCATTATTGTAAAGCTTAGGGATGGGAATCCATGTGATGTTTTAAGGTTCTTTGTGCTTTATTTATTTTAATTTTTGTGTGTGTGTGTGTGTGTTGTGGATGTATAACAAATTGTGGCCACGCGTCTATTTTTGCCATTATATTTAACAGTATCCATTTTAATATTTTAATTCTATGATCCCGATTTAAAAAATAAATATTACTGTGGCAATACTCTGTTGTAGTAAAAGAGTATTCTACCGTAGTCCGTAGCATAATATTACGGTAGAAGACTTATATTTCTCAAGTGTGATCGTAAAATCTTACAAGAATTGTGTAACATGTGATGAACATATAAATCTTAGAACTATAATTTGCTATGAATGGGCTCACTCTGTGTCTCTCGTTATATACACTTTAAACTTATCTCTATGGGCTTAAAGAAAGGAGATAACAGAGGTTAACAGACATTATTTAAGTCAAGCTAGCATGGAGAGAAGAATATTTCTTTAAAGATGAAACAATAGTTTATCAGTGACTGACACCTAAATAAACTGACCCAATTGTTACTATTTTAATCAATTTGCTTATTAACAATATATTGGGGATCCACTATCTTCTCACCATAAAGTTTAGGATCATTGAAGGTGTAATCCACCTAATTCAGTGATGGCATCTCTATACTATGCGTCTGTTTAGTAAAAAAGAGCTTTATTTATTAATCTTTCTTATTTTACAAAATAATTTTTTTTATTGATTTTTGTATAAAATAAGATATTTAAATTTATCATCATAATTTAATTATTATGTTAGATCATTGTTAAACTGATAACTTTTTTTTAAGTACTATAAATATGAATATATCCTTGATGTTCGTAAAATTGTGAAATGTATAGGATTCATTTTGTGGAACCGCAGTATATACTTAGCTGTTTTGTGCAACTTATTAATAAATAATTTGATTAGGAGTAGATTAGGATCGGACACGCATAAATAATAATCTTTAATAACTTTAAATAATTTGATTGTTATTATTTCATTATGGTCATTTTTAGGGCTCTAATTTATAATGAAACTCAAGTTTTTATTTACTTTTACATATTATTTTTTGTGTGAGAATATATACTATTATTATTTAATTTTAAAAATAAATAATTTCATTCAAGAGTTTGGGGAATTTGAGAAGGGGGAGTAGGAGGGGAACTAGGGGGGATCTTAAGAAAACTTAGTTAGCTTCAATATATGTAGGGTCGATTAATTTTGACTTTTGCTGAGTGATAAACTATAATATACATAATCTTGCACATAGAAATAGAGGATTTACAATTAGGAGTGTATACGGTCGGTTTGGTCTGTTTTTTTGGAAAAAAAATAATCAAACCATTTAAGTCGGTTATAAAAAATTAAAAACCAAAATCGTCCAAATTTTTACATCGTAATCGGTTATCAGTTTATTCGGTTTCTGTTAAATCGGTCGGTTTATTCGGTTATTCGGTTCCGTAATTGATAATTTGATATTTATTATATTGTCAATTTTTCATAATAATTAATAAATCACTAACTCAATAACTACTAATTATAATAGAAGTTCTCTAAATCCGAAAAACAAAAATCACCAACTCACTCACTAGAATAGAAGTTTTGTAAATTCGTCACAATAAAGGCATATAATAAATATATAATTATATAAAAATAAATATTTATTAGAAAAGTATATAAATTATATTATAATTTTAAATTGTTCGGTCGGTTTGGTCGATTTCAGTTTTTTGAGAAGTCAAACCAAACCGGCCGAACTAGTCTCGGTTTTTAGTTTTATAGTGTTTGGTTTTTTCGATTTTATGTTTTTCGGTTTGAAATAGTAACTTTAGTTCGGTCCGGTCGGTTTTTCGATTTTGGTCGGTTTTGTGTGCACCCCTATTTACAACTGAATTATTAACTTTGATCTAGCTGGACTCAAGTTATATATGCATGTTAAAAAGATAAAATCAAAATATTTGACGAATGATCAGCAAACGTATCTAACCCATGGAATCTCTCTAGATCTCCTTCGTCTAGGATGCGGTTGCTGCTACAAAAAACCATGAATATTGATAATAAGATATGCACGCATGTTAGTGAAATCGTCTGCAAAAATCAAAATAACACATAATTAATTCTTTTAGGAAATTCTGATTTTAAAGTTATTTCTAATTCTATTTTTTTCTCAAATGAATAGCAACACTGTTGTGTAAGACAAAAACTAATAATTTGCTCTTCTTGAAGCTTCATTTATCAAATTAATAAAGTTGTCATTTCCCCCCAACATACACTGTGAAAGTTAAATTGTTCTGCGTCCTCTATTTTTTGTTTTTAATTATTATTATTATTAACTGTCACATCTAACAATGCGATGCAAGATGTGGGAACCAGCTAACTAGCTAAGGTTCCATAGCCATAATTTGATATAACGGCTCTCATATATATATATACATATATACAATTAAAATTACTTGCAAGATTTAAAGGAATGATGCATTAGGGATATTGCCAATCTAGTACCCTCCCCTCCAACGACTTTCATCAAATAAAGTGGAAAATTAGGTCCCACAGATCTTAGAAATCTAGCCGTTCATAGAAAAAGGCCATAGAGAGAATCATGACTCGATCAGTATCCATTTTTACTAATCATTAATGTGGTTGATGCCATGAGTTCATAATGATAGCCAAGACAATAATTACTCGCTTATTGACAGGTTGCCTGAGAGACTTGATCCAGTGATGATTGAAGATTCGTTCTTGAAATTTGATGCCCGTTTGCTTTAAAATGTGAGACAATTTTTTCTAAGAAAAAAAAATCTGATGCGAAGGAAAATTATAATAAAAATTAGAATTTTTTTATATTTTATTATTTATTTATTTTTATTTTATTTGATATATTTTTATTTATTATTTAAAAAAAATAGTAATATTTAGATTTACTATTTTTACTTTAATAGTTTTCAACTAGTCGGAAGAAAGTTAATTAGTAATTTTATAATCTTTTTCAAAATAAATTAAAAAAGTTATTTATTATTATTTTTAAAGTAGATTAGGAAAGTACCTATGAAAATATAGATTATCTTGAGATTTACTATCACTACTACAAAATAGTAAAAAGATAACACTTAAACAACAACGTTTTTGTAAAAAACGTTGTGGTGTTTTTTTTTATAACGTTTTTTCAAAAAACGTTATAGATACATATGCAAAAACGTTGTGTATTTATAAGGGGCAATATTTGGTTTGAAATTTATAACGTTTTTTTAAGAAAATGTTATCTATTTAAAAAACACGGAGCTTAAAAAAAATAGCGCGGAAGTGAAAACTTAAAATTAAAACACGGAATACTCTGAACACAATATGAAGCGCACAAAAAGTTGTTCTCTCTAAAAACTCTGAAAACAAATTTTATAGGTTTTCTCTCACTAAACTTGTTACTCCCCCTTCTCTCTTACCCTTACCCTTACCCTAGCTAGCCGCCGCACTCCTTCTTCCCTGCATTTCTTCTGCTCTTCTTTTCCGATCTTATGAACACAATATGAAGCGCACAAAAAGTTGTCAAGCGCACAAAAAAAAAAAAGTCCTTTTCGATGGAAGCCTAGTGTGAACACAATATGAAGCGCACAAAAAGTTGTGTGTTGGAGGCTGTTCTGTTAGAAGAGGCGACTCATATCGGAATACTCTGAAGAAGATGGAAGAGATGAAAACCCCAGATCTAGTTCTCCTGGACAAAAACTCTTCATTTCCTTTCACAAGCCAGAAGTCAGCAGTGTTAATTGCAGTGCCTTTGTCACAATTAGGGGTCGGGAGCCGTTCATCAATCCTAACAAGCCAGAAGTGGATCGCATTGCTAATTGTGTTAATCGCCTCTCTCATAACGGCGATGGTACAATTAGTACGGTTCCAGAACATATTCAAGGGTCAACAATCTATCTTTGAAGGATTTGCCCTGTCTAATGCATCGCTTTCTCATCTTCCTTCTCCTCCTTATTCCTTCCTAACAAACCAGGATTGGCGAGGTTTTGTGTCTCCTATAGGTTCTGCTTCAATTTGAAGTTGTTGTCCTCTCCGTGTGTATCTAGGTTAAGGTTTCAACATTCGTAAGTAACAATTGTATCTCGATTTAGGACTGAGCAACCAACTCTCGCTCTCGCCATCGCTGTACCGACTCTCCGGTTGTCCCCAAATCAGACACGCAGTCGCTGACTCGACTCTCTGCTAGTCTGCTCCTCTCCGTGGCTCCGTTGATTTCTTAATAGGTATCAGATCTGTGCGTCTCTCTTTTTTTCCTGGCTCCGTTTCAATTTTCTTACTAAAAGTTGTAGAATATTATCAAGTTGTATTTCCTGAATCAGTCTCTAATTTTTCTCTTATTATTTTGGTCTCACCTAATTAGAATCATAAAGCTCTCACTTTTGCATTGCTTCCTGCTTTCAGTTTTCAATTTAGAATGATTTGTTCTTCTTTACTTGTATGTCATTTCATCCCTTTTAAGGGATCAGAGTACTTGAATACCCTACTCAGAATTGAAGCATTGTTGCAAGAATCTCTGTTGAAATTTAATTAAAGTTAACACTATACAGTTTGGGACCAGGGAATCTTTTTTATATATTGCATTGTTGGTGAGTTTCATCAAGTCAGTTGTGTGGAGTTACTAGAAGAAACACCTGGGTACATGTTGGAAAACATGTACACTGACATGACCCAACAAGAACACCTACATACAGTTATATTGCTTGTTAATATGTTGTTTTAGCCATACTTGTGCTAGTGAAGCGGCACATAATTTTCTTGTCAAGGGTACATCAAATGAGGTGAACATATTTTTCAACTATTTCCATGAATTAGTTCATGTGGTTAGGTCCTTCAGGTTGTGAAAATGTTATCTGATTGAGGGTATATGAAACATATGAACCCTGATATATTGTAAAGTAGAAGGATTTTATTAAGTTCTTCCATAGGATAAATGCTCGTGAGGTTATGTGATGCAGCAGTAGATATTTATTTGATAAGTATATGGCTGGTCAAGGCCATTTATAACAGGTTGGTTTAGAGTGCTTAAAGGTTTGAGAAATGTATCAGGATTTAAGGCATTATTGTTAGAAAATGGTTTATAATTTGACTCGTCTTTGACAGTGGTAAGTTGATTGAGCTGCAAAAGTAGTATATAGAATTATAGAATATAGATAAGCCTTGCCTGAGGGGCCTTATAAATCAGTTCACACGAATGGTTGGGCTTCAAGTAGGTTGTGCTTGGGCTAAGAGAAAAATTGATAGCTATAGAAGCATGCTTTCAGGTGCATCATTAATCAAGAGGGAATAAAAACTAACAAGCTAGTGAGTAATTCCCTTTTTATTTTTTAAAGATTTTAAGTAGGAATGAGAAGCAGATGATCAATAATCCGTGCAGTTCTTCACTTGCGAATATGTACCATTACATTATATCTATCACTCTTGAGCTCTACTAGATGATTGAGTCATTTTAGTATAACAATTCAATATTTTTTAAAAAAAGTTTTTAAATATCATGTGCTCCTTGTATGATGGTTAAATCTGGACACTGAACTAAGACATTTATACTTTTAGGGAATTGGATATCTGAAATTTCTTACTTGTACAAGAGGACATGAACATTGTTTTGTTTTATTTTTTGGATGATGAAATCCTAGATTTTGTTAATATAATTAAATGACGGTGTAAGTGAATTCTCTTAAGGACTTACTTCCTCTTTTTTCATTTTGCTTCACGTTGTTTCTAGATTCATGGTAAAACTGAGTTGGTAACATCATCCAAGCGTCCAGTACCATTAACTTGGCACTTCTCTACAAAGACAGCTTTGTTACCCCTTCTTGATGAGAAAGGAACGAGCATGAATAGGTAACCTACACAATACATGGTGTTTCAAATAAGTTTATAGATTTTCATTTGTTTATTGTTTTACAGTAGTTAGTACTGCTAGAATATCCATTCAATTATCAATGATTTGGTATTTTGAATTCAATTTCTCTTTGATTAATAAGAGATAATGTATTTCATTAGGAATGTGTATGGTGTATATGTTTTAAACCGTTTTGTCAAGCAAGATAATTTAAATATCTCAATGGTAAAAATTATCTGCATTACTACATTCTTTATTTGGATTTCTCCTCAACTCTATTGAATTTGCAGGACCTGTGCCCAAGAATTTGAGAAACAACAAGAAATGGTTGCTGCTGCTTTGGCCTATAAATGCATGGAGGTGGCATACATGAGGGTAGTTTATTGCAAAAGTTCCAGTACTAACAGAGACCGGCATGATTTGCAAGCAAGTTTGCAAATGGCTCCTCAAGGTACGATCAAGAGTCAAGACAGACATGAATGATTGACATACATCTATCCCCTTGTATTTTTTTAACTTACAGTTTGTTCCTACTATGTCTATCTACTATGTATGTAGCTGTGTTTATCATGACACTACTGCCTGCCAAGAAGGAAACTGGGACTGGTTATAGATAATCACTATTTTCTCTAGTTTTGTTCTTATTATGCTGGTGAATCGAATATAGGGAATTATGCATATGCAAGATATTTAATGAAGGGTGTGATTTCAAGATTTTTTTTTCTATCTTTTTTTTCTGGATTTATTAATATTTTTTGTTTTTCTTGATTTGTGGATAGGTTGCGGAGAGATTGGTGAAGAGGGGTTTACCAGAAGCTGTGAAGTTAGTGAGCTTAGTTCTGATGGTTCTTTCAACTAGATTGGGAACTTTATTGCTTTGTGGGTTTGTTTGTTTGTTTAGAATGGAGATGGCCTTTTATTCTCAACTTTTCTCAACTTAGATTAATGTATTTTGGGAGAAGACTTTTTTGCACATGATTAGGTAGTAGTGCGCCACAGTTAATTTGGTATATTTTGTGGATAGTTGGTATATTTTGTGGATGTAATAATTTGAAACTATAAACGAATGGTATTATTGGATGTATTCTGAAACTGAGAATGGTTGATACATTTTGGCTTTAAATGAGAATTTAGAGTTTTTTTAACTATATATCATTGCATTAATATTAACAGTTCTACAAGTACAACATTGCAGGTGCACCACTACTGTGTAATGTGCTAAATAGATGACACCTTTAAAACGTTGTATAAATGAGCCTAAACGTTGTGTAATGTATTAACAAAGATATATTACAACATTTTTATGTTATACTACAACATTTTAAAAACGTTGTCTAAACGTACTACAATAGATGACATCTTATAAACGTTGTATAAATTAGTCTAAAAGTTGTGTGATGTATCAAACTACAATGTTTTATACCAGAAAATGTTGTGGAATGATACCATCTACAACGTTTTCAAGCATCTTAGTATTTATTTAAAGACAATGTACAACGTTTTTTAGTAAAAAAACGTTGTATTATGAGCCAACTACAACGTTTTAAAAACGTTGTATAAAATGGGTCAAATAGATGACACCCTTAACCTCGACGTTTCTGGGAGAAAATTACAACGTTTTTTAAGAGTTATCTTTTTACTATTTTGTAGTAGTGTATGTAATCAACAATTCAATTCATATAATACACTTATTGTTTCTTTTCAAAAAAAAAAATTCCTTATTCGCAAGGATTTATTCACATTTGTATTAGAGTGTTACAGTCTAACTACATATTCCGTTATGCCAATTTGTTAGTTGAATAGATATCATTTCAAGATTCAATGGTTTGTGAGTTTTTAAGTTTTGAAATTTTTAGATTTAATGAACAGATGATATGGTGATGAATGGTTTAATGGTTTTTGGATCTCTAGGTTTCATTTGAAGATGATGAAGATAAGAAAATTATAAGTTTTTATTTATCTATAAAACATTTATACAAAACTTATTAGTATTAGATTGGTATTTAAATATTTTTGTACAGTTAAACATGAAAAATATATGGGTTACCATATTTATACGTATGTGCCTGAAGCGCGTGATCACTCTGGCGACTTTTTTTGCCAAAATTTTTACGAGAGTGCGTATCGAAAGGATATTATTACTTTGATAGCGGGATGAGAGCTTTCATACTTTAAGGTACAAAATGTAAATGGAGTATACTTTGAGATTAGATATGTAGTTAAGTACTCATTTATTTACTTAATGCACATCATTTATTTTTTGAATAATTTATTATGTGTCGCCCCCAAATCTAGGCATACATAGCCCAATTTGAGTTACCAAAATACACGACAACTATTACAAAACAGTACATAATACAAAAATACAAAGCTCAATAATACACAATTAAATCTTCACTATTATTGTCACATTATTTTACAATATGTGAAAACTACTACAGCTATCACTCGGACCTTTACTCAATTCCCCGACTAGTCCTAGCTACACTCTCATTTCCTGAAGAACAAATAAACAAAAGAAAATGTGAGCTCAAATAGCCTAGTAAAGAAATATCATGATTTAAATAACGTTGAGTAAATTATCATTAACCTTTAACGGTTGAGTTCTTGATATAATAAACAACAAGTTTTAGATCAATAATAGCAGCGGGATAACAATCCATTAGAATAATCATGTAGACTATAATGTCCACTAGCTTCTCTTTTTCAAAAAAATATTATTAACTTTTATCATCTGAAGCACCACTAGTCATGATCATACCAACAATAGTTTTTCTTTGCCCCGAGCTAAAGAGAATATTCACCGTGCCCTAAAAGACACACCACAATTATATCGCCTTTATCCTATTATTTGTATCACAGGTCACAGATATTCACAACAACTTAATTCTTGATGATTAGAATAACAACAAAGATATAAATGATGAATAGAATAACAGGGTACTTCATCCAGAGTCAAATAATGTCCAAATTGTCAACATGATGTGGACTCAAATTCAAGAATGATATTCAAGACCCATAATTCAAAATAACAATTGAAATTCAATAGAAAGGTTCAAGTAAATAGGAAGGTTCACGTGAAATGATATTAAATGAAACGCAAATTATTAAACAATATATAATCATTTCAGGAAGTGTTATCTAACAATACTTACCATAGTAAGTTTAAGAGTATGAAAGAAAATGATATTCGTTACCTTAACACGTGACTGAATATTGATAAAAATGAGGTTGATCAACTTGAACAATATTTGTACTCTTACTGATCTTCACAAATACTCACAATAGTTTAAGCACACTCAAAGAGAACTTACACAAAGTAAAAATTTAGAGAGTGAAAGGAAGAATAAGCAAGGAAGTTTATGAAAAATCCTTAAGTTAATGCCTCTATTTATAGCCAAAAATCTTATAATAATCCAATATTTCCTAATTTAATCCAAACTGTATATTTCAAGATAATGTTTAATCCATACCACACATTTCATCTTTTAAGATTTCTTTAATCTAAACCATTCATTTAAATATTATCTTTAATCTATACCTTTCATTTCAAATTCTATAATTATTACATTATCTTTAATCTATACCATTTATTTCATATTTCCTTTAATCTATACCGTTCATTTAATAAAACAACAACTTTATATAAATCAATTAACTTTATATATAAAACAATCAACTTTTTATAAATCAATCAACTTTATATAAATCAATTAACTTTATATATATAACAATTAACTTTATATAAAGTATATAAAACAAATAACTTTATAAATTCAATTATTCAACAATAATTCACCAATTATTCATTATTATTACTAATTGTTGTAAATGCAGTATAGTTGACTTTCTGAGTTAGAGACTCACAATACTAGCAGAAAAACCAACTAATAATGTAATACAACAGTTAAATTAACATCATAATAGGGATAACAATAATACAAAAAATAAATAAAAGAAAGAGCACGTTACTGTGTAATGATAATTATTGATTCAGTAATGTGAATTACTGTGCATATGCTACTGTGACAATTACCAGTTCAATAATATGAATTATTGTGAATGTGATAATTATTGGTTTAATAAATTCAATATTGTACAATAGCCACTTTATCAGTTCAATAATATGAAACATTGTGCAATACTGTGTGTTACTGTGCAATACCATATGTTACTGTGCAATACTGTATTCTACTATTCCCTTATCACCGGATATTTTAACAGTTAAAAGTAATAGTACCGTTAACCATTTTTATTTAAAAAAATTACTTATGTCATTTTTTATATCCGGCAATATTTTCTTGTGGGGTCCATCAACGATTGGTTATTTCGGCGCCGTCGTACGGAATCAAATATTTTTCGACAGAACATGTAATACCCCTAAGTTCCCAAATCCCACATCATGTTAAAGGAGAAACCACCAAGCTTTAGTCCCACATCGTCTAGCTTTTAAACCTTTCTCCCTTCCTTTGGCTATAAATAGAATGCTACCCCTTTGGTTTTCTCACACCAACTTAAGGGCCTCCAATTTGAGTAAAGACCTTGTTGGGTGAGGGTTTTTTTTTTATAAAAAGACCTCCTTAGTTAAAATTTTGTTATCGAGGATGTAGGCAATCTGCGAAATTCGTAATTTTCGGGTATGTTTCTTATTTAATTTTTCTGTATTGTCATTTTTTATTTTTTTATTTTAAATATTGTATTTAGTTTGTTAGTTGATATTTTAGTATATTTTGTTAGTAATTAGTATTTTTGTATTGTTATTATTTTTGTAGCTTTAATTATTGTTTTTTATTTAGATTATTAGTTACTAGTTTTGGATTAGTATTATTGGTTTTAATTATTGTTTTGTATTTAGATTATTAGTTAATAGTTTTAGATTAACGTTATTGGTTTTAATTATTATTGCTATTGAGCTTACTATTTTGGCATAATAGTAATATTTGTTTGAAAAATGATTAAATATTGAAAGAATATTTTTGATAAATATACTTATAGTTATTTTGAAAAAGAAATAAGAAAGTTGTTAAATAATAGAATTGTCCTAATGACATTTATTTGTTCTAAATTTATATTTAGGAATCGTTCGACTATTTAATTTTGTGTTCAGCCATATCGAGGTAAGTGACTCTCCGAGCTGTTTAGTATTTTCGAACTGTATAGTGTAAGTGACTTTCCGAGCTATTTAGTATTTTAAAATTATCGTTTATAATTATGTATGCTTTAGAAATTATTCGGATGCCTAAATGTATTGTTTCAAAAATTGTTATTCTTTATTTAAGGCTTCCATTTGAATGAAAATGTTACACTTATATTTTGTTAAAAACCTGGATCAAGTATTAAAATAGAATTTTGATTTAGGAAATGAGATTATACGATTTTGAACTGTGAAATAAGTATAGTTTTGAATATCGAAAATATTGAGAAATTGCTTTTAGAACCCTCAGTCCGACTATGTATTGAAACCGTTAGTGTTTACGCTAGTTCCGGAACAATTTAGGACCTACTAAGGTGCACACCATTAGATACCCTTCGGGGGGCGCTCTTCGGGGCGCGTGCATGATAAGATACCTTAGTAGAGGGCGTATCATTAACATTATCAAACATAAGGGCCGTGTTACAGGGCTGCTGTAACCTTAGTCGTTCTGTGGATTAAAAGATGCATCGAATATATTGAGCTTATCGAAATTTGTCTTTGAATTGTATTTTGTAATTATTGATTTTGATTTTGAAAGTAAATATTGACTATTGTTATTGAACAAGAAAATGTTATTTCAAAAAGGTATATTTATTACTGTTATTGAACAAAGGGTATTTCGAAAAAGTGTTTTGCAAATAGTACTTGATCCACCTAAATAGTGAAGATTGTTACTTGCTGGGCTTCACCGCTCACCCTTACATTAACTTTTACAGGGTCCATTGTTAAAAGTTGAACAATGTGGATGCTTTTGTGGATGACTGATGTGACGCCCCCAAATTCGGGTTACAAATACCCGGATCCGGTCATCACGATCCAATACAAACATTCACCTCTAAACAACATACAATAACTAAATGCGGAATAATAAACATATGTTGTTCATTCAAAAGGTGTTACTAGTCCCAAGATACGATAACCTTACAAAAAGTACACAAATACCCTTAATAAAGTACTTAGGGTTTATATTACATAACAGTTAATTTAAATTAACTACAGGACTGCAATCTCGAAGTCTATTACTTCATCTTTCCTTTACCCTTGTTCTTTCCCGAAGTCTCGGGTTGCACTGCAATAAGGTTTCATGATATAGCAAGAGTGAGCAACTAGTTTGCTCAACAAGTTTAAATAACAACAAGGAACAATATATCATGAATGAAAGGGAATAGCTGAACAATTCAATAATGTGAATAACATAAGCAGGAATAATAAGTTGCTTTTAAAATTAGGATAGTCAAATAGACTATGAACTATAAATATCCACTGTAGTCAATAGCAGGTTGACTCAATGGTTACTACCAGAAATATGTACCCGAGGGGATCAGCCTCAGTACAATATGTGTATGCATAACATTTAATTTCCGTATTTTTGTACCTGATATTAGATACAGGGTACTCCCCTATAATAAAGGGGTGTTCATAATAGTCTAAGAATCCGCATCTTCAATGATTTGGATAGCTTTTAAAATCTTTAACATAAATGTCTAGCCGAACAATGACTTAGACCTACTTTGAACAGTTCTTTAAACAATAGAACAATAATTAAGTACAAGTCAATGACCGTACAATCTCAAGTGCAACAAGTGCGAATCACAATAATATCGATGTGGAATAATTATAAAGTAATTAAACCACTCAAAGCATGCTTGGAAATAACAGTTCAAGCTTAGATAAATAATTTGCTCAATGAAATGAGTTTAGAGATAAGGAACTTGCCTGTCTGCTCAGCTACAATATATGTCTAGCTTTAACTAACTGGCTTTGAAAAGACCTAACATTAATAAAGTTGGTCTAATAATTAGTACGACGTATTTGCACAACTACACGCTTACTAAGGTACTTATTTATCATATAAGTACTAACACATAATTTACATTAGTCAAAACAATATTATTAACCTTATAGACCCTTAATCATTTTAGGTTAATAATTTAATAAGTTAGAAAATATTTTTCTTAAGTGTTGGACACTTATTAAACCCTTAAACAACTTATTACAATTGTTTAATTAAAGCATAATTAAGTTCAATTTATTTTATTAACTCGATCTCTATTTAATTACTATTTAATCTTGGTTAAATAGAAATTAATTAATTAACTCTAGTTATTATTTAAAATAAATAATAACTAATTGTACTTATATATTATTTAATAATAATTAAATAATAAATAATTATTGATTCATTTTAACCTTCTTTAATTTAATATTAATCAACTAATAGTTAACTAAGTAATTAACCTTACCTATTATTTAATTTAAGGAAATTAAATAATAGTTTACTCATTTTAATCCTCTTTAGTTATTATTTAATGTTAATTAAATAATAATTAATTATTTAATTAATTTTAATTATTATTTAAGGTTAAATAATAATCAAATCATTCTTATTTATTATTTAAATTAAATAATAAATTATTAATCTAATAACTTAATTTCCATTAATCGTTATTTAATGCTAATTAAATAATAATTAATTACTTAATTATCCTTATTTATTATTTAATAATATTTAAATAATAAATAATTACTTTATAAATTTTATCTCTCTTTAATTATTATTTAATAGGAATTAAATAATAATTTGCTAATTTATTACCTTTATTTATTATTAACATTTTAAATAATAAATAACTAATAAATTTATTTAACTTAACCATGATTTAGCTAAGTAGATTAATATTTAAAATATTTAAATATTAAACTTAATTAAAAATATCCTCCCAATATCATTTTTGTATTATTATTATTTTTGTTATAATTTTAAATTAGTTTTTTAAATATTTAAATTAATTAAATTAAACCCGAATGGCATTTCTGTAATTAAGTTGAAAACTGAAACGAGGGTAAAATCGTAATTTCGCCGAGAAAAACACGGAGGGGCAGAATTGTAATTTCCGCAACCTCCGTCTTCCGCGCATTGCGCGTGTAACATTCCGAGCGGCCCAAAACGGTGCCGTTTTGAGAAGCCGGAAACGGCTTCCGCGCGTACGCGCGGAGTAACGTTATACGGACGCCAAACGACGTCGTTTGGCTCCGCGTCCTTCATGAACAGTGGCCGCGCATTGCGCGGAAATTCCTTTTTTTTTCTTTCCCTTTACAGAATGTGAACAGTGTCCGGCAATACCCATTTTAAATAAAAATATACCAATAAGTAAGCTTTAAATCATCAATAAAAATCCAAAAAAATTACCAATCACCTTATATTAATTTATAACATGAAAAATAAATTTTTCATGATTTAATATCATTATTTTTTTATAAAAATTTTTACATCACATAAACTACTATAAATCATAACTTTTTGTGTATAACTCCATTTTGAGTGATTCAAACTTTGTTTTTCTCATGATTTAATGTTCTATAATATTAGAACATCAAACCTAAGTTTTATAAAAATATTTTTGGACATAAATTCCAAAACTTGTTTACACACTATTAAACACATATTTTAGCATATAAAATATACCAAAATACAAACCAAACCTATTAAACTCAAGCATGGCATAAATATTA
Organism: Hedera helix; assembly: GCA_947179155.2. NCBI lineage: Eukaryota > Viridiplantae > Streptophyta > Magnoliopsida > Apiales > Araliaceae > Hedera > Hedera helix. Next base: position 10,231,519 of record OX359272.1, on the reverse strand, counting down.
CAACCACACATTATTAACTATATTAACATATTTATATACACATGTTAGTTTAAAACAAAATTAGATTTAGAATAACCATTACCTTGATTTAATGGCTATCCTCCTTTTTCTTCCAAAATATGTGGTGAAAGAAGGTGACATGAACCAAGAACTCTTTCTCTTGGTATTTTTGCTCTCAAAATATTTTTCTACACTCTCAAATGCTCTCTAGCTTTCAAAGTGGAAGAAGAAGAAATGACCAACATGCATTCCTAAATTGTAAGTATACTTACAATTTGGATAGATATAAAACTTATATCTATTAAAATTGTCATAATGAGAGTAGCAAGGATACTTACACAAGCTAGCACAAGGAATGGGTTGCATGACACATTTGGTGAAAAGAAGAATGGTGTCTATGTACTTTAAAAATAAAACAAGCAATCTTTTAATTAAATAATTGAAAAATAACAAAAATCAAATTTTTCTCTCTCTCTCTTCCATGTGGTCGGCTGATGACTATCATTTTTGTCCCAAAATGATAGTCATTTTGCTTACTTTAATAATTATTAATTAATTTAAGTATTTTCCAAGTGAGCCAATCATTGGGCTTTAATTTAAAATACCAATTGGGCTTCTATTAAATTGTTTGGGCTACTAAATTGTCAAATTTTATTATTCTCCACTTGGGCTACTAATTGACCCATGTTGGGCTAATTTAATAATTTACACATTAATTATTCAATCCATGATTAAATAAATAATTAGATTGAATAAATAATTAAATATTCTAACCCATAAGTATTAAATTACTAAATGGACTAATAAATATTTTTATTAATATTTCACATCATTTACATTAATTAATAATCATATTAATTAATTTATTATATTTAATTAACTCATTATATTCAATTTAATTGAATATTTAATTAATAGGAAACTTATCAATTATTTTGATATTAAAACTTTAGGGTTTGTTCACTAATTTAAATAACATATTAGTGACCCCCTTTAATTAATTTTAGTAATTAATTACATAATCATTTAATCACATAATTAATTAATCACATAAAAAGATTTAAATAATCTCGTAAAACTAACTCGTCGGAAATTAAATTAATAATTTAATTAATAATGACGTGGAAATTCTAGGACATTACATTCTCCCCCCCTTATAAAAATTCCGTCCTCGGAATTGTAAAATAAGGTTACTCAAATAAAAACGGGTAATTCGTTCTCATTTCTTCCTCTAGTTCCCACGTAGCTTCTTCAATTGCGTGATTTCTCCAAAGTACTTTGACAGAATAAATTATCTTATTCCTCAGTTTCTGTTCCTTCCTATCGAGTATCTGAACAGGAACTTCTTCATATGATAAGTCCTTCTCGACTTGAATTGGTTCATAGGAGATAACGTGCTTGTAGTCCGGTTTATATGGCCGTAATACTGACACATGAAACACGTTGTGAATGTACTCCAGTTCAGGAGGTAATGCTACCTCGTACGCCACTTCACCGACTCGCCTCAAGATTTCGAACGGTCCTATGAACCTAGGGCTCAGCTTGCCCTTCTTACCAAAACGGATCTTCCCCTTCCAGGGAGATACCTTCAGAAATACGAAACTGCCCACGTCGAAGTCCCGCTTTTGGCGATGCAAATCTGCGTACTTCTTTTGACGATCTTGAGCTGCTACCAGTCGATTCCTGATAAGTTGTACTGTGTCTGCAGTCTGCTGCACCATTTCAGGTCCAAGCATTCTTCGTTCACCGACCTCGTCCCAACACAACGGTGTTCGACATTTTCTTCCATAAAGCGCTTCGTATGGTGGCATACCGATACTAGCGTGGTAGCTGTTATTGTAAGCGAACTCCACCAATGACAAATGGTCATCCCAACTGCCCTTTAGGTCCATCACGACCGCTCGGAGCATATCCTCCAAGGTCTGAATCGTTCGCTCGCTCTGGCCGTCAGTTTGAGGATGGTATGCTGTACTCAACCTCAACTGTGTACCCATCCTTGCTTGCAGACTTTTCCAAAAATTTGACGTGAAGCGCGGATCTCTGTCGGACACAATCGATACCGGTACTCCATGTCGTGACACTATCTCCTTCACATAGAGCTTCGCTAACTGCTCCAGATTGTACCGTATTCTGATAGGTAGAAAATGAGCTGACTTGGTCAGACGATCCACTATTACCCAGATGGCGTCCAAACCTTTATGTGTCGGTGGCAAACCCACCACAAAATCCATCGTGATGTGCTCCCACTTCCACTCGGGAATCTCTAGTGGTTGAAGCAGCCCGCTCGGCCGCTGATGCTCTGCTTTAACCCGCTGGCATGTCAGACATCGACTGACACATTCTGCCACTTCCTTCTTCATATTCGGCCACCAAAAATATTTCCTTAAATCCTGATACATCTTCGTACTCCCGGGATGTACTGAGTACCTTGTACTGTGAGCTTCCTGAAGAATCTCTTCCCGAAGCTCCGGATCTAACGGTACCCAGACTCTCCCTTCAAACCTTAGCAACCCTGTGCTATCAATCTTGTACTTAAGCTCCTCGCCTTCAGCAAGTCGCTTCTTAATACTATCACAATCTTCATCCTTTTCCTGAGCCTCTTTGATCTTGTCTAATAAGGTCGGGCTTGCTGATACTGTAAATAACTTCTCGTCTGGCTCCATCGGATATTTGATCTCCAACTCCAAACGTTCAAAATCTCTCACCAACTCTTCCTGATTTGTTAGCTTCAACAACTTCTCCCTGCCTTTTCTGCTCAAAGCATCTGCTACTACATTGGCCTTGCCCGGATGGTACAGAATCTCACAGTCGTAGTCTTTGATCAATTCTAACCATCGGCGCTGCCTCATATTCAACTCCTTTTGAGTGAAGATATATTTCAGACTTTTGTGGTCTGTATATATCTCACACTTCTCGCCATATAGGTAGTGCCTCCAAATCTTCAGGGCAAAAACTACCGCTGCTAACTCCAGGTCATGAGTCGGGTAACCCTTCTCATAATCCTTTAACTGACGTGACGCATACGCAATGACCTTGCCGTGTTGCATTAGCACACAACCAAGACCCTTGTGTGACGCATCACTGTACACTACGAACCCTCCCGTGTCGTCTGGTAAAGCCAACACTGGTGCCTGGCTCAACCTCTTTTTCAACTCCATAAAACTTTCCTCGCACTTCTCCGACCAAACAAACTTCACAGTCTTTCGGGTAAGATTGGTCAACGGTGATGCTATCTTCGAAAAATCCTGAATGAATCTCCGATAATACCCCGCTAACCCTAAGAAACTCCTGATCTCAGTCGGCGTCTTCGGTTGTTCCCAATTGATAACTGCCTCCACCTTCGCTGGATCCACCGAAACACCGTCTTTGTCGATAACATGACCTAGAAACTGCACCCTCTGCAACCAAAATTCACACTTCGAAAACTTAGCGTACAACTTCTCCCTTCTCAAAGCCTCCAATGCGATCCGTAAGTGTTCTGCATGTTCTTCCTCCGTCTTCGAATACACCAATATGTCATCAATGAATACGACCACGAACTTGTCCAAGTACTGCTTGAACACTCTGTTTATCATATCCATGAATGTCGCTGGTGCATTCGTCAGTCCAAATGACATCACTAGAAACTCGAAATGACCATAACGAGTTCTGAATGCCGTTTTTGGGATATCCTCCTCCCTCACCTTCAGTTGATGATAACCCGTCCTCAAATCTATTTTCGAAAAGTATTTCGCTCCCTTAAGTTGATCAAACAGATCATCAATTCTGGGCAGCGGATATCTGTTCTTAATGGTGACCTTGTTCAACTCCCGGTAATCAATACAAAGCCTCATCGAACCATTCTTCTTCTTTACAAACAGAACCGGCGCTCCCCATGGTGACACGCTTGGTCTGATGTAACCTTTATCTAACAGTTCCTGCAGCTGAACCATCAATTCTTTCATTTCTACTGGTGCCATACGATACGGCGCCTTTGATATCGGTGCGGTCCCCGGTACCAAATCAATAACAAACTCCACTTATCTGTCCGGCGGTAACCCCGGAATCTCTTCTGGGAAAACATTAGCGAATTCTCGTACAACAGGTATCTGACTCAGTTCGCCCTCGACACGTTGAGTATCGACCACATGAGCCAAATAACCTACGCACCCTTTCCTGAGCAACTTTCGTGCTTGCATCATCGTCAGACAACTTGATTGTCTCGGCGATTTACTACCGTAAAATATAACTTTGGACTTATTCGGAGTCTTTAAGTGCACACACTTCTTCTTACAGTCAATAACCGCCCCGTGACTCGATAGCCAATCCATCCCTAGGATTACATCAAACTCCCCCAGACGAATCGGTATCAAATCTACGTTAAGTCTAAACCCTCGTAATTCAGCACAACAGTTCCTATGAATGTAGTCTACGGGAATGATTTCTTTGTTTGCTACTTCTACGTTCATAGGGTGTTCTAGCTTTTCTTGAGGTAAATCTAATCTTTTAGCAAAATCTTCAGAAACAAATGAGCAGGTTGCACCCGAATCAAACAATACATATGCATTAATATCATTGATCGGGATGATACCTGACACCACGTCCTTGGAGTCGACTGCATCCTGCACAGTCATGTTGAAGGTGCGCGCTGTGGGTCGGTTGGCCTGACTGGCTGGCCCTCCAATGCTCAGCCTGTTGTTGTTGTTGTTATTGTTGTTGTTGCTGCTGTTGCCTCTGTTGCCACTCCCAGCGTCTCCCTTCCTCTTTGGGCAGTCCTTGGCATGATGATCGGTTGCTCCACAGGAGAAACATACTCCCTTCATCTTCTTCGGGCATTGTGGAGCCATGTGCCCTGGCTGTCCGCAGCTATAGCAAACACTCTTCCCTTTCAAGCATTCGCCCGTGTGGTTCTTACCACAATTGTTGCATTTGCCTACTTTCTTAGCCTCTCCTCCAGATTTGTTACCTCCGGACGATTGACTTTCATTCCACTTTCGTTTATTGGGGTTGCTGCCTCCACTGCTCCCCGTCTTCTGTCCTTCATGACCTTTCTTCCTCTCCTGGTTGAATTTAGCCAGGGCATCACTGCCACCCTCTGCAATGATTGCCCTTTCCAATAGTTCTGCAAAGCTCTTGATTTTTAATACCGCTACAGAACGGTACACCCACGGCTTCAGTCCCAGCTCAAACCTCCGAGCCTTCCTAGCCTCCGTATCCACTTGATGAGTTGCAAACCTTGCCAACTCATTAAACTTGGCCGCATACTCGGCCACAGACATACTCCCCTGTTTTAGCTCGAGGAATTTCACCTCCATTTCTTGCTGCATGCTTTCTGGAAAGTAGTTTTCCAGAAACATTTCCTTAAAGCGTGCCCAGGTGATGACGCCTTCTCCCGCACGACCCTTGTTGGCCTTCCACCAGTAGTTCGCCTCCCCCTTCATCATGAAGGTAGCGAAACTAGTCTTCTGTGCTTCGGCCACCCTAGCGACCTCAAACACCTTCTCCATTTCCTCGATCCAAGTCTGTGCTTCGATCGGGTTTAGAGTTCCCTGAAACTCCGGTGGTCCAACCAGTTTGAAGTCCTTAAAGTTTGCCAAGTGCGGCGCTGGCTGCGGTGCTGGTTGTACTACCACTGGTGGGGGTCTAGTTTGCATGGCTTCCGCCAGCATTTCTGCAAACATCCTCATAGGATTGGGTTGATCCCCAACCTCACTCACTGACTCTGGGATACGTTGATTGCGTGGTCTACCTCTCGGCATGATCTGCTAAAGAGCAAATCTTAGACTTATGCTTATAGTTATACACATTATGTTAGCCAAATTAACATTTAAATTTAAAACTATATATCAAGCATATTTGATTTAAACAAGGAAATAACTGCATTTATATTCATATACCAATGTTTTAGTACAGACTCAACAAATGGCATACTTCTATAAACGCTCAAGACACAAGTTGCCTAATAACGACTATCCTCTGACGAACAAAAGTGAGGATTCACTACCATCAACCCCTCTACCAGAACAAAAGTTGGGGTCTAACTGACATACTATGCATACCTCAAAACATAAAGGCTTACAACAGCTGAAATATCCCTAATAGAAACAAAATGTGGGACTCGCTACTTCTAGATACAAATAAGATAACAATAATAAATCACCGCCTGCTGCGGTGAACAGTCCTACGAATAGCCCTGCGTAAAGCCTGCTGGGCCAACTCCTCCACTGTACGGCGACGAATCCAGCGTCTACTGTTACCCGCCTCCCTAGGGTGCCTCCTAACCCGACGCCTCAGTCGATCAAACGAAGTGCCAAGAGCATATTCTAAGGTATCGACCCTAGCAGCTCTCTCCCTATCAAGCTCAGCCCTGACTGTCTGGAGAACTGTCTGACTAGCCATCTCCCTAGCATCCAACCTCTCCACCGTCTGCCTCAGCTGACTATTCTGGATCATCAGCTGCTGCACAGTAGGACCCAACGGAGGTGCAACGCTCTCCAACTGCTGAATTTTGGCCTGCAAATCGGCCATCTTCCCCTTAAGTTCCATGTTCTCACCAGAGAACATGTAAGCTGCGTCTCTATACTGCTCCTCAGTCTGCTGGTGAATCTGGTTCTGCTCCTCTAGGTGCTGAACCCTCTCCTCTAGCTCATCATTAGCCATAGTCAAAGTATCGATGATGTCATTGGCAGTAGTGCCCATGCCATCAGCATACTCTGCTGGCTCCTCCTGCTCGTCATCCTCAGAATCGGCCTCATCCTCAGATTCGGCTTCCTCCTCACTATAGGGCCTCATCACCCCACCCCTGACGGGCTCCGCGGCATCCCTACTATCATCCTCCTCCAGATCGGACTCTCCTACTGGTGCTACAGGTGCAACGGGGTGCATACCCTACCAACTGCTGCGTATCCACTGGGATATCAATGAATACCACGTCCTCTCGAGCTCCGCTCGTCTCGCCTATAGCCATCCTACAACACAACAGAAAAACTAACATCAGTACAACAATAAAATATATTCATTGAAGAAATGAAATTATATTTCATTGGGTACGACTCGACTCGATGAATTCCCCAATTCATCAAAACCACATAGGATAAATCTCCTCGATTTATCTCCTAACACTCAATACGAGTTTAATACTAAGGTTATAACTTAGGTTTCGCAATCCTAACGTTTCTAACCTACGGCTCTGATACCAACCTGTGACGCCCCCAAATTCGGGTTACAAATACCCGGATCCGGTCATCACGATCCAATACAAACATTCACCTCTAAACAACATACAATAACTAAATGCGGAATAATAAACATATGTTGTTCATTCAAAAGGTGTTACTAGTCCCAAGATACGATAACCTTACAAAAAGTACACAAATACCCTTAATAAAGTACTTAGGGTTTATATTACATAACAGTTAATTTAAATTAACTACAGGACTGCAATCTCGAAGTCTATTACTTCATCTTTCCTTTACCCTTGTTCTTTCCCGAAGTCTCGGGTTGCACTGCAATAAGGTTTCATGATATAGCAAGAGTGAGCAACTAGTTTGCTCAACAAGTTTAAATAACAACAAGGAACAATATATCATGAATGAAAGGGAATAGCTGAACAATTCAATAATGTGAATAACATAAGCAGGAATAATAAGTTGCTTTTAAAATTAGGATAGTCAAATAGACTATGAACTATAAATATCCACTGTAGTCAATAGCAGGTTGACTCAATGGTTACTACCAGAAATATGTACCCGAGGGGATCAGCCTCAGTACAATATGTGTATGCATAACATTTAATTTCCGTATTTTTGTACCTGATATTAGATACAGGGTACTCCCCTATAATAAAGGGGTGTTCATAATAGTCTAAGAATCCGCATCTTCAATGATTTGGATAGCTTTTAAAATCTTTAACATAAATGTCTAGCCGAACAATGACTTAGACCTACTTTGAACAGTTCTTTAAACAATAGAACAATAATTAAGTACAAGTCAATGACCGTACAATCTCAAGTGCAACAAGTGCGAATCACAATAATATCGATGTGGAATAATTATAAAGTAATTAAACCACTCAAAGCATGCTTGGAAATAACAGTTCAAGCTTAGATAAATAATTTGCTCAATGAAATGAGTTTAGAGATAAGGAACTTGCCTGTCTGCTCAGCTACAATATATGTCTAGCTTTAACTAACTGGCTTTGAAAAGACCTAACATTAATAAAGTTGGTCTAATAATTAGTACGACGTATTTGCACAACTACACGCTTACTAAGGTACTTATTTATCATATAAGTACTAACACATAATTTACATTAGTCAAAACAATATTATTAACCTTATAGACCCTTAATCATTTTAGGTTAATAATTTAATAAGTTAGAAAATATTTTTCTTAAGTGTTGGACACTTATTAAACCCTTAAACAACTTATTACAATTGTTTAATTAAAGCATAATTAAGTTCAATTTATTTTATTAACTCGATCTCTATTTAATTACTATTTAATCTTGGTTAAATAGAAATTAATTAATTAACTCTAGTTATTATTTAAAATAAATAATAACTAATTGTACTTATATATTATTTAATAATAATTAAATAATAAATAATTATTGATTCATTTTAACCTTCTTTAATTTAATATTAATCAACTAATAGTTAACTAAGTAATTAACCTTACCTATTATTTAATTTAAGGAAATTAAATAATAGTTTACTCATTTTAATCCTCTTTAGTTATTATTTAATGTTAATTAAATAATAATTAATTATTTAATTAATTTTAATTATTATTTAAGGTTAAATAATAATCAAATCATTCTTATTTATTATTTAAATTAAATAATAAATTATTAATCTAATAACTTAATTTCCATTAATCGTTATTTAATGCTAATTAAATAATAATTAATTACTTAATTATCCTTATTTATTATTTAATAATATTTAAATAATAAATAATTACTTTATAAATTTTATCTCTCTTTAATTATTATTTAATAGGAATTAAATAATAATTTGCTAATTTATTACCTTTATTTATTATTAACATTTTAAATAATAAATAACTAATAAATTTATTTAACTTAACCATGATTTAGCTAAGTAGATTAATATTTAAAATATTTAAATATTAAACTTAATTAAAAATATCCTCCCAATATCATTTTTGTATTATTATTATTTTTGTTATAATTTTAAATTAGTTTTTTAAATATTTAAATTAATTAAATTAAACCCGAATGGCATTTCTGTAATTAAGTTGAAAACTGAAACGAGGGTAAAATCGTAATTTCGCCGAGAAAAACACGGAGGGGCAGAATTGTAATTTCCGCAACCTCCGTCTTCCGCGCATTGCGCGTGTAACATTCCGAGCGGCCCAAAACGGTGCCGTTTTGAGAAGCCGGAAACGGCTTCCGCGCGTACGCGCGGAGTAACGTTATACGGACGCCAAACGACGTCGTTTGGCTCCGCGTCCTTCATGAACAGTGGCCGCGCATTGCGCGGAAATTCCTTTTTTTTTCTTTCCCTTTACAGAATGTGAACAGTGTCCGGCAATACCCATTTTAAATAAAAATATACCAATAAGTAAGCTTTAAATCATCAATAAAAATCCAAAAAAATTACCAATCACCTTATATTAATTTATAACATGAAAAATAAATTTTTCATGATTTAATATCATTATTTTTTTATAAAAATTTTTACATCACATAAACTACTATAAATCATAACTTTTTGTGTATAACTCCATTTTGAGTGATTCAAACTTTGTTTTTCTCATGATTTAATGTTCTATAATATTAGAACATCAAACCTAAGTTTTATAAAAATATTTTTGGACATAAATTCCAAAACTTGTTTACACACTATTAAACACATATTTTAGCATATAAAATATACCAAAATACAAACCAAACCTATTAAACTCAAGCATGGCATAAATATTACAACCACACATTATTAACTATATTAACATATTTATATACACATGTTAGTTTAAAACAAAATTAGATTTAGAATAACCATTACCTTGATTTAATGGCTATCCTCCTTTTTCTTCCAAAATATGTGGTGAAAGAAGGTGACATGAACCAAGAACTCTTTCTCTTGGTATTTTTGCTCTCAAAATATTTTTCTACACTCTCAAATGCTCTCTAGCTTTCAAAGTGGAAGAAGAAGAAATGACCAACATGCATTCCTAAATTGTAAGTATACTTACAATTTGGATAGATATAAAACTTATATCTATTAAAATTGTCATAATGAGAGTAGCAAGGATACTTACACAAGCTAGCACAAGGAATGGGTTGCATGACACATTTGGTGAAAAGAAGAATGGTGTCTATGTACTTTAAAAATAAAACAAGCAATCTTTTAATTAAATAATTGAAAAATAACAAAAATCAAATTTTTCTCTCTCTCTCTTCCATGTGGTCGGCTGATGACTATCATTTTTGTCCCAAAATGATAGTCATTTTGCTTACTTTAATAATTATTAATTAATTTAAGTATTTTCCAAGTGGGCCAATCATTGGGCTTTAATTTAAAATACCAATTGGGCTTCTATTAAATTGTTTGGGCTACTAAATTGTCAAATTTTATTATTCTCCACTTGGGCTACTAATTGACCCATGTTGGGCTAATTTAATAATTTACACATTAATTATTCAATCCATGATTAAATAAATAATTAGATTGAATAAATAATTAAATATTCTAACCCATAAGTATTAAATTACTAAATGGACTAATAAATATTTTTATTAATATTTCACATCATTTACATTAATTAATAATCATATTAATTAATTTATTATATTTAATTAACTCATTATATTCAATTTAATTGAATATTTAATTAATAGGAAACTTATCAATTATTTTGATATTAAAACTTTAGGGTTTGTTCACTAATTTAAATAACATATTAGTGACCCCCTTTAATTAATTTTAGTAATTAATTACATAATCATTTAATCACATAATTAATTAATCACATAAAAAGATTTAAATAATCTCGTAAAACTAACTCGTCGGAAATTAAATTAATAATTTAATTAATAATGACGTGGAAATTCTAGGACATTACAACTGAAGTCCTTTTAGTTATGTCGTTATTAGTATTTTGAATTTGATAAGACTTTTATTTAAGGGAGCTGCGTCTCCGAAGTTGTGTTTTCAATATTTAGTTCTTGAACTCTTTTGTAAATTTAATAATAAAATATTGTTGGATTTTTAAGTCTAGTATCGTTGTGTTGTTTTTGGGCTGCACTATTGATATTGTTGCCTTGCGGGCCTTCGGGCTTGCGGCGTGTGGCATTTCAGACATATAGCGGGTTCGAGGTGTTACAGAACAAATATTCTCTAACAAATCGAATATTCTCTGACAAGATAAAATTTGCATAAAATATTTTTAACTTTAATTTTTGTCAATTTATCCACTTACCGTTTCAGAAAAAAAATATATATATAAAGAAAAATTAAATTGTATTTCATAAAAGTCAGGGTCTTACATATTATCTAAATATTATGAGAATTTGTGCTTTCTGTTCATAATCATCGGTATGAAGGTAATTTATTTTTGTTTTTTTTAGGACTCAAAAGGAGGTACATTTGTAGCTATATTTAATTAGGTTTTCATTAATTTTTCATGAACAAGTTAAGGAATTAAGTTTACAATATGTATCTATATGATATACAAATAATATAATATATTCTTTTTGGTTCTAAATTATAAAATCATTATTACTTTTGAAAGTCAATATGAGATATTTTCAAACTCAAAATTAGATTAATTAATTAGCAATAATTACGAAGCAATAATTCTTATAATTAGTACTACTTTTTAGATTTTTTACAATATTTTTCATCATATACACTAAAATTATGAGCTTAATTTATGTATTTATAAAATTAAGTTATGAATATATTTATCTTTAATTTATAAAGATTTTTAGAGATTATTGAATTGATTTTTATTTTATTTTTATGTAAAGGACTTAGAAACATACCTATATTTGACACGGAATTTCGAGTTAGCGAAAAATAATAAGTATACCTAGGATAGTTAAAAGGTCCCTTCTAAAGCAAAAATTATATGACAATATGATATCCATATCAAAATCACTTTCCTTAAAATAATTTTCTTTTAGTTCAATAATTTAGCAACTTTAATGTCTACTTTCAATACATTTAGGTTTAATTATTTATGCAATAATTTCCAGGCTTTAAAATTTTAATTGGTACAAGTATTTCATCTTTTTTTTAAAAAAAATAAGACTTTACAACAAGTTTATTTAGAATTCTACAAGAGTATATAATTGATTTATTTATTTTAACTGAAAATGACAATCAATTTTTTTTTCCAGCAATAGTCTAGTGGTACTTAATTTGCTTAGTGTTAGTTGTGTTCTTCTCTGATGAATTTATTCATACATTCGGGTGTTTGTTTCCTGCTAGCTGTTTCGAGTTTCACTACGGGCAACACTTTTTTCCCTCTTCTTACCGACATGACATGACAATAATAGCTTTATAATTGGCAAAAATGAGTTTTATCTTATTGCGGTTGTCAAGTTGAAAGTATTATCCCACTAAATTTAAAATATATATAATTAACACACTGACCTTCTTAAAAATTATTAAATACCTCATTCTGTCTAATTTTTTTAACGGACGTCTAAACTTTTGTTACGTGCCTTTTTTTTTTTATTTAAAAAAAAGGAAATAACATATAAATCCTACGTGGTCTATTTGGCTTATCAGTTGTATTAGGATATAATTATTTGGGCCCGGGTATGACGCAACCCACTTTATTTTGACAGCTTGTATAGTCAGAGAGTCGTTATTAAAATAGGATTATGTTTTCTTATTTGGGAGATAAGAAAATCTAATTTGGAATGGAATCTATCAATAATTAATTGTACTTATAAGGAGATTTGGAAAAGGATTTCTACTAATAATTGGTTTCGAATGGACATGACATCTATAAATACAACCACAAGCAATGGGTTGATGCATTCATTATAGAAGACACACAATTTACTATCATCTAACTGAATCCTTATTTTTCCAGCACTTAGGCTCTTCATTATTTTAGAGAAATCTGTAAGCACAACCATTATACTAGTGAATTCTTCTCTCTGTGATTTTTTCCTAATTGGGTTTTCATGTAAAAGCTATTGTGTTCTTACATTAATTTTCTACGAATTATTTGTGTTTGACGTCTTTTTTATTCGTTATTTGGTGATTTAAACGAGTGGTACAAAATTTGGCGTTAACATTGGCACTAGAAGAAAGGCCGCACGACCTCAACAATTTCAAAATCACCCAATTCTTCTTAAACAATATGTACGGCGATCTTTATGATGAATAAAGGGGAAGCAACGTGTCGATTTAATTACACTACGAGAAAAAGGCTCAATTCCGAGGAAAATTTTCGTCGAAAATAAACGTATTCCGTCGGCATTATAATATTCCCGACGGAAAGTTCGGTCGATGATTCGGACGAAAATAACCGCATCGGAATTAATTTCGTCGAACATTCAGTCGAAAATAAATAATCCCCGACGTATTTTTCCCGTCGGAATTTTCGTCGGAATTATCATATGCCCGACAGAATAAATTCCGTCGAAAATAAATAATTCCGTCAGCATTTTAATTTATATCTTCGACGGAAATTCCGTTAGAAAATCAACCCATCCGTCGAATATAAGTACTTAATTTCGACGGAAATTTCGTCGTAATAAATTTATTCCGTCGGTAATAGTGCTTCCGATAATTAGGAAATTAATAATTTAATGCAATAATTCCGACAGAATTTCCGTCGTAAATACCTAATTTCGTCGGAAATACAAGATTTTTTTTTAAAGGTTCTTTTTGCTTTTTTCAATGCCAGGTTTTAAAACCACATTTTTTGTACCTGCAAACCTGCTTTATCCCAATAGCACAACATCAATCCATTCTTTATGTTCACACACTTGATATAAATATAAACGATGACACATTATAAAATAAATTATCGTACTTTACAAAACTAAACCAAATTACGATGAATTACAATCAATTAAGTTAAATTAATTACAACTAAATTATAATCTACAAAGAATCATCGCCCGAAGATTGAGGGTTCTGCTGTGGTGTATGAAAATCATCGTTGTCACCCCCCCGCTCGCAATCGGTATCGCCAGCATGCTCGAAATTATCATCCTGTTAATACAATTACAAATATCAGTCATTAGTCCGTACTTGAGATAAAAATTTATATTTAAATAATTATTGCAGAACATACAAAATATACAACTTAAATTGAACAAAATACCTGTGCAGTCGGGCGCTGAGTCAGCATCGGGCCAAAAGCCTCCAACAACAGGGTAGTCACCATTTGAATCACCTCGTCTTGTATCGCGGCGAACTGCTCCGGAGATATGCCCGTACTCTCGACACTGGCCCCTGCTGCAACGTCCTGAGCAAGATGGTGAAGACGAGCACTGGTAGGTAGGCTCTGACTACGGAATATCGGATCCGTACGAAACGTCTCCGACACCGTCGCCATAACCCGCTGGAACAACGCGTCGTCCAAGCCAGCGCCCGTATAAGATTGTCCAACATGTCCTCTCGAACGCTGGTTAGAACCTGCAACATTAAATATAACACAAAAAAATGAAATATCAATATAAATTTTGAATTAACGAGCAACATACTACAATAAATACCTCCGGTCAATGTATATGTCGGCACCCTCGGCAGCCCCAACACTCGATATCTGCTCGTAGTGCTACTAGGGGGATCTTGAGACGCGACCCAAAGAGCCATCTCCTTATCCCTAGATAAGCTAACGTCAGACGGAGGGATGGTAGAATATCTCCTAGCAGCCTGCAACTCAGCTACACGCTCGTCCCGAAGGCTCTGAAATCGGTCCTGCAATTTATTATGTATATGGTAGTTTATTGACTCATTTAATTAAGTACATGATACTAATTATTATATAACTTTATAAAAACTCTTACCCGTATAGCTGCAGCTGCCTGTGACATACTACATTTCTTTGGCATGTGGGCTCTATCCCAGAACTCGATCATGGTGGGAGGTCGTCCCAACTCACCGCCCATGACCTAACAAATAAAATTTTAATTTATCATTTATTTAGTACATATTTTTATGAGAATATTAAAGTAAACTAAATATATACATACCGATTTTACTTCTTCAAATGACCGTGAACCCGTAGTATGTACTACTCGGAGCTGGCTACGATTTTTCTTCATTTGTTCTGATTTTTTTTTGAAGTCGTCAGCATCCCAATGAGTACACATGACCTCCCATGCTGCATCTGAGACAATAGGGGGCTGATGGTCTCGAATAGTAGTCCCGGGCTGGTCTACAACTGCCTGGACAGTCCTATGTCTCATCTCGTACAACCAGCCGGCGTAGTTCTTCGCGACATGTGCAATAATAACACCGTCGCCTGTCGCCTAAGAGATGCCCTCCTCATATCTAAAATAAATCTAAGAAAACGAACTAACTTATCAGAAAAACTAAATTGAATGTCTAAGTAGTATGTACGTATACAGTTTAAATTATTTAAAATAACTTACGTGAAATTCACGTAACACGATATCCATGAAGGAGGCATCATGCTGCGCGTACTATGTAAATCGCATGCAGCCAATGGGGAGGTGTGTCAGACATATGGCGTGTAAAGTGGCTTTAGCCACAGGATCCATAATACTACAAAACAAAACAAAACAAAGAACGCAAAGTTATGTTTATTGTTTTACAAAATAAATTAATTCAATTTAACATAACGCTATTTTACACTTACTTCGCAGAGCCGACATCTACGCGGACAATATGCGCAACAGCTGGCGGGCGACCAAATAACCCGAGGTTCGTCCCTCGAGGACGTTGTCGAGCAGTATCTGTAAGTAAAATTGAATAATTAAAGTTAATAAATCAATTCCCAAAACATAACCTACAAATAGTAAGTAAAACAAATTAATATTTAAGAAAATCTACTACCTGACAATGATGACCCGCCCTGAGTTCCGTCAGAGGATCCTGCACGACCACCACCGCGCCTACCGCTACCACTATGCCTAGCCATAAATGTACTACTAAAATACAAAAATAAAATGCAATTAATATGGAGTTAATTAATTTAATTAAATAAAATATACTTCTTAAGTTTAAATGTAATACGTCGTCAAACCCATCAGAATCATTTTCATAGTTATCCTCGGATTCTGACACGACTTCTTCATTATCAGTTTCGTCGTCAACCACGTCTTCCTCGACTTCATCATTATCGGGTACTTCTTCCTCGACTTCATCGTCAACCAGGTCTTCCTCGACATCATCATTATCGGGTACGTCAATGACATCTACCAACAAATCGTCGTTATGTAGGACTACCTGACTGGAGTTGCTAATATCATCCTGCAATGGCTCATCTGTCCCAAACATATTAGTATCATCAAATGGACGAGTCTTTGTTGTGACAACTGTATACCAGGGACTTTTACAATTTACTACATTAGATGCGTAATAAACTTGAGTCGCTTGACTGGCTAATACGAATACGTCAGCAGAATGTAACTTTGACTTTATATTTACTGTGACGATTCTGTTACGATCAACTTTAACACCCTTCTCAGTATCAAACCAGCGACATTTAAATGTAACTACCTTTTTACCCCCGGGATAATTGAGCGTAATTACTTCCTCTAAACGTCCATAATAATTGGACTCTGAATCTTGGTAACAACTGCCCAACACAAAAATACCAGAATTGACTGAAGTCGGTTCGTTTATGTCATCGACATTAAATCTATACCCATTGACGATACAGCCGGGAAATGAACTAATCAATTTGTAAGGTCCTTCGA
This sequence comes from Hedera helix, assembly GCA_947179155.2. NCBI lineage: Eukaryota > Viridiplantae > Streptophyta > Magnoliopsida > Apiales > Araliaceae > Hedera > Hedera helix. The sequence goes on along the minus strand of OX359272.1, from coordinate 10,214,655 downwards.
TGACATCTTTAAAACGCATATAATTGTTGTCTTCTGCAACCCTTCTCTTAAACCACTGTTGAAAATTTGTAGTCGTGAATGATTCCAACTGTACTGCATTTAAGCTCGGGTTTAAAGCACATGTTTCGTCTTCAAATGCACTGAAATAGTTATAACACGATTTAATTTTAGGCTAGGCTATTAAAAATTAAAATTTTATAAATAGTATTTACTTACGTTATGTATGACGATACTTCGGGCATATTTAGAAGCACATATGTAGACACAATTTTCAAATCTTTTTCGCTTAAGTACGTCATCGTCTCATGACCAAATGGTTTAGCCAGATAAGAAAATACAGCTAACTCATCAACACATGGTTGGACTCCGACGACCTCATTTCGACTTAAACGATTGTGTTTCGTTGTGACAACATCTTCAAAATACAATGAGCTGAAGTTGACAAGCTCTTCCTCCGTGTACCGTTCAGCAATAGAACCCTCTACACGAGCTTTATTCTTTACTTTCTACTTTAAACGACGCATGTACCTAAAATACATTAATTAATTTCACAAACATTACGAATATGAGTTATGAATATCATCAAAAAAGAAATGTAGACGATAATACCTCTCAAACGGATACATCCATCGATATTGCACAGGTCCTCCATGCTTAACTTCATATGGCAGATGAATAGGCAAATGCTCCATCGAGTCAAAAAAACCCGGAGGAAATATCATTTCTAACTTGCACATTGTCAGGACTATATTTTTCTCCATTTGCTCCACGTCAGTATACCTTATAACCGTTGAACATAGATCTCGAAAGAAATTTGAAAGTTCGGTTAAGGCGTCTACAATTTTTCTGGGTAACATATCGCGAAATGCAATTGGCATCAACTTCTGCATGAATACATGACAATCATGACTTTTGAACCCAGTAATTTTCAACTGTTCAACCTTACTATAACGACATATATTAGAAGCATATCCATCTGGGAGCTTCAACACACTTATCCATTTGCAGATGTCTTCAACTTGTTGCTTGGTTAAACAGAATGGAGCTTTAGGTTTTGAGTTGTTATGTCGAAGCCACAAATCAGGCCATATGTTAAGTGCCTCCAGATCTTTCCGTGCATTGTCGTTGTCTTTTGTTTTACCACTCGCATCTAGCACAGTGTAAAACAAGTTCTCAAACACATTCTTTTCTGTATGCATTACATCTATATAGTGACGGACTGAAAGAGACTCCCAGTACGGCAACTCGAAGAACATGGGCGAATGCGTCCAGTTATGAGCCTTGCCGTAACCTTGGGCCCTATATTTACTGTGCTCCTTCCCTGGTGGTGGAAAGTTAAGATCGTTCAGCCAACCGAAAACCTCGCTGCCTGACAATCGACCGACAACCCCCTTTTTCTCTGTTTTTCTATTAAACTGTGTTGACATCTTTTCTGTAACTGTGATCAGCAGGCAAGAATCTACGAGCAGTACCAAAAAAACTAATTTTTCGGCCATGTTTTAGATGTGTGCCTTGCACATCTCCCACCCAAACTGGACATGACAACTTCCCGTGAGTCGACCACCCACTGATCATCCCAAGTGCCGAAAAATCAGTGATAGTCCACAACAAACCTGCCTTCATCAGAAAATTTTGCTTTATTGATTTGTCATAAGTCTGCACCCCCGTCTCCCACATCATCTTAAGTTCATCGACTAACGGCCTAAGATACACGTTTATGTCCTTTGCAGGACTCTTATTCCCCGGTATGAGTAAAGTCAATAACAGATACGGATCCTTCATGCACAATGACGGTGGAAGATTGTAAGCTACCATGATCACTGGCCACACAGAGTATGGTTGACTAAAATTATTAAATGGACAAAACTCATCCGTAGCCATGCCAAGCCTGACATTCCTACTTTCCTCAGCAAATTGAGAAAAATTTGCATCAAACTTCTTCCACTCATCTCCATCTGCGGGGTTAGACAACTGACCAGGCACGACGTCCCTTGTTTTATGCCAAGTCATATACGCTGCAGTGTGGGTCGACATGAATAGACGCTGAAGTCTCGAGGCAAGCGGAAAGTACCTTAAGATTTTTTTAGGCACACGCTTAGTTTCCCCCCCACGTTTAGTTGTCTTGTAACGAGGCATGTTGCAAATGTCACACTGCAGTTTATCTATGTCAGCCCCATAATATAACATGCAATTCTGCTCATAAGCATCGATCTTTGTATACCCCAAATTTAAACCCTTTACCATCTTTTTAACTTCATAATAACTTGAGGGCAGAGTGTGACCCTTTGGTAAGAACTCGCTGATAAGCCTAAGCAACTCATTGAAACCTCTCTCACTGCAGCCATGCTCATTCTTGAAGTGTAAGAGCTTCGTCACTGCAGATAGCCTGGTGTGCTTATCATTTCCATCGTACAATGGGACAGCAGATTCGGATAGTATATTGTAAAAGGCTGCTGCTGTGTCCTTTGGTTCTTGATGACCAGTTATTGACGACTGCTCATTTGCACCCCAATTAGTATTGTTAGGGCCATACACATCAACCAACATCTCCACGGCATCATAACTATCATCGTATCGATCGCAGTGAATTGGTTGGCCTATACTGTCACTTATTTCGCTGAACTCAGTTGACTCTCCGTGATGAATCCATAGAGAATACCCATCTACAAACCCACGCGAATACAAACCGTACTTAATGTTGTCGGCTTTCTTCCAAATCAGGTTTTTACATTTGAAACACGGGCATCTCATCTTTCCGTTAGAATTATCAGCGTGTTCATTGGCAAAATTTAAAATTTTGGACACCCCATCACGGTACTCAGGCAGTAATCCTCTACCATCAACCGGAATTCTACGGTACATCCAGCTCCGGTCGTCTGACATATTTAACTGAACAATACGATGTATCAAATTAACCAGGGTGCTTAGCGTATGTGTGTGCATTCATGATTCCTGCATGACTTCACCTTCTAAACATACGGGTCAGGCTTCTATCCCGTTCCTAGATGCGTCTCCTCACTTGTGCCAACACCGTGAACACTTTTTTTTCTGTTTCAAAGAAATTTCGACAGCACCTCCCCATGGTCTCTAAGTACACGAAATAGACCACGTTAACGTAGGCTAAGTATGTACTCAGAGAACATGTAGAGATGTCAACGAAAAGTCCCCAAAACAAATAAAATGTACTCAAATTGTTGACACAAACCTAAGTGAGAGACATAACATCTAGCAACAGTCCCAGACGAGGGACTATTTGGCATTCACTCTTAGTGAGTGAATGTCAAACGGGTTTCTAAGCTCCTAACCAAATTACATGCACAAGTGATTGAATTTATTAAACGAATTTTTTGGGTACAGCGCAATTGAATTTCTTAAATCGTAACGAAACTGCATGTACAACTGATTTGATTAAATTGAGAGTATTCTATATTCACCCGTTACATGTGAATGTCAAGCGAGGAACGTTAAATTAATGTTATTTTATTTTATTTTATTTTGTTTTACTTAATTTACTTTATTTTCATTTCATTTAATTTAACTTAGTCTTTTATAAATTAATTTATTTCATTTTACTTAATTTAATTTATTTTTTCTGAATTATATTTAATTTCACTTAATTTTATTTAATTTAACTTAATTTAATTTTGTTTAATTATATTAACATAATTTATTTTATTATATTTTATTTTACTTATTTTATTTTATTTTATTTTAATTATATTAAGTTTAACTTAATTTAATGTAAATTAATTATACATGATACAATTTTATTATATTAAATTAATTTAATTATATTATATTTTAGTTTATTTTAATTGTATTTAATTTAACTTAGTTTAATTTAATTTAAATGTAATTATTTTATTTTATTTTATTTGACTTTATTTTATTTTAATTATATTAAATTTAACTTAATTTAATTTAATTATATTACACTAATTTTATTATAATAAATAAATTTAATTATATTTTATTTGAGTTTATTTTATTTTACGTAATTTAATTTATTTTTTCTTAATTATATTTCTCTTCATTTAATTTTACTTAATTTTATTTTAAATTAATTTATTTTATTTAGTTTTATGAATTTAATTTATTTTAAGTATATTTAATTTAACTTAATTTTATTTAATTAATTTAATTATATTTTTATTTTAGTTCATTTCATTTTATCTTATTATTACAAAACTAAGTAAATACTAAGCTTATTTTAATATTGAAAAATTAGGAAAATACATAAATAGATGTAGGGCCCACAAATATTGCATTTGAACAATTTTAACAGAAATTCCGTCGAAAATACACAAAATAATAACCATCAAGGAAATACCACATACTGCCACAAATTAATTTCCACATACTGCCTCAAATTAATTTCAGAATATATATATATATATATATATATATATATATATATATATATATATATATATATGTAACGCCCCTAAATCCGGGTTCCTTTAACCCTAGACTTGGTACGTCACGATACATCATCTTCATACACGTTCTATAACTAATGCGGAATATATAAACATAAATTGTTTATTCTACAACATTTCCCAAGGTTTCTAACCTTAACTTACATATATACCTTTAGATTCATAAAAAGGTTTACAAAATTACTTACATCATATAACAATTTAGTTATAATGCATAACACTATAATCTTGTCTGTTGCTTCTGTATCCGTCTCTCCTTGGACATTCGTATTATTCTGAAATTTGTTATCATGATATAGCAAGAGTGAGCAACGACTTTGCTCAGCAAGTTTAAATACGATAACGATATATCATGATTGAAAGAAAGAATAAGTTTTTGAATTTTCAACAATATAAAATTGTGAAAGAGTACGAGTCATAATTTCAATAATTGAATGACTAAATTAATTAATGTTGAGTGTCAATAATGACCATGAACAAATTTAACTGAACCTTATGGTAATGAAGGTGATCAGCCTTTCATACCTGATGAACACATGCAACAAGCACTATGTGCGAATCAACAATTTAAAGAGGTGAAATAATTATACAGAATTAAACCATAGCATGCTTGAAACGTAACAACTTGAGTTTGAGTTAGGAACTTGAACAATAAAATAATGTATCCTGCTCGAATATAAATTGAGTAGGGTTTAGGAAACTTGCCTGTCTGCTCAGCTACAATAAATGTCTAGCTTTAACTAACTGGCTTTGAAAGACCTAACATCAATAAAGTTGGTCTAATAATTAATACGGCGTATTTGCACAACTATACGCTTATTAAGGAACTTATCTATCACATAAGTACTAACACATAATTTACATCAGTCAAAACAATATTATTAACCTTATAGACCCTCAATCATATTAGGTTAATAATTTAATAAGTTAGAAAATATTTTTCTTTAAGTGTTGCACACTTATTAAACTATTAAACAATTTATTATAATTGTTTAAACAAAAGAGTTAAAAGACATTTTCTTTATTCCATTAAGTCTAATTTCATTTAATTACTATTTATCATTAATTAAATAGTAAGTAATTAACTACCTTTAGTTATTATTTAATAATAAATAATAACTTACTAGATTTATTTATTATTTAAAATTAATCAAATAATAAATAATTATATTATATTAAAAATAATCAAATATCTTTAGTTATTATTTAATAATAAATAATAACTAATTAACTAGATTCATTTATTATTTAAAGTTAATTAAATAATAAATAATAAAATTATATAGTAATACACAAATATCATTAGTTATTATTTAATAATAAATAATAACTAACTGAATTTATTTATTATTTAAAGTTAATCAAATAACAAATAATTAAATACCCAATCTTAGTTGTCTTTAATTATTATTTAATAGTAATTAAATAATAATTAATTAATTTATCATCCTTGTTTATTATTTAATATTAATCATAAATTCAGAAGATATAATATTAATGTAACTAGATTAATATTTAACATTTAAATATTAATCCTAAATACTTATTATATTTGAAAAATATAATATTAAACTAAATAGATTAATATTTACAACATTTAATCCTAAATACTTATTATATTTGGAAAAATATAATATTAAACTAACTAGATTAATATTTACAACATTTAAATATTAATCCTAAATACTTATTATATTTGAAAAATACAATATTAAACTAACTAGATTAATATTTACAACATTTAAATATTAATCCTAAATACTTATTATATTTGAAAAATATAATATTATATACCTAAATATCATTTTTGTATTATTATTATTTTTGTTATAATTTTAAATTAATTTTTAAACATTTAAATTAATTAAAATTATTCAGAATGGCAATTCTGTAACTAAGTCGAAAAACTGATACGAGGGCAATTTCGTAATTACGCAGAAAAAGACCGGAGGGGCAGTTTCGTAATTTCCGGGAAAAATCTGTTTCCGCGCATTGCGCGCGCCGACAAACCTTATTCCCAAAAACGGTGCCGTTTTAATGTCACCGAAACTGGCTTCCGCGCATAGCGCGCGGATGAATTTCTTACACGCCAAAACGACGTCGTTTTTCGGTCCGCGGCCGACAGTGAACAGGGTCGCGCGCATTGCGCGGCACCCCCTTTTTCTTTCCCCTTAGCAGATTGTGAATAGTAGTTTTAATACACTACTTTAATAAAAATTATACCTTCAAGTAAGCTTTAAAAATCCGAAAAAATTACCAATCACTTAATATCAATTTATAACATGAAAATTTAATTTTTCATGATTTAATATTAAAAAATTTTATAAAAATTTTTACATCACATAAACTACCACAAATCAAAACTTTTTGTGTATAACTCCATTTTGAGTGATTCAAACTTTGTTTTTTTTTCATGATTTAATGTTCTATAATATTATAACATTAAATCTAAATATTATAAAAATTATTTTTGGTCATTATTTTGAGACTTGATTTAACACCACTAAACACATGTTTTTAGCATATAAATTATACCAAAACACAAACCATGCATATTAAACTCAAGCATGGCATAAATATTACTAATACACATTACTAACTATATTAGCATATTTATACTAACATGATGGTTTAATTAATTTAAAACAAAGCTAGATTTTAAAATAACAATTACCTTGTTTTAATGGATATCTTCATTTTCCTTCCAAAGTAGGTTGTGCAACTTGAAGATATGCACCAAGATCTCCTCCTCTACCTTCTCCATGCTCTCTCTCAAAATTCTTACTCTCCCAAACTATTTCTCTCAAACTCTCTCTTTTGGAACTTAGAAAATAAATGAAATGTAATGTCTACAATTTTAAGTATATTAGCAAAATTCCTAGATACAAAAATTATATCTATAATTCATGATGCTCCTACTTGGATACTTGTACAAGAAAAATAGCCCATGACTTAGTTGGTGAAAAGAGGCATGGTTGTCATGTACAATAAAAGCAAACAAGCAACCATTTAATAAATAATAAATAAAATAAGAAAATCAACATTTCAAACTCTTTTACTCTTCCTTGCCGGCTGATCACCCATGATATTGTCCCAAAAATCTTGTCCCAAGTCACTTTTTAATAATTAATAGTTTAATTAAGTATTTTTCAAGTGGGCCAATCATTGGGCTTTAATTTAAAATACCAATTGGGCTTCTATTAAATTGTTTGGGCTACTAAATTGTCAAATTTTATTATTCTTCATTTGGGCTATTAATTGACCCATGTTGGGTTAATTTAATAATTTACACATTAATTATTCAATCCATGATTAAATAAATAATTAGATTGAATAAATAATTAAATATTCTAACCCATAAGTATTAAATTACTAAATGGACTAATAATATTATTAATAATATTTTACATTATTTACATTAATTAATTATCATATTAATTAATTTATAAAATTTAATTCACTCATTATATTCAATTTAATTGAATATTTAATTAATGACAACTTGTCAATTATTTTGATATTAAAACTTTAGAGTGTGTTCGCTAATAATAATATATATAATCTATATATATTATTTATGCACATTACTTTACCTCAAAAACAATTTCACAACAAATTATGAAATTAAAATAAATACAATATATAATTTAATATATATTATTTAGGCCATAAATTAAATTATTTAATACATTTACATTAAATAATTCATTTCTCATCAATTATGGAAATAATTCCATTTACCCGAAAATACATTGAAATAATAATATATTTACTTAATTTCTTATTTAAATAATTTATTTAATTATTTAATTAATATTACACAAATAATTGTATAATTAATTAAATTTTTTTTTTCACTCTCATAAATCATTTACAATGATTTATTTAATTATAGAATATATTCATTTAATATGTTAAATTATTACTTAATTAATTTAATCCCTTTATATATATGTACATATATATGAAATTAAATGTTGTACATATATACCATTACTAATCTTCCTTAATTAATTCAACTACCTTATATAATTTATAATTATATAATTTACATAACTATTCCTCACAAATAATTTATCAACAATTTGCATAATTGTTGATTCATGAATAAATTAATTCCACAATAAACCTTTTAATTCAATTCGGATTAATTTAATATTAATCTATCTATTTATCACAATTTAATTAACCATTAAATTATGTTACTAGATATGCACGCATGTATATATTCATATAAATACATTTTTAATTTTCACGCAACCACGTCGCATAATTACATAACTCCACTAATTAATTCTCTTAATTTAATTAGACTTGTTATTAGTCAAGTTTATTGAATTATCACTTTACTTGCTAACTTATCAAAAATTTTGATATCACCATATTTAAGTTAGTCCGTTAAATTTAATTTGGACCTCTATTTATCTATCACTACTAGGTTATCAAACTCCAACCTTTATTAAATATTAAATATTTTATTTTTAATTCATTTAAATATCCGGGATATTACAATATATATATCACATTACTCAGGATGCTACGGACAAAAAAATTCCAACCGGAACAAAAAAAATCCAACTGGCCAGCACAAATTTCCAATCGACAGGCACAAATTTGCTATATATATATATATATATATATATATATATATATATATATATATATATATATATATATATATATATATATACATACCTTAGGATGCTACGGACGTCGGCGACGGAGGCGGAACGGACGACGGAACGGACGGCAGCAGCACTCGACGGCGGCAATAGGAGGCGGCAACGGACGGAGGGGTGGGCCGGAGGTGATGGGTCGTCGGTCGGAGGGGCCGGAAGGCGTTGAGAGAGAGAGAGAGAGAGATCGCGACAGGAATAGAGAGAGAAAGATTAATAAAAACTGAAGCAGCTGGGGGAAAAAGACGCTGAAAAGGGTTTTAAGTTATTTTCGACGGAATATTCCGTCGATATTAGGTCCGTCGAAAATAAAATAAAATCGACGGAAATTCGGTCGATTATATGTTCTATTCCGTCGAACTTATATTGTCTGGACGCGGGAATTTTGGCGCCAACAGGGATTTACAATATCGACGGAATTTCATCGACTATAGCTTATTATCAATGGAATTAAATACGACAGACTATTCCGTCGTAATTATATTATTTTTGACGAAATTAATTCCGTTGGAGATAATTCTGTCGGAATTGAGCCTTTTTCTTGTAGTGTTATTGGATCGAGCTTTAATTAAAATTGTGACAGTACATATGCTGGAGCTGACCTCTCGTTGATATACTCTGACATGAAGGAGGAGACTACGTCTAAAAGCTAAGTTGCTATTTTATTTAAAATAAATATGCAACAAATTCTTGATTATTATCTTTTTATTAATCTTCATCGGAATTAAAACTATTAACATAATGAAAATTCCCAAAAGGCGAAAAGTGGGGTAAGAAGATAATAATTAATGCCTCATGTATTATCGATTCTATCTATAGCTATCACAATATTTTTAGAACTAGACCGGTCATCAAATCGAAAATGATACCAGGTGGATGGATCATTAGTTCAACCAGTGGTCAAACAGTTATTAAACCAGTGACGTCATAAATATATAAAAAATATATTATTAATAAAATTTTAAAACATCTAATTTTTTGTAAGCTAAAATATAGTAAAATTATGTTATATTATTGCTAAAAATATTTTTGAAAAAAAAAGAAGAGACACTTCAAAATCGGTTCAACCGAGCCAACTAACCGATTTTTTCTGTTGAATCACCAGTCGAACCGATGGTCAATCAGTTATTGACCAAATTGGGTGAACCGAACCAAATCGGATCGAAAAGTGAACCGATTCCCGGTTCAACCTGTCCGATTGCCGATTCCGAACTGATTTTCAAAACATTGATCTATCATCAATTCACTTGTTCACCCTCGGCACATAAAGAAAAGAAGTTCTTTATTTTTAATTTTCCAAATTGGAGTTTAACATATCTTTATTTTTCCTTATATTCTCAAACTTCTCTATTGTTCCTCCATTATTTGAGAAATCTCAATGTGCAGGGACCAAATAAATTAATGACCGGTGTGCTCTAACAAACTTCTCCACAAATAGTTTATCTAAAAGGATCGACTCTCATATCAATACTTGTATGGAAAGTATGTTCCCGAGCCTTCAAGTCCTCATCCAGGATATTCCGGAGAAAAATTATATGCCCAATTGGCAAAATATCAAAAACAGAAGGACTCGCATCTTTAGATACAAAGATTCAATAGTGTTGCACATGTTCCTTCCCATTTAATTCAATCTTTTCGAAGGGGCTTTTCAAAGAAATTTTCAAGTAACGAAGTAGTGAACATGAGCCAAATGCCATCAATGGTGCCGACCCGTCAACACCCAAGAAACCTCTGGTGGATCAATGTGACGCCCCCAAATCACTATACTTACTATAGCTAACTTGGCGCTCACTATAAATGCTAAATCATTAGGTTTATGGATGATTTCCTTTATTCATAAACAAAGTTCTCATCTTAATTCCCAAAGATCTTTCATTATTTTATATCAAGCCCTTGTAATCGATACAAGAGACTTAATACCCAATCATGACATTTTATCCTTAAGATTTAGATATTCTATAACTTTACATGTTCCAATATCCACGACATTAAATCATTAGGACGGCTCTTGGGAACAGAGAATCTCGCGATGAATGTTTGTATCTTCACCCGTGATAAATGTTTGCATCTTTATCCGTGACAAATGGTTGTATCTTTGTCTGGTGCAAAATTCTCTTTCCGTACAGAACATTACCCAACTAGTTAAAACCCTCACTCGAAACATATTTGGTTATAGTGATATCTCTTCATATCAATAATCCTATTTATCTGACATTCAGAATAGTAATAACGAGTTATACCTGGGTCCGAGGAACCTTAACGATGGATTTGACCAGTCAACATCGCTTAGTCCTGTCTCGGATGTACAGCACTCCCAAGTTATTTACCGATCCTCATCCAGATAAATAGATCATTATCAATACTATGTTAAGTTTTAACAATTCTAAGTTTAATCAAAGTAAAGACATAACAAGAATATGTGATGAAACTTGATATATATTAATATATAGTTGGTTACACGGTTTGCTTGTTCATATTACATAAGTCATCAAGACTTTAAAACAAAAAGACAAGCAATTTAATAAAGCATGTAAACTAATCTATGCATTTCTTCTTTCATTTCTTCTTCTTAGAACCGGAACTTTCGGGTATGTCTGCAATTTAGGTTTATTTGCAAGGGTGAGCATACAAAAGCTCAGCAAGTCTAACACATAGCATATAAGTGAACTCACACTGATATGGATTTTAAAGATTCATGGTACAACAATTGATATTACAAATGTTTAACATAGTAAGACTGAGTGGTGGTTAGACCTAGAACTGTTCTTTGTCTTTCGACTTAGAACCATTTACAGTGGATATAGAAAGGGGATCAACCTAACGACATCCTATGTTATGCATAACATACACTACACTGGACTAATCATGAACAGTGGTACATATTCGTTCATCTCAGTTTACTTCACATGTCAGGATCGCCCCAAGACAACTTGGTTTGATAAAATAAAGCATGATTCGAAATATATCGCGAATAAGCATTTCATTTTTCAAGTTATGCCGAAACAAGAAGCAATAATTCACATATCAAAGATTTATAACACGTTGCTTCTACAAAATGTATAAATCACATCAAGAGAAAGTAAACAAAGGTTAAGGATAGAAAACTTGCCTTGAAGCAATTTAGGGTTTTCCCGGTAAAGCGTTAAATGCCTACATAATTGTTTACGCATACTCGAATATTAGTTTATCGAATTTTACTTCTTAATAAATGTTTTTATAACTTGTTTAGACTATTTCCATAGGTGGTTTTAATTGGAAAATTCTCAAACTCAAAAACTCATTTTTAAGTGACTTTATAAAAAGTGGACAACAACATTGGCTGTCAGACCCCGGCTCAGTTAAACGACCATAACTTTTTCGTTTTAAAACATTTTTGAGTCGTTCAAAATTCCACACGTTCGTAACTTCCGTCTCTACAATTTATGTTTAGACCAAAGTTCGAAATTCCTTACTGATTTACACAGTTTTTGACAAAAAGGGGACTGCCAAAAACTGTTTCAAAACGTCTTTGACTGAATTGATAAAACATGATACCTTAAGCTTTAATTTGCTAAGATAACATGTTCTAACAATCAATAACACTTTATAACATAAAATAAGAAAATCATAAACCTTCATATATAGAGATTTATGACTTTTGCTCAAGAACACACGAAGAACACGAAGAACGGAAAAACCGTACATGGTAACGACTATGTTCTTGAGCTTTTGGTTTTCTTACTTGAAATAATTTGAGCATTATAACTGCTTACATAAGTGATTATGACACTTTATAATTGACAAAATTTGGTCATTATAACGGCTTGCATAATTGATTAAAACAATTTATAAAAATGCTCAAGAACATACGAAAACGCGGAGAACGGATAAACCGTACATGACCACTACGTATGTTCATTGAGCTTTAAACTATGAATTGAAATTCGACATAACAACGACTTGCTCAAGTCATAAGGAACACGGAGAACGAAAAATCGTACATGGCTACGACTTATGTTCTTGAGCTTGTCAATAAAAGAAAATTGAACATTATAACAACTATAAAATGAAGAAAATCTCAAGAACACGTGAAGAACACGGAGAACGACAATCGTACATGGCTACGACTCGCGTTCTTGAGTTTTATCGACTATAAATTGAAAGAAAAATTAAACATAACAACAACTAAGGATCGTACCTTTTGTGATTGCAAGCTTTAACTATTTCTTTGCAATTTCCAATACTTGAAATATAACTATGAATAATAGATATAGAGAGTGATTTTGCTCTTGATTTTGTCTTGAAAATGGATGATGAAACAAGTGCACAATGCTTGCTATTTATAGGCCATGCAAAGCTAGGGTATTTTGGTCATTAAGACAACCAAACTTTGGCTCCAAGTTTGGCTTGGCTTTAACTTTGGCTCCAAGTTTGGCTTGACTTTGGCTCCAAGTTTGGCTTGACTTTGGCTTGACTTAGGCTTTAACTTTAACTACTAACTAGAGTTAACAACTAACTCAACATTGGTTAATTCTCTACTAAAGCTAGCCACTTGATTGGTTGATTAGTTTCTTAATTCACCAACTAAACTTATTAGGTTAATCTTAATTTTAATTAACCTTAATCTTAATCAAGTATACATGTAGTATACTTGACTTTTACTATTCACAGTTGACTTTTTCGTATTTATACCGTATAATTTTCGTATTATTATCGTATTATTTTCGTATTCTATCCGTATAATTTTCGTATTTATACGCGTATTTGTGAATAGTACTTTCTAGGGTTTAGGGTTTGAACCTTAGGGTTTCTAAAATTAGGGTTTAGGTTTTCTCCAAACCCTAGTTTTAGGTTTTCAAAAATTTTACTTTTATTTTTCTAATAATTGTTTAAGTTGGATTCTTGAAACGAAACACAAAAATAAACACACATGAAAATTCCATAACACATATTAGATGTAATATAATATTTATTTATGCCTATAAATTCGGATTACAACTATCTCGGAAGTTCAGAATATTACATTCACCCCTCCTTAAAAGAATTTCGTCCCCGAAATTAACTTATACAATTAAGAAAACAAATGTGGGTATTCTATCTTCATTTTATCCTCTAATTCCCACGTTGCTTCTTCCATGGATTGATTTCTCCATATGACTTTGACTGAAGGTATGACCTTGTTTCGCAAGACTTGTTCCTTCCTATCGACGATTTGAATAGGAATCACTTCATAGCTGAGATCCTTCTCAATCTGGATTGGTTCGTAATTAATTACGTGTTTGTAGTCGGGTTTATAGGGACGCAATACTGAAACATGAAATACATTATGTATATGTTCCAGTTCTGGAGGTAAGGCTACTTCATAAGCTACCTCACCTATTCTTCGTAATATCTCGAATGGTCCTATAAACCTTGGACTTAATTTTCCTTTCTTTCCAAAACGAATCTTCCCTTTCTAGGGAGATACCTTCAAGAAAACATGACTACCGACTTCAAAGTCTCTCTTTTGTCGATGTAGATCGGCATATCTCTTCTGTCTTTCTTGAGCAGCTCGTAACCTCAGTTGAATTGTTCGAACTACCTCTGCTGTTTGTTGAACCAATTCTGGCCCTAGCATCTTTCGTTCACCGACTTCGTCCCAACACATCGGTGTTCTACACTTCCTTCCATATAGAGCTTCATATGGTGGCATTCCTATACTAGCGTGATAACTATTGTTGTAAGCGAATTCTACCAGAGGTAAGTGATCTTCCCAGCTTCCTTCAAAATCCATCATACAAGCTCTCAACATATCCTCCAAAGTTTGGATAGTCCTTTCACTTTGACCATCTGTTTGTGGGTGGTAAGCCGTACTTAATCTCAACTGTGTCCCTAGATGTTCTTGAAGACTTTTCCAAAAGTTCGATGTGAACCTTGGGTCTCGATCGGACACGATTGAAACTGGAACCCCATGCCTAGATATAACCTCCTTAATATATAATTTGGCTAATCTATCTAGGGTGAACTTAACTTTAATTGGTAGAAAGTGAGCAGACTTGGTTAGTCGATCCACTATCACCCAAATTGCATCATGACCCTTTTGTGTGGTTGGAAGTCCTACTACAAAATCCATTGTAATATGCTCCCATTTCCACTCTGGAATTTCCAACGGTTGTAACAACCCGCTTGGTCTTTGATGCTCTGCTTTTACCCGTTGGCATGTCAAACACCTACTAACGAATTCAGCCACTTCCCTCTTCATATTTGGCCACCAGAAATGTTGACTTATGTCTTTGTACATTTTGGTGCTACCTGGATGGACTGAAAACTTAGTACTATGTGCTTCTGACATAATTTCTTCCTTCAACTCTTGTACCGAAGGTACCCATATCCTTGATTCAAACCTTATGATTCCATCATTGTCCAATTTGAACCTTTTGTTCACATTCTTTGTTATCTTATTTTTCATTTCCTCATACTCTTCATCCTTTTCTTGTATTTCCTTGATTTTTCCCAATAAAGTTGAGTGATCCTCCATTACAAATAATTTTCTCGTTGAGATGGAAGGAACCCTCACTTCAATGTCGAGTCTAGCAAATTCCTTGAGCAACTCATCCTGAGTTGTTAACATATTTAGTTTCTCTTGATTCTTCCTGCTTAGTGCATCTGCAACTACGTTGGCTTTTCCTGGATGATATAGGATTTCACAATCATAATCCTTAATCAATTCCAACCATCGTCTTTGCCTCATATTCAACTCTCGTTGTGTAAAAATATACTTTAAACTCTTGTGATCAGTATAAATTTCACACTTCTCCCCATACAAGTAATGCCTCCATATCTTTAAAGCAAATACTACCGCCGCTAATTCTAGATCGTGAGTAGGATACCTTATCTCATAATCTTTCAATTGCCGCGAAGCATAAACAATGACCTTCCCATGTTACATCAATACGCAACCTAATCCTTTATGTGAGGCATCACTATAGACTACAAGACCTCCACTATTATCAGGTAATGATAATACCGGCGCCTTGCTTAGTCTCTTCTTTAGCTCTTGGAAGCTTTCTTCACACTTATCCGTCCATACATACTTCACCGTCTTCCTTGTTAAGTTGGTTAGTGGGGTTGCTATTTTTGAAAAATCTTTAATGAAACGTCTATAGTACCCCGCTAAACCTAAGAAACTTCTCACTTCGGTTGGGGTCTTCGGTTGTTCCCAGTTCATAACTGCTTCTATCTTTGATGGATCCACCGCTATTCCGTTCTTGTCAATCACGTGACCTAAAAACTGAACCTTTTCTAGCCAGAACTCACATTTTGAAAATTTGGCATAGAGTTGTTCCCTCCGTAAGGTTTCTAGTACATTTCTTAAATGTACAGCATGTTCTTCTAGTGTTTTCGAGTATATAAGAATATCATCGATAAACACTACAACATACTTATCTAAACAAGACCTAAAAACCCTATTCATCAAGTCCATGAATGTTGCCGGTGCATTCGTTAATCCAAAGGACATCACTAGAAATTCGTAATGTCCATAACGTGTTCGAAATGCTGTCTTCGGCACATCTTCCTTTCTAACCTTTAGTTGATGGTACCCCGACCGTAGATCAATCTTAGAAAAGTGTTCAGCTCCCTTCAATTGATCAAACAAGTCGTCTATCCTAGGTAATGGATACTTATTCTTTATGGTCAACTTATTCAATTCACGATAGTCGACACATAATCTTAAAGTTTCATCCTTCTTTTTGACAAACAACACAGGTGCTCCCCATGGAGAAACACTAGGTTGAATGTACTTCTTTTCCAATAATTCTTGTAGCTGAACCATCAACTCTTTCATCTCCACAGGTGCCATCCTGTACGGAGCCTTTGAAACTGGTGCAGTTCCCGGTGCTAAGTCGATGACAAACTCAATCTCTCTATCAGGTGGGAGACCGGGTAAGTCATTGGGAAATACGTCCGTGAATTCCCTTACAACTGGTATTTGATCTATATCTAACTCTTTTCGTTGAGTATCTACGATATAGGCCAAATAGCCTGACACCCCTTCTTAAGTAATCCATTTGCTTGCATTGCTGACAAACAACGAGATTTTCTTGGAAATTGATTCCTGTTAAAAACGACATTTGACTTCGACGTGGTCAGAAGGTTGACGCATTTCTTTTGGCAATCAATCACCGCTTTGTGATTAGTTAACCAATCCATACCTATAATTACATCGAATTCCCCTAATTGAATGAGAATAAGATCCACCTTTAAATCGTGACCCTTAATCGCTATGCAACATTTCTTAAAGATGTGATTAACAAGTATTATCTCTCTATTAGCAATTTCTATGTTCAAGGGAAAGTCTAAATTCTCACTAGGCATGTTAAATTTCTTAGCGAATTCATGTGAAACAAATGAGCAAGAAGCACCCGAATCAAATAGCACATAAGCATTTATGGAGTTGATCGGAATGATACCTGACACTACATCTTGAGATGCTACCGCATCTCTCACTGACATGTTGAAAGTCCTTGCCGTTGGACGGCCCGGGCCTCCTGGTGTAGTTGTCGGGGCGACGTTACTCGCCTTGCTCCCTCCCGCTTCTCCTCCTTTCTTAGGGCACATCTTGGCTTGATGTCCCGTTGCTCCACAGTTGAAGCAGGTGTCCTTCTTTGGGTTTGGGCAGGTGGTGGCTAAATGCCCCTCTTGTTTACAGTTGTAACAAATATTTTTCCCTTTAAGACATACTCCTATATGGCCTTTGCCACATGTCTTACAGGGTTCTATTTTCTTTTTGTTATCTCCCTCTTTCTGTGTATTTCCCCCACCATTAAATTTTCTTTTGTTATTCCCCCCACCATTACTTCCTTTACTAGACCCCCCCTCATGATTCTTTTTATTTTCTTTTTCCTTTTTATATTTATTAAAGGCATCAGTGCCGCCTTCGGCAATGATGGCTTTCTCTAGAAGCTGAGAGAAATTCTCTAGCTGTAATACGGCAACTTTGCCATAAATCCAAGGTTTTAACCCTTCTTCGAACCTCCTCGCTTTACGTTCCTCTGTCGCCACTTGATGAGTAGCGAAACGTGCGAGTTCATTAAACTTGGTGGCATATTGGGGCACTGTCATGTCCCCTTGTGTTAAATTTAAAAACCGGACTTCCATCCGATTTTTCATGCTACTTGGAAAAAAGTTCTCGAAAAGTAATTTCTTAAACTTTTCCCAAGTGATTACACCTTCTCCCGCCCTTGATTTGTTGTATTCCCACCAAAAGTTCGCTTCGCCTTTTAACAGATAGGCAGCAAATTTTGTCTTTTGGTTTTCCCCAACCTCAGCTATATCAAAAGCCTTTTCAATTTCGGTAACCCAATTTTGGGCATCGATTGGTTCAGTGGTTCCCTGGAATTCGGGAGGTCCTACGTTCTTAAAGTCTTTAAACGTAGTTGTGTGTGTTCGGGGTGGATTTGTTTGATTTACTATGACACTCATTAACATATTAACAAATTGTTGCATAGGATTTTCGGCGGTCTGATTATCACTAGGTGTTTGCTCAACACTTTCACTACTACTATTACTAGCATGTGTTGTCACTCTTGCTCTTGTGTTTGGTGGTGCCATTTCTCTAAAATAAAAGAAAGACAAGTATAAATATGCAAGCATAAAGAAAATTTTACACATCATATTTGATAACAAAATTTGTATTTATAAACTTCCACACATTACAACTATTATTAACCGAGTGAATAATTTCACTTTACTATTATTAACATCCCTTATAAAAATGGGAATGCTAATATTACACACATAAAGCATAACTTAAATATTACAATTTTTTTATTTTTATTTTTTTAATTGACTTTCTTAAAAGCCCTATTTAGCATACTCGAAACTACAGATCGATTGATCTCGTAGCCCGATTCATTCCTTGCTATGAGGAAATCTTCCACCTCATTGTGAAGTTCCCAATAGGAATAGCGACGTTCATTCCTTTCATGGGCAAGCGCTTCCTGCAGCTGGAGCTTTTCGGCTTCTTTGATGGCTAACTGAATCTCTTGTGCATGGTTTCTCTCAACTTCCTCCAACCACATCATTTCAAGAGTTTCAATTCTTTCAGTAGCTGCGTCCAACAATGCCCCTTGCTCCGCTTCTTCTTCATTCATTTCTTCAATGATTTCATCCAACTCAGATTCTGGATCGCCATCCTCGGTGTCTAAAATATCCATGTCGTGTTGAATTTCATCAAAATCATTATCATCAGACATGTCCACAAAGTTGATCACGGGGTGATCACCCGCATGATCTATTACTGGATCTTCAATTGGATCCTCCTCAGGATCACTTTCGAGGACCACAGGATGTGCGTTCGCTTGCATTATCTCTTCCCAACTTGGAATAGCAGCCATCCTACACAAGAATTTAGTTTTAATTAGTATATTTTTTTCAAGTAACATTTTATTTATATATATATATATATATATATATATATATATATATATATATATATATATATATATATTTTTAATTTACGTATTGTCTTATAACATTTTATGTTTAAGTTTTATTTGTCTTTTAATTATCTATAGACTTTTCACAAGTCCATTTAGTCCTACTTCCATCAGATTATATCCTAAGATACTCGTTACCTTAGAGCTATAATCTACAGCTTTGATACCAACCTGTGACGCCCCCAAATCACTATACTTACTATAGCTAACTTGGCGCTCACTATAAATGCTAAATCATTAGGTTTATGGATGATTTCCTTTATTCATAAACAAAGTTCTCATCTTAATTCCCAAAGATCTTTCATTATTTTATATCAAGCCCTTGTAATCGATACAAGAGACTTAATACCCAATCATGACATTTTATCCTTAAGATTTAGATATTCTATAACTTTACATGTTCCAATATCCACGACATTAAATCATTAGGACGGCTCTTGGGAACAGAGAATCTCGCGATGAATGTTTGTATCTTCACCCGTGATAAATGTTTGCATCTTTATCCGTGACAAATGGTTGTATCTTTGTCCGGTGCAAAATTCTCTTTCCGTACAGAACATTACCCAACTAGTTAAAACCCTCACTCGAAACATATTTGGTTATAGTGATATCTCTTCATATCAATAATCCTATTTATCTGACATTCAGAATAGTAATAACGAGTTATACCTGGGTCCGAGGAACCTTAACGATGGATTTGACCAGTCAACATCGCTTAGTCCTGTCTCGGATGTACAGCACTCACAAGTTATTTACCGATCCTCATCCAGATAAATAGATCATTATCAATACTATGTTAAGTTTTAACAATTCTAAGTTTAATCAAAGTAAAGACATAACAAGAATATGTGATGAAACTTGATATATATTAATATAGAGTTGGTTACACGGTTTGCTTGTTCATATTACATAAGTCATCAAGACTTTAAAACAAAAAGACAAGCAATTTAATAAAGCATGTAAACTAATCTATGCATTTCTTCTTTCATTTCTTCTTCTTAGAACCGAAACTTTCGGGTATGTCTGCAATTTAGGTTTATTTACAAGGGTGAGCATACAAAAGCTCAGCAAGTCTAACACATAGCATATAAGTGAACTCACACTGATATGGATTTTAAAGATTCATGGTACAACAATTGATATTACAAATGTTTAACATAGTAAGACTGAGTGGTGGTTAGACCTAGAACTGTTCTTTGTCTTTCGACTTAGAACCATTTACAGTGGATATAGAAAGGGGATCAACCTAACGACATCCTATGTTATGCATAACATACACTACACTGGACTAATCATGAACAGTGGTACATATTCGTTCATCTCAGTTTACTTCACATGTCAGGATCGCCCCAAGACAACTTGGTTTGATAAAATAAAGCATGATTCGAAATATATCGCGAATAAGCATTTCATTTTTCAAGTTATGCCGAAACAAGAAGCAATAATTCACATATCAAAGATTTATAACACGTTGCTTCTACAAAATGTATAAATCACATCAAGAGAAAGTAAACAAAGGTTAAGGATAGAAAACTTGCCTTGAAGCAATTTAGGGTTTTCCCGGTAAAGCGTTAAATGCCTACATAATTGTTTACGCATACTCGAATATTAGTTTATCGAATTTTACTTCTTAATAAATGTTTTTATAACTTTTTTAGACTATTTCCATAGGTGGTTTTAATTGGAAAATTCTCAAACTCAAAAACTCATTTTTAAGTGACTTTATAAAAAGTGGACAACAACATTGGCTGTCAGACCCCGGCTCAGTTAAACGGCCATAACTTTTTCGTTTTAAAACATTTCTGAGTCGTTAAAAATTCCACGCGTTCGTAACTTCCGTCTCTACAATTTATGTTTAGACTAAAGTTCGAAATTCCTTACTGATTTACACAGTTTTTGACAAAAAGGGGACTGCCAGAAACTGTTTCAAAACGTCTTTGACTGAATTGATAAAACATGATACCTTAAGCTTTAATTTGCTAAGATAACATGTTCTAACAATCAATAACACTTTATAACATAAAATAAGAAAATCATAAACCTTCATATATAGAGATTTATGACTTTTGCTCAAGAACACACGAAGAACGGAAAAACCGTACATGGTAACGACTATGTTCTTGAGCTTTTGGTTTTCTTACTTGAAATAATTTGAGCATTATAACTGCTTACATAAGTGATTATGACACTTTATAATTGACAAAATTTGGTCATTATAACGGCTTGCATAATTGATTAAAACAATTTATAAAAATGCTCAAGAACATACGAAAACGCGGAGAACGGATAAACCGTACATGACCACTACGTATGTTCATTGAGCTTTAAACTATGAATTGAAATTCGACATAACAACGACTTTCTCAAGTCATAAGGAACACAGAGAACGAAAAATCGTACATGGCTACGACTTATGTTCTTGAACTTGTCAATAAAAGAAAATTGAACATTATAACAACTATAAAATGAAGAAAATCTCAAGAACACGTGAAGAACACGGAGAACGACAATCGTACACGGCTATGACTCGCGTTCTTGAGTTTTATCGACTATAAATTGAAAGAAAAATTAAACATAACAACAACTAAGGATCGTACCTTTTGTGATTGCAAGCTTTAACTATTTCTTTGCAATTTCCAATACTTGAAATATAACTATGAATAATAGATATAGAGAGTGATTTTGCTCTTGATTTTGTCTTGAAAATGGATGATGAAACAAGTGCACAATGCTTGCTATTTATAGGCCATGCAAAGCTAGGGTATTTTGGTCATTAAGACAACCAAACTTTGGCTCCAAGTTTGGCTTGGCTTTAACTTTGGCTCCAAGTTTGGCTTGACTTTGGCTCCAAGTTTGGCTTGACTTTGGCTTGACTTAGGCTTTAACTTTAACTACTAACTAGAGTTAACAACTAACTCAACATTGGTTAATTCTCTACTAAAGCTAGCCACTTGATTGGTTGATTAGTTTCTTAATTCACTAACTAAACTTATTAGGTTAATCTTAATTTTAATTAACCTTAATCTTAATCAAGTATACATCTAGTATACTTGACTTTTACTATTCACAGTTGACTTTTTCGTATTTATACCGTATAATTTTCGTATTATTATCGTATTATTTTCGTATTCTATCCGTATAATTTTCGTATTTATACGCGTATTTGTGAATAGTACTTTCTAGGGTTTAGGGTTTGAACCTTAGGGTTTCTAAAATTAGGGTTTAGGTTTTCTCCAAACCCTAGTTTTAGGTTTTCAAAAATTTTACTTTTATTTTTCTAATAATTGTTTAAGTTGGATTCTTGAAACGAAACACAAAAATAAACACACATGAAAATTCCATAACACATATTAGATGTAATATAATATTTATTTATGCCTATAAATTCGGATTACAACTATCTCGGAAGTTCGGAATATTACAATCAACTTCGTGGTGTCGCACTAATAATTTTGATAATGAATAGACGTTGCCATGCAATAGTGTGATGTAACATATTGAAGTTGTAGGCACAGTAATGACGATGGGGAGTAGACACGCAGTACAATGGTACGAGAACATGTTACATCAATTGCAACAGAAAAGATTAACGAAAATGAATAAAAGAAGATCGTGTGACGCAGAGGGGGGGGGGGGGGACTGCAGTAACTATAACATTGATAAAAATATAAATCAACAATATCTTAATTTTTTTTTATTGGGGGAGTGATCTATTCTTGTAAAATGCATGATAAGAAGCTTGAAACGGGCTATATCCTCTGGCGAGCACCTTGTCATTCTATCTAGCCTTATGCAATAGGCCATTGATCCCCTCGGTGATATAAGGTCAAATGGGGACATAAGGTCGGCTCAACACCTCCCAAAAGGGAACGGGACGACTACAATGAAGATATAAGGTCGGACAAAAGCATCCCTAGTAGTGGGGAGAGCTATCT
Organism: Hedera helix; assembly: GCA_947179155.2. Classification (NCBI taxonomy): domain Eukaryota; kingdom Viridiplantae; phylum Streptophyta; class Magnoliopsida; order Apiales; family Araliaceae; genus Hedera; species Hedera helix. Next base: position 10,191,148 of record OX359272.1, on the reverse strand, counting down.
TGGTGATATAAGGAGGGGAAAGATAAGGCCGACTAGGTCTTTAAACTGTTTTCCAGATCGGCTAGACAAAATTCTTCCATGGGACAGTCCTTCAGAATTATCGATACAAATGGTTATTTGGAATCTCCAAATATACACCTCGGCGGCTTCGTGTCCCGACGGCCCATCGCCTCAGCGGCTTCGTGTCTCAACGGCCCTCGCCTCGACGACTTCTTGTCCAGATGACCCATCGCCTCGACGGCTTCGTGTCCTGACGGTCCTCGCCTTAGCGACTTCGTGTCCCGACGACCCTCGTCTCGGCGACTTCGTGTTCCAACGGCTTTTCGCCTCGACGGCTTCGTGTCCCGATGACCCTCGCGTTGGTGGCTTCGTGTCCTGACGGAGGCGACGACTTCGTGTCCCGACGGCCCTTCGCCTTAACGGTTTCGTGTCTCGACGACCATTCGCTTCTACGGCTTCGTGTCTCGACGGTCCTACGCATCAGTGGCTTCGTGTCTCGACGACCCTTCGCCTCGACTGCCCTTCGCCTCGATGGCTTTCTTGTCCCGACGACCCTTCGCCTCGACGGCTTTCTTATCCCAACGGCCCTTCACCTCGACGGCTTCGTGTCTCGACAGCAATACACCTCAGCGGCTTCATGTCCCAATGACCTTTACCTCGGCGATTTTGTGTCCCGACGGCCCTTCGCCTCAATGACTTTGGGTCTCGACGACCTTTGCCTCGGCAACTTCATGTCCTGACGACCTTTACCTCGATGACTTCGTGTCTCGACGGCCCTACGCCTCGGCGGGTTCGTGTCCCGATGGCCTTCGCTTCGATGGCTTCGTGTCTCGATTGCCATTCGCCTCAGTGATTTTGTGTCCCGACGGCCCTTCGCCTCGGTGGCTTTGTGTCCCGACGGCCCTTCGCCTCGGTAGCTTTGTGTCCCGACGGCCTTACCCCTCGGCGGCTTCGTGTCCCGACGGCCCTACGCCTCGGCGCCTTCGCGTCCCGACAACCCTATGCCTCGGCGACTTCGTGTCTCGACGACTCTTCTCCTCGATAGCCCCATGTCTTGATCGACAATATTAAATAAAAGGATTGGCGATTTCAGTAGTTTTGGCAGTTTGAGTTTTGACAGTTTAGGATTAGCAGTTTAGGTTCTACTGAAGGTTCAGTGACTTCGACAGTTTCGGTAAAAGGTTCAACAATTTTGTAGTCGTGGCAGTTGGAGGGTATAGTGGACTTTTTGAATACTCTCCTATTTTAAATTCTTAAAAATAGAAGAGTGAGGGGCAATGTTAGGATATAATTATTTGGGCCCGGGTATGGTGCAACCCACTTTATTTAAATGACCCAGATTCGGTGTTGGTTCATATACATTTATTTTGACAACTTGCATAGTGGGAGAGTCCTTATTAAAATAGGATTATGTTTTCTTATTTGGGAGATAAGGAAAACTAATTTGGAATGGAATCTATCAATAATTAATTGCAATTATAAAGAGATTTGGAAAACGATTCCTACTCCTAATTGGTTTTGGATGGACATGATATATATAAATACAACCATAAGCAAGGGATTGATACATTCATTACAGAAGACACACAATTTACTATCATCTAACAGAATCTTTATTTTTCCAGCACTTAGGCTCTTCATTATTTTAGAGAAATCTGTAAACACAACCATTATACTAATGAATTGTTCTCTCTCTCTCTCTGTAGTTTTTTCCCAATTGAATTTTCACGTAAAATCTCTTGTGTTCTTACATTAATTTCCTACAAATTATTTGTGTTTAGTGTCTTTTTTATTCTTTGTTTAATGATTTAAACGAGTGGTACAAAATTTAACGTTAACAAGTTGCATCCACGTGGCGGGAGAATGCAAGTAGACCAAATAAACAAACTAAACATGTATAATTAATTATGTGGAAATGCAAAAAAAAATAAAAAAATCATGAGTTTCCTATGTGCCAACACAAAAAAATAAATAAATTATGTGGCAAAAAAATAATTAAAATAAAAATAATAAATTTATTATTATTTTATTATGCCATGTAACTATCATGCATTTTCACAATTAATTATAGGAATTGAAATTAAAGTATATTTTCAAAAATATAATATTTTCAGTATACAAAATTGTGAATTCTTCTTCCCCTTCTTCTAGAAAGAGTCTTCCTTCGTTCATCTTCTTCGAGAAATAGTCTATCTCTCACCCCTCAAATTCACTCATTTCTCTGTCTAACCTCTCAATTTCTCCTCTCAATTTATAAAATTAAAAAAAATAATAAAACCATTTCACCTTCTTCTCCTTCTTTTTTCTCAGATCTCCGTGTATATATATTCTACGATCTATATGTATGTATGTGTGTGTGTGTGTGTGTGCGCGCGCGCGCGCGTGCGTGAGTGCGTGTGTGTTAAGTTATTACCCAGACTTTTTACCTTTTGTTTTACCTAGAAATAAAATCTAGGATTAGGGTTTTTAAATTAAATCAATTTAAGATAGAAATTGCTCAAATTGTAAACCAATTAGGCTGTTATGCAGTGAGTAAAATCATTTTCATCAAATACAAAGCTCAAATTGTGAAGAGATTTTTAAAAATAAATGAAGATCCTAAAGTCCTTCGTGAAGAACCCGTGATCTCTGGCTTTTGGTTTGTTCAAAGTTTGGGTTTGAGGTTAGGATTGATAGAAGGAGAAGAAAAGCCACGGAGGAGAGAGAAATAAAAAGATGAAGAGAAGAAAAGAAGAGAAGAGACAGAAAGGAAAAAAAACCCCAGTAGATAGAAAGAAGAAGAGAGAGAAATGAAAGAACCCAATAGATAGAAAGATGATGTGGATTTGATTTTAGAATCAAACTTCTTTTAGTGGATACTTGTTTGACCCGATCCATGTAAAATATTTGTTTTAATTTTATTATTATTTTAATTATTTTTTAGTCACATAATAATTAAATGATAAGCCAAATAAACCATTTAGGATTTACATGTCATTTCTTTTTTTATTTTTAAAAGCCACGTCAAAAATTTTTTGACGTCCAGCAAAGAAATCAGACGGAATGACGTATTTAATCTATTTTAAAAAGTTCAGTTGACAAATTCTTTTTTTTAAAAGTTCAATGGTGTAATGCTTACAAACTTACAACCTCAGTGAGGGTAAAAACCATTTTTTCCCAAATTTTTTTTTTAATTAAAAGTTAAGTCATTCGAATTATGATGTGCTGATTATTTTAATAAATCAAATGTTGAATATTACACACACATATATATAAAATAATAAATCTTACATTGAGTATTTTATTTACAAAAGTTGAAAAAAATCATGCCATTTTTAGTTCAAAATTGTCTTAAAAGAAAGTCAATAACTATCTTATATATACTATAACCGTTCTAAATTATAAGATTAATGTTAACTTTTGAGGTTAAATTAAGATATTTTTAAATTTAAATTTGAGATGATTCATTAAATATTAAAAAATAATAAATCTTACAGCAAATAATACATTTAGATAATTTATAATATTTATCGTTGTATTGACTAAAATAAAATAGTTGAATGATATTTATATCTCTCAAAGTTCTCATCAACTGTCAAAATTGTCCTTAGAATTCATTTGTTGTCAATTGGGTCGCTAAAGTGGGTGCTGTCAATTTTGTTCATTTTTCCAAATTTCACTTAAATCCATTCAAAGTTCGACTCGAACCATTTTTTCATAAGAAAATTTGTCTATACAATTATTAAAAGTATTGTATATATTGGAAATTAAAATATACCAAAAAACTAAACTTTGAAATTAAAATACAAATAAGCAAAAAAAAAAAAAAAGATTGAAAAAGAAAAAGAAGAAGAAGAAGAAGAATGAATTCTAATTATTAATTTTTTCATCCTAAAAATAATAAGTAATTTTCAATCTTAAGTTATTTTTTTAAAAATACTTTTAAAAATAATAATTAATTTTAAACCTTTAATCAATTTTTATGAAATTAGATTTTTTTTAATATCTTTTTCTTGTTTGTTTGTATTTCAATATCAATGTTTAGCTTTTTTCTTTTTTGTATTTTAATTTTTCATATTGATAATACTTTGAATAATAGTAAAGAAAAATTTACCCGTAAAAAAACTGTCCAGGTCGAATTTTTAAGGAAATTTAGGAAAAAGACCATAATCGACACCAATTAATTGACGAAAAATATTTAATTGTACAAGACGAGTAGAATGCCTTCCTTTTTAGAGAGATCTAAAAATCGTTATATGGTATTTGGGGGACTCCAATTATAAAATTGTGTTAAGAGAATAAATTATATATGAATTGTGTGAAATTATTATTTTACATCATCCAATAAGAATATGCTATTTATATAGTTTTGGATAAAATCAAGGAGATTGAATTGTTTTGACAGATTGTTTAATTATCATTTATTATGATAAAAATGTCTAATAATTATTAATAATAATATGTTAATAAGATTTAAACTCCTTGATATTCTTCAAAATTATTTACGTGACATGTTATTATTTTGAAAAATTAAGCCCAAATTTTCTTAGATATTTTTTAGACAAAACTGTAGAAAAGTTAAGGGAATTTTTTTTTAATGAATTTATGTTAATTTCGTAATTACTCTTACTTGTTACCCATAAGTATTAAGCATGTTATACACAATATGTAAGGGTACAATAGTAATCATACATCACAAAATAATTTCTTTTGTTTTTCTTAGCAATTCACAAACATAAGAAGAAAAAAAATTGTTATATTTTCCCTACTAAACTAACAAACAGAATAATAAATGATCACTTCCTTTCCTATTATTTCTTGCATTAAAAATATTTAGGAATTTTAGTCTGAACAACTCACAAATAGAGAATTAATGATGCAACCTTATAGGTTCGGCCCTATACTATAAACAAAAACGCTTGAGCTTTAGGCCCCATTTTAAAAGAAGGCTCCAAATTTTTAAACACTATAAATAATTTATATAAAAAGGAACTTATAAAAAAAATAAGCTCAATCAATCTTTTAGGACCCATAATCTAATCCAAATATTAAATACCTAAAAAAAATTAACAATATAAAAAAAAAGTCTTACTTAAATAAAAAATATTAATACTCCCTCCGTCCCAAAATAAAAGTTATCAATTGACTTTTGCAGTCAAATTGACCGTTTTTAAAATTAACAATTAAACACATATATTTAATTTTTCAAAAAAATAAACACTAAAATTAGTACTAAATTTCATGTAGTTTATAATGTTTTTAGGCTTTTTACATATATATTAAATAATAATAAAATATATTGATTTGAAAAATTATCAATTTGATCATAAAAATCAATAGAGGACATACCAAACATAGAATACCTCATTTAGAAGTATCGTTTTAGGCCCCAAATTATCTTGAGTCATCCCTGCAACCTTAAGACCTTAGTTGTAAGTTTTGGGGTAAGGACTAAGGAATGCCAAAGTTTTTTAATTAAGAAAATGATACATAGGATAGGAAATGAAAGAATATTTTTTTTCCTTACCTTCGTTTGTAAGTTTACTTAATATGTATTAGACATGAATGTCTAATTTTTTTTCCTATGTTAATGATAAGGCAATTTAGGAATAAAAAAGAAGTTTACTAAGCTTAATTAGTTTTCCTATGATTTAGTCCAGAATTTTTTTTAAGAAAAATAAATTGGATCTAATTCTTATAAACTAGGAATTTCTAAAAAAAGATTATAATTTTTTTTTAAATTTCCTATCATTTCTTCTAGTTTTAAACAAGGTCGCCTAGCTAGGGATGCAACCGTTCTCCAAAGGGTTGGAATAAATTTAATTCTCTCTCTTTAGTTCACAATAAATACATACTAATTAACCAGTTGTCTTGGTAATTAATGAGGTATTCCATGTCTTCTCTGTTGGAACACAGGTCTCTTCATTCCGCGCCCAACTAGATTACGTGTGAGAAGTGTCAAAATTAGATAATGTTTGCGTTTTCTTGCAGGTGATTAAAGTTGACCATAACGTCCATGGTGTTGACACCCCAGACGATGTTGAAAAGATAGAAAGTTTCATGCGTGAGCATAACTTGTCTTAGTACTGGTAAATACAAGATCATCTTTAGTATATATATATTGGAAAAGAGTGTACATTTTTACATTAAATCAGCTACATTTTTGGGTCAATACTGTAACCCTGGTATTCTTCTTCCCCCCCCCCCCCCCCCCCCCCCCCCCCCCCCCCTCCCAGACTTGAAGTGTTTATGACCCCTTATGAGTCTCTTTCTTCTATCATACTATTTTTTTTTTCTCACTTTTATCCTTATAGCTCATCCTCCAATTTTGCCAACCGTCCAAATCAAGATTTGCGGAAGTACGAGTGGGATAAGCACGGGACTTGTTCGCAATCCATATTGAATCAGACAAATTATTTCAGAAACTCATTGGCTTTGCAGAGTCGCACTAATTTACTGTCGAAACTTAGTGCGCAAGGTATACAGATTTTTGTTGCGAGTAAACATAACATGATATTTGATAAATTTTTGTTAGCAATATATTATATATACAAGCACTCAAAGAATTTATCTATCCGTTTCAAAATTAAAAATATATATACTCCATTCCATTTTAAGATAAAAATATTGAACTTTTGAAGTTAAATTAAGGTATTTTTAAGTCTAAAATTGATCTGAGCTATTTCATTTTAATAAGTACAATTATAATTTTATAAGTGATTTAAAAAGTAAAAAATACTACTCATTATAAAATATATTTTTTTTTGTGAATCTCAATTTTAGATTTAAAAATATACTTTCAAAAGCTAACAAAATCGTAATTTTCTCTCTTTCCCTATCTCATAATAACATTCACTTTTTATTCATAAGATTTTTTATTTTTATTTTTTTTGTTCCAATTAACTCGATCGTACTTGTTTCAAATATATAGGGACAGGGGCGGATCTAGAATTTATTCTCAGCAGGGGCGGATTTTAACTATTTTTTTTGTTCAAATTAAATAAAGAAAACTTGAACTAATCATAACATTAACTAATCATAATAATGTTTACAAATTACAATGCTATTCTTCAATTCAAACAAAATGAAGGCAAAATGCATCAAAATCAACCCATAAACACAAGTACACAACCCACACACACAACTCAATTCAGTTTAAAAGTAGGCCACATTCATAGATGGTCCCATTTTCACCACAAATCAAACTGAATTTACAACTCAAAGTTGTAAGTTTTTCATTTAAAGAAAAAAATATAAAAAATTTCTGCATATTCATATCCTAATGGTCACTACATCAACTCAGCCAACTATTAAAACAATTCTAATTAAATGTCTGTGTATACAGAATGTATATATGGAATACTAAATATAGTCAGTTAGCTTAGGAGTTACAAGTTAAGCAGAAAGAAAAAGATTCATGAATAGAGATATATTTTGTGTTCACATTGTAAGTTTTCAATTGCTCTCCATTAATGGAAGATAATACAATTCTCCTAGCAAATTGTATATATCTGTCAATTCGCTGCACTTTAGTTCATTGATTTTTATGAACTTTACATGTTTTACATAAAACCTATGTATCTAACTACATTGGAATCATCAATCAATTTTTTATATACTAAAACATAAAAATAACATAACTTATTTTCCTTTATGTTGAATAGGAAAATAATTTACTTGTAAGAAAGAATAAAATTAGAGGCATAAGGCATCAATACTTTCCTGACTCGGATCCCAAATATGATTTTATGAAGAACATCCATCAAACAAAATTGCCAAAATTCAAATTGGAGCTAGCTAATTAACACAAATTGAAACATAAATTAAATTTCCTAATTAAAAATCTAACTTTTAGGACAAATTCTTCTTTAAAAGAAAAGCTTATCCTTACAGCCTTAAACTGGATCTAAATAAAGCGAGGGATAAGAGCTTGTCGTTGTCGTAGCCTGTCGGCCAACCACCGCGCACCACACCACTGTGTGCAAGAGAGTCAGGGAGGCAAGAGGAGGCGCCAGGGAGGATGAATTCAATATCAAGCTAAAGTCATCGACACTACTAGTCTAGTACAATATTCACCAAAATTATATTTAACTCTCTAGCTTAATCTTTTTATAAATTTTCCCATTAAATTATTAAATTATTTTCTTACCCTGCCCCTATACCTATATAAAAAAAAATCCAGCATAGGCAAGTGTAACGACCCGAAATTCGACATACCTTATTACCTTAATTTTCATATTTATTACCCATTATTTTCTTAAAGTCCAAATTTTGGTCCGTTAATAAATCTTTAATTACCTTAACAACTCAAAATTCGACATACCTTATTACCTTAATTTTCATATCTATTACCCGTTAATTTCTTAACATCCAAATTTCGGTCCGTTAATAAATCTTTAATCACCTTATTTAACCCATTAATTGACATTATAGTCATCAATTACCAAAAAAATTTAGTATAATTTTTTTTTCTTCTCGATCATTGTATTAAAATATTTTGACATTTAAAAACTTATCGTCTCGATCCTAGTCTCTGGATCACAACCTTTACTTTTTCTTTCTATCACCAGTGTCGTAAAGCTCAACAATCAAATTCAATGTTGTTTATATCCATACAAATATTCTTCGTTTCATAATCCATAATTAAACATATAATAGTTTCTAACGTAACAACTATCTTGAACAATTACAGTTCATAATTTAACTCTATTCGTCCAGTACGAATCCAATTTATATGCACATACAACACATCAATATAAACTAGCAAATTTAATCACATTGAATTATAATATTAAAAATAGAACAATTACATTCACAACCTTCTAGGATAATCCATCTTTATCACAATCTGATTCTTGAAATTCATTTCTTTACCTGCAAAAGTTTATATTATTTAAGTAATGAGCATAACGTCTCAGCAAGTTCAATAGTTTACACCTTTCATGCTTCACATAACACATAACATAACAAGTTCTGTGTGTGTCATACATCATGTGCTGAGCTTCTACTAAATCCATATATCTCACATGTCTCATATCTAATTCATATTAACATTTATGTAAAGTAAACACTAATTAAATTCACATATGATCACATCGTTGCATCAAGTACACATTTTGGTCATATTATCCACAGATCACATAACACATAATTTTATATTCATTTGAACAAGAATTAACATATCATAGCAGGTAAACATTTAACATCAAAATACTGAAGAACTTGCCTTGATGTCCAATTATTAAATTGGTGGCTCAAAACCCTTTCTCGAACAACCTAAGACCATAAGATAATTAATTAATAATTATTTATCTCCTATGATATTAATTTAATTAATTAATATCATCTATAATGTAATTAACCCTACCCGACGGTTTATTTTAGGGTACCGGGCTAATTATCAATTAATTTGGTTAATTATATTAACCTCATCCCTTAATATATTAACTTAACTTAATATAAAACACATTCAGTGCGGACAACCCTGCTCGTCGGATAAAATTTAGCATATTTGGTTGTCCGAATTTTCATTTAACCATTTTTAAAATTTTAAACTTACTAGATTAATATTTAAATATTAACCCCCAATATTTAATATTTTTACAAAAATATTAAATTTAATTCCCAAATATCATTTCTATATTTTTAGTAATTTTCTATAATTTTTAAACAATTTTTAATTAAAAACTATTTTCTGGGGGCATTTTGGTAATTTTCGCGACTTTGGGGACTCGATGGTCATTTTCTTAAAAGTTCAGGGGCACGCACGTCATTTGCCAAGGGCCAGGACACGCTCGGTATTTTCGCAAAATGCCAGGGGCACGCTGGTAATTTTCAGCGTTGCGGTCGCCGCGCATTGCGCGCGGCCTTCTCTGCCGACTACGCCGAACGACGTCATTGTTCGGCGTTCGGCCTGCCAATTTTGGTCACCGCGCATGGCGCGGCTCCCCCCCTGTTGCGCGCCCAAAAACGGCGTCAATTTGGCCCCGCTTCAGAAATAATTTGGCCGCTGCGCAATGCGCGGGCGACCTTATTTTTTTCTTCTTCTTCTTTTCCGAAACAATAGCCAGCCAAAACCAAAATTAATTCATTTATTCCCCAAACTTTCACAACATAATTACACTAAACATGATAAAATTCATAAATACACTTCCATAAATTATTTAGAATAATTATTTTAATTATTTACTAATTTTCCACATAATTATTTTATCACCATAATTACAAAAATAAACCAACTAAATTAATTTTATACTTTCCCTTAAGCTTGAAATCCTTCCTTGAAGCTTTTCCTTCACCAAAAATTTCTCTCTCTTTGGCGGTGGTGGTGTTTTCCGGTTGGAGGTAGTGGTGGTGTTTTCGGATGGAAAGTGGAGAGAAAGTTTGTTATTTTTTTCTTTATTTCCTTTTCTTGCTTAATTCCTTTTTATATTCCCACAATCACTTAACCACTTTTTGGAAAATTATCAATTCCACTGACCTTGTTGCCAACCGACTTAGACTTTCAGATAATCAACATGCAAAAATCTTACATAAATAAACATTTTAAATACATTACGTAGTTATTTCGTGTAATAAATATTTTATATAATGTATATAAAATATTTATTTTAATTCACTAAAATTCATAAAATGATTTATAAATAATATTAATACATTTTCAGGTACTTTACATGACAAATTTTGTACACGCATAATGACATGCATGTAATTATATGAGGTATTTTATACCTCCAAAATTCATAAAATAATTCATACATCATATAAAAATTATTTTTCATACTTTTTCACTTCGTTACTTGGACAACATGTTACATCAACATGTTTACGTTTCTGAAATATTATTCTCCATAAAAATCATAAAAATTCCATTATACATAAACATAATTTTTAATAAATTAAAACATTCCTTTTTTCTCATTTATTTTCCATTTCTTTACTATTCAGCACACTTTAAATACACCATATAATAAATTATTGTACCATTTGTACAATTTTATTTCCTTTCTTAATTAATATATTCTCCTTATATAAATTATATAATTAGTTTTATATAATTTATATAATTATTATTTCCTTACTATTTACACTAACTTTCCTTATATAAATTATATAATTTATTATTATATAATTTATATAATTACTTTTCTCATTACATAATTTCCATTTTACACAAAGTACAATTTATAAAAAAATTCTTCCATCCTCAATTAATTAAATCCCCTTTTATAAATTATATAATTATTCTTATATACTTTATATAATTATTATTTTCTTAATATTTTACTTAAATTTCCTTATATAAATTACATAATTTATTATTATATAATTTATATAATTACCTTTTCTTCTTAAATAATTTTCAACTTCCTCCATAATAATTTAATTGTACAATTTTATCGTACCATTACATGAAATTTCTTTTATTCTTAATAAATTATTTTTAAACAATTTATTTACTTTTCAATTATTTTAATTCAATATCATTTATCACCATCTCTATACAGATTTAATTTACCAATTAAATCCCATCACATACTTTAAATTACATAAAACATATCAATCACAAATAATTTAAATAACCTTAATAATTTTGTTATTTAAATTCTTATTTAATATTATTAAAAATGATCCCGAAAATTCGGGTCCTCACAGCAAGTGTCTATACTACCCTCCAAATGGCTCCGCCCCTGTATAGGAATCAATCCTGTTGGGATATAATTATTTGGGTCCGAGTATGGTGCAACCCACTTTATTTAAATGGCCCGGATTCGGTGTTGGCCCACATACATTTATTTTAACAGCTTGCACACATAGTAGGAGAATCCTTATTAAAGTAAGATTGTGTTACCATATTTAGGGGAAATAAGGAAATCTAATTTGGGAAGAAATCTATTGATAATTAATTACAGTTATAAGGTAATTATAAAAATGACTCCTACTCCTAATTGTTTTAGAGTAGACGTGACATCTATAAATACAACCACAAGTAAGGGATCGAGACATTCATTACAGAAGACACATAACATACAACAGAAAAAAGAGAGAAAATACGAAGTGTGAAGATAAGGAAGAGAGAAATAAACAATTTGTACTTTCTATATTATTTTTATAGTGGATTTTTATCTCTCCCCGTGATTTTTTTTTTCAATTAAATTTCCACATAAAAATTTTGTGTCCATATATTATATCTCTTACAATAATGTGTATGTGTTTATTTGAGCGTATTTCGGGAGTTTGACTTTACAACAACATAATCTACAATTCCAACAATTATTAACGCTTTTTTGGCCCGCTGTTTTGGTGATTTTGTCAAGCGTACAAAATTTGACATTAACATTGGCGCTAGAAGGTGTAACATCCCCTCAAAATTCCCCCACTAGCTACGACGAACCTTGTGCATTAACTACATACATTCTTCAAAGCTTAACTAATGATCCCATAATCATATTGGTTGAATTAGTCTTATTTTAGACTATACATAAAAAAAAATCTCTTAACTTTGTCTCTAGATCTTAAATTGATCCCGATCTCATTATTTATACAACTATCAACTTGTAGTTCATCCGTATAAATGGATAACACCATATATAACGGTCCAATTTTAACCTTAAGATTTAGATATTCTATAACTTTACATATTCCAAGATTCACGACATTAAATCATTAGGAAGTTTTTTGGGAACAGAGAATCTTGCGATGAATATTTGTATCTTCACCCGTGATAACGACTTATGTTCTTGAGCTTTTGGATTTCATACTTGTAATAATTTGATCATTATAACTGCTTACATATGTGATTATGACACCTTATAATTGACAAAATTTTGTCATTATAACGACTTGTTTACTTGATTATAACAATTTATAATTATTGCTCAAGAACACACGAAGAACACGGAGAACGACAATCGTACATGGCTACGACGTACGTTCTTGAGCTTTAAACTATTAAATGAAATTCGACATTATAACTACTATTAAATGAAGAAAAGCTCAAGAACACATGAAGAACACAGAGAACGACAATCATATATGGCTACGACATGCGTTCTTGAGCTTGTAAACTAAAAATTAATCGAACATAATAACGACTAGAATTTTACCTCTTGAAGTGCAAGCGTTAACTATTTCTTTACAACTTCATTGATAGTAACTCACTAGAACTCTCTCTTAATATAACTTTGGAGTGTTTTTCCTCTTGAAACTAATGAATCTAAAGGAGGGAGAACTCCCTATTTATAGAAAACCAAGGGTCGGGGTAGTTTGGTTTTTAGTTTAAAAGCTAAGGGCATTTTAGTCTTTTCGCACATTATTTAATTAATAAAAATAAAATAATATCTAGATATTTTCAAACCAAAAATAGCCCACTTATTTTCTAGTAGCTTCCTGAGCTATTTTGTCATTATTTCTTCCGATTTCGATATATCGGATAAATCGCGTGCGATTAATTTAAAATATGTCGTATCAATAAAATCAGTTTTAATTAGTTATATGTATTTTATTCATAAAATACATCATATAGTATTAATATGATATTTTGTGTAACACTCGTAGTTTATACCTTATTTTTAATCCTGGATACACTTCGGTATATTTCTCGTAAATCATGTTTTACGTATTTCTTTTCGTATAGCGACTGACCGAACCTATAGCGATGGACCGAACCTACGGCGACCAGTCCATCGCTAAAGGGGGTATGCTTGGTATGTAAAATAAGGGCGTATGCACTTGATCCTTTTTTTTTCTCTCTCTCTCTCTCTCTCTATATATATATATATATATATATAGGTACACAGTTGTGTACCTACACGGTAGGCCTTTGACGACGGTTTTAATGGCTATGACGATAGTACTATCAAGAAAATTGTCGCCATAACCATTAAAACTGTCGCCAAAAGCCTACCGTGTAGATACACAGTTGTGTACCTATATATACCTCATATATATATATATATGTATGTATATAAAGGATCAAGTGCATAAAATAAGGGGGTATGCATTTGATCCTTTATATACATACTTACATATATATATATATATATATATATATATATATATATATATATATATATATATATGTATGTATGCAACATGTGCATGAGACTTTTGTTATAAATCTGTTCATCGGAATTAAGATATCTCATATTAGCTTGCATATGATATTTATTACAATATACATGCATACTTCGTAATATGTGATAATGTTTGCTAACATGTACAGGGTGTGTAATAACCAAGAATTTGCTGTAATTTTTTTTTTTATGGAATAAAATTAGGCAAACTTATTCTGTGCGATTACGTGGGGTGTGTGTGTGTATGCGTGTTTAAATTAAGAATGTTACGTGATGATTGCAAATTAATGCATTACGTTAATTCGTACCCAATGAGTGAAATTAATTGATTTAAATTATTTATTTACGTGAGTTATGCTCAAATTAACCAACTCGATTATTAAACTTGATTTGAGTATTTTATAATACTAATTAATTAATTAAATTGATTAAATGAGATGTTGATGAAATGTCCAGTAATTAACTTGACCCAAGTTAGTAATTGATGGGTTAGTTAACCTACTGTCTCAATTTAATTAAACCAAACCCTTGTTATTAAGCTGCCCATTTCATTGTTATGGGTCCTCATATAGAGTGGCCCAAATCCTTAGCCCAACTTGATGTAGAGTTACCCACTTTTAATTGTTAATAAGTCTCATTGACTTGGTGTAAATAAGGCTCAATCATTGACCCAAATGGTAAGAGAATTTAGCAGCCCAAATTATCTATTTTAATTAAATGTAAGAAGTGTTCAGTTATGACACTCATTTTGGGACAACACTAAGAAGAGAAATCAGCAACCAAGAAGCACGTGAAGGCCATGATTGGTGCAGCTGAACTTGAGCATTTTGCTACCCAAGGGGCCTATTTTTGGCAGCCAAGAATAGCAGGGGTAGAGCAGTTTAGTTGCTCAAGGCTGTAGCTATGATGAGTGAGTATAGAGCTGATGATAGAACCCATAGATAGCTTACGATAGTTGATAGAAGGAGAAGAGTGCCCAATTCTGTGTATTAATCCACCTTTTTTTCTCATAGCCTTTGTTCTATTATCTTTCTAAGGAGAGTGCAATAGAGAGATAGAGAGAGAGAGAGAGAGAGAGAGAGAGAGAGAGAGAGAGAGAGAAAATCCAGTGGAAAAGAAGAAGGTTCATAGAGAAAACTTGTCTAGAAGAAGAAGAGGAACCCCAGCTGCAACTACTAGAGCTCAAAAGCCAGAATATAAACCAAGCAGCACCTTTCAAGGTTTAGAAGTAACTTTGAACTTAATCTTCTAGTTATCTTGTGCTTCTAGATAAATTATGTTGTGTTTTTCTTGCTGTGGGAGTTTGTTGGGAATTTGGGGGTCATAAAGGACCCGGTTGATATAAGGTGCATAATATGGCTGGAGGTTATGTGCTCTATGCGGTATATGTATGAGCGATTTGCTATAAACTAATACATGCATGCTTTGTGTTTGATCAAAGTTCTCAACTAATCATTTTAGTAAATCTGAGTATACAAAACACTGATTTCTAACCAAAGAAATTGTTATGTGTTGCAAATAACATGCTTGAATCCATGGAATGCACGCATGTGCTCTTGTGAGTGTAGTGTTGAAGTATTGAGGGTGATTCATGTCAAAGAGGAGTATGTGCATAAATGTTTAACTAGGAGTCAATGCATGTATAATAGATGTATGATGAAAGTTCTTATTGTAGCAAATTTCAAATGTTTTACCATTCAAATGCATGCTTTCCAAAAAACCCAGGACTCACATGTATATAAGTTAGGAAATGCATGAATCATAAATGTTGGTCTTAAGATGAAACATGATTTTGTAAAAGCACGATTCGTTGTGAAAACGAATCAAATTTTGTTCCCTTGCAAATAAAATTTTGAACTAAGGAAGCATTGCATGCCATGATTCTGGAAATAAGTGTGTTGGAAGTACATGATAATTTGAAATAATTTGTATGCTTTAAAATATCAAAAAGTCAGAAAAATCTACTGAGTTTCTAGAATCTGGGTCGAGCGCACCTACACTCAGGGTAAGCGCAGCTGCACCCAAGCTTTCTGTCTGGACTTTGTACTGGAGCGCACCTGCGGTCATGGTGAGCGCAACTGCGCCCAACCCTTCTGTCAGATTTTTCAAGTGGAGCGCATCTACGGTGAACCCAGCGCAGCTGTGCTCGACCTTGCTATTTTCAGGATGTGTTATTTTTTCATGATTTTGTTATGTAGTCGTCATGCATGCCTATATGTGATTTAGTTGACCAACATGATTGTTATAACATGTAATCTAAATCTAAGTTGACTAAATGTATGAAAATGACCAAATTGGTAGGTGTTTTGAAAACTTAATGCTAAGTCATGAACTACGTATCAAAGAAAATTACCAATGTGATACGTGATATATTTCTAGCAATATGAGTTAATAAGCATGAACATGTTTGATAAATGGTCCTGTCCTATGTGTTTAAGATAGTCAAGTTACATAAGTAACGGTAAATACTACGTGTTATATGGGTTATAACCAATATATGTATGATTGATTGTAAGGTTATGTGCTAGGTGTAAATCGAACTTGTGTATTAAAACTAGCATTTATACCAAAGTTAAACGGCTAGAATGACGCATATGATCAAAAACTAATTAGTGGGCTGACATTGTTAACTATGTAGGCGATAGACGTAAATGAGTGTTAACATTAAGCGTAAGCGACAACTGAGGTAAGTTTCCTTTACTGATGCACACTTTACTATTCTGTGCGAATGTTTTGATTTCAAGTATCACTATTCGAACTAATTATTCAAGGTTCAAATATTTGTTATGCCATGATCGCACTTACGTGCATTTCAAATGTCGTTCAATTATTGAACTGACTTTAAGTATTAAAGTCCTTATGCATAACGAGTCTAAGCCATTGTTCGACTAGATCAATAATTCCATGATAAATTTGAATTATATAATTCTAAATGGTAAACCAAACCATATTGTACTGGTACGGTATCTGTCGAAATTGAAATGAACAACCCTCATAGTAGGGGCTTAAAACTATAATTTTGGATATAATTCCTATATGGCGTGGTTGCGTCGCTAGATGTTTTATATTGTGCACAATGTATCCGTACGATGGGTTGATTCCCCAAAGTACATATATTTGGTTATTATCAATTGCTATATAGATTGTTAATAGTCTTAACGATATTGGTCTTATTACTATTGGTTATTGTCATCCTTTACATAATATCAATAATCTTAACGAAGTTCAAGGTCACTTGACCATCAGCATGCTAATTCTTAAATCTTGAATTATAAAGTAAATGCCTAGGCATATTTTATCCTCAATCGAGGTTCAGTTGTCAAGATCATCATAGATGATATCGATATTCTCGATTATAATACTTTAAACCCTTTTATATACTTGCTGAGCCATTTGTTGCTCACACTTGCTTAAAACTAAATCTTTCAGCTAAGCCCGAATTCTCGAGAAGTTCCAAGAAGGACAAGGAAAAAGGAAAAGCAAAGGAGTAACTGTTTTATTGTTCCGTTTAATTTAAATTATGTTGTTAAGACTCTTTATTATGATGTCACATTTTATAATAAAAGATTAGTTAACTTGGAATTTTATATTTTGTTGAAATGAACTATGTATTTAACATTATATTTTTGATTGAATGGGTAGATAGTTGTGTGTGGATGTTGTACTGTGAGCACCGAACCTGGGGTTTAGAGAATCCAGATTTGTAGGCGTCACAGGGTGTTATTGTTTTTAATGCCTTATAATGTATAATATATTGTATTATTATATATTTAATTGACATATTAATGACAGAGTATTGCATGCTCTGACAGGAGCACAATTATTCGATCCACGTGGGAAGACGGTGATGGGTTAACAACATAGCAAAAATTTACTCCATATCCAATGCTTTGATGTCACATGTTCAAGGGCAGTTTCAATTATCAGTATTAATCTCACCGTTGACGGCATCATCTTCGATGACTCTAAGGTCATAACTTATGCAGAAATATCAGATGCCACCGGTCCACACGCCCTCAATAATTTCCTCTATGGCTTCGACAATCTATTCGGGGTCACCATTGGACGGTCCTTTGGGCCCTCGTCTCGACAGCTTCGTGTCCCGACGGCCCTCGCCTTGGCTGCATCGTGTCCCGACGACCCTTTACCTCGGCGGCTTCGTATCCCGACGACCCTCCCCTCGCCGGCTTCGTGTCCCGATGGCCCCTTGCCTCAGCGGCTTCTTGTCCCGACAGCCCTCGCCTCGACGGCTTCGTGTCCCGATAGCCCTCGCCTCGGCGACTTAATGTCCCGAAGGCCCTCGTCTCGACGGTTTCGTATCCCGACAGCCCCTCGCCTCGATGACTTTGTGTCCCGACGGCCCTCGCCTTGGCAGCT
The DNA here is from genome assembly GCA_947179155.2 of Hedera helix. Lineage (NCBI taxonomy): Eukaryota > Viridiplantae > Streptophyta > Magnoliopsida > Apiales > Araliaceae > Hedera > Hedera helix. The sequence goes on along the minus strand of OX359272.1, from coordinate 10,172,717 downwards.
TCATGTCTGATTGCCTCTCGCCTCAGCTGTTTCATGTCCCGACAACCCTTCTCCTCGGTGACTTCGTGTCCCGACGGACCTCACCTCGGCGGCGTCATGTCCTGATGGCTCTTCTCCTAGGCAGCCCCATGTCTTGATCGACAATATTAAATAAAGAGTTGGCGATTTTAGTAGTTTTGGCAGTTTAGGTTCCACAGTATGGTGGATTCGGCAGTATGATGGATTCGGCAGTATGGGTTCGGCAATTTAGGTTCCACAGTATGGCGGATTCGGCAGTATGGTGGGTTTAGTAGTTTGGGTTCTATAGTATGTTTGGTGGGTTCGGCAGTTTTAGTAAAATGTTCAGTAACTTTTGCTGTTTCGGTAAAAGGTTCGACAGTTTTGCTGTCGTGACAGTTGGAGGGTATGGTGGACTTTTCGAATATTCTCCTATTTTAAATTCTTAAAAATAAGAGAGTGAGGGGGGGGGGGGGGGTAATGTTAGGATATAATTATTTAGGTCCGGGTATTGTGCAACCCACTTTATTTAAATGGTCTAAATCCGGTATTGGGTCACATACATTTATTTTGACAGTTTGCACACAAAGTAGGAGAATTCTTATTAAAATAAGATTGTGTTACCATATTTTGGGGAAATAAGGAGTTCTAATTTGGGAAGAATCTATTGATAATTAATTGCAGTTATAATATGATTATAAACAGAACTCCTACTCCTAATTGGTTTATGGTGGACGTGATATCTATAAATACAACCACAAGCAAGGGATTGAGACATTTCTTACAGAAGACGCATAACATACAACATAGAAATGAGAGAAAATACGAAGTGTGAGGATGGGTAAGAAAGAAAAAAACAAAAACTGTACTCTCCGTATTATTTTTATAGTGAATTTTTTTCTCTCTCCGTAATTTTTTCCTAATTAGATTTTCACGTAAAATTCTTGTGCCAATATATTATATCTCTTCCAATAATGTGCATGTGTTTATTTGAGCGTATTTCATGACTTTGACTTTACAACAATATAATTTACAATTCCAGTAATTATTAGTGCTTTTTTAGACTACTGTTTTGGTGATTTCATCATGCGTACAAAATTTGATGTTAACAAATCCAAACAATGGAACCCATAGTGTTCAAGCAATACTCGATGCATTCGCTTACAAAATTCAAGTTAATTGCAAAACCAATTCCGCTCGAGATGTTGTACTGTTTGAGATCTTTACCTGCGTTGCTTTAAATGGAAGTTACACCAATTGCACGGGAGCCAGCCAGATAAATTGTGGAGGCACTCAAGCGACTATCAAGTTTCTTGCATAAATAATATGATGCATGATATGATGAAATAAATGCACACTAGTGTGCTTGTAATGTAAATCTCTGTTTTTTTTTATATATATTTTAAATTAGGAAATGAAATCGCTGAGGCATGTATTTGAATATTAGTATGTAAAATTTATCTAAATTTTATTATTTTAAATTTTAAATATGTGTAATATATATGTTAATTAATTCATCAATGCACTGATCACAAAATTTATAAATAATACGAAGAGTTTCACCATATATTAACGTATTCTAACATTATTAGACTTGAGTAAAATTAGGAAATATTGTGAATGTTTTTTATTAAAATTTATAAACCATTTTAATTGCAATACATTTAAAATTTTATAAATTAAAATATTCACGAGTTAGAAGTGAGGCTAATTAAATTTGCATAGAAAAAAATTTGTTACTCAATTTGAGCTTGAGATTTCATATCGTAGAGTTTTGAACTTTTTTTCCACCTTTCTCAATAAAATCTTTCTAGAAGTATGTATTTATGATATATTTGAAACTATTTATGAAGCATTTGATGATTGGTAAAAGTGTATTAGTATAAATAAGTGAATTCATATACCAACCGGCAACCGGTTTAACTATGTAATTTTAAAATTAAAATTGAATTAGATGTCATACTTTTAGATATAAGGATTGATGAAATGACTCTTTAAACCTTAAAATTAATTGAACAGATTATTTTCAATTGCAAAACTTATTATATTTTGGAATGACGGCTATGTTTTAAAAACAAAATTTCAAACTTAATATATTTTGGAATGATACTTTAAACTTCATAAAAAATAAAATAACATCTTTTAAAAAGACATTTTGGAAAGACAAAAAATTAACTATTCAAAATTATTCATATATCATTTATCATTCTAAAATCTATTTTTATAAACACTTAATATCTTTAAAAGTCAAATCAACACTTTAAGTAAATATTTCTATCAATTCTTGCTAATAAGAATTGGGATATGCTAAATTTTAATTAGTTCATAAAACACACACTTATGGAATGACACACACTCGCTTGCACTTATGGAATGACACACATACACACTTATGGAATGACACAAAATTAAAGCAACTTCTTTAAAATATGAAAAACATAAGGAACGCGGTGACCACACATGACTCACGGAGGGGTCTCTAACACCTTCCTTTTACTTGAGCAAACTCCCAAATTATTAAATCTCGGTTTATGGACTAATCTCATGGAGTCACATTAATTGAGTCTTTTAATTGCAAAAATTTTAAAATTAAGATGAATTGATGCATTTATTTGAAAATCAAATCATACCAACTGACATCTACGCTTTATTGGCCTAAATAAAAGTAATGTTTTCAAATCAAGTTGAATATAAGCCGTTTTCGTAAAAATTCACCCATATCACTTAATTTCTCTTAATTAAAAATAGCCGTAATTTTTGTGAAAATTTCCAGTGTCGACAACTAGAATCAACTTTTTTATTGTCAATTAATTTTGACTTACAGAGTGTGTTGTATTTAAATACTAGATTTGAGCTCAATTCATAAATCTAATACTGACATTATAATATTATGATAATAGTCACTACCAAAAATTTGAGGATCTAAGACGGTAAAATCCATCGCAAATAGTGCAAAACCTGTCTCAAAATGAATTTTGAGACGGATTTTATACGTCTCAAAATCCGTGTTAATAAGTCGCATCGCTAATACTGTCCGTCTCAAAATACATCTTAAAAAAAATTAGATACGAAAACTTTCCATCTCAAAAAGTTTTTGAAACCAAATAGTTCCATCTCAGATTGCTTCAAGTTCGTCTCAAATTGACCAACAGAAAACTACATTTTGAAACCGCTTATATCTGTCTCCATTTTTTAACTTTTGAGACTGAAATTTTTGTCTCTAATCCGTTTCTAAATAGTTTTGACAAAAAAAAAATAATATTTGAGACGTTTTATTTCCGTCTCTAATCCGTATTAAAATTAACAATGAAACCAAATATTTTCAAATTTTGTCTCTAAATTTGTCTCAGAATTAAAAATATATTTTTTCACAGATTTTTATTTTTATATTTTTTCACACCCAAACAATTTTAATATTTAAACTTAATAAAATAAAAAATGATCAAAACACAATAATATTATTACAACTTTCATTAATTACATATCAATTATGTACGTGACAATGTTAACATAAATATATATTACAATCCTCATCATCACCAATACAAACTAGCAACTAACATTATAATGGACTAATCGACACTTGTAGCTTTAAGAAAATTTTAAAAGCCTTTGTTTCCTCAATTTTTCATAACTTGTATCTGCAAGATAAAAATCATGAAACAAATAAATTACTTTTACAAAATAATAGTATATACATATACACACACGTATATATCATTTATCATCCTCATTGCATTATCAAAAGAACTTTGATGCTTTCCTACCTAGCTTGTCAACCAAATTAAAAGTACGATCACAGTCCCAAACATGTTTAAGGCTATTCCTCGTTCATAACTCAAGGGGACTAAAAGTTTATTTATACAGCTTACAAAAGTTTGAAATTCAACATAATTTATCAAATTACATAATAAGTTTATCTGGCTACAGATGCTTCATACAAAATTATGGAAGTTCCAATATAATTTTAGTAACAAAAAAGGGTCAGTATCCATGTCTCCAAAATCTCCTAACATTTTCTTTACAAGTATCCAAAAAATTGACAATATCTAGGCAATTTCCCAACACCATAGTAAATTAATGTCATCATAAAGATTCCCAATATTATATGAGAGATGTAGACGAGATCAAAATCTTATGCTGACAATATGAATAAAACAAAACACACAGGAGAAAAAGAGGTGTAAACAAGTTTGTACAACTTCATGAACATGCCCAAAGATATAAATGACATGGGAGCAGAGAAAAATGGAGAAAGAGTTGGCACTCCACTCAACATAATGTGTTATAATAAGTTCCATAAGATTAGTAAATAGCCAATTACAAAAAGCAAATTCATATAAATGGTTGACAGTTGGCAACATACTGAAAGGAAAATACAATTATTTAACTACTTGCTCAAACAAAATTACTCCACTAATGACACTTGGAGAAGAGAAAATAGAAATAGGTCTACCTAAGAAAGCATTCAAAATACATACATACCTATATACATAAATATAATTTATGCATTTATGTATAGATGTATCATATATGTAAATATATAATTACACACACAAACGCATATATAACAGTAATGCAGTATGCATAATATAACATGTGTGGAAATCAAGTCAATTAGAACCCAAAAAGAAAGATAATAACATTCCTTATCTAAATGTTTCTTAGCTTGTTCTGTTTTCCCTTGTTCTTGCAATATCATATATCTTTCATGAGCTTTCTGTAATATCCCAAATATTTTAAAAGTGATCTGTCAAGATATGATAAAGGTTGTTAATTTAAAAGCCTAAAAACGATTGCTCAACAATACATTGAGCTATATTAAAGATTAAAAACGACTCGAAACTACGATTCGTTTACGATTAGAGGTTAAACTTTTAACCTAAACTATGTGTTATGTGATTTATAAAGCTTGTATTAACCTTTAAATGTGTTATGTAGTTTATCTATGTGTAGGATTTTGTGTTTCGGTTCAAGTAATTAACCTTAACACTTATTAAAATCGAAAAGTTATTTAAAGGTTAAAACCTAAAAACCTAATTCTAGGGTTTGGAAAACCTAAACTAGGGTTTGGTTAAACTTAGAAAAGGTTAAAACCTAAACCCTAAACCTAGAAACCCTAAGGGTTCAAACCCTAAGGGTTATAACCTAACCCTAATCACTATTCACAAATACACGTATAATACGAAAATTATACGGATAGAATACGAAAATAATACGAAAATTATACGGTATAAATACGAAAAAAAGTCAAACGTGAATAGTAAAAGTCAAGTATACAAGTTAGTAGAGAATTAACTAATGTTGAGTTAGTTGTTAACTCTAGTTAGTAGATAAAGTTAAAGCCTAAGCCAAGCCAAAGTCAAGCCAAAACTTGGAGCCGAAGTATAAACCAAACTTGGAGCCAAAGTTGGAGCCAAGCCAAACTTGGAGCCAAAGTATAAACCAAAGTTGGAGCCAAAGTTGGAGCCAAGCCAAACTTGGAGCCAAAGCTTGATTGTCATTTTTACCATTTTACCCTAACTTGGAAAATCCTATAAATAGGAGTCTTCACTCTTCATAATCCTTACCAATTCACCAAGTAAATTAGAGCAACAAAGCTAGAGAGATATATTGATAGATTAATCTTGTTGATGAGTATTGAAGCCTTGCACAAATTGTTGTCAAAGATTGCACTCCAAGAGGTAATCTCTAGTTGTTATTATGTAATTTTTCAATTCGTAGAGTATATGTGAATAGCTATAATGCTCGATTTATTTTATGTCTAGAGTAGTGAAATCAAAATTATAAGTAGTTATACTGTCCATTTCATTTCAAGTATTTAGTTAAAAAGCTCAAAACACAAGCCGTTACGATGTTCGATTTTTCTTATCGTTCTTCGATTTGTTCTTCGTGTTCTTGAGTGAAAGTCATAATTTCTACATAAGTAGGTTTATGATTTGGTAATTTAGTGTTATGGGATGATGAAACATGATGGCCTTGCTAAATAATGCTTGTGGCATCAAGTTTTAGTAGTCGAAACGAAGAACGATGAAACTTTGTTCTTCGTGTTCTTCGATTCGTTATTCGTGTTCTTGAGAAAAAGTCATAAATTTCCATATAAGTAGGTTTATGATTTTGTTATTTTTATGTTATGAAGTGATACGGAGTGTTAGAACATGTTATCTTAGCAAATTAATGCTTGAGGTATCATGTTTTACCAATCGGATCAAAGAAAGTTAAGTCTAATATAGTCGCAGAATATTTTTGCGAATTTCCGAAAATTTAAATTCTGAATCTGCCTTATCAACCTAAATAAAAGTTGTAGCTCATGAAATTCTAAGCAATTTAGACTCAAGAATCACTCAAAAATGTTTTCGTATGACGAAGTTATGGCTATTACTATAAAAGAGGTCAGAAATATGAATCAGTTTTAGAGCAGTCACCTTTAGGCAGAAATCTGTACAAATCTGTCAGGAATTTCGTACTTTGGTCTAAATATTAATTGTAGAGACGGAAGTTACGAACGCGTGGAATTTTGAACGACTAAAAAATGTTTTAAAACGAAGAAGTTATGGCCGTTTAACTGAGCCGGGGTTTGGCAGTCCAACAATCTGCCCAAATCCGAAAATTTGGCTTAAAAATGAGTTTTTGAGTTAGCCAATTTTCCAAATAATTCCACCTATTGAAATAGTTTAAATAAGTTAATATAAGACTTATGAAGTTATATAATACGATGAATCTAACCGCTTATGCACTAAATGACTGTGTAGGGTTTAACGCTCCGCCAGAAAACCCTAGTTTCAATTTGAGGCAAGTTCTAAACTTTTATGTGTTATTTAGTATGTTCTAAGATTGTTCATGTTATTATGTGATAGTTTATGTGTGAAAGTACATGAATGAAGGTCTTATGTGATTAAATGATTAAGTGTTAGTTATTGATTAACTGTTAAATGTTAATTGATATTTGATGATGCATATGAGTATGTATAAAATATGTTTATTGTTAAGCATAAATTAATATGATTATTAACTGAGATGTATGTTCAGTCAAAGCATGTTAAAGTTTATATGAAAGCATAAACTGTGTATGTGATAATATGTTAGACTTGCTGAGCCGTCGTGCTCATTCTTGCGAATAAAACCTTATTTGCAGATTAAAGATGAACATTAAGAAGATCTTGAACGTAAAGATGAAGCGTAGATTAGGTTTTCATGTTTATTACTTGTATTTGTATAAGTCATAATGACTGTTGTAATACGAACAAACAAACATGTAACCGAATATTGAATGAATGATATAAATTATTATCATCAGGATGTTGTTATTTCTTTAAATTTGATATAATGTAGAATTGTTAAATATTAAAACAATGTTGATAATGATCTATTTATCTGGATGAGGATCGGTAAATAACTTGTGAGTGTTGTACATCTGAGACAGAACTAAGCGATGTTGACTGGTCAAATCCATCGTTAAGGTTCCTCGGACCCAGGTATAACTCGTTATTACTATTCTGAATACCATATAAGTAGGATTATTGATATGAAGAGATATCTTTGTATATTGATACTTGTAGTACGAATGAGACCGTTACAAGTGGACGTATATAGAATATTTAAATCCTAAGGTTAAAATTAAACCGTTATATATGGTTTTATCCATTTATATGGATGAAATACAAGTTGATACTTGTATACTTATGAGACTGAGATCAAGTTAAGATCCAGGGACAAAGTTAAGAGAAATTTTTAATGTATAGTCTAAAATAAGACTAATTCAACCAATATGATTATGGGATCATTGGTTAAGTCGATAGAGGTACGAAGTTAACGCACAAGGTCCGCCGCGTGGAAAGCGCGGGGATTTTGGGGGTGGTTACAGTTGGTATCAAAGCAGTGCATTATAGTTTCGAGGTAACAAGTACCTTGGAGTATAATCTGATGGATTAAAGAAGAAATGAACTTGTGAAGAGTCCGTATATAATTAAAAGATACGCATAAATCTTATTAAATCTTAATACATAAAAATTATTATGTGAAAGTAATATATTGAATAAAGATAAACTCTTTACGAGAATATCTGAAGTTAAATAGACTCATAAAGAGTTCTCAAAGCAAGCAATAAGATAAAATAATCTTATTGGTTTTTGTGTGAAACTGTTTCATAAAAATGAAATGGTATGTTTGGTATTATGTGTAATTATACCTAAGATAAGAGATGAGTAAACTCATAGAGATACGTTAATGAGAAATTCATTTGGAGATACATTATTTGGAGATTGTAAGAATTAAGCTTATAATGAGTTGTAAATGATACATGAATGAATTCAGGGAATTCATAAGATAGTTATAGAGAACGATTAGATATTGCAATTGAAAACTCATATTAGTAAAACTGAGTAGAACGACTCTCTTGTATGGGAAAGAGTTTAATATGCTTCAGAGAACCGATCTAACTACACTGTTGGTAGGAATGATTCATGGTCAGTGTTCTCAAAGCGGGTTACACACTGAATGATATCATTTGAGGATAGTGTTGATGAGACGGGGAACTGATTCATTAGTTCTTGGGTGGAGGAATAACTCAGTTTGCTATATTGATAAGTAAATTAAAATCTTGTGTCAACTCTTCTTTGTATATATTCTGAGAAGTTAATTCTTCACTCATATGTATATTGATTAGTTATTAGTTGTTACGTCAAAACTAATGGTTTTAAAAGATATTTGTATGTTAGTTACTGAGTGAACGAACCCTTGTATGGGCGGGGGCTATGATATGTCAGTCGAACCGACTATGAGATACGGCTACGAATGTCATTTCGGTAAGAATATTGGAACAGACTGATATGAACTGAGACATTTTCAATCCCGTGTTGATAAGAAGGGGAACTGATATATTTGTTCTTGTGGTTAAAACAACCAACCAGTTTACTATATTACTATATATTTGCAAAACTTGTGTTATGGTTAGAGAATAATGGAAAAGATAGAGGATTGAGGGTATTTCAAAAATCTTCTAGCTATGCTAGATCTTTATGGTTATATTTAGAAGGGGAGAGAGCTGCTTCACTTGTGAGGATGAGTGAGGTAGATGAGTTCGATCGGGGCGAGAGAAAGCTACTTCACTCGGGAGGATGAGGTGATGTTTCTTTCTGTTTGATCGGGGAAGCATTCCTTCAAGTGTTATGAAATTTATTCATTTAATAATCAGAAATATATCTCCGTGTTTTAATTTCAAGTTTTCAGCTTCGCGCATTTTTTTAAAGCTCCGTGTTTTTTAAATAGATAACGTTTTCATTAAAAAACGTTATAAATTATAATCAAATTATTGTCCCTAATAAATACACAACGTTTTTGCACATGTTTCTATAACATTTTTTTAAAAAACGTTGTAAAAAAAAATACCACGACGTTTTTTATGAAAACGTTGTTGTTTAAGTGTTATCTTTTTAATGTTTTGTAGTAGTGTTCTGACCTCTTTTATAGTAATAGCCATAACTTCGTCATACGAAAACATTTTTGAGTGATTCTTGAGTCTAAATTGCTTAGAATTTCATGAGCTACAACCTTTATTTAGGTTGATAAGGCAGATTCAGAATTTAAATTTTTGGAAATTCGCAAAAATATTCTGCGACTATATTAGACTTAACTTTCTTTGATCCGATTGGTAAAACATGATACCTCAAGCATTAATTTGCTAAGATAACATGTTCTAACACTCCGTATCACTTCATAACATAAAAATAACAAAATCATAAACCTACTTATATGGAAATTTATGACTTTTTCTCAAGAACACGAATAACGAATCGAAGAACACGAAGAACAAAGTTTCATCGTTCTTCGTTTCGACTACTAAAACTTGATGCCACAAGCATTATTTAGCAAGGCCATCATGTTTCATCATCCCATAACACTAAATTACCAAATCATAAACCTACTTATGTAGAAATTATGACTTTCACTCAAGAACACGAAGAACAAATCGAAGAACGATAAGAAAAATCGAACATCGTAACGGCTTGTGTTTTGAGCTTTTTAACTAAATACTTGAAATGAAATGGACAGTATAACTACTTATAATTTTGATTTCACTACTCTAGACATAAAATAAATCGAGCATTATAGCTATTCACATATACTCTACGAATTGAAAAATTACATAATAACAACTAGAGATTACCTCTTGGAGTGCAAGCTTTGACAACAATTTGTGCAAGGCTTCAATACTCATCAACAAGATTAATCTATCAATATATCTCTCTAGCTTTGTTGCTCTAATTTACTTGGTGAATTGGTAAGGATTATGAAGAGTGAAGACTCCTATTTATAGGATTTTCCAAGTTAGGGTAAAATGGTAAAAATGACAATCAAGCTTTGGCTCCAAGTTTGGCTTGGCTCCAACTTTGGCTCCAACTTTGGTTTATACTTTGGCTCCAAGTTTGGCTTGGCTCCAACTTTGGCTCCAAGTTTGGTTTATACTTTGGCTCCAAGTTTTGGCTTGACTTTGGCTTGGCTTAGGCTTTAACTTTATCTACTAACTAGAGTTAACAACTAACTCAACATTAGTTAATTCTCTACTAACTTGTATACTTGACTTTTACTATTCACGTTTGACTTTTTTTCGTATTTATACCGTATAATTTTCGTATTATTTTCGTATTCTATCCGTATACTTTTCGTATTATACGTGTATTTGTGAATAGTGATTAGGGTTAGGTTATAACCCTTAGGGTTTGAACCCTTAGGGTTTCTAGGTTTAGGGTTTAGGTTTTAACCTTTTCTAAGTTTAACCAAACCCTAGTTTAGGTTTTCCAAACCCTAGAATTAGGTTTTTAGGCTTTAACCTTTAAATAACTTTTCGATTTTAATAAGTGTTAAGGTTAATTACTTGAACCGAAACACAAAATCCTACACATAGATAAACTACATAACACATTTAAAGGTTAATACAAGCTTTATAAATCACATAACACATAGTTTAGGTTAAAAGTTTAACCTCTAATCGTAAACGAATCGTAGTTTCGAGTCGTTTTTAATCTTTAATATAGCTCAATGTATTGTTGAGCAATCGTTTTTAGGCTTTTAAATTAACAACCTTTATCATATCTTGACAGATCACTTTTAAAATATTTGGGATATTACATTCAACCTAACTTACAAGAATTTCGTCCTCGAAATTAACTTACAATTCACTTTACTCATTTAATATCATATATATAAGTGCTATAAATATTCAGGATATTACACTTTCTATTTCTCTATCTCCTCTCGGTGAACAAACAGTAGTCTCTGTTTCTCTATCTATGTAACTCCTTTGCCTTTGGATGTCTGGCTTTCTCTAGCAAGGATCATCAGGTGTTCTCCACAGTTATGATCTTAACTTCTGGATTAATAAGCTGCAAAACACCAGTCATTGTAAAGTTAATTTCACTTTCCTAACGTTTGAGTATGAGATAGTGTGGAAAGAGAATATTAGGAAGTGCTGATATTCTCTTTTCCCATTTAAAGGAACATTTTCTTTAGTATATCCAATAGTTTGGTTTTCTTTAATCTACTGATAGCATTGACGGAAATTGCAGCTGCGTCATAACAAATGAAACAATAATTATAACCATGTTAATGGGGTTTACCTCTTTAGCCACAGTAACTCCATCGTTCATAATTTTTGGGGCACCATACTTACTCTCCAAGACAACATTCCTGCCCTTTGGACCAAGAGTTACCCCAACTAGATCCGTAAGCTTGTTCACACCACTCTGTAATAAAAAGCAAAAAGATTATTCATAAGGTAGTGAAAACTCCAGTCAGTTAGAACTGATAACAATGCCTTAGATTAAAGACTCACTTGCAGCTTCTTTATAGCAAACCCATCCTTGTTGAAATATAAATCCTTTGTTGCGGTAGTAATTTGAGAAGAACGTGTCTTTTGGACCACACTTTGTCCCCTGCCAAATGAGCAAGTGAATATTGTAAATACTACTAGTGTTGTCGAGCAACAGTTATATTTGTACTCAAAAAGTCATAACAAAAACAACAACATAAACCAAAATAAAAATGAAAATCAATCATAACAACCATTTCCAGAGATGCTATCAGATATCAATCTTTAATGGATTTGAATGTAAGGACACTTAAAACCGTTACTCACCTTATTAATCATGTTCCACTGGTCTACCCATGGTTCAACCTCCCACCCAATAGCATGATACATAAGCTGGGTCAACCAAATTCGAGAATAGAGTCAGATTCATTTGGAAGGTAAAAAATGCTGCATTAATTCAAACACAGGAGTCGGAGTAAAGATGATTTACCTTTCCTTTGGAGGATCAAGAAAAGTGAACTCAGCCCTTACTTGAATGCCAAATTCCTTAACAATACCATCATTACCACATGAAATTTCAGAAATAAAAACAATTGGTCAAATAAGCAGGGATTGCACGAACTGAGAAGAAATTTACTCAAATCCACAAGTATCTGAGACCATTAAGCAGTAAAGACATGATGATTCCCTGTGTCTTTTGAGCGTCATCTTGAAAAGATTGTACCAGCATGGATTTCTAGAAGTCAGGGTCTTAAAAGTTAAAACCATGCCCTTTGCACTGTTTTGAAAGATGACATGTGAAATAATTCATAGGTAATAGTATATAGACTCTCTTATCTTAGTTTTCAGAGCTGATCCAACACCAGCATTAATCACTACGACACTACCGATCATTTTTGGTCCACATCAAATAGTCAACATCCAAAAGTTTAAGCGCCAGTAAGTTCTGATACACATAAGTTAAACCGAGATGAATCACATTATAGACAAAATATATTATCAGTCTCAACCAATCCACATCAAAATATAAAAGTATACATGTACATAAACAAGAAGTTACTTTATGCAAGAAATATACTCAGCTGAAAAGGCAAAAAAGCCATTAAGTTCTGGTAACATGTGTATGTGTGTGTGTGTCTATCATCAAACTCAACAAATGCATAACCTGGCGTTCTTTGAGCAACCCACACACGGCATTTTTGTGTTAACTTGGAATCATAAAACACTACTAGAAAATCAAGCATGCGTGATGGATCTTGGTGATGATTTTCAAAAGTATCACAATAGACAATATTTCGTGATGGATTATTTGAATCATCACAAAAAATACTATATATATAATGGCTCTAGTAATGGTTAATTTTGCCATCGTGGATATATATATGTGACGGCCATTTCAATCACCAAATATTGTCTAGAAATAATTTTTAGCTTTTAAGATGGCATGCAGCCATCACCTATATATTTCTTTTTAACGTGATTGCATTTAAGCCATCTGTAGACACCCAAATTTTGCACTTGTGTACTAACCCTGTCAGGAGGGCAAGATCGTCACCCGACCCGACATGCGAAAAGGAAGGTGGACCCCAACACGAAGCCACCCCAACAACTTACGGCCAAAGCCGCCACAACGAACAACGAGCATCAGGTTACTTGCGGCAAGACGAACAGTTGATCCAGAGGAGCCTGATTTGATCATAACTAATGGCCACTACGCTTGCGATGTTCGGGGGTCTCGCTCCCCGGTGAGCGAGCGGCTGCCCAGCTCGCCGGTGAGCTGGCGGGGGTGGAAGGGGGCAGCGCCCCCTGGAAGCCAAGCACAAAGAGCAATTTATACATTAGGTAACCGCCTCCCGAAATAATACCGCAGAAATTGGCGAATTAAGATCGCGCGGCACGGAAATCGAGAAAAGCAAGCCGGACAGCCGCGGATGCACCTGCGGCCACCGACAAAGGGGCAGGTTCGCGGCTCGAGGGCGGCACACGACAGCCGAGGTTCGGCGCGGGCGGCCAGCGAAGTCAGCCGCAGATGCACCTGCGGCCAGCCGCAGTTGCACCTGCGGCTGCCTTCGGAACTCTATTAAGCGTCCAGATCTGCGTCCGAGAAGAAAAAAAGGAGAGAGAAATAATAGATTTTTAGAGAGAGAAGGAGCGCGGGAGGAGAGAGAAAAGCTCGGGTGGAGGTGTTTTGAATGATAAATTGTGGATTGTTGCTCAAGTAGTAAGGATTTCTTGTAGTCTTGGTTCAAATCTTGGAATATAAAGCTTGTCTTGGTGTATTGCAAGGTGAAATGAAGTGTTTTCTTTAATCTTTTGCTTATTTTGGTGTTGAATAGTTGTTGTTTTGATTTTGCTTAATATAGTATGTTGTAATATCATTGAGGATCCATGGATTAGGGATGTTTAGCGAGGGTTCCATTGGAACGAGACTTCCTCCTAATATCCCAATGACATCCGTATGGTGAGATGTAGTTTGTTGTGTTCATGAACGGTTTGGAATGTTGGCATTGGGATTTTGATCCATATAGCACCGTAACGAGTTTAGTATTGTTAGATTCGCCGTAGTATTGGGTTTGTGATATTTGGGTTATATAATGTGATAGCAAATGTCTAGATCTTGTTAAATTTGTTTAGTATTGGTTGTGCTGTGATAGGATGATTGTGAGCCTAGGGGGGAGATCCCCGTGATCGAACCCCGATGATGGACGTTTCGGCATATGTAATCCTTGTATAGAGTCCATGGATGTGTATTTTGTAATATCGGGCCTTAAAACGATACCAAGTCGTGTTCGGGTTAAGGCCCCGTAATAATAATAAAATATGTGATTGTGGGTGTTTGGGGTTGTCTGGATGGCTTACATGCCCGTGGATAGCCCCGACACGTTGTGAGTGCTTGTTTTAATTTACGACACAAAAAATGGTTTTTAAATAAGGCAAATAATGAAGATTTTTGTAAAAAATGATCAAACTAGGATGCTAGATTCACGAGGTTTAAAAAATCAAGGGTTTTGGCAAACTTTAATCCATGATTGATGAAAAGGCTTTAGTTGGTTTTGAAATGTCACAAAAAATGATTTCGTAAAATAAATGAACGTTTTAATTAAACTTTGTGCATAGGGTTAAAGAGTTCTAGAAGTTGCCTTCATTTTATTGTTAGGAGGCAATGTATAGTCTCGATTCCTATTTGACAAAAGTTTAAAATTATTTGTTTTCCAAAATGACATCTAATAAAAAGCCACTCAACGTTTTCGAATTTAAAATCAATCTTTCTTATAAAAAGCGAAGCCTTGTCATTTGGGTCAAAGGACGTTAAAACACTTTCCAGATAAAGCACATTTGCCATACAAAAGACCAAACAAAATTCACCACAAGCATTCACCTAGGCACACACGCACACACGCGCAGCTCACACATTTTTGGGATTTAAAAGGATAGGAAAACATCGAGATTGCGGTAACCGTGTTTCACGGAAGTCGGGGGGTGCCTAACACCTTCCCCTCGCTTAAGCAACCCCCGAACTCCATGAATCTCGGTTTGCGGACCAATTAACTCGGAGTCACATGAGCCAGCGATTACGAAAAACTAAATTCGGATGAGTTGGTACATCCATTTCAAATATACCAACTGGCGACTCTGGTCAATTGGCTCATAAAATATCGATCTTTCAAAACCCGTCGACATTAAGCCGACCCTTTTCTAAACCACATTTAATTCAAAAGGCTAAAATTGGAAAAGGGCATTTTAATTATTAAAAAACGAAACGACGAAAATCCCGGCTCGACAGCTGGCGACTCCGCTGGGGACCATTAGAGGGCTTAAGCCGCGTTTAAAATCTTGATGTTTTCCTATTCTTCAAAAAATCTAAAAAATGTGTGGTTGCGTTACTTTTGATTAATCTACCTTTTGTGCGTGTATGAATGAATGTGCGAGTTTTGTGATTACTTTACGAATGCTTTACCTTAATGTCATCATTTGCATACGGTGAGGTACGATGAATGTATGATAAATGTATGTTGAGCAGTTCCTCCTCCTGAGGCAAACCCGTCGGATGTGGATTACTGGACTCAAAGGGGTGCTCCCCGGCGAGGCTCAGGAAAAGCATCCACTCAGATCCAATCCAATTGAAAGATCGGATTCATTCCCTTCGAGTATGTTGCGAAGATCTGGGAACCTTCATGCCGAAAAGCCCGCGAGAGTAACTTAGGGTAGGTCAGCCTCAGATAAACCCAACGCGAGGGAAGTTTCTTCATACCCTTTTACATTTTACGCACGTAATATCATACTGTAGTCAATCCTTTTGTACCAACCACTTTTTCCAAATAAAAGTACTAACCTCTGTTTTACAGGGGCAAGCTTGGAGAGCATCGTGAATTGCACTGTGTCATTACCTTGGTTAAAATAAAAAGGACACTGACCCTGTTTTGCAGAAAAAGATTACAAAACCCAAAAATACAAAAATAATTGCTTTAGCATGCATCTGCCAATATCATGACCCGGAACTAAACTTGGTTTGTTTATTCGCAGGATTGCTCCCCAAACCCGTCTCCGATCTAAGAAAGCCAGAGAACTAGCAGTCGAGATGGCTGAAAACCCTAATCCGGACCTGGCTCCCGTATCTCGGGAAGAGTTCAACGCGGTGAGAAATCAAATGACGGAGCTGACTATGTTGCTCAAAGAGCATTTCAAACTAAAATCAGGGCCACAGCTCGAGGACCAGCCGGGGCCATCATCTCAAGAGAACATACTGACCCCAGAAACTCCAAAGGTTGAACCGGCAAAACAAATCATTATCATTCCAGAGGATGAGGTTGCCAGCACTGTCAGCAAGAAAATAAAGCAGATGGAGGAGGCCATCAAAACTATGAAGGGAATCGGGTCATATGGCAGTGTTAACTACTCCGATCTGTGCATCTTTCCGGGAACCAGATATCCAGAAAAGTTCAAACTCCCCGAATTTGAAAAGTATAACGGGTCAGGGGATCCTTACACCCATTTGAAAGTATACATCGGAGAGCTGGGGGGATATGCTGAGGACGAGTCACTGAGAATGCAACTGTTCCAGAAAAGCCTGACAGGGGAGGCTAGAACGTGGTATGCGAGATTGGACAATGCTAAGATTCACAATTGGGAGGAGCTGGCCCATACTTTCCTAACCCATTACAGCTTTCAGTCCCAGATGGCCCCGGATCGATACCAGATGACCAAAATCAGAAAACAGACCAGTGAATCCTTCAGAGACTATGCTCAGCGGTGGAGGAGGATGGCAGCCCAAGTGAACCCACCCATGAGTGAGGCAGAGATGGTAATGACCTTCATCGATATACAAGAGGCTCCTTACTATGAAAGGGTGATAGCAGGGATAGGGAAGCCTTTTGCGGAAATGATCAAGCATGGGGAGATGGCTGAGATGGGATTGAAGTCAGGAAAGATCCGAGATTTCACAGCTCTTGAAGCTGTTGCTGAGCAAATTCAGAGTGGAAACTATGGCAGTTCTTCCCGGAGACCCCAGAAGAAAAAGGAAGAGGATGTGTCCCTGATACTGCAAGGACTATCTGGGAAAATAATGACCAGCCCTCCGGTCCGCATACAAAGAAATGAGGCCCCGCGTCCGTCAAATTTCAACAATCAAAGATATGAGGGGCGCAGGAAGTTTGAAAAGCCACCAGAAAGGGAGTTCACCCCATTGGGGGATTCATTGGAACATATACTGGCCCTGTTGGTGGGCCAGAAAAAGATTACCGAGCTATTGCCTCCATCAGACCCGAAAAGCAAGAGATATGACCCTAGCAAGAGATGCGCCTACCACTCGGCTTCCCCAGGGCACGACACCCAAGAATGCTGGTCACTAAAGCATAAAATCCAGAACATGATCGACAGCGGAGAGATAGTGGTAGAGCAACCGGAACCCCCAAACGTAAAGGCCAACCCTCTTCCCGAACACAATGGGGGAGGCGTGAACGTAGTGGAAAGCAGTGGGGCAGAAGGTCCCTTGAAATCAATATACATAAGGAGGATAGAAGGAGAAATTGCCATGACCCATGTCTAGGAGGGAGCGCAAAACGAGCCTGTCAAGTTAGTTGGCGTGATGCGAGATATCAAAACAGAGCCTATCCAGTTATCAGCCCCAAAACCCCTTGTCATAGCCGCTAGGTCACAATTGCCGATTACCAATCTGAAAGCTGTCCCGTGGAATTATGGGGGGAAAATCGACGAGGAGGCCAGTTGCGCATCAGTCAGCTCTAAGGGAAATCCATTGTATCTACCGAGGCGGGTCCTTGAGAACACGAGAAAAGAGAACGGGAAAATATCGGAGGAAAAAGCATTGGAATTTTGGGAGAAAATGAATTACGGCAAGGCGGGTGGGGTTAAAACACTGGAGGTACAGCCGCCCCTGACATCAATCTTGGATCTTGCGTTGGCATCAAATGATCATCATCAGATATTGAGCAAAGTCCTGGAAGAGGCTCATGTTCCAAAGTCAATTAGTACGGAAAGATTTGGCCACTTGGTGGGCCACCTATTGGACAGCAATGTAATATCATTTACCGACGACGACATCCCCGAAGAAGGGATGGGGCACCGGAGGCCGTTACACATTGCGGTTATCTCTTCCGGGTATGTGATGAACGGAGTCTTGATTGATGGTGGGTCAGCCCTTAATATTTGCCCATACAGTACTCTGGAGAAAATGAAAATCAGCCCTAAGCGCCTGCGGGCCAGCCAAGTGGTGGTGAGGGCGTTTGACGGATCAAGAAAGGACACGGTGGGAGAGATTGAGCTGCCGGTGGAGATCGGGCCTTATGCTTTTGACATTTCTTTCCAAGTACTGGATATCACGGCCAGTTACAACATGCTCTTAGGGAGGCCCTGGATTCATATGGCAGGGGCAGTTCCCTCCACCCTGCATCAGCAAATAAAATTCATCGTGGAGGGCCATTTGGTAACAATCGCCGCAGAATCTGACTGCCCCGTTCCCTCTGTAAAAGGCATGCCGGTGATCCATGTGGACGAGTCGGCCCAACCAATAAGCTATCAGGCGTTTGAAATCAGCACCCCTCAGTATAAGCAGTTGGGAGCCCCGGAGTTAAAACTTAAGATGTCCCCCGAGCTCACCTTCGTTGCCCGGGAAATGATGGCAATGAACTTCCAGCCGGGGCAAGGGCTGGGCAAGCACAACCAAGGAATCACAGAGCCCATCCAGGTACCAGTGCAGGCAGGCAAGGCAGGGCTAGGATATCAAGGAGGTATAAGGCCGAAGAACTCATATAAGAAAGTTCCCATGCGGATAACCGGAGTTCCGATACCGAGAGCCAATAGTGAACACTCCCCGAGGGTAATCAGGCCCACACCTGAAGCAGTGGGTAAGATGGAGGTTCCCCCAGTAAAAGGAGTGGCCCAGCAGTCGGATTTCTTACTGGAAATTATGGAACAGTTCGAGAAAAAGTGCCATCTCCCGGGGCAGTCAGGCCCCAATGAAAAGGGAAAGGAGAAGATAACTGAAGGCAAGCAGATCATGCCATTTATAAATTGGGCCGGGTTAGAAGTGCCCGAGGAAAGTGAAAATGAGAGCCAAAGCCAAGTTGCCGCAATCATAGAGGAGGTGCCAGATACAGAGATTCCCTCCATCACTAGCTATAAAACCGAAGTGATCCCCAGGAATTGGACCATGCAGCCAGTAGTATCCAGAAAAGGGTAAATGCAGGAGTGTCCGGGAATCTTGTCCAGTAGGGGGATCAGGGGGTTTTTAAGACGGTGTTTTTGTTTTATGTATTTGCACGTCTATTTCATACTTTTGTCATGATTATTGAAAAGGAAGTCATGTACCTAATGTTTATATATATGACAAATATTTTTGTTTCATGTCAGGTGTACCGATTTGAGTCATTCTAGCCTAACAAACAATTTTCCAAATTTGAAAGACGATTATGATTTTGATATAGAACTGGATTTCGATTTGATGGGAATTGAGCAGGACGAAGCAGATGATGACGACGCTCCCGACGAGATCAAAGAGTGGGTCGAGGATAAACCCAAACCCAACCTAGACCAAACCATCACCATCAACATAGGAACCCCTGAAAACCCCAAAGAGCTAAAAATTGGGGCAGACTTGACTCCCAACCAGAAAGCAGAAGTAGCTGAACTGTTGAGCCAATATGAGGATGTGTTTGCTTGGTCACACGAAGACATGGTCGGTTTGTCCACGGACATCGTGGTACATCGATTGCCTATCAAGGAGGGTTTCAGGCCAGTTAAGCAGAAGTTGAGAAAGTTAAAGCCAGAGTGGAGCTTAAAGGTGAAAGAAGAGATAGTCAAGCAATTCAAGGCTGGGATCATCATGGTGTCTACTTACCCAGAATGGCTTTCCAATATAGTCCCCGTGGCAAAACCTGGAGGAAAGGTGAGAGTGTGCGTGGATTACAGGGATCTGAACAAGGCCAGTCTCAAGGATAACATCCCAGTGCCTTTCATACACATCTTGGTGGATAACACAGCTCAGTATGAAATGTATTCATTTGTCGATTGTTTCGCTGGGTATCACCAGATAATGGTGGCGGAAGAGGATCGAGAAAAGACTGCCTTCATCACCCCCTGGGGCACATTCTGTTATAGACGACTTGCTTTCGGCCTCACAAATGCAGGAGCCACTTATCAGAGGGCCATGATGGCCCTATTTCACGACATGATGCACAAAGAGATAGAGGTTTACGTGGATGACATCATTGTGAAATCAAAGGCGGAATCTGACCATGTGACTCACCTTAAGAAGCTATTTGAACGGCTCAGAAAGTATAATTTGAAGCTCAATCCAGCCAAATGTGCCTTCGGGGTTCAGTCAGGTAGGCTCCTGGGATTCTTGGTGAGCAATCGAGGTATCGAACTGGATCCGGCTAAGATCAGGGCTATTGTGGATATGCCAGCTCCCCGTACAGAGAAAGAGATAAGGGGATTTTTGGGGAGGATAAATTTCATCAGTCGGTTCATATCCCATCTGACCACCACCTGCGAACCAATCTTCAAACTGTTAAGGAAAGATGCCTCCCGGAAGTGGAACAGTAAATGCCAAAAGGCCTTTCAGACTATTAAGAAACAATTAACAGAAGCGCCAGTGCTGGTACCGCCAAAGGACGGGATTCCCCTTTTCCTGTATATATCCGTGAATGATATGGCGATGGGTTGTATGCTGGGGCAGAAGAGTGAATCCGGTAAGGAGCATGCCATTTATTACCTCAGCAAGAGATTCAGCAGCTGTGAACAGAATTACACACCGATCGAGAGAACATTTTGCGCCTTGGCCTGGGCTGCTATGAGGTTACAGCATTACCTCCATGGACACACTACCTATTTGATCTCGCGGATCGACCCCTTGAAATATATATTTGAGAGACCAATGCTGAATTGTCGATTGTCAAGGTGGCAGTTAATCCTCCAGCAATTCGACATCCTATATGTTACCCAGAAGGCCATGAAAGGGCAGGGAATTGCAGATCAGTTATCAGAGATGCCGACAGGGGGGATGGAGCCTTTAGAGACTTTCCTACCGGGTGAAGACATATTGTGGGTCCAACAAGCGAGGTGTGATGACGAAGGGCAATTTTGGAAGATGTATTTTGACGGTGCCATGAATGCTGAAGGGGCTGGAGCTGGAGCGGTCCTGGTCTCCATTACGGGCGAGCAATACCCTGTCCTCACCAAATTAAAGTTCAGTAACTCGAACAATACGGCTGAATACGAAGGATGTATATTGGGACTGAGATTCGCCCGCAATATGGGAGTGAAAAGATTAGCCGTGTTCGGAGATTCAGAATTGGTAATCAGACAGGCGACTGGGGAGTATGGCACTAAGGAGCTTCGGTTACTCCCGTACCACCGGTGTGTAGTCTGATTGATGCAAGAATTTGAAGATATAGCTTTCCGACACATTCCCCGGGGGCGGAATGACTTCGCCGATGCATTGGCTACCCTGGCTTCGTTAGTCCACGTACTCAAAGGCAAAGCCACCCCACAGATTGAAATAACAGTACAAAGTGCCCCCGCTTACGAAGAATACATATCGGAGTTGTCAGAAGATGTGGCTCAACCAAATCAGCCCTGGTATCATGACATTCAGAAATACTTGAGGGATAGATCACTCCCCGACCAGGCGAACCGAACGGAAAGGCAGAGAATCCAGAAGATGGCGATGAAATTCTATTTAAGCGGAGACTCCCTGTATAAGAGGGATGTAGGCTTGGGATTATTGCGATGTGTGGACGAGACTCAAGCACAGAAAATCATGGGCGAAGTGCACGGTGGAGTATGTGGGCCGCATATGAGTGGACCAATGTTGGCCAAGAAAATTCTGAGAACCGGGCATTACTGGCTATCACTTAAGGCTGACTGTGACGATCATGTCAAGCGATGTTTCCAATGCCAAGCACACGGTAATGTGATGCATGCGCCTCCTAATGAACTACATTGTATGACTTCCCCTTGGCCGTTCTCCATGTGGGGTATGGATGTTATCGGGCCCGTGGAGCCCAAAGCGAGCAACGGCCACCGGTTCATTTTCGTCATGATCGACTATTTCACTAAATGGGTAGAGGCAGCTTCTTTCCCCAAAGTAACGCAGGAAGTTATAGTCAGTTTCATCAGGAACAATGTGATTTGCCGATACGGACAGCCTGAAATCTTGGTGTCCGACAATGCCAAGAATCTGAACAATGCCCTTATGAAGGAGTTGTGCGCCCAATTCAAGATCAAGCATCTCAATTCTGTCATTTACCGGCCCAAAATGAATGGGGCCATGGAAGCGGCGAACAAGAATATAAAGAGAATTATGGCGAGAATGTCTGCCAATCATCGGGGATGGCCGGACTTGCTACCCCTCACACTGTTTGCATATCGGACATCAGTTCGTACATCTACAGGGGCAACCCCTTACGCCTTGGTATATGGGATGGAGGCCGTTTTGCCAGTAGAGATGGAGATGGCATCCCTCCGAATTTTGCTTGATGCTCGGATTGACGAGGAGGATTGGATACAAAGTCGATACGACCAGTTAGCCTTAATAGATGAAAGAAGGGTGGCGGCTATATTGCACGGTCAGTTGTATCAGCAACGCATCTCTCGATCGTACGACAAAAAGATACGGTCCCGAAAGTTCAAGGAAAATGATTTAGTGCTAAAGAGGGTCATGCCCTGTCAAGACGAAGCCAAAGGGAAATTCGCTCCAAATTGGGAAGGACCCTTTGTGATCAAGAAAGTCCTATCTGGAGGGGCCCTTATCCTACAAGAAATGGATGGCGAGGTATTCCCGCAGCCCCTGAACTCTGACTCTGTGAAACGGTTCTACGCTTTAAAAAAAAAAAAAAAAAAAAAAAAAAAAAATCTATCTCCCTTGTAATTCGAACTACGTAGGACCTGATCTCCCGACCTTGTGGGAGTACGTAGGCAGCCATCCTGGCACGGTCCGTTCTATACAAAATAATAAATCTCGTCCCTATACCAAACCCATTTCCAGAAAACCCGAAACCTTACTTTGGACAAATACATTCAGCCGTCATGGCCCGGTCCGTTCTATACCAAAATAATAAACATTGTCCCTATACCGAAACCACTTCCCGAAAATTTCGAAATCCTATACACTCCAAAACTTACCCAAACCTAGCCACATAATTAGCCTAAAGTCCAAGACTCACTTCGATGAAATCAAAGGGGGCACGCGGCAATATCTGTGGAGTTCCAATCAAGACTTGAGGAAAAAAATAAGGCAATATATCGAAATCATAATCAGCTGGATAAAATGAGGATCCAATGAAGGGCGACGATGCATCAAAAAGGGAAATGACTAAAACCATAAATATTTCTCTATATATACAAAACATTTTGATTACAAGTCTGTCTTCTAAATAAAAGTGATGAGTCTGACATAGTCTGTGCAGGGAATAAAATCATCTACAGGTCGGAGACCAGCTGGAGCAGGATAGACAAAGTAGTCGAGGCATCATAAACCTCTGGCTCACCCGCAATCTGTTGTCCCATCATGTCAACCCGAGTCAAAAGAGCAGCAGCACTGGTAACAGTCGCAGAATGGCCCTCCATGACAACTCTGACCTGCTCGATAACACTATCTCTGGCAGAGAGGGCGGCATCACAAGCTAGTACGACCGCATCCCGCTCCGCGTGTGCGGTATCCCTCTCAATCTCGGTGGCCCTCAAGGCAGACCGGAGCCGGGTACCCTCAATCAGTAATCCCTGAATCCGATCCGCCAAATCAAGGGAGGTGACATGTACCGAAGCAGAAACCTCCTCAACCCCAGACATGGGCGCTAATCCTGAAAGCCCCGTAGGAATGACCGCATCTGAACTGGTCTCATCAGGGAAAAGTCCTCGAGAACCACCCAATACCCCAATCGGATCAAAGTCGGCAACTCAGAATCTCTTTGCAACCATAGCAGATAATCGGGTGTCTGACCGGGATGACTATCCCCAAAATCGGCCGAGATCCTGTGTGACCAAAGATCGTATACCCGCAGCAGCTCCCTCTCCGTCTGAGGCGATATGAGAAATCGGTAGTCAGCAGCTCCCGTAAAGAGATGGAGATCCTGCATCTGGTCAAACTGCCCCATGACAGCTAAGGGATGATAAGTCGTCACCCCCCTCAAGCCAAGGAGAGGGAGGAAATCAAAAGGTGGCACGTGAGTCAGGAAACTCTGGAAGGAGCAATAACCCGAATAGATCAGAAGATGGAAAGGCTCCTCAATGGCCGATAAGAACTCCCTCCATGAGGCTGTATCCGTGCATCGCCGGGGACGAAATGAGAACTGCATGGCCAGGCTGTGGCTGAAACAGAACCCGTGTCGACGAAACTGCCCGATGGGTCTGAGATGGCTCATGAACCACACATATAACAAGATAGAGCTTCCCCTGAATATGCGACCAGAGAATGAATGACAATATGAGGCCGACAGGTAAGTCTCTGCTAATATAATGGGAAGAATGGTATGATCCTCCTGGAGAGCCTGCACCGCTACGATAACCCGCATATCCATGAGGTCGTCCCCTGCGGGCATGTACAGAGCTGATATGACACAGGCCATCAAAACATCCACTCTCAAAGCGCCCCAGCGCTCCTCAGATACTGAAAAATCACTGGAGAATCGAGAAAAGCTATCCACCGATCCGAATCTGTCAACCAAGAAGGATAGAGGGACGAGATGGCTCGAAGCGATCACAGATAACAAAGCTGTCCTCCGCAAGCCTGTGAAAGTCAGGAACTGACGGCGCATATGACCTGAAGTAACCCGTGCGCAGGGACCATCTACGGATAAACCGGTAAAACGAGCATACTCCTCAAGAGTGGGGGTCAGATACTCCAGCCTAAACTTGAAAACCTGTCTGTCCGGGATCCAACAGCTGAGAATGCCATCAACAAAGCCCGGCGGCACCTGAAATGACAAAAGAGACAAGGAGTGTCCCAAAAGACCCTCTGCAATGATCCGGTCTGGGGGTATCAAACTATCCAGCCACGAACGGAACCGACTCATGATCCCTGAGGGGGTGCGGGGGCCCACGCGAACCACATCCAGGGATGACATCTGTGAAAAAACAGTATCAAAAGACTATACAGGGGTCAATTTCTTTGTCCACATATATAATAAATCGTGCATCGTACAAGCTATAATAAGTAGATCATCATAAAGAAGAAATTATGCATAAAATAAAGATAATTCTGTACATAATACATGGAATGAAAAACAAATGATGACAAATAAAACAAACAGGTCCAAATACAGAGGTCCTAGCCTATCTAGATCTAGCCGACGCACTATAGGCCCTCAATAAAGGTGTCATCATCAAACTGGCTCGCATGGCCCACGTCCCCAGGAATGGAAGCCTCAGCGCCAAAGTTCATATCAGGGCAGGAATAAGGCGAGGCAGGGGCACCCGACGAGCCGGGAGCTGCACCGAGGTCAGGTCCATACGGGTCTGCAGCGTAAGCTTCCTCTGGATCCCGGCCCAAGCTCCGAACAAAAAATGACAACTGGTCCACTCGCCGAGTCAATGAAGCAATCTGATCTGAGTGAGTGGGGGCCCGAACACACTCCATCCAGTCTGTCATCATCACAGACCCGTGAACCAGGTCTCCAAGGAAGAAGGTGGCCCGAGTCTGAGGCCCGATGGTACGAGGTCTCCACCAGACGCTAAAACTCTCACTCGTCTGCGGGCCGTCAGACAGCATATATCCATCCTCCCCGGCCGTCACTGCCTCTGGGAGATGGGAATCCATGAGCCAAAATCTCCGGGAAGGAGGAGCGAAAGGGATCCGGACCTCCCCGGAAACGCATCTGATGGCACGCTCCCCCAAATACAGCTCCCATCCACCATAAGTCAAGAAGGGAATACGACGAGTGGACAAGGCAAATTCCTGGTCCGCAGCATAACCACCGGCGAGGCCAGCCGCCAAATGATCCGCAGTGTAAGGAACCCATGTCACGTCCGCCGAAGAGACCATCTCTAACTGCAGCCGGCAGTGGGAGAAGCTATCTGACACCGGGGTCTCCGCCAAAGTGTTGTGATGCCATCGACGACCCCGGGGATAAGTCTCTGGACCGAGGGTAGTAATCGGCCGCAAGCAGGGTAGCCGCTCATAAGCCCAGAACTGATAAACAAGGAAAATGGGACGTAAGTACCAAGGATGGCAAATGAATAAAACAAATAAAGCGGCTAAATGAATGGGACTTACCAGCAAAAAAGGATAAAACCCCAGCCAGGCATCTGTCTGCCCCTCTGAGCGAAGGCGAAGGCCATGGAGGAAATAGGCGAAGGTGAAGGAACCCCAGTCATAGTCCCCGATCCGATCCACATCTCGAGTAGCGCCGACGATATTGAAATGGATGGTCGAGGAGTTGTTCCCCAGAAAATAGCCCCTCATGATAGTCAGGAATAGACGCCGGAGCAGGAAGTCACGAGCGGAGCGGTCCTCGGGAAATGGCTCGGAAAGAGCCCCTCCAATGGCATCTACAGCCAAAGCTCCGGATCGGATGCTGCGGGCCTTAAAGACCTTATCCTGAGGAGTGAACCCCAACAAGGATCGGACGGTTACGGAAGTGATGTCCGGCTCCAGAGGAACACGGGGTCCGGAGAACTCCACCCCGGTAATATAACGCCAGTCCAGAGGAGTCAACAACAGCTCGCAGTCCAGTAGATGAAGCGACTGGGTCTGGTGGAACCAGTGCTCAGACAGGGCCCTCATATAGCCCCACGGACATCGACGAGGGGCAATAGTAAAGAAATGTCTGAACCCCCAGGAGTCTACCATTCCCCTATAGTCGGGATGCAACGCGTGGTAGAGGGTGTAAATGCTGAACCAGTTACCCCGAGGCTGGGTAAACTCAGGAACCTGTGACAGCCACCGAAACAGTCAGTCCCGATAATCTCACGAGGTTGAATGAATTTAAATAACGAATATACCTCGTTAGCCACAAGGTAGGCTGAGGGGTGACGACCGAGGTCAGGACCGAGCAGATCCGGTATCCTAGCACGGGCCCCGGGTAAGGTCCGGCGCATGGGAGAAGGAGCCGCTGTGCCCGAGGGACCCGTCTCTGCCTCCGCTGGGGCGTCCTCATCCACATCAGGCTGAACGGGGCGAATAACAGACTCAGCCAGTCTACGGGAATGACGAGTCAGGACTGGAGCTGGAGCTGAAGAGGTCGCTCTACGACGACGGACACCCGACGCTCGGGGCACTGAGGAACCACTGAGAGCATCTGGATCCATAACTGGAACGGTATCACAAAAAAGGTACACCCTTAGCTCATTATCTTTCAAAAGTCTTATTGCATATTGCTAGAAATAATAGGGTGGCATAGCATGGTGTGAAAATAGAAAATGCATAAATAAAGTCCCTAGCGGTGCACTAAATTTCCCGAAATTTCGGCAGAGTTTCGTTTGTAAAATGGACATCCCATGCACAATCAGGCATGTTTAATCTGGTCAGGCAACCAACAAACCCAGAATGCAAGTGAAAATAATGCCTCAAATGCATAAAATGAATAAAACAAATTTTCAAAATAATGAGGCATCTCTACGAAACCCGGTATTTATCTATGCTACGGGCAACACAAATATCACATATAAGCATGCATTGATAAAATTAAAATATTCAAACAAGCAAATGAATAGTCAAATGAAAGCGAAAATCAAAGAAAAAGGAGTTAAAACGTTACCCAAAGTGCGTAGACTGATTTAATCGGAGCAGAATTTCCCAAAAGTTGCCCAAAAGACGAAAAGGTTGGGTGGGGGACGAGGAAAACCGAGAATGAGAGAAAGGAAAAGTGAGAAAGTGACCAGATCGTGAAGGGTCACGATCTGAAATAGGACCGATCCTAGCCGCAGATGCAGCTGCGGCTGGTCGCAGATGCACCTGCGGCTGGTCTCGGTGCCCTTTTGGCCTCTCTGTTCGTCACCCAGAGGCAACGTATGACTTGTCCCACGTTAGAATACAAGATTTTAGGACTGGATGACCAATTCAAAACCGACCCGTCAGATACGATACCTGACCAATTGAAAAACGACCCGTCAGATACGATACCTGACCAATTCAAAAACGACCCGTCAGATACGATACCTGACCAATTCAAAACCAACCCGTCAGATACTATACCTGACCAATTCAAAACCAACCCGTCAGATACGATACCTGACCAATTGAAAAATGACCCGTCAGATACGATACCTGACCAATTCAAAAACGACCCGTCAGATACGATACCTGACCAATTGAAAAACGACCCGTCAGATACGATACCTGACCAATTCAAAACCGACCCGTCAGATACGATACCTGACCAATTGAAAAACGACCCGTCAGATACGATACCTGGCCAATTCAAAACCGACCCGTCAGATACGATACCTGACCAATTCAAAACCGACCCCTCAGATACGATACCTGACCAATTCAAAAACGACCCGTCAGATACGATACCTGACCAGTTCAAAACCGACCCGTCGGATACGATACCTGACCAATTCAAAAACGACCCGTCAGATATGATACCTGACCAACTCAAAACTGGCCCGTCAAATACGATACCTGACCAATTTCAAAAACGACCAGCCAGATGCGATACCTGGCCTTTCAAAAATAACCCGCCGGAGTTGAGACCCGGGCAGTGTTCGTTCGTAACCTTGAAAAATGACCTCTACATGAGCATATTAAATGTGACATCGCGTCAGCTTAACGTACGTGCGACATCGCTAAATGTATATTTGGCATTTTCATGCATCGGGCGCCTACTTCTTTATCATGTTCATTCATATTTCATTCCATAAACATGATAAAGAGGGGCAGCTGTAGACACCCAAATTTTGCACTTGTGTACTAACCCTGTCAGGAGGGCAAGATCGTCACCCGACCCGACATGCGAAAAGGAAGGTGGACCCCAACACGAAGCCACCCCAACAACTTACGGCCAAAGCCGCCACAACGAACAACGAGCATCAGGTTACTTGCGGCAAGACGAACAGTTGATCCAGAGGAGCCTGATTTGATCATAACTAATGGCCACTACGCTTGCGATGTTCGGGGGTCTCGCTCCCCGGTGAGCGAGCGGCTGCCCAGCTCGCCGGTGAGCTGGCGGGGGTGGAAGGGGGCAGCGCCCCCTGGAAGCCAAGCACAAAGAGCAATTTATACATTAGGTAACCGCCTCCCGAAATAATACCGCAGAAATTGGCGAATTAAGATCGCGCGGCACGGAAATCGAGAAAAGCAAGCCGGACAGCCGCGGATGCACCTGCGGCCACCGACAAAGGGGCAGGTTCGCGGCTCGAGGGCGGCACACGACAGCCGAGGTTCGGCGCGGGCGGCCAGCGAAGTCAGCCGCAGATGCACCTGCGGCCAGCCGCAGTTGCACCTGCGGCTGCCTTCGGAACTCTATTAAGCGTCCAGATCTGCGTCCGAGAAGAAAAAAAGGAGAGAGAAATAATAGATTTTTAGAGAGAGAAGGAGCGCGGGAGGAGAGAGAAAAGCTCGGGTGGAGGTGTTTTGAATGATAAATTGTGGATTGTTGCTCAAGTAGTAAGGATTTCTTGTAGTCTTGGTTCAAATCTTGGAATATAAAGCTTGTCTTGGTGTATTGCAAGGTGAAATGAAGTGTTTTCTTTAATCTTTTGCTTATTTTGGTGTTGAATAGTTGTTGTTTTGATTTTGCTTAATATAGTATGTTGTAATATCATTGAGGATCCATGGATTAGGGATGTTTAGCGAGGGTTCCATTGGAACGAGACTTCCTCCTAATATCCCAATGACATCCGTATGGTGAGATGTAGTTTGTTGTGTTCATGAACGGTTTGGAATGTTGGCATTGGGATTTTGATCCATATAGCACCGTAACGAGTTTAGTATTGTTAGATTCGCCGTAGTATTGGGTTTGTGATATTTGGGTTATATAATGTGATAGCAAATGTCTAGATCTTGTTAAATTTGTTTAGTATTGGTTGTGCTGTGATAGGATGATTGTGAGCCTAGGGGGGAGATCCCCGTGATCGAACCCCGATGATGGACGTTTCGGCATATGTAATCCTTGTATAGAGTCCATGGATGTGTATTTTGTAATATCGGGCCTTAAAACGATACCAAGTCGTGTTCGGGTTAAGGCCCCGTAATAATAATAAAATATGTGATTGTGGGTGTTTGGGGTTGTCTGGATGGCTTACATGCCCGTGGATAGCCCCGACACGTTGTGAGTGCTTGTTTTAATTTACGACACAAAAAATGGTTTTTAAATAAGGCAAATAATGAAGATTTTTGTAAAAAATGATCAAACTAGGATGCTAGATTCACGAGGTTTAAAAAATCAAGGGTTTTGGCAAACTTTAATCCATGATTGATGAAAAGGCTTTAGTTGGTTTTGAAATGTCACAAAAAATGATTTCGTAAAATAAATGAACGTTTTAATTAAACTTTGTGCATAGGGTTAAAGAGTTCTAGAAGTTGCCTTCATTTTATTGTTAGGAGGCAATGTATAGTCTCGATTCCTATTTGACAAAAGTTTAAAATTATTTGTTTTCCAAAATGACATCTAATAAAAAGCCACTCAACGTTTTCGAATTTAAAATCAATCTTTCTTATAAAAAGCGAAGCCTTGTCATTTGGGTCAAAGGACGTTAAAACACTTTCCAGATAAAGCACATTTGCCATACAAAAGACCAAACAAAATTCACCACAAGCATTCACCTAGGCACACACGCACACACGCGCAGCTCACACATTTTTGGGATTTAAAAGGATAGGAAAACATCGAGATTGCGGTAACCGTGTTTCACGGAAGTCGGGGGGTGCCTAACACCTTCCCCTCGCTTAAGCAAGCCCCCGAACTCCATGAATCTCGGTTTGCGGACCAATTAACTCGGAGTCACATGAGCCAGCGATTACGAAAAACTAAATTCGGATGAGTTGGTACATCCATTTCAAATATACCAACTGGCGACTCTGGTCAATTGGCTCATAAAATATCGATCTTTCAAAACCCGTCGACATTAAGCCGACCCTTTTCTAAACCACATTTAATTCAAAAGGCTAAAATTGGAAAAGGGCATTTTAATTATTAAAAAACGAAACGACGAAAATCCCGACGTCGACACCATCACAAAGAAAAAAGTTTAAGAAAATATTTGGTGACGGGCAAGATCATCACGAAAAGAAAACCATATGTGATGGACCTTTATGTCGACATTTAAAGCAATCTCAAAAAATGGTATTATATGATGGACTTTTTCAACAATCATAAAATAATAATATAGATGACGGCTCTTAGTAATGGCTAATTTTGCCATCACTGTAAACTATTTGTGACTGTCAAGACAATCACTAAAAAACATGCATATATGACCAACAAATATATTTGGTGATGGAATTTAATAGCAATCACAAAATATTAGCATATATGATGGCTCTTACTAATGCTTAGTTGTGCCATCACTAACAACCATTACAATCATTGAATTTTTTTGCGAAAATTATTTTTTGTTTTTTGAAGGGAGGTGAGAACAATTGACAAAAATTTCAAGGAACGTGAAAATATATTTGCTTTGCCATTTATCAAAGGAGGTCTTTTTCAATTTGTTTTTCTTGATTGTGTTTGAACCATCACACTATTTCATCTAAAGAAAAATATTGAAGCTTAACGTAATCACTTATATTATTCTTTGTCGGGCCTAAACAAGTTTTATCAAACATTACTATCATCCACACCCATTACATTTAATATCATTATGAGAAATATTCTCTAACATAAGTAATATATCTTTTGTCCCCCAAAAAGTCTTCAAACATTAAAATAATTTATCCACTAAAAAAAGACATTAATTAATAAAAAAAAATTAAAAAAATAGGCCCATGAAAAATTAAATGTCAGTGGTACAATGTCAAATATAAAATATGGTACATACAAATACTATATTAAACCCTTAAAAGTTCATTTACGCTTGGGTGTACTAGTTTTTTAAAATTTTCATTTTATCATTTTTAATTTCATGTACTTGAGATGACTCTTAATCTGGTCCGAGTAAAACTGAAACTTATTTTATAATCTTTATAAATTTTCACAATGTATTTCTTCCAATATCCTTTTGTGAATTGAAGAAGTGTTTTTTTCTTTCTTTAAATTCAAAAACTGAGTCTGTTCTATGTTTTATGGTAGAAATTAAATTATATACTTCGTCATTAATAAAAATCATGTTCTAATATCAATTATTACTCCTAGTGTGTTTTTATATATATATATAAACACTAAATGATAGCAATAGTACATAACATTTATATGAACTAATAATTCAAAAAATTTATATCCATATACTATATATGTAAAATTAAAAAAAAAATCATAACTTTTTTTTTTTACAAAGTATAAGTATATGAACTAATTTATGCGAGTTCAACAAATGGATTGGATCTTAAGCTAACCGGATTCATCAAAATAATCAAATCCTACCTGAATTCAACTTGAAGTAATTTTACTCCTCCGTATATACATCTAATTACCTAGAGTTATAGGATTCAAATTTAATTAATAATATTTTGAAAATACTTTTTGGCTAGTCAATATTACATTAAATGCAATCAACTAAATATTTTTATTAAAAATTATATATCAAATATGGTACTATTTAGAGGACCCTCTTAATTAGAAGAAATTGCTATTATGTCAATGTCGATATTTGATTCAAAATACAAAGTTATTAGTTAGTAAATACGAAGTTATCTTATCCTCTCAAGCACAAAACGAAAATGATTTTTGACACACATTTAAAAAAAATAGCGAATTAAATAAATAAAGTAATTAAATTAAACTTAAAAAACAAATCCTTTTAAGGCTTGTCATTAAATAATTAGTGAATTAAATAGTTAAAATTAAAAAAAAAGACACTTAATTTGCAGCTTAATCTACAAAATGATATAAAATTTCAATATTATTTTAAAAAAAAAATTCATTTTGAATAACAATTTTGTAATTAATTAGTAGTGGATCAATTAATTCATATTTAGGGATTCAGTATCAGACTTTCAGTTCTCACTTCAGTTCTCGCCTAATTTTCTCTCTCTCTCTCTCT
This sequence comes from Hedera helix, assembly GCA_947179155.2. Taxonomy (NCBI): domain Eukaryota; kingdom Viridiplantae; phylum Streptophyta; class Magnoliopsida; order Apiales; family Araliaceae; genus Hedera; species Hedera helix. The sequence continues at coordinate 10,139,317 of OX359272.1, read as the reverse complement.
CTCTCTCTCAGTCTCATCGCCATCATCTCCCGCTTCGACAATGCAGATTCATAAGGTAATTTAATGTCTCATTCGTTTAATTCCATGGTTAATTGCTTATTCTGCTAATCTGTTGTTCAAATCCTATGCTTTATGATATCTGTTTCAATCGATTTGGTGTTTGTAATGTCCGCAAAATTTTAAATTTCATTATAAATAAATTGTGAATTTCTTTATTAATGTAATGAATATTTTATGAACTAATTTAAATCTTGATGCGATTAAATTAGTAAATTATGATATGATGGGAATAAAATCAAAGGAAGTCCAACTAATGGATAATTAAATTTTGTGGACTAACCTAATATTATTAATATCAATAAATTGATAAGATTTGCGGGTTAATTAAATATTCTATTAAATTGAATATAGCAAATATAATTGAATTATGTAAATTAATTACTAAAATTATTAATTAATGGTTTCAGGTATTTTAAATTAGCCCAAATGCTTAACCTTGATACAACCCCAAGCCTAGTTGCCATTTAATTAACTAATTGGGCCATTAATAATTATTTGACAAAACCAAACAAAGAGCAGCCCAACCCAAACCAATCCAACCCGGTAGAAAAATAAATAAAATTTGAAGTGACAATCATTTCGGGACAGCAGCAGAAGAAAGCTGAGCACGCATGGGTTGTGCACAGCTCAAGAACGCAGCAGCTTACTGAGAAAAGAAGGAGCAAGTCAGGTATAGGGGGGCTATAGGGTCCAAATTTCATATGTTTGTCTTGAGGATGAGGGAGTATATGTCTAACATTACTCCATTCCTTCTCCTTCCCGTCCACTACTGAGAGAGAGAAACCGAGAGCAAGAGAGGGAAACAAAGAGCTGAAGCCAAGCAACAAGACTAAGAAAAGAGAGAAAAATAACCAAGAGTTGTTCTAGGAAGCTCAAGGAAGGTTTGTGGATGTCCATTACCTTCGTTACCTACTATGGGAGGAAGAGGAAGCCAACCATAAGATCTCGAAGGTAGTAAGAAAACCTCTAAGTTTCTAGTTTTGTTTCCATGGCTATTGTTTTATATATCATGTGGTAGAAAGCTAGAATAAGAGCTCTATGTAAGCATATTCATGCTAGAGTAGTAAATATATGTTTCAAGAAGCTTTTCATGTGTTATTATGCCCACCTATGTGTTTAAAAGTGAAAGAATGCATGAAATCCTCATTTTCGAAAAAACCGTGCGACATAGTGTGGTTTAAGGCCAAGTACATCTAAGCTCTTGAACTTATTGGTGTTGGTTATTATTTTTCCTTGATAGACCTATGAGTTTAGAAGAGAACCCAATTTGAATCACCAAAAGTTATGGTGTATACATTTAGTTATGGTTACTCTACCAAAACAGTCCATTTTCAGGCACGGTTGAGAGTAGCTTGATAATTTCCATATTTAATGTGTCTGAAAAATTATTTGAAAAATACCATGATGAATAGGATCAAGTTAGGAATCCATAGGATCCGACCTTGCATGATTTGGAGGTATATAGCTCAATCTAAAAATGTTTGAAGCAAGGTACCTCCCGGATTGCACAAAATCAGAAAACTTGAAAAAAAAATGTTGCAACTTTCTGAGGCCCGACGTCTAGACGCCCTACCAAGAACAAAATCAGGCGTCTAGACGCCCTCCCCCTCTATTGGGCAGATCCGGGTCGGGTCGGTTCACGGTTCGGGTCGCGGATAGTTATTTTAGAAATGGGTATTGTAAAAATTGTAAACATTAATATAATTAACATACGGGACCCAAATAAAATAATTATTTATAAATTAAATTAATTTAATTAATAAATAAAATAAAGAAAAATATTTGAGATAATTAATTATTATTTAATTGGTATTAAATAATAGTTAAAGTAACGATAAATAGTTAATTAATTATCAATAAATGATAATTTATTACTTATTTGATATTTAAATATATTAAATAAAGATAATAAATTTATTATTTAATGGTCATTAAATAATAAATAAGAAGTGTTATATAATTAATTATTGTTTAATGAGTATTAGATGATAATTAAGGAAGAATAAAGTTTGTAAAAGCTTAATTGCTTATTATAATAGGTAAAGATGAATAATAATTATTATTAAATAATAATTAAATAGAAATAAAGTTAATAAAATAATTACTTATTATTTAATTAACATTAAATAATAAGTAAAGATAATTAATTATTATTATTAAATAATAATTAAAGAGAAATTAAATAAACTAATTATGTATTATTTAATTAGAGATAATTAATCATTATTTAATTAATATTAAGTGATGATTAAAAGAGAGATAAAGATAATTAATTAATTATTATTTGACTAACATTAAATAATAATTGAAGAGGAGTTAAAGTGAATAAAGTGATTATTTATTATTTAATTGAGATTAAATAATAAGTAAAGGTAATTAATCATTGTTAATATTAAATAATGATTAAAGAGTAGAAAAAGTAATTACTTATTACTCAACATTAAAATGATTAAAGAGTAATAAAGGTAATTAATTAATTATTATTTGATGAAATAATAATTAAAGAAAGATAAGATAAAATAAGTAATTGCCTATTATTTTACTTATAATAGGTAAGGATAATTAACAAATTGTTATTTAATTAATAATAATTAAAGGAGGTTATGAAGTAATATAATAATTATTTATTATTTAATATTAAATAATGAATAAGAATAATTAGTTAGTTAATTATTATTTAAATGATAATAAATAATAATTAAAGGGAGATAAAATAATAATTATGTGTTATTTAATTAATATTAAATAATGAATAAGGAAAATTAATTATTTAATTATTATTTAAAGGATATTAAATGATAATTAAAGGAAGATAAATATAATAAGGTAATTATTTATTATTTAATAAATAAGGGTAATTAATTATTATTTAAAGAATATTAAATAATAATTAAAGCGAGATGAAGTTAATAAAGTGATCATTTGTTATTTAATTAATATTAAATAATAAATGAGGTTATGTAATTAAGAAGGTATTACTGGAATGATATTCAAGGATCATTAAGGAATTGAGGATATATAATTAATTAATTTAATTATTATTTAAATGATATTAAATAATAATTAAAGGGAAGTGAGGTTAATGAAATGATTGTTTATGAGAAGTTAAATAAACAAGTAAAGTTAAGTGAGTCAATTATTTATTTAATTAACATTAAATAAATAATGTGAAGGAAATAAAGAAATAATGTAGTGATTAAACAATTTATATTTAATTGTTTAAGTCTTTAAATATTACTAAAGGTGTAAATTATTATTAAATATTTAATGATAATAGTTGGTAGTTAAATATTATTAATGGGTTAATAATATTGGTATTTGGGAGAATATTATTAAAGGCTTAATAATATTAGTAACCAAGTAAGGTGTTGTTCAATTCGTAAGAAACATTCGTAATTTAGTGATGTATTATTAATGTATAATAATACTGATCGGTAATTAAAGTATAATCTAAGGAGGATAATGTTGTCTCATAAATTATGAATTACTAAATAGAGAATTCTGTGTTGTAGAGTAAATTCTTCTATGAATGGCAGCTGAATCCCTATTACCAATTGCCAGATAAGCATATTAGGTCTTCCAGATGCAGTAATTGGATTTGTATGAGCGTTAGTGAAGGGAACGCGGACTTCAGGCTAGTAGCGTAAGTCAATGCGCATATCAGGCAAGTTTAGCAGTGTTATGTGTTATTTTCAGTGCTATGTGTTATGTGCATAAAGTATTATGTGTGCACTTATTGTACGTGTTAGCTGATTTCTAAATATGTCTGTGTACAGTCATATGTGGTTAACAGCTGATATATATAATTAATGTTATGATTTGAAATGTGTTATATAACCTGGAATTATTGACATGCATGGTAAACATGAGTTACATTTTATAAATGCAAAGTATGATAAGCATGATGCCTATATAAATGCAAAGCATGGAGCATAAAACATGAATTAAATGTAACCTACGTGTTATGTGTTAGCTGTTAGACTTGCTGAGCCATCGTGCTCATTCTTGCTATTATAAACATTTTCAGCGAGGGGCGAAGAGTTTGAAGATCCCGGAAATTGCAAAGAAGATGTGAGAAGTTTATTAATAAATGTTGTTACTAGAACTGCTTAAAGTTTAAGTTATATTTGTTAGGAATAATTACCGTTAGGTATCATTCCAGATTTTAAAGCCTTGTAATAAGAATGAAAGGCAGTTGTGTTTTGAGGCGAGTGTTAATGTTTTGTCAACTCGCGTAGTTAAAAGCACTTAGTTAATAGTCACATCGACTAAATGTTAAATTGTGAGTTTTATTGCTCAAAATGGTTGAAATGCACTAGGTCATAGAATATAAATGATCTGAGTTGAAGGATTCATGTAAAGATTTCGATTCTGAGATAGGATCATGATATAGTTTTGAATAAACTCTGTTTTAAATAACTACAGTATAGTTGTAGATTGTGAATGAGATTATAATAGTTTTAAAATAAACTAGTTTCACCAATGATATTATTTAGGTATATTGTGGAGTTAAGTGCAAGGTTGTATGGTTAACGAGTGGATGTCCATTACCTTCGTTACCTACTATGGGAGGAAGAGGAAGCCAACCATAAGATCTCGAAGGTAGTAAGAAAACCTCTAAGTTTCTAGTTTTGTTTCCATGGCTATTGTTTTATATATCATGTGGTAGAAAGCTAGAATAAGAGCTCTATGTAAGCATATTCATGCTAGAGTAGTAAATATATGTTTCAAGAAGCTTTTCATGTGTTATTATGCCCACCTATGTGTTTAAAAGTGAAAGAATGCATGAAATCCTCATTTTCGAAAAAACCGTGCGACATAGTGTGGTTTAAGGCCAAGTACATCTAAGCTCTTGAACTTATTGGTGTTGGTTATTATTTTTCCTTGATAGACCTATGAGTTTAGAAGAGAACCCAATTTGAATCACCAAAAGTTATGGTGTATACATTTAGTTATGGTTACTCTACCAAAACAGTCCATTTTCAGGCACGGTTGAGAGTAGCTTGATAATTTCCATATTTAATGTGTCTGAAAAATTATTTGAAAAATACCATGATGAATAGGATCAAGTTAGGAATCCATAGGATCCGACCTTGCATGATTTGGAGGTATATAGCTCAATCTAAAAATGTTTGAAGCAAGGTACCTCCCGGATTGCACAAAATCAGAAAACTTGAAAAAAAAATGTTGCAACTTTCTGAGGCCCGACGTCTAGACGCCCTACCAAGAACAAAATCAGGCGTCTAGACGCCCTCCCCCTCTATTGGGCAGATCCGGGTCGGGTCGGTTCACGGTTCGGGTCGCGGATAGTTATTTTAGAAATGGGTATTGTAAAAATTGTAAACATTAATATAATTAACATACGGGACCCAAATAAAATAATTATTTATAAATTAAATTAATTTAATTAATAAATAAAATAAAGAAAAATATTTGAGATAATTAATTATTATTTAATTGGTATTAAATAATAGTTAAAGTAACGATAAATAGTTAATTAATTATCAATAAATGATAATTTATTACTTATTTGATATTTAAATATATTAAATAAAGATAATAAATTTATTATTTAATGGTCATTAAATAATAAATAAGAAGTGTTATATAATTAATTATTGTTTAATGAGTATTAGATGATAATTAAGGAAGAATAAAGTTTGTAAAAGCTTAATTGCTTATTATAATAGGTAAAGATGAATAATAATTATTATTAAATAATAATTAAATAGAAATAAAGTTAATAAAATAATTACTTATTATTTAATTAACATTAAATAATAAGTAAAGATAATTAATTATTATTATTAAATAATAATTAAAGAGAAATTAAATAAACTAATTATGTATTATTTAATTAGAGATAATTAATCATTATTTAATTAATATTAAGTGATGATTAAAAGAGAGATAAAGATAATTAATTAATTATTATTTGACTAACATTAAATAATAATTGAAGAGGAGTTAAAGTGAATAAAGTGATTATTTATTATTTAATTGAGATTAAATAATAAGTAAAGGTAATTAATCATTGTTAATATTAAATAATGATTAAAGAGTAGAAAAAGTAATTACTTATTACTCAACATTAAAATGATTAAAGAGTAATAAAGGTAATTAATTAATTATTATTTGATGAAATAATAATTAAAGAAAGATAAGATAAAATAAGTAATTGCCTATTATTTTACTTATAATAGGTAAGGATAATTAACAAATTGTTATTTAATTAATAATAATTAAAGGAGGTTATGAAGTAATATAATAATTATTTATTATTTAATATTAAATAATGAATAAGAATAATTAGTTAGTTAATTATTATTTAAATGATAATAAATAATAATTAAAGGGAGATAAAATAATAATTATGTGTTATTTAATTAATATTAAATAATGAATAAGGAAAATTAATTATTTAATTATTATTTAAAGGATATTAAATGATAATTAAAGGAAGATAAATATAATAAGGTAATTATTTATTATTTAATAAATAAGGGTAATTAATTATTATTTAAAGAATATTAAATAATAATTAAAGCGAGATGAAGTTAATAAAGTGATCATTTGTTATTTAATTAATATTAAATAATAAATGAGGTTATGTAATTAAGAAGGTATTACTGGAATGATATTCAAGGATCATTAAGGAATTGAGGATATATAATTAATTAATTTAATTATTATTTAAATGATATTAAATAATAATTAAAGGGAAGTGAGGTTAATGAAATGATTGTTTATGAGAAGTTAAATAAACAAGTAAAGTTAAGTGAGTCAATTATTTATTTAATTAACATTAAATAAATAATGTGAAGGAAATAAAGAAATAATGTAGTGATTAAACAATTTATATTTAATTGTTTAAGTCTTTAAATATTACTAAAGGTGTAAATTATTATTAAATATTTAATGATAATAGTTGGTAGTTAAATATTATTAATGGGTTAATAATATTGGTATTTGGGAGAATATTATTAAAGGCTTAATAATATTAGTAACCAAGTAAGGTGTTGTTCAATTCGTAAGAAACATTCGTAATTTAGTGATGTATTATTAATGTATAATAATACTGATCGGTAATTAAAGTATAATCTAAGGAGGATAATGTTGTCTCATAAATTATGAATTACTAAATAGAGAATTCTGTGTTGTAGAGTAAATTCTTCTATGAATGGCAGCTGAATCCCTATTACCAATTGCCAGATAAGCATATTAGGTCTTCCAGATGCAGTAATTGGATTTGTATGAGCGTTAGTGAAGGGAACGCGGACTTCAGGCTAGTAGCGTAAGTCAATGCGCATATCAGGCAAGTTTAGCAGTGTTATGTGTTATTTTCAGTGCTATGTGTTATGTGCATAAAGTATTATGTGTGCACTTATTGTACGTGTTAGCTGATTTCTAAATATGTCTGTGTACAGTCATATGTGGTTAACAGCTGATATATATAATTAATGTTATGATTTGAAATGTGTTATATAACCTGGAATTATTGACATGCATGGTAAACATGAGTTACATTTTATAAATGCAAAGTATGATAAGCATGATGCCTATATAAATGCAAAGCATGGAGCATAAAACATGAATTAAATGTAACCTACGTGTTATGTGTTAGCTGTTAGACTTGCTGAGCCATCGTGCTCATTCTTGCTATTATAAACATTTTCAGCGAGGGGCGAAGAGTTTGAAGATCCCGGAAATTGCAAAGAAGATGTGAGAAGTTTATTAATAAATGTTGTTACTAGAACTGCTTAAAGTTTAAGTTATATTTGTTAGGAATAATTACCGTTAGGTATCATTCCAGATTTTAAAGCCTTGTAATAAGAATGAAAGGCAGTTGTGTTTTGAGGCGAGTGTTAATGTTTTGTCAACTCGCGTAGTTAAAAGCACTTAGTTAATAGTCACATCGACTAAATGTTAAATTGTGAGTTTTATTGCTCAAAATGGTTGAAATGCACTAGGTCATAGAATATAAATGATCTGAGTTGAAGGATTCATGTAAAGATTTCGATTCTGAGATAGGATCATGATATAGTTTTGAATAAACTCTGTTTTAAATAACTACAGTATAGTTGTAGATTGTGAATGAGATTATAATAGTTTTAAAATAAACTAGTTTCACCAATGATATTATTTAGGTATATTGTGGAGTTAAGTGCAAGGTTGTATGGTTAACGAGTGGAGGTCCGTCGTGGCCAGCACGCGGATTTTTGGGTTGTTACAGTTGGTATCAGAGCTGATAGGTTATAAACCTTAGGTAGGAGTACCTTAGGCTATAACCGTAGAAGAAGTTAAGGAAAATATTAAATGATCTGTTAAAGGATTAACAACATGTGCAGATAGCGAGATGCTATAAACAAAAGATACTATGGGGAATAGTAGTAAACTCGTAAAGGGTGGTATGTGTTGAGATATGGAATTTAAGCCATAAGTGCTGAATAAATGAAATTCATAAAGAAGAAAATAAGGTATATTTGAGGAGATTCAAAGAAGGATCTTCATGGATGTATTCAAAATGAATTAAAAGGAAGGATCGTACAGTAAAATGATCAGAGATGATTGTTAAGATGATAGAATTAAGCGATCCTAGAATAAAAGAGAAATTGTAAAGTGAAATCAATTGTGAAATAAGATCATGGTGATCAGAGTAAAATCATGGAATGACAGATGGTCTGTTAAATGATTAAGAGAATTTATAAATAGCATGATGCTATAAGAATGATGATACTGTAAAATAATATGAAGTAAACTCGGGAAGAGTGGTATGTGGTGAGGTATGAATTGGAATTATTATTTTTTTTATATCAAGTTAAGAGAAGTTAGAGGGTTGTGGGTTTTTAATTGATGACTCATGCTAGTGGCTGAGTTGTACAATTCCTTGTATGGGCGGGAAATTTGTGCTTGGTTTTAGAACCGCTTAGCTTCCTCTATTGATATAGGGGTTGAGTTGGACAGTCCTTTGTATAGGCAGGGGATTTGTTCACGGTTTAACGACGGCTTAACTTCTTATATTGATTAGTGGCTGAGTTGACCAATTTCTTGTATGGGCGGGAGATTGGGTTTGGTTTGACGACCACTTGGCTTCCTATAGTGATAATCAATTGAAACCTGGTGTCGCGTTATTCACTATATGTATGTTGAAAAGGTGATTCTTTTCTCATATGTATAACGGATAGGTAGAGGATGTTAAGATAAGTTCGTGTTCTGAGAACCGACACATATGGTAAGTTCGTTACTCATAGTCATGTGGTGGAGCCCCTCAGCGAATGGGCGACTTTGGCCTGACTAGGACAAGCTCCTCAAACCATATGATTGTGGTAAGTTCCTAAGCCCAAATACGTGGCAAGTTTGATGAACAGTGAGTGTGGGTAGAGTTATATAGTAAGATTTAAGCTATAATAGATATAGTTATTAAGCTGGAAAAGATGAGGAGATAAATTGGTGAATATTTGAGGTTTTAGGATATTCCAAATCTTCTAGCTATGCTAGACTCTGAAAATCTTAAAATCGTGCTTATGTGTTTTTAAAAATACAAAAGTTTTATGGTTATCATCAACACAGTAATTTGAGGTGTGAAATGTCACATCTTTATTAATGTGGTATGATAAAAACAAAAGTAATTTTTCAAATGTTTTGAAACGTTCAAAGGAGAGTCTATGCTACTTGATTCAGCTAGACAAAAATTGATTTTTTTAAATATTAAAATGTATTTACAAAACCATCTTACGCCGTTGAAGCCATGGTGTGGAGATGATGTATGACGGAATCCTCAACGTATCTTCTGTGAAGGTGCGGTATCATGAAGTCATAATGATGACGGAATCCTCAACGCACTATGCCAAAGATGCGGTATCATGAAGTCATAAAATGATTTTTAGTTGTTGAAAATTTTAAAGTATGTGTTGATGCCAAATGATGTGGCTAGACACGTTTTATTGCACGTATGTGCTGACCATTATTGAAAAGGCTAAAGCCATTTGATTCGGCTAGACTAAGATGAGATAAATACGATTAACTTCGAACCGAGTTCTGATACCATTTTGTTGAAACAATTCCACCAACTAGAATTAAACCGTTTATGATAAATTAAATAATAATCCAAAAACATGCCAAACAAATATTACGTAGTTTCACCAAATAAATAAAAACTGTAAAAAAAATAAGCCTAACATAAGACACCAAATTTACGTGAAAACCTTCTAAAATTAAGAGGTAAAATTCACGGGTAGAACTCCGAAAATTTCACTATAATTAACTATGAGTACAAATTATCCTTCCAAGTTTTAACACCCAAAACTTAAAATATTACAAAATTCAGAGAATAAAAAAATACATTAATTTGAGTGAAAACTCAAATTATCTCACCACCCAAAATTCTCGTAATTAATTAAACTCTTTTAACAATTAATAGAATTGTTTCTGATAATTTAAATAATAATTCAAAAACACGCCAAACAAATATTACGCAGTTCCACCAAATAAATAAAAGTCGTAAAAAATAAGTTAAACACTAGACACCAAATTTATGTGAAAAAACCCTCTAAAACTTACAAGAGGAAAAAACACTGGGTCAAATTTCAAATTTTTTACTATAATCAACTGTTAGTACAAATTATCTTTTCAAGTTTTAACACCCAAAACTCGAAATATTACAAAATTGAGAGAATACAAAAATACCTTAATTTGAGTACAAACTCAAATTACATCACTACCCAAAATCTTTCTAATTAATTAAAGTCTTCAATCAATTAATTTATCCGAATAGATGATGCAGCGCATACCTGTGTAGACTAGCTCAATAAGTATGTTGAATCACTTGCTTGCCTATTAGGTTAAAGCTTCACCATATTTATTAATCCATCTATACTTTTAACTTTATCCTACGTGAAATTCATGTGAAATATTTTAACAATGAGTTGGTAGCTGAATTTGTAATTTTGTGATAATAAAATGTAATTAAAAATGATGTTATAATATCTTGAACCTTAATTTTAAATGAATGATCTAGAATTAAAGAACAAGCATTAAGCAATTCACAAAATAATTTCTTTTGTCATTTATGCCATTTATGCACCACTACACATAAGCATTAAGCATGTTATATACAATATGTAAGGGTACAATAGTAATTATATATCACAAAATAATTTCTTTTGTTTTTCTTAGCAATTCACAAATATAAGAAAGAAAAATTGTTAAACAGAATAATAAAGGATCATTTCCTTTCCTATTATTTCTTGCATTAAAAATCTTCAGGAATTATAGTCTGAAAAACTCACAATTAGAGAATTAATGATGCAACCTTAAGACCTTAGTTGTAAGTTTTTGGGGTAAGGAATGCCAAAGTTTTTTAAGTAAGAAAATGATATATAGGATAGGAAATGATAGAATATTTTTTTCCTTACCTTCGTTTGTAAGTTTACTTAATATGTATTAGACATGAATGTCTAATTTATTTTTTCTTATGTTAATGATAAGGCAATTTAGGAATAAAAAAGAAGTTTACTAAGCTTAATTAGTTTTCGTTTGATTTTGTCCAGAGATTTTTTTAAGAAAAATTGGATCTAATTCTTTTAACGTTTCTGGAGCTTTTTTAATTAAAAAAAAAAAAAAAAACTAACAAATTAGGAATTTCTAAAAAAAGATTATAATTTTTTTAAAATTTCCTATTATTTCTTCTAGTTTTAAACAAGGTCGCCTAGCTAGGGATGCAACTGTTCTCCAAAGGGTTGGAATCAAGGTTTAGAAAATCGGGTCGGACTGACGGTCGAACCGCAGTTCAACCGGAACCAGTCCACTTTTCGATCCGGTCCAAGCCCAAAAATCGGATTTGGTCAAAAAACGGTGATTCGGTGGTCGGACCGGTGACCCTGTCACCGGTTTACCAGTTTTACCTGTTCCCTACCTCCCATTTTTTTTAATTTTTTTTTAAAATTTAAGCATTTAAACTTGATTAAATATATCCTTGATTGCGTTTTGAGTTATGATCATGATTTAATATATTTTTTTTCATATAAATTTAGTATTTATTTGAATTGTATAAAGTAAATATTGTACAAATAGATTTTTTTTTTTACCGAATTTGATTGAATGTATCCTAGAGATGTTTGTGTTCATTTGTGTTTGATTTTATCACTCTTGAGTATTGAATTTTGAGTTATGATCATGATTTAATATCTTCTTTTTTTATATATATAAATTTAGTATTTATTTGAATTGTATGAAATAAATATTGTACAAATAGTTTTAATTTTTTTTGTATGTAGATAAAGTGATTAATTTTCCATATTTACTAAATATTATATATTATATAATAATAATAATTAATGTATTTACTTATTTATTATTTATTACATATTAATGACATCACCGGTTCAATAACGGTCCGACCACTGGTTGGACCAGTGACCTATCCACTCGGTTATTTTTTCGGTTCGATGACCGTTCCAGGTCTGAGAACACTGGTTGGAATAAATTCAGAAAATTGATATTTTCACAAGATCTCACTCACATGAGGTGGGTTTCACTTACTTTTCATGTGAGAAGAGCCTTGTGAAAATATCAATTCCATAAATTTAATTCTTTCTTTAGTTCACAATAAATACATACTAATTGACCAATTGTCTTGGTAATTAGTGAGGTAGTCCATGTCTTCTCTGTTGGAACACAGGTCTCTGAAGTCCGCGCACAACTAGATTACGCGTGCCCTAATTTTGCCAACCGTCCAAATGAAGATTTGTGGAAGTACGAGTGGGATAAGCATGGGACTTGTTCGGAATCCATATTGAATCAGACAAATTATTTCAGAAACTCATTGGCTTTGCAGAGGCGCACTACTTTACTGTCGAAACTTAGTGCGCAAGGTATACAGACTTTTTGTTGCGAGTAAACATAACAAGATATTTGATAAAATTTTGTTAGCAATATATTATTTATGCAAGCACTCAAAGTATTCATCTATCCGTTTCAAAATTTAAAATATATATACTCCATTCCGTTTTAAAATAAAAATATTGAACTTTTGAAGTTAAATTATGGTATTTTTAAGTCTAAAATTGATCTGAGCTATTTCATTTTAATAAGTACAATAATAATTTTGTAGGCAATTTAAAAAGTAAAAAATACTACACATTATAAAATATATATTTTAGTGAATCTCAATTTTAGATTTTAAAATATACTTTCAAAAGTTAACAAAATCGTAATTTTCTCACTTTATTTATCTCATAATAACATTCACTTTTTATTCATAAGTTTTTTTTTTTTTTTTTGTTCCAATTAACTCGATCGTATTTGTTTCAAATATATAGGAATCAATCCAAACATGGAACCTATAGTGTTCAAGCTATACTCAATGCATTCGCCTACAAAATTCAAGTTAATTGCAAAACCAATTCCGCTCGAGATGTTGTACTCTTCGAGATCTTTCACCATATTTATTAATCCATTTATATTTTTAAATTTATCCTATGTTAAATTCATGTGAAATATTTTAACAATGAGTTGGCAGCTGAATTTGTAATTTTGTAATAATAAAATTTAATTAAAAATGATGTTATAATATCTTGAACCTTAATTTTAAATGAATGATCTAGACTTAAAAGAACTCTAAATTTTGGATAATTTTAAAAATTATAGAGGAGCCGGATACGAGTAACCATAACCACAAGTAATTAATGTAACCTTTTTTAGTGGGAGTAATTAATGCAACCTAGCATTTCAATAATGCGTATTCGCAGGCCATGACCTAGTACGTCTTTATCACAACTAGTAGAGTTTAGTTGAAAAATCTAAGCAGAGTTAAATAACACTATACTTGTTCTAAATTGTCACCAAATATTAAAATTGTCCTTAAATAATTTTATTATTCTAAGTCTCAAATGTTCCAAAGTTTAAACTAAACATGCTATTTGGACAATAATAATGTCGTATTTCACCGTCTCTATCATCAGGTCTGAGTGCTGCAAATGACTTGAAATAAACGACTGCGCAGAGCGATTTTCTCTGAATCTGTCTTCGATGGTAAAGTCCGTTATAACAAAATTGTAAGGTTTTATGAATTGTGTGTAAAAAATTACGTACCTGATATATTCAGATATTTATAATTGATATTTTAAATCACTTGTTCTCACTACTTACGTGTGTGGTTTGTTAGCGATAAATCCAAATATAACTCTGAATAATTTATTTGGATTAAAGTTTAAACGTACCAAAATTAATGTCCTGATTATGCTTCGTGTGCCATGCTTGTTAGGTTCGGGCACTCATTTTTGTAAGGAACAAGCACTGACATGTGCATTATTATACTATTATATTATGTTTATTATGCTACTTATAATATGCTAATATTATTAGTTGGAGCTAGCATACTGCTATTCTCTTATTGCTCGGGCACTCATTATTTCAAGGAGCAAGCGCTGACGTGTATTATTATGCTATTATTATCCTTATTTATAAGCTAATGTTATTAGTTGGAGCTAGCTTATTGCTATTCTCTTATTGCTCGGGAACTCATTATTGTAAGGAGCAAGCACTGGCGTGTGACACGTGCATTATTTTGCTTGTTGGGTTCGGGCAGCCTATACACAGGCTTGTGCTAGGCTTAAGCATCATGGAGCGCTCCGGCGTTAAACGTAAACTATTTTAGCCCCGGGCATTGGGCATGTACCGAATCGGTCTTGGGCAATTACTCAACATACAAGTTCAGTGCGGGTAAACATGAGTTTTGCTGTATCAATTTTTTTTTCCTTTAATTAAAAGTTAAGTCATTCGACTTATGATGCGCTGATTATTTTAATGAATCAAATGTTGAATATTACACACACACACATATAAAAAATAATAAATCTTACATTGAGGATTTTATTTACAAAAGGTGAAAAAAATTATGCCATTTTTAGTTCAAAATTGTCTTAAAAGAAAGTCAATAATTATCTTATACAACATCTATTCTAAATTATAAGATTAATGTTAACTTTTGAAATCAAATTAAGATATTTTTAAATTCAAATTTGAGATGATTCATTAAAAAAAATAAAAAATTACAGCAATTAATACCTTTAGATAATTTATAATATTTATCGTTATATTGATTAAAATAAAAGGGATGAATGATATTTATATCCCTCCAAGTTGTCACTGACTGTCAAAATTGTCCCTAAAATTCATTTGTTGTCAATTGGGTCCCTAAAGTGGGTGGTGTCAATTTTGTTCCTTTTCCCAAATTTCACTTAAATCCGTTCAAAGTTCGACTCGACCCATTTTTTTGATCATAACCAAATTTGTCTTTACAATTATTAAAAGTATTATCGTTATTAGAAATTAAAATACCAAAAAACTAAGCTTTGAAATTAAAATATATACAAATAAGCCACACAAAAAAAAAAGATTGAAAAAAAGAAGTGGAATGAATTCTAATTATTTTTTTTCTCAAATTATGATTTTTTTCCTCCTAAAAATAATAATTAATTTTCAATCTTTAGTTATTTTTTTAAAAATACTTTTAAAAATAATAATTAATTTTCAACCTTTAATCAATTTTTATGAAATTAGAATTATTATTATTTATCTTTTTCTTGTTTGTTTGTATTTCAATATCAATATCAATGTTTAGAGTTTTCTTTTTTGTATTTTAATTTTTCATATTAATAATACTCTGAATAATAGTAAAGAAAAATTTGCCCTTAAAAAAATTGTTCAGGTTGAACTTTTAAGTGAAATTTGGGAAAAAGACCATAATCGACACCAATTAATTGACTAGTTTAAAAATTCAATTGACGAAAAATGAATTTTAGGGGACGACTTTGACACTTGATGATGGTAACTTGGAGAGATAGAAGTATTATTCAACCCAAATTAAAGAAATTTATGTCAATATTTTGAGATTGAAAACGTCTTTAGTTATATATCTCTAATAAACTAATGATCGTTAATAATAATTTTATATTTTATAATAGAGAGGGTATTTTGGTACCAAGGTGCGTAGTACTATATAAAGTGTACCGTCGCGTGGCTAGCTGCTGCTTATAAATAAACTCTTTTATATTGTTACCTGAACATGAGCTAGCTAGCATCGTATGAAGTCCATCAAAATCATGTCATCATTCAATATAACTCTGATAATTTTCCTGAGCTTGAGCATTTGCTTTTATGTAGGTGATGCTCAAGTGGCTGGATATCGTTTTGTCCAACAATGGCCGCCCGCAGTTTGCAGCGTTAACTCCAGCTTATGCAACAATATTGTTCGACGATTTACTATTCATGGCCTTTGGCCTTATAACAGCAATGGTGTATCCCTGACAAATTGTCAAGGATCTGCATATAATGTTGCCTTGGTAAGTGTTAGCTTAATTCTCTAGCTAATTCTCTCACTATTTCTCTGCAATCTAGATTCACACATGTCTAACATAGGAGTACATATTTACTTGTTATTCCTTAGATGAATTACACATCTGTCTATTTAAATTGTCAATTAGCTTTAAAGCAACTGCTCAATTGACAAATTGAATAATTCGCTCTCATAATTGGATGGATTACACATATTACTTGAATCCATGGGCTGATCTTTTTGCTTTTTTGGGAATTTGTTAGTCTTGTACATTTTAATGATGGTATAATTATCTTTTGGTGATATATATAAAGTTGAAGTCTTGAAGAACTAATTTGAACTCTCTTGTCGCCTATGCATTTTAATGATGGTATAATTAATTATTTTTTGACTATATAAAATTGAAGTACTAATTTGAACTCTCTTGTCGCCTAATATAGTCCTTTGAAAAATTTCAGTTGATTATTTGCAACCCAAATAGTCGAACTCGAAATATTTTCTTCCCAATTGAATCTATGTATCAACGTTGGATAGTTTTGTAATATATTTAGTTGTACAAGACAAGAAGAAAGCCTTCCTTTTTAGCTATCCCACATTAAAGAGATCTAAAAATCGTTGTATGGTATTTGGGGGACTCCAATTATAAAATTGTGTAAAGAGAATAAATTATATATGAATTGTGTGAAATTATTATTTTACATCATCCAATAAGAATATGCTATTTATATAGTTTTGGATAAAATCAAGGAGATTGAATTGTTTTGACAGATTGTTTAATTATCATTTATCATGATAAAAATGTCTAATAATTTTTAATAATAATATGTTAATAAGATTCAAACTCCTTGATATTCTTCAAAATTATTTACGTGACATGTTATTATTTTGAAAAATTAAGCCCAAATTTTCTTAGATATTTTTTAGACCAAAACGGTAGAAAAGTTAAGGGGGGAAAAATTAATGAATTTGTGTTAATTTCGTAATTACTCTTACTTGTTACACATAAGCATTAAGCATGTTATATACAATATGTAAGGGTACAATAGTAATCATACATCACAAAACAATTTCTTTTGTTTTTCTTAGCAATTCACAAACATAAGAAAGAAAATTGTTATATTTTCCCTACTATACTAACAAACAGAATAATAAAGTGTCATTTCCTTTCCTATTATTTCTTAAATTAAAAATCTTTAGGAATTCTAGTCTGAAAAACTCACAAATAGAGAATTAATGATGCAACCTTAAGACCTTAGTTGTAAGTTTTGGGGTAAGGAATGCCAAAGTTTTTTAAGTAAGAAAATGATATATAGGATAGGAAATGATAGAATATTTTTTTTCCTTACCTTCGTTTGTAAGTTTACTTAAGAAAATGATATATATTGTAATTTTTTAAAAATTTCCCATCATTTCTTCTAGTTTTAAACAAGGTCGCCTAGCTAGGGATGCAACCGTTCTCCAAAGGGTTGGAATAAATTTAATTCTCTATCTTTAGTTCCCAACAAATACATACTAATTAACCAATTGTCTTGGTAATTAATGAGGTATTCCATGTCTTCTCTGTTGGAACACAGGTCTCTGAAGTCCGCGCCCAACTAGATTACGTGTGGCCTAATTTTGCCAACCGCCCAAATCAAGATTTGTGGAAGTACGAGTGGGATAAGCATGGGACTTGTTCGGAATCCATATTGAATCAGACAAATTATTTCAGAAACTCATTGGCTTTGCAGAGGCGCACTACTGTACTGTCGAAACTTAGTGCGCAAGGTATATAGACTTTTTGTTGCGAGTAAACATTATAAGATATTTGACAAATTTTTGTTAGCAATATATAATATATGCAAGCACTCAAAGTATTCATCTATCTGTTTCAAAATTTAAAATATATATACTCCATTCCGTTTTAAGATAAAAATATTGAACTTTTGAAGTTAAATTAAGGTATTTTTAAGTCTAAAATTGATCTGAGCTATTTTATTTTAATAAGTACAATAATAATTTTGTAAGTGATTTTAAAAAATAAAAAATACTACTCATTATAAAATATATATTTTAGTGAATCTCAATTTTGGATTTAAAAATATACTTTCAAAAGTTAACAAAATCGTAATTTTCTCACTTTCTCTATCTCATAATAACATTCACTTTTTATTCATAAGATTTTTTTTTTGTTCCAATTAACTCGATGGTATTTGTTTCAAATATATAGGAATCAATCCAAACAATGGAACCTATAGTGTTCAAGCTATACTCAATGCATTCGCTTACAAAATTCAAGTTAATTGCAAAACCAATTCCGCTCGAGATGTTGTACTCTTTGAGATCTTTTCCTGCGTTGCTTTAACTGGAGGTTACACCAATTGCACGCGAGCCAGCCAGATGAATTGTGGCGGAAATCGAGCGAATATCAAGTTTCTTGCATAAATAATATGATGCATGATATGATGAGATAAATGCACACTAGTGTGCTTGTAATGTAAATCTCTCTTTTTTTAAAAAAAAAAAAAATTAGTAAATGATCTCGTGTGAGGCTTGTAGTTGAATATTAGTATGTAAAATTTATGGAAAAAATTCTATTATTGTAAATTTTAAATATGTGTAATATATATATTAATTACTTCATCCATGCACTGACCGCAAAATTAATTCATCCATGCATTGACCACAAAATTTATGAATAATATGAAGAGTTTCACCATATATTAACGTATTCTTACATTATTAGACTTGAGTAAAATTAGGAAATATTGTGAATGTTTTTTATTAAAATTTATAAACCATTTTAATTGCAATACATTTAATATTTTATAAATTAATTTTTTCACGAGTAATAAGTAAGGCTAATTACATTTGCATACACTTATGTAATGACACACAGTCGCTTGCAATTATGGAATGACACACACATACACATTTATGAAATGACACTAAACACACACTTGTTAAAGCAAACTTCTTTAAAATTTGAAAAACATAAGGAGCGCGGTGACCATACATGATTCACAGAGAGGTGTCTAACACTTTTCTTTCGGTTAAGCAAACTCTCGAATTTTTGAATCTCAGTTTATGGACCAATCTCATAGAGTCTTTTTATTGCAAAAAATTTAAAATCTGAATAAGTTGATAGATTTATTTAAAAATCATACCAACTGATAACTCTGCTTTATTGACCTAAATAAAAGTAATCTTTTCAAATCAAGTTGAATAAAAGCCGTTTTCGTAAAATATCACCCATATCACTTAATTTTTCTTAATTAAAAATAGACGTAATTTTTTGTGAAAATTTCCAATGTCGACAACTAGAATCAACTTTTTTTATTGTCAATTAATTTTGACTTAGAGAGTTTGTTGTATTTAAATACTAGATTTGAGCTCATTTCATAAATCTAATATTGACATTACAATATGATGAAAATAGTCCTTACAAATAAACTTATCCTTTCTATTATGCAGAAATATTTTTTCATTAACCTATCCTTACTATTATTTAGAAATACTTATTTTTCTCATATTTTGAGATTTTATTTCCTTATTATATGAAAGTTGTATTTTTTCGCTCAAAGTCTAAGGTGTTTTTATTTAAAAATAAAATTATGGTGTAAATATATTTTATGCCTAAACTATAAAAATTTGTGACTTAGTCAAAAAATATATCACTAGACCGGCTTTTATTATGCAATGGACATCCATATATATCTCTGGCAGAACATTTCCTTGCTCATTTTCCATGTTAGGATATTGCAAATGAGTTGCAATCTCATATCAGATTTAATATACATGAATGAACCAAGATCTAATGGCTTAAGTTTTTGGGTAAAGTTGGGTTTCAAACATGTATATTATTAGTGTCTTGTGTATGCATGCACAACCCGCGAGCTCCCCGGTTCTCCCCCAACAATTGGTATCAAAGCTACGAAAGATTGATCCCAGGTTGGTAAGCCTCTTCAAAAAAATCCGTGGTTGTTTGAAAATTAATTTCGGAAAGCCTCTTCAAAAGATATTTGGTGATGTTTAATTCTCGATAAAGGGTTGATACTTTTCCCTTAAGGTGTTTTCAATGGGTGATGTTTGAATTCTCGATGGGTTTAGTCGAGAATTGGTTGTGAGATTGGTTATCTGAGAATTAGTAATCCGTGGTGATTGAAGAGAAGATTTAATTCTTGATGGAAGTTGACTCTCGATGAAAAAATTGAAGGTGGTTAGCCAATAATTAATATTGCAGTGATTAAAGATAAGGTGTTCAAGTGAAAGGAAAATTATATTCCGGAAAGGCTTTTCAAAAGACAGGCGATGATGTTGAATTCTCGATGAATGGTTGATACTTCCCTTAAAGTGCTCTCGATGAATAATGTTTGAATTCTCGATGGGTTTAGCCTAGATTTGTATTCGAGATTGGTTATCTGAGAATTAGTGATCCGCGATAATTGAAGAGAAGATATTTAATTCTTGATGGAAGTTGACTCTCAATGGAAAAATCGAGAACGGTTAGCCACGAATTGATATTACGGTAACTGAAAAGAAGGTGTTCTAGTGAAGGGGAGCTCTTGATGTGATGTGTTAGGTCCGATAATGCAATAATTAATCTAGAAGGGGGGTTGTATAGATTAATTAGCTTTTTGAAAAATCTTGGTCTTTTTAAAATTTAACCCTGTTTCTCTAAATGATTTTGTTAAAAATATTTATATAAATATTTTAGTGATTCAAAATAGCGAGATAAGGATAGAGAGATACTAAATAAAGAATACAACGATATATCCTAGTTCACTATATATATCTTTATCAGATATATATAGCTAGTGTAGTTCCCAAACTCCTCCCCGGGATTTGGGATTTTTCACTATAAAAATAGTTTAGCTCCTTAACTTAGGTGGATAAACTTTTACAAATCTGATTCAGTCTTAGAACAACTACCCCTAGTCTTCTTCAAGAATTGCAAATTTCCTTTTCAGAGCTTATTGTATTCATTCGTCGGCTGGTCTTGGAGCTTGATATCTTTTCTCTTTCTCACTCACTTAGAAACTCAAACTTATGACCTTTCTATGATCTTAGTCTTAGAAAAAGAATTACTCAGTTTCTCACACATTAGAAGAACACTTAGCTCTATCCCTTTTTACTTAAAATAATTTTTATATGTAATTGAATGCTTCTTGAATTAAGCAGATAGATAACGGTGTATGTTTAGATATGTCAAATTTTGCAAGATATAGATAATGACAGTTTAAGAATTAATCCTTACAAAAATTAACAATTAAACCAATGATCATAAATAATATAACAATTTATGTATATGGATCAATTTGGTTTATATAGAACACTTTTATAAGATGAGATTAACTCTTTAAATAAAGGTCAATTTAATACACTTTATAAATCAAGTGTCTATAAATTTTTCTTATCACTCTCAACGAAAGGACTATATATGAATCGTCTTTTTATACACAAAAAGAAAATGATTTTCAAACAAGACTTATAAGGATAGAATTATCCAATCTTCAAAAAATATTGCCCTGTATCACTTAACTAGAAAGGGTTACAATTCGCGGCTTTTAAGTGATATCGATCCTTATTAAGAAAAGTTACTAAAGGTATGATCACTTCTTTCACTTTCTAGAAAGATCATGCATACAATTCAGATTTATATATATATATATATATATATATATATATATATATATATATATATATATATATATATATATATATATAAGCTTTAATTCAAGTGTGTATAAAAACAATCAATGATGATCAACTTGAATGAAGCACAATGTTATAAATGAATACAAATGAAAATGTTTTGAGTATATGTATGACAATTATAACAGTAATAATATTGTTGAACACAAATAAGAAAGTTATATGTTAGCACATAATACAATAAAGTGTATGTGCTAATTTGTGTAAAAGAGTAATGTATAAATTTATAGCAGTATGTATTTTTCTTGCTCTTTTGATCATTTTCTAACCAATTATAATCTAGCTTTTTGAGAATCTGGGACTAAGAAAGAATTATGGGCAGAGCTTAGTTTTGGCTAGATTATTTTGGAATGAATGAGGTATGCCAGTATTTATAAGCAAACAAAAATTTGAATTAATGGTTTGGATTATTTAGATTTAATTATTGATTTAATGGTTTATAATCTACCTAACTTTTTCTTTCTCTTTTCTACTTATGTGGTCAACAAAATGGGAAACAAAAATTTCTTGCCACGTGGATGAAAGATTTTGCATGGAATGGGAAAGTGTGATTTTCTTTGCACATTTTCGGGAGAAGTGGGAAGAGAGAGAAAGCACATATGGTTTATCAGAATGGAGAGAGAGAGAGAGAGAGAGAGAAAGTGTGTGTGTGTGTGTGTGTGTGCGTGTGTGTGTGTGCGCGCGCGCTTGCATTCTGTTTGACCAACTCAAAAATACTTAACTGATTAAAGCTTATGTTGGGACATATTGAACTTAGCTTAATTCCAATATCGTAGAGTATAGCCTTGTGGTAGCTCTAGCTGAAAGTGCGTTGAGTAAAGGCTGAAGTTGTTCTACTATCATGATGTACTCAAAGAGAACTCTAAGATCGTTGAGTGAAATATAAGTTTGTAGAGTTGAGACTTGAAATTATATGATCGTTGAGTGAAATATAAGTTCATACAGCAAAGACTTGAAGTTTGGATTCTGGGTCTGAATTCGGGAGTTCGGCTTTGGAGGTTCTGACTTCGGGTGGTTTGACTTTGGAAGTTTAGCTTCGGGGGCTCTAATGGATATCGTAAGGCTAGTTCGGGTTTGAGAGTTTTGATGGATCTTTTAAGGAGTTCGGGTTCGGGAATTCTGACGGATATCTTAAGAAGTTGGGGTTCGGGAGTTCTAATGGATCTCTTAGGGAGTTCGAATTCTGACTTCGAACGTCCTCATTTTTAGCTTTGTTTTCATTCTTTTGGGACTGATAAAAGTATTTGACTCATAGGAAAACAAGTAAGTAGAATGAATATGTAATATAAAATTCTTCATAGGATTTTATCCTAGTTTTTCTAAAAACTTTTAATTCTTATTTTGTTATCATCAAAATGGTAGGATAATTTATACCATTTAGTCTTTCCCTTTGTGATGATGACAAAACTATTTAAATTTTAACTTTTAGAAAAACTTTATTGCTTTACTTCCCCTTATTTTGAGCAATTTTTAATTTGTTTCCCCTCACCATAATCACCTTTTTCTACACTGTAATCACATTTTCTACCTTATTTTTTACTCAAATTCTCTTCCCCTTTTTGACATCACCAAAAGAAAAATTTTCTTTGTACCTGTAAAACAAGAGTTAGAACATAAAATATAACATATATTTAACTATTACATTGCTTCACTACAAAAAAACAGGTCATTGGTGTAATATCCCAAATATTTCAAAAGTGATCTAACAAGATCTAAGCAAGGTTGTCAATTCAAAACCTAAAGAAGGATTTCTCAAGCATACCTTGAGTTATCTGAAAGAATATATACGACTCAAAGCTGCAATCGTATACAACTAACAGGTTAAAAATCTTTAACCTAATTTGTGTTATGTGATTAGTAAAGCTTTAATTGAGCTTTTAAATGTGTTGTACGAATTATCTATGTGTAGGATTTTGTGTTTTGGTTTAAGTAGTTAACCTTAACACTTATTAAAAATCAGAAGTCAATTTAGGGCAAAAAAAAACCTAAATTGGAAAAAGAGTTAAAACCTAAACCCTAACCCTAAGGTCTAAACCCTAGGAAATAACCTAGGCCCTCGAGCAAAATGTGAAGGTCAAATTGACATTCCGTTTAAGGATTCAACCTTCCCACGATTTGAAAACACGTAACAGTCAATAAAAGTTTTTCTCGAAAAACGTGTACAAGCACTATTCACGAGATGGCGTTTTTCATTCGTTTGACTGTTTCTTTCATCTGTAGGACTTCTTACATTTCACAACATAGTGATAATATGAGGTTTAGATGCTAGAGAATCAATAAAATTTTCTGGGGAAAAAGACGAAAAAGACACGATTTACGAGAAAACGTTTGTCGTCTTTTTGAACGTTCTTTTCGACGTTTGGACTTTTTCCATTTTACGATATGATATTTATTCGGCGAATAGATACCAGGGAGCCACTGATATTTTCCCCAAAATAAAACGTAAAACACTCTTCAAACGAAAACGCTTTCTATTTTTGAACGTTCCGTTGAAGAATATTGTGTTTGTATTAGACCACCGATGCGTAATATGCAATAAAAGTTTTTTTAAAAGAAAACCTAATTTTAGGGTTTGAGAAAACCTAAACCCTAAGTGTTAGAAATCCTATAAAGTACTATTCATAAATACGAAAAGAATACGAGAATTATACGAAAATAATACGAGAATTGTACGAGTATAATACAAAAATTATACGGTATAAATACGGAAAGTCAACCGATGAATAGTGAAAGTCAACACTAGTGGCTAGGAAAGTTAACTAGCTTAAAAAGGACTAACCTACCCTTGACTAAGCTTGGTAAATGACCATGACTACCCCTCAATTAAATGGTTAAATGCCCAACCAAATAAGCCATAACACTAGTCATTTGGAGGCTAGCATGTGTGGCTTTGTTGTGTCACCAAAACTTGATCATTGCAAGCATTCAATGGCCTTAAACCATCAGCATAGGCGTCCAAATAAAGAGGAGAAAGGGTGATCCACCTTTGCCTAGCTTAGCTTATAAGTAATGGCTTAATGACCCTTATGCCCTAGACTTTGCTTGCCTATAAATACCAAGTCATTTGTTCATTAGTTCTTCACCATTTTGAAAGCTAAAGAGCAAATATGAGAGAGAGTTCTAGTGAGTTATAATCAAAGGAAGTGCAAAGAAATAGTTAAAGCTTGCACTTTGAGAGGTAAATCATTAGTCGTTTTTATGTTCGATTAATTTTCGTAGTTTAAAAGCTCAAGAACGCGAGTCGTAGCCATGTACGATTGTCGTTCTCCGTGTTCTTCATGTGTTCTTGAGCCTTTCTTCATTTTACAATAGTTATAATGTCGAATTTCAATTCGTAGTTTAAAGCTCAATGAACATACGTAGTGGTCATGTACGGTTTATCCGTTCTCCGCGTTTGCGTATGTTCTTGAGCATTTTTATAAATTGTTATAATTCAATTTACAAGTCGTTATAATGACCAAATTTTTTCAATTATAAAGTATTATAATCACATATGTAAGAAGTTATAATGCTCAAATTATTTCAAGTATGAAATCCAAAAGCTTAAGAACATAAGTCGTTACCATGTACGATTTTTCGTTCTTCGTGTTCTTCGTGTGTTCTTGAGCAAAAGTCATAATTTCTACATAAGTAGGTTTATGATTTGGTAATTTAGTGTTATGGGATGATGAAACATGATGGCCTTGCTAAATAATGTTTGTGGCATCAAGTTTTAGTTGTCGAAACGAAGGACGATGAAACTTTGTTCTTCGTGTTCTTCGATTCGTTTTTCGTGTTCTTGAGAAAAAGTCATGAAATCTTATATAAGTAGGTTTATGATTTTTGAGGTATCATGTTTTACCAATCGGATCAAAGAAAGTTAAGTCTAATATAGTCGTAGAATATTTTTGCAAATTTCCGAGAATTTAAAGTCTGAATATGCCTTAGCAACCTAAATGAAAGTTGTAGATCATGAAATTCTAAGCAATTTAAACTCAAGAATCACTCAAAAAAATTTTGTTATGACAAAGTTATGGCTGTTACTATAAAAGAGGTCAGAAATATGAGTCAGTTTTTGAGCAGTCACCTTTAGGCCGAAATATGTACAAATCTGTCAGGAATTTCGAACTTTGGTCTAAATATGAATTGTAGAGGCGGAAGTTACGAACGCGTGGAATTTTGAACGACTAAAAAATATTTTAAAACGAAGAAGTTATGGCCGTTTAATCAAGCCGGGGTCTAGCAGCCAAACATGCTGCCTATTTTTAAAAAGTGACTTAAAAATGAGTTTTTGAGTCAGCCAATTTTCCAAATAATTCCACCTATGGAAATAGTCTAGTTAAGTTATTCTAAGACTTATTCAAAAGGAAAATTTGATAAACTAACATTCGGGGTCGCGTAACCCTTTTTGTAGGCGTTTAACGATTTTCCCGAGAAAACCCTAACATGGTTTTAAGGCGAGTCTTCTAACTATTGCTATGTGCTACTTGTGTAGTATTGTTAAAATGATAAATGAGATGTGTAATGTCATGTTATTATACAATAGATGATATGTGAAGTCTTTAACTGATATTTACATGTCTTCTAACTGTTATGTGATATGTTTACGAGTTATGAACATGATTTATACACTTTGTGTGTCAATGTGATATAAATTGTTAGAATGCGAGTTAGATGTGATATTAAATGGAGAATTATATTCAGTCAAGGCATGTTAAAGTTTATATGAAAGCATAAACTGCGTATGTGCTGTATGTTAGACTTGTTGAGCCGTCGTGCTCATTCTTGCGAATAAAACCTTATTTGCAGATTAAAGATGAACGTTAAGAAGATCATGAACGTAAAGATGAAGCATAAATTAGGTTTTCATGTTAATTGATTGTATTTGTATAAGTCATAATGACTGTTGTAATACGAACAAACAAACATGTAACCGAATATTGAATGAATGATATAAATTATTATCATCAGAATGTTGTTATGTCTTTATTTTGACATAACCTAGAATTGTTAAGACTTAACATAGTATTGATAATGATCTCCTTATCTGGATGAGGATCGGTAAATAACTTGTGAGTGTTGTACATCCGAGACAGGACTAAGCGATGTTGACTGGTCAAATCCATCGTTAAGGTTCCTCGGACCTAGGTATAACTCGTTATTACTATTCTGAATACCATATAAGTAGGATTATTGATATGAAAAATATCACTATAAACAAATATGTTTTGAATGAGGGTTTTAACTAGTTGGGTAATGTTCTGTACGGAAAGAGAATTTTGCACCGGACAAAGATACAACCATTTGTCACGGATAAAGATGCAAACATTTATCACGGGTGAAGATACAAACATTCACCGTGGGATATTCTCTGTTCCCAAGAGCCGTCCTAATGATTTAATACCGTGGATGTTGGAACATGTAAAGTTATAGAATATTTAAATCTTAAGGTTAAAATTAGACCGTTATATATGGTTTTATCCATTAATACGGATGAAATACAAGTTGATACTTGTATACTAATGAGACTGAGATCAAGTTAAGATCCAGGGACAAAGTTAAGAGAAATTTTTAATGTATAGTCTAAAATAAGACTAATTCAACCAATATGATTATGGGATCATTGGTTAAGTCGATAATGTATAGAGTTAACGCACAAGGTCCGCCGCATCGAAAGCGCGGGGATTTTGGGGGCGTTACAATTGGCGACGGATTAAATGACGTCGCCAATGGGTTGTTTTAATCCATTCCTAGAATAGTGGTCGATAGCAGTCCATCGGGAATGATTTTTAAGCCGTCGGGAATGCCATATTTTTTGGCACCTTAGGGAAATTCATTGGCGACGGCTAAAAGCTCTAAAGCCAACAAAGCTGCCGTTGACAATGATTTTAGAGTTTAGATCGACGGGATTAAGCCCCAAATTTTGACAGACCAGTTACTTTTCATTTCCCTCTTCTTCTCTCTCGCTTGTTCTCCCTCTTTTCCTCTCCTTTCAGCTCACACCACTACACCAACGACGTCCCCCATCTCCGGCGGCTTCTCCTTCTCCGACGACGTTGCCAGGTACATCTCTCTTCCTCTAATTTCCTCCGTCCATTTTTCTTTATACGTATACATACGCATTTGGGGTTTCTGTTCTTTTTTCATATGGAGTTTTAATTCAAAAAATTAATCCAGGTACTCTCCTTTTTTTTCTTTGGTTTTTTGATTTTATATATGGGATTTTGTATGTTTATTTATTTAATTTGACTGAACTATTCTTTGAATGTTTAATGTATGTGTTTGTTTCTATTTTATAAGCAGGAAGTGGGATTGATGGTTTTGAGTTATGAGTCTTGGGGTTTAGATTGTGAGTGTGGCTACCTCCATTTAATGTCTCCTTTTGTTTGATTTAACTTTGTAGTCTTCTGAAGCCAATATTACATGGAGCTGTTTATCTTAGACACCCTTAATATCACCACAAACAGTAATAGACAAGGATAGAGCAGTGTATCCCAATCCATAGGCAGTATGAGATAAATATTAAACTTATCATAGACTTCACACTAAAGTTTGCAATAACCATTAACTATAGCACATCTACGAATTTGTTGAGGATTTTATATCTGCTATTTTCAGGTAAACTTATTAATTAAACAATGGATGATTATTCAATGCATTTTCTGCAAAAGTATAAAGAGAAGGTTTGAAATGTTAATTATTTATGCTGTTTTATTTTAGAAGTTTGCACATAAGAAATGTTGGAATAACCCCGGCTATTGGCACAGTGGTTTAAGCTTAGCCCTGGGACGAGCCGTAAACCCGGACGTCCTGGGTTCGAGTCCCACTTGCAACAATAGTTATGCTTTAACAGGTAATGGGGTCACGGGTCGCACGTTTCAGGGTGAAGCCATGTCTTAGGCAAAGCCTGTGCGCAAAGCCTGGCTCGGGGTGGGGAGACTTAGTCCGACTGCGGTTGAGATACTCCACATTATCAAAAAAAAAAAAAGAAGAAATGTTGGGATTTTTGGAAGTTGTTCTCAGTTTTTTGTCGAAAGAAAATCATATGTTAATTTTGATCTCTCGTAAAGCTGTATTAGTTGGTGCTGGATTCTACTAACTTGCATCCTCTTATTTGTTTATTTATTTATCTGTGTAAATGATAATTATTAAGTTATAGATACAAAATCTATACATACAAAATGGTTGTTGGGTCGTCTTCATAACAACACAAAGTTACCTAGTCTGTCATTCAAAAAATTGGTTTATATTGCTTTTAGAGGATCTTAGTAGCATTCTGTGAAAGCATCAATACCATTTTATACCCTCTTGGCCTCTTCAGGTATAAAGTCCACCTTTTATCTTCACAATCCTTCTATTGTTATTTTGTTTGCTCTGGTTGGTTAATTTATGAAATTGAATTATTTTGTAATTGCACGTACATAAATATTTTATTAAGCTAGTGGGGATGAGTTGAGATTCATCAACTGAGATTAACTATATGAGTTGAGATTCATCTACCGATCGACTCTTAAAACTGACTTGTTATTGAATTGATTGTGTTATTATGTCTCCTCTGTTTTATGGCCTTTTGATGGTTCGACTTGTGGAAGGAATCTCAGGGACTAAAACCTGTTAACTGCCTCTAATTTAACATCTTTCAATAAAATGTACTGCTGAAAGTGTTAAGCATATTTTTCTCCAACTTACTTGTATCCTCTGCTTTTGCTATCTTGATTTTTATAAAAGGTCTATTTGTGTCTTTCGGAATTGTACTGTTGGCTTCTTTTTAAGGTAATATGTTCCACTTTAGTTATCAACCAAATACATTTAGTTATCAACCAAATACATAAATAGGCGTACAAAGTATTAACTTTCATTTTTAGTTGGGTTGTTTCAGTTCTAGGCCTATGGTAAGGCTGAGTCATCATATATTCTGTTTTTTTTTCTAAGAGAAAGTATTGGTTAGAGGGATTTTATGTGTTGTTTTTGGTTTATAATAAGTACAACTATATATATGTAAAAGAATAGGGGGTTTTGCAAATTTTAAAATTTTTTTTTTTAAAAAGAGAGGTCATTGGCGACGGACGCATTGGCGACGGATTTGCCATCGGCAATGTTATCATTGGCGACGGACTTTCCGTCGCCAATGATTCTGTCACCAATGAGTCATTATTGCCGGCGGTCGACGGGAGATTGGGATAATGACCTCTAGGGCGACGACATTGCCGACGGACATGTCTGTCGCGAATGACCTCATTGTCGACGGTAAGTGGGTTATTGGCGACGGACATGTCCGTCAGCAATGACCTATTTTCTTGTAGTGCTTTACATCTTATTTCTCAAAAGACATAACCAGTCACCTTACCATTCATTTTTCAAATATTGCATTTCTTCCGAAAACACTTCCATATTAATTAAGCTAAATAATATTCAGAAAGATTACACACAAAGACAAGATATATTGTTAAGCGTACATAGATATCATAAATTATCAGGAACAGGAGAAGAGATCATAGTATGATCAATATTGATAGGAACACCATTGTTTAAGCAATTAACTTGAAACTGAAGCACATCCAATCTTTCATTAATTTCAGTTACATCAACCTTAAATTCTTCAAAGAATTTAACACATTTCTTCTCAATTTTCAGACATACATCAATAACAGAAGAAGTTAAGCATTTTTATGCAGAATACTGTTTTGGTGTGTCCTCACTCATTTTGTAATGATGTAGAGAACACGTATGTGAAAAAAGTGTACTAGTAAACACTCCATCAACAGACATAGACACTTCATCACTCAAGTCAATAATATGTTCTTTGAATATTTTTGTCAATAAAAGTCCATATGCCATAAAACCTTTGTTTGCACAAGTTATCATTGATGATACAAGAAAGTATGGTAGACCAAAAGGCATATAGAAGATTAGAATATAGTAAATAAGTTGTAAATCATTATAATCAAACAACTTATTTTTATCAGATTATGGACGTACATTAAACCTATTAACTTTAGCTAGAAATTCATTCTTGACATTGAAGTATTTGATGTCCAAATCTCTAGGTGAGTTATTGAAGGTCCTAGGAATAGTAAAGTCACAAATAATTCTCAAAAACTTGTTAAAATTATTTATAGATAATTTTTGTATACTCAGATGAAACAGTAATCTTTGCAAGTTCAAGCATGTTTGGATTTAAGAATAAGCACTTGCATAAATTTATTTGGTCTAAAAATAAGAACTTTTCCTTAACCAAGGTTGTGAAAAATATTTCTCCACTTTCATTTGTGGTAACAAACATATTTGTATAAAATTATTTTATCAAGTCAGTGTATACTAATGCCTTAGAAATCTCAACAAGACATTCCCATCCAATTGTTTTAAAACTATTTTTGATATCAGGGAATATAGAAAAGCCAACGAGAGAACCAATTTAGACATCCTTTTAAAAAGAAGTAGGAGAGTGTGAGCCCATATATAAAATTAGGGTTTATATTAACCTAACGAATGAAATGAACTGGAGAGGTGTCATCACAAGTTCCAAGGCAAAAGGCTCGTGGGGGCAACTCATATTTGGGAATTGATTGAAGGATTGGATTGGTGGCTAGAAGAATTGGACGAAATGGGCATTACTCGGGTAACTAAGGGTATTCTGGAAATTTCCCTATTACTAAGGGTATTTCTGAAATTTCCCCAAGAAGTCACATAACCCTAGCTAGAAACTCTATAAATAGCTTCTCATCTCATAGGAGAAGGGACTTCTTAGAGACTCTTTGACTTGGGAAACTTGTGAATACACTTGGACCCCCAAGTCTAACTTGAATTCACTCGAGATCGACAAACACTTGATAGAGGCTCTTGGACACCGGTTGCCCCGAATTCAAGAGTTCTGCCACGTGTTATTTGGGTAACTGTTCACCGGTTCTTCTCCCTTCTCCAATCTCCCGATTGATTCCGTACTCTTCGCGGATTTCTCGCCTTCTGGATCACGACGAAACCCTAACCCTAGCAAGGTACGAGATTTCGTTGCCTACATTCTTTTGGCGACTCCGCCGGGGAGGTGTAGGATTCGTGAAGAGTATGCCTATGAATAGAAGTGGAAGAAGATCTCACCGAAGGCAACTACTAAAGAATGGAGATAATGAGGTCTCACCGATATTTGAAAATTTTTCGCTAATGGAAGCAACTAAAGTCAGAAGCCCACGGATTATACACAAGCAAGAAAAGATTTCGAGAAGTTTTCTTTACTTTGTGATTTCTCAAAGAAAAGAAAACTGGGGGCAAAACGGATTTATATTTCCTACTTCTTATATCGAGGGTAGTACATTATACCATTCTTTTAAATTTATTCAGATTTGCATATGTGCAAATTTAACGAATGACCCTCAAGACAACATCCATTTTGCCCCCCTTTGTTGCTTAATTAATTATTACGCGTGATGAATAAATCCACCTCCAACTGCTTACTCTTTATGGATGGAATCCACAGTAAAGAAAACAAACAACCAATAATATATATGCATATATGTTATTGCATCGGATTGGTAAAACATGTTTACATGGTGGGTGTATATGCCGAATCATAGTGGGTGATTCCCGAATCCTTGCGGCATTAATATTTCCGAACCTTTAGTGGGTAATTAGGCGCAATGTATGCCATGAAAACTTAAATGGAAAGTTTTGAATCCTTTTGGTATCTTAGAAATTTATAATTTCAATGGAGCATATACATGCATGCAAACTTTAAACTTTAAGAACATGTATAATCGTGTGGGCCACACTTACATATATGTATGTTTTATTATAATGATGCCATGCAACTTGAACTCCAAAATCACATAAAATCCGTGCGGGTCATTATAAGTTACTTAATGTAGTAATTTTTTCTACCATTTGAATTTCATTACTTTAATAATAATACCTCATGCTTGCAATCACGTGAATGAATCCTCCCTAATTGATATCAATGATCTGAATCCTAATAGGAGTAATTTTTGAAGCCTAATGGGTACGTAATAAGTTCATGCCATGTAAACTTTAAACTTTGAAAATATATACGATCCACGCTGGCATATGTATATTTACATTATTTAGTAACTTTTTTCCTTGGATTTTCTTACTTTAATGATCACAATTTATGCTTATATTAAATAGTAATAGGCAAAACTCTCCTGTATATTCCTCTCACAAAAAGTCTCACACGAACCAAACTCTCCTTTTGTCTAAAAATCTTTTTATAAAATAATGAGAGACTTGGTTTAAATAATAATAATAATAATAATAATAATAATAATAATAATTAAAGAAAAAAAAAGAGGCCCGTGTTAATTGTACATATTGTCATTTTTCATTAATACGCACGACTAATTGATAAGTGTGATAAATTTCATTATTATCAATAGTAATAATTATTTTTATTATTTGGGTATAACTCGAAATAAATATAAGAACAAATTTTATTTATGTAAGTACCGAAAGAAAATTATGATTAACAAATTTCATGTGTAACATGGATGTACCCGCATAATTTTATTTTTAATTTTTCATAATGTTTAACAATACACTAACAATTGTGTATGCATTTTATCTTTTCCGGTACAACGCATGAGTTTATCAACCTCACTTGGAATCAAGTTGGATGACAAAAAATATATTGGGAGCCTACCAAATGTAGCCGAGAATCACAAAGCGGCAGGTGTCCTCGAGTTAGAGCAACTTAATAAGCAGGATGAAGCTAAGATTTGAAGATCGAAAATTGAGTCTGGCCAAGAAGAAAGACATAATGGACGACGATTATTGCCAAGGAAATTCGAAGGCCTTACGTCATCGAATTTAACTTCAAAGTGATCGAACCTAGCTTCACCAACAACAAGTATTACCTCACTGGATTTAGCCTCAAGGCGATCAGACCAAGCTTTCCAAGGCGTGGATCGGGATATAGACAAACCAATTCTAGAAGACATTTTAACATGGAGCAAATCTCCTTAACCGCTAAGCTAACCTTTTGGTTGATCAACGACCAACCAACACCATGAAGTTCATAAGCAGCGTGAGCAGGAGTGAATAGCAACATAGACAATCAGAAAGCTCCTCGAACAACAGAAGGGCAATAAATTTCAATAATCAATCCAGAGTCCCAGAATAGTGGTCACGTGTCACTACCCCGAACAGAGCCAAACTAGTCTTAACCAACAATCATTCTAGTCGCACTCCTAGCATACTCAACAACCAAGTCAACAAGTTTTACACGACACAAATGCACACCAAGGCATCATAGGAAAGATTCCTTAGGGGTTCCCTCTCTTGAGGACCAGGTGCATGAAGAAATCATAGATTGAAGGCATCCTAGGAGAACTCCCTTAAGGGTTCCATCTCTTAAGGACTGGGTGCATGAAGAAACTTTGGATTGAAGGCATCCTATGAAAGCTCCCTTAGGGGTTCCCTCTCTTAAAGACCGAGTGCTTGAAGAAACCGTGGATTGAGATATAGTGGGTTATAGCGGAGGTTGTAACGCCAAGGGTATTATTCACCTGAAATGAAAAAAGAAGCAGATACGCTAAAATGACAATATCTTTGATGCCAAGAATACCATTTGGAGGAGAAATGCACCTTCATGGACAATATAATTCTAGAATATTTTAAGAAGTTTTCTTTACTATCGATTTCTCAAAGTAAAGAAAATTGGGGGCATGATGGACTCCATAGTTCAAGGGAAGTACATTATACGACTCCTTACATATTTTTGTTCATACATATGTACACATGTGTTAATATATAAATGCCATATGATTAACTAATATGGTTTTATTGTAGGTTATCGGACAATACTCATGGAGAAATATTTCGCTAGAGTATCCTCCATAGTTGGAAAACGAGTTTAATTGACCCCTTTCAAATGGTCTCCCCCTGGGAGGATGATTCAGGCGAAGGGGTTAACAAACTCAAAATTGAAAGTGGCCAAGAAACAACTCCACAAGAGGGCCTAAAGGATGTTTGAGCTCAAAAAACACCAAAGGGTTCACCTCTTCAAACTTATTCTGATGGAGTTCCTTTGTTGATGCAAGATTAACTACTGAACAAAACAAGGACAAGAACGAAAGAAATAAGCAAAAGAAGAAGAGATGACGGGCAACCCAAATACTAGCTCTACCATTAAAAGATCTCTGAGCTGTAAAGATGAGAATATTAAAAAACAAATTCACCCAAGATGGTGGTCTACCGAAAATGGTGGTTGAAGTCCTCGGGAATATCCCTTGCCAAGAAATTGGATGACCAAAGGAGGAGGCATAAGAATTGACGGATTAAAAATCCACCCAAGATGGTGGTCCACCGAAAATGGTGGTTGAAGCCCTCAGGAATATCTCTTGCTAAGAAATTGGATGACCAAGGGAGGAGGCACAAGAATTGATGGATTAAAAATCCACCCAAGATGGTGGTCAAGTCCTCGTAGACTCCACTTGCCAAGAAATTGGACGACACAAGTGACGAGGCACCCGATTTCACGTCCTCGTGGATTACACTTGCTAAGAAATTGGATGACACAAGTGACGAGGCACCCGATTTCAAGTCCTCGTGGATTACACTTGCCAAGAAATTGGACGACTCAAGTGACGAGGCACCAGACAGTTACACTTTCAAACTTCAAAAGTGATGAGGCACCTGAACCTAAGCCCTCAATGAAAAGTTACACTTTTCCTTCAAAAGTGATGAGGCATCTTGACTACAAGTCCTCAATGAAAAGTTACACTTTATCTTTAAAAGTGATGAGGCACCTGAATAATCAGCCCTCGACTCAAAAAAGATGAGGCACCTGAATAATCAGCCCTCAACTCAAAAAAAAAATGAGTCACCTGATCAATCAGCCCTCGACCCGACAAAGTTATACTTTCCACTTTAAAAGTAATGAGGCACCTGATCATTCAGCCCTCGACCTGACAAAGTTATGCTTTCCACTTTAAAAGTAATGAGACACCTGATCAATCAGCCCTCGACCTGAAAAAGTTATACTTTCAACTTCAGAAGTAAGGAGGCACCTGATTAATCAGCCATCGACCCGAAAAAGTTATACTTTCAACTTCAAAAGAAATAAAAGACTACAAAGGGCCATGAGCTAAACCTATGACGTATCAAATTAAAGAAGGAGGATAGGTGCATCTTTGAGAATTCCCGAAGCTTGGATTCCAAAGATGGACTATGGAATCATGAGGCTCTAAAGGATCTCCCAAAAGCAAGTTATTTTCACAAATGTTATAAAGTGACATCTGAAGGAAAGACTCCTATTTCCAGAAATTAAGGAAGCAAGGAGATGGAACAAGTTTCGGATAGACTTGACAAAAGATTGCACGAGGAATTCTAAGAGAGCCCTCCTAGGGACCAACCCTTAGGGGTTCGGCTCCAAAGAGGTTTCCTCTCCTAAAGGACTTCATCCTTTGAAGCTTGCAAATATTGAACCTCGAAGAATTATGCAGAAAATAAAGAAAGATTCAACAACTTAAAGTATTGTGCACGCGACTCACTCAAGACGTGACTCACGTGCAGGGGGCAAATGTGAGCCCATATATAAAATTAGGGTTTATATTAACCTAATGAATTAAATGAACTGGAGAGGTGTCATCACAAGTTCCAAGGCAGAAGGCTCGTGGGGGCAACTCATATTTGGGAATTGATTGAGGGATTGGATTGGTGGCTAGAAGAATTGGACGAAATGGGCATTACTCGGGTAACTAGGGGTATTCTGGAAATTTCCCTATTACTAAGGGTATTTCTGAAATTTCCCCCAGAAGTCACATAACCCTAGCTAGAAACTCTATAAATAGCTTCTCATCTCATAGGAGAAGGGACTTCTTGGAGACTCTTTGACTTGGGAAACTTGTGAATACACTTGGACCCCCAAGTCTAACTTGAATTCACTCGAGATCGACAAACACCTGATAGAGGCTCTTGGACACCGGTTGCCCCGAATCCAAGAGTTCTGCCACGTGTTATTCGGGTAACTGATCACCGGTTCTTCTCCCCTCTCCAATCTCCCGATTGATTCCGTACTCTTCGCGGATTTCTCGCCTCTTGGATCACGATGAAACCCTAACCCTAGCAAGGTACGAGATTTACGAGATTTCCTTACCTATAGAGAGTTTTCTCTTAAAACTTTCTTTGAACTAGGCAAAGATTTTTCAGACGTGACTTTACTTCTCTTTGAAATGTTAGGACATTTTTTAAAAGACTCAGGAATGTCCGAAGTAGAAAAAAATAGGAAGGAAAACTAAATTAGAAGATTGATTATCAATAAAAACATGTACCTAAAAGGATCCAAGGCAAGTAAGAGCAGTTATTGACAAGAAGACAAATTCTAAAATTTTCTTTTATCCATAACATCAATATATACTGGATCAATGAGAGATTGATAAGTGTAAGGTAAAAAGAGTAGGTACTTATCATTTAATGTAGGTATAGCTAGGAAGGATATGGTTGACCGAATTATGTCCACATAAGTTACCCATATTTGCACACAATCAATACACTGTTTAGACAATTTTATAAATTAAAGTAATGTACTATGTCAGATATGGTCCCACAAGATTTTCTTGTTTTCTACCTAGATAATTTTTCATTTAAAGCCACATATGCATGTGTACTGGGCAAAACATCTTTTCTAAAGGTTAGAATTCCTTCTCCCAAGACTATCATATTGTACATTACATACATTTGCCAAGTAAGCTTAATATGATTGATTTCATCTACTGGCTATATGTTAGGAGCTGGAATTACATAGGTTTTTATAAAAATTTATGAGACATTTTTAACAAAGATCAATTATATCATTTAAGTATAAAAATATAGAGCACATATATCTCATATAATATTAGAATTCAAGTATATTAATTTCAGTGATGATCAGAATAAGAGATGAAGATAATTTCTCATAAATAAATATTAAACAAGAGAATTATAAGAACTTATCTGCTTAAGTATTTATCCAGAGATTATTCATGCTTGCTTTATTGCCTTGTTGAGCATGTCCTGGTTCTTGATTTACAACAAGCTATTTTTCCACAAATTAAGCTTGGAATAATGTTTATTTGTACATTCTAGTCATTTGTATAGTACAACTCGGCTCAAAAGGACTCATCATTTGTAGAGTTCAACTTAAAAGAACTGAAATAATATTTTTATATTAATTAACTTTAGAATTTTATAAATTATAACTTTTTGATATTAAATTTTCCAATGTAGAAAAATATGAGAGGGAAAAAGCTTTCGATCTTCGTCCAAGATGGGTCTAAATACCCAATCAGCCTAAATGGTGATATCAATCACAAAATATCAAATAAATTGAACAAATGACTTTTAAACAATGTTTGTAGTCACCCACTTAATCTAATTAATCA
The DNA here is from genome assembly GCA_947179155.2 of Hedera helix. Taxonomy (NCBI): domain Eukaryota; kingdom Viridiplantae; phylum Streptophyta; class Magnoliopsida; order Apiales; family Araliaceae; genus Hedera; species Hedera helix. Next base: position 10,100,881 of record OX359272.1, on the reverse strand, counting down.
TTTTGTAAATTCCATCCTGCCCAAATCATGACGTAGTTTAGAAAAGTGATATGAACTTAAAAGCTTTGTGAAAATGTCAGCAATATTATGTTCAGTGTTAGTATGAACTATTTTTATAGTACCTTTATTCACATGGTCATGCATAAAGTCACGTCTTATGTTGATGTGTTTTGATCTTACATGAAGAACATGATTTTTGCTCAGATCAATAACACTTGTATTATCGCACAGTATAGACACACATTCAAACTTAACATTGTATGCCAGCCAATGTTTACCTTGTCCAAATAATTTGCACACAACACATCTAGCTACAACAATGTATTCTGCTTTTGTGGTGGACATAGAAACTGAATTTTATTTCTTGAAGAACCAAGAGACTAAACATCCGCCAAGAAACTGACAAGTACCACTAATACTCTTTCTATCAACTTCGTGACCTGCATAATCAGAATCAGAGAAGCATATCAAGTCGAAGGGTTAACCTTTAGGATACCATAAGCTAAGGTCAAAGGTTCATTTGAGTTATCTAAAGATCCTCTTTACAGCAATCAGATGTGATTCCTTAGGAGCAGACTGAAATCTTACACACTTACAAATAGTAAACATGATGACAGGTCAACTAGCAGTGATATATAATAGACTACCAATCATACCTCGATATTACTTTGTATCAATTGGCATACCATGATCATCAGAAGTCAATTTTTCATATGTAGACATAGGAGTGCCTTTTGGTTTGACATTTTCCAATCCATATTTCTTAATTATTTCTTTGCAATATTTAGATTATGATAAATGAATACTATTTTCCATTTGTTTTATTTGCAATCCTAAAAAGAAGTTTAGTTCTCCCATCATACTCATTCCAAACTCTTTGCTCGTACTTTTAGAGAATCCATTACACATAAGCATATTAGTAGAGCCAAATATGATATCACCAACATATATTTGAACAAGTAATATATCATTGTCACAAGAACACCCATTTTGAATTCTTTTTCAATTAATAATTTACTAAGACGTTCATACCATGCTCTAGGAGTTTGTTTCAATCCGTATAATGCTTTATGCAATTTATAGACATGATCTGAATATTCATAATCCTCAAAGTCAGGATGTTGTTTTACATAAACTTCCTCTTCAATGACACCATTTAAAAATGTAGACTTAACATCTATTTGAAACACTTTAAAATTTTTATGACATGCATATGCAATGAACATTCTTATAGACTCAATTCTAGCAATAGGTGCATATGTATCATCAAAATAGATACCTTATAATTAAGTGTAACCGTGTGCAACTAATCTAGCTTTATTTCTTACCATATTACCATGTTCATCTAGTTTATTTCTAAAGACCCATTTTGTACTAATAATAGAAGTATCTGATTGTTTAGGAATCAATTCCCGAACTTTGTTTCAGGCCAATAAATTGATCAAGCTCTTCTTACATAGCTGATATCCAGCCTTCATCTAGTAAGACTTCATTAGCATTTTTAGGTTCAATTTGGGATAGAAAAGCAAGATTGTCAACAAGGTTGTGAATTTGAGATCTAGTTTGTACTCATTGTTTGGGATCACCAATAATATTTTGAACTAGATGACTCTAGATAATGGAAAACTCTTTTGGTAAGTCAATAAGTTGAGGCTCAATTGTTTTAAGAGGGTTTGACACAATAATGTTATCATTAAGTTTAGCATTGTCAAGTTGTCTAATGACTCTTTTTATAGCTTGATGTTCATTAACCAATTCTTTGTATTTTGGAAGAGAGTTAGACTCATCAAATGTTAAGTTCATTGATTCTTCAACCACTAGAGTCCTTTTATTGAAGACTCTGTAGGCCTTACTTTTTAATGAGTATCCTAGAAATATGTCTTCGTCATATTTAGGATCAAGTTTAGTCAGATGATCTTTCGTATTTAAAATAAAGTATTTATTACCAAAGACATAAAAGTAGTTAATTCTAGGTGTTCTACCATAATACAATTCATATCATGTTTTAAGTAGGATAGGTCTGAGTAGAACTCAATTTAAAGTATAACGTGCCGTAGACATTGCTTTAGTTTAAAAATACTTAGATAAACGATATTCGTTAAGTATAGTATTGGCCATTTCATGTATAGTTTTATTTTTCTTTTCAACCACCCCATTGGATTGAGGAGTGTAAAGAGCAGAGAAATTATGAATTATTCCTCTTTCATCACTGAAATTTATAAAGTCAAAGTTATCAAATTCTCTACTATGATATGATCAAATATAGGTTATTGTAGTTTCCTGTTGGTTTTAAATTCTTTTTCATAATGCAGTAAACTATTCGAATACTTCACTTTTCAATTTTAGAAACTCAGCCCACATAAATCTAGAGCAATCATCAACAATCATAAAAATATATTAACTTTCACCCATGATATATTTTGGAATTGGTCCCACCAAATCCATGTGCAGTAATTCAATTGGTATTGATGTGGACACTATAAATTTAGCTTTATGAAATGTATGAATTTGTTTTCCTATTTTACATGTATGATCTTCTATAAATCGCAATTTTGGAAGCCCTCAAACATGTTCTTTAGATGATATATTATTAAGTAGTCTCATGTTAATGTGACCAAGTCTACGATGTCATAAACAAGGATCATCATGTATAGATGCTAGACATGCATCATTTTGATACACAAAAATGTTTAAGTTACATGTATACATGTTGTTTTCTCTAGGACAATGGGAGAACTAACTTTTCAGATTGATCAAATATAGAACAGTGTGCATGACTAAGTGTTACCTTAAGACCACTATCACATAATTGGCTAATGGATTAAAGATTATACCTGAGTCTGGTAACTAATTGCACTTTTGATATTATGACGTGTTCATTTTCGAACACTTCCAATACCAATGATTTTACCTTTACTACTATCTCTAAATGTGATATTTTCATGCGATCCTTTCTTAAAATTGCTTAGTATGGAGTTGTAACCTGTTATGTGTCTCGAATATTTGCTACCAAGCTACCATTTATTCTTTTTATTTAGAGCGAAGAGACACACCTACAATTAAAATGAAATTAACCTTGTGGTACCCTTTTTGTATATTGAGTTCACAGGGTTAGTATTCCATTTTCTATATTAAGTGCTTGTTCCTGCATTGACAAACTTAGGAACAGGATTATCATACTGATTTTTAAACATAGATGTTCCTCTGTATGCATTATAGAATTTTGATTTCTCTTTCTGTGTATATTGAGGAGCTGAATTTTTATAATAAGTTTTTTGAGGTTGTTTTTCTATTCTTCTCAAATTTTGATGAGATTTACTTGGTATATCCTTGTGATTCACAGTTCCTTTTAGAACCCATATCATTTTTCCCTTGTAGTCACTATTTTTAACTCTACAAAATTGAACTTAATGTCAACTTCTATTGTAGTAAGAGCATTTAATAAAAGGAGAAACATGAGTGGTATCTTCTTTACTTTTAACATGATAAAGTGCCCTTTTTGATAGGTCTTTATTTTCAAATCTCAAGCCTTCACGATTAAATCCACATCTTTGTTGATTAAGCAAATCATTTAATTTTATTTTCTATTTTGTGAACTTAATTATTGTTGCTTTCAAATCATCTATTTCTTTAGTTAATATTTTTAATTCATCTTTTAGAGATAAATTAGTTTCTTGTTCTTTTAATTTTAATAATTCATTTTTTAATTCAACTATCTTTATTTGAAGTTTATTTGTTTCTATATATAGTTTTTCATTACTTTTAATAAAGTGATTTTTATCTTTATCAAGACTCTCAAATTTTAACCTCATTTTAGTCTTTTTAATATAATGATGTTTAGTTAAATCATCAATTTATATTTTAAATGAAGAATTTCAACATGTAAATTAACATTTTCTTTATTTAATTTTTGTTTTTTAGAAACACTAACTTCATTAGTTAAACTTAAATTGCAGTTTTCTATATCCAGAGTTTTGTTGGTTTCATTTAATCTTTCTAACTCCTCTTTTAATTTTTCATGATTTTCATATAAGTCATTATATCATTCTTGTAATTCTTCAAGAGTGTATTCATCTTCTTCTATATTACATTCAGAGTTTAGTTCAAGAGATACCACAGTTTCTAAAGTAAATGTTTCACTATTCATCACGAGGTAGAGATTAAGCACTTCTTCTTTTGATTTTGGTGTTTCCTCATCTTCATTGAGATTTCAGCCTCTTCTGGAACGCCCTGAGAATCCTCGTACTTGCTATAGGTGACCCCGTACGTTAATGTACAACCTTCTTATAAAATCCAAAACATAATATAATACTATGCTGCTAAAAACTCAATAAATTAAATTTTTTTATAACATCTTTATTCCCTTTGATCCTTTGCCTCAAAATCGCAATTTTTACATCTCTTCTTAAATCCCAAGATCATATACATTATTATCTGCTCAATTATAAGGTTATGGGTAATTAACGACTCACAATTCAATACTGAATTATTTTTATACAATTCTTCTATACTGGACAACCAAGACTTGTTTTAAACACGAACACCTATCAGAATTAAATATCAATGCATCATTTTCAAGATCTCTGACCTTTACCACTTACAACACTGTTTACCCTAAAAATGGGGCTTATAAAAATATAAATCACTTCTGATAGATTCATTATACTTTGCTCGTTCCTTGCTCTTTACCGAAATCTTGTACCTAACTAATGCGTTCATCCTGCTTACGTCATCACTACACATTCTTCAAACGACCTACATTTAATAAGTTGGTCTAATAATTAGTTATTAATGGACTCTTTACCTTAGTTTAATTCAATTAAACTTTCTTCTTTTACATAACTTAATATTTCAGACATTTAATAACATACCAAACACTTCATATTATCAATCTTTGATAATATATTAACCACATACAAATATTATTAACCATTTAATAATATTTTAGTCCTTTACTAATATTATTATTCATTTAATAAAATTTTAATCACTTACTAATATTATTAATCATTTAATAATATTTTAATCCTTTAATAATATTATTAATCATTTAATAATATTTTAATCACTTACTAATATTATTAACCATATAATAATATTTTAATCATTTGCTAATATTATTAACCATTTAATAATATTTTAATCACTTACTAATATTATTAACCATTTTATAATATTTTAATCATTTACTAATATTATTAATCATTTAATAACATTTTAAACACTTACTAATATTATTAATCATTTAATAATATTTTAATCTTTTACTAATATTATTAATCATTTAATAAAATTTTAATCACTTACTAATATTATTAACCATTTAATAATATTTTAATCACTTACTAATATTATTAACCATTTAATAATATTTTAATCATTTACTAATATGATTAATCATTTAATAACATTTTAATCACTTTCTAATATTATTAATCATTTAATAATATTTTAATTATTCACTAATATTATTAATCACTTAATAATATTTTAATCACTTACTAATATTATTACCTATTTAATAACATTTTAATCATTTACTAATATTATTAATCATTTAATAACATTTTCAAAATCTACAAACAATACAACTAATTAACTTTTTAATTGTTTTAATTTTATTCTTTATTTAAAATATTTGTACACCAATTAGTCACTAATAGACTCGATATATATTGGTTTATTATACAAATATATTCATTTTACACTTATTTCAACTTAATTTTTTAAAGAAAACCCGACCCGGATAGACCCGACCAGACCTAGACAGCAAAAATACTCTTTGGGCAAAACGTTTGACTGTTGAGGCGGTGCTTTCCACCGCTATGGCACTCAACCAAATTCCAAAAACCCTAATTTATGGACTGCTTTACCCTTGGGCACTCCAATAGTCATAATTTTCTCATTTCTTAACCTTTTTGATTGATTTAAGAGCTCATATGCTCGTAACTTCTTCCTCTACAACTTCTATTTAAATCAAACTTTCAAATTCCAAACGAAAATTTACTGAAAATCGCTCATAAGCATAAAATACAAACTAGTTTCATGCGTTCTTGTTTCCTTTGATCATAAATTGATCATTAACACTCCTATTGAGTTCAAACATCATATTATAGTTTGTTAGGTTTATAATTTACAAAACCATGAGCTTTAGACACATTTGAAATTCATTTAAGAGATCAAACGATGATCGATTTAAAACTGACACTAAGGGTTTTTCAAAAAAATCACCATGAACCCATTTCAACTTATTTATTTCAAAAGATAAATTTATCAAAACTTTAGATCTATATCAAAACTCATAGATCTTAAACATTTTCAACCATACAATGTGGTTTCTTTGAAAACACAAACTTTAAAACTAGGGTTTTCATCAACCAAAATCAATCTAAGACTTCTTAGCTTTTTAGGAGATCAAAACACATATCACCAAAATAAGACTTGACAAAATCTTTTAGATCTATATTAAAACTTATAGATCTTTAATGAAAACATATGAATTTTGAAAACACATAACCTAAATAAGTTGTTTACTTTGAAAACCACAAATAAAGCTAGGGTTTTCCTTAACATATTTTAGATCTTCAATCTCTTAGCTTTTCTTACAAAACAAAAGGTGATATACACACAAAATCACTAACACAACTTTCCTATATCATCGGAACCACCATGTTCCACTAAATCGATCGTTACCTCCCACAACAAACCTAGATCTAACAATAACAAAAGTTAAAACTAGAGTTTTAAGGGATTAAAAACACTTTTAAACCTTTAAAGCATTCTCTTTCTTCTTGAATGGATATTCATAAATGTTTGATCCTCTTCCTTCTCCATGGCTAGATCCAAAAATAGCAACCCCCCTTCTCTTCTCTTTTATTTCCCTAGACTTTCCTTTCTCTTCAGCTCTCTCTCCCTCTTGTTTCTTTCCAACACTTAGAAAAATAACTAATAAACTATCATCCATTCGATCTTGCTATCTAGCAAAAAGATTACATACACTTTCTAAATCTTTACATTTCTACTAATACATGACAAACAAGATCCACTAAACAAGGAACTAAACTTGTATTTGGGAGGCTTTTAGGGACTAGGCTTTCTTGGAGCAATTTAGGAGATTGCTTGGAGACTCACACCCCAAAGCCCCCCACCCCCCTTCCACTGCCGACAACCTCCCTCCATTTTCCTCCCAATTTTGATTTTCTTTTATTCCAAATATACTCATATATACATTAATGTATATATGTGTATACACACACACACACACACACACCAATATATATATATATATATATATATATATATATATATATATATATATATATATATTCAACCAACCAATATTTGTGCAATTTGGGCTACTCATTGGTCTTAAAATTTTAAATTCATTTGGGCTCATTTATTTAATTCAATTGGGCTAGTCAATTAAATCAATATTAGGCTTGACATTTAAATTGATTAGGCTACCAATTAATTCATTTAGGTTACCATACTTGGGCTAGGGTTTGGGCTCAATAATTAAATCATTGGGCTTAGAATTAACTTTCATCATTGGGCTTCTCCATATTTTCATTGGGCCTTTAATAAATTTAGGCTGGGCCAACTAACACAAACTACACTAATTTGGCCCTAAACAAATACTAATTTAGGGTTTAGGCCAATTAATAAAATTTCACCCTAAGGGAAATCTTGTCAATACTCCTCACCAACCAAGGGTAAAATGGTCTCTAGGTGATTATTAGGACTTCAAAGTCATTACAAAATATTCTAGGACAAAATTGTCATCTTTCATTTTCTATAGACTTTCCTTTTATGAAAACATTTCATTTATAAAAAGTTCCTAAACTTTCCATTTATGAAAAGTTTTTTTCTCATATTTCATTTCGTATTCGTGATTAGTGATTTTGTATTTACATGTTGTATAACTACCTAGGTCTTAATATACCACACAATAGTCACATTAACCGAGTCTAGGTTTTAATTCTCATAAATCATGATTACTCACATTTAATTCCTAACACATAAATTAGGTTAAATGTTTTATTATTCCTCTACACACTTCTTTTCTCCAATCTAGGTTTTACATTTTACCCCTTATTTGTATTCGATTCTATTTTTGACTATCATAATTATCCAGGATATTACATCTTCAACTACGAAACTTCTTCCTTTAGTTAATTGAGAGCATTCTTTTTTGAAGTGTCCAGGTTATTTACATTCAAAGTACACATCTTGAGTTTCTGGTGGTGGTGGTTCAATAGGATTGTTTTGGGTGTGGTTATTTTTGAATTGGTTGGTGTGTGTTTAAGGAGGGTGTAGTTTGGTTTGTTAAATTGTATGCTTTTTGGGTTATTGAAAACTTTGTTGATGTTGTTTGATTTAAAGAAACTTCTTTCGTAACTCTGAGCTTTGCTCTGAATGAATCTTCTTATCTGTCTGGATAGAAGAGTTACTTCATTATCATCCAGACTTTAAAGTTCTTCTTTAAGATCTCCATCATCACTTGCCTAATCATCTAAAATATCTTTAAGTGTTATTCCTTTCTTTTTGAGATTAAGATCGTTTTCAATCTCTTTAGTAGTTATTTCTCCTTCATGTACTCGTAGATTCCCAATGAGGCTGTCTACAAGATAAATGCTAAGATCATGCATTTTCTTGATTGTAGTGACTTTGATTTTCAAGTTGGAGGGAAGAGTCTTGAGAATCCTTCTATTCTTTCCATTTTTTGTGTAAACTATTCTGAGTTATTCCAGTTCATCAATGATTCTGGTGAATCTGGTTTCCATGTCGATGATGTTTTCTCCGTCAGAGAGTTTAAAGTTTTCATACTCTTGGATGAGAGTATCTTTTTTGGTTTTCTTGATATGGATGGTGCCTTATTATGTGATAATGAGTTTTTCCCATATCTCCTTGGCATTCTAACAATTACTGACTCGCTTTTATTGTTTTTTTTCAAGAGCACTTGTAAGAACCATTTCTGCTTTAATAGCAATGTTCATAATTTGTTCTTCAATTACTGTGAATTCATGTACTTCTTTTTCGACTGGTTTCTCGCCGACTTTCTGTAGAATCAGTGACTCCCTTTTCAATTACCATCCAGACTTTAACACCTTGTGATCTAGCATAGATTCTGAATCGATTCTTCCAAGTGGCAAAGTTGGTGCCATCAAATAAAGGTGGTCTGGACATAGAAAGTCCTTCTCCACAACCAGTAGCATTTGAACAGACCATTTGAATGATCTACTTTTTGTTGTATCTGTAATCATTTAATAAACATGTTAAAAAGTAACGCTCTAATACTAATTTTTAGGCCCGATTATGAAATAATTAATCTAGAGGGGGGGTGTTTGAATATATTAATTAGCTTTTTAAAAAATCGTGGCCCTTTTTAAAATTTAACTCTATTTCTTTAAATGATTTTGTTAAAAATATTTATATAAATAATTTATGAATCAAAATAACGAGATAGAGATAGAGAGATACCAAATAAAGAACACAACAATATGTCATGGTTCACTATATATATATATATATATATATATATATATATATATATATATATATATAGCTAGTCCAGTCCCCAAACTCCTCTATAGGATTTGGGATTTTTCACTATAAAAATAGTTTAGCTCCTTAACTTATGTGGAGAAACCTTCACAAATATGATTCTGTCTTGGAACAACTATTCCCTAGTCTTCTTCAAGAATTGCAAACTTTCTTTTCAGAGCTTCTTGTATTCCTTCATCGGTTGATCTTGGAACTTGATATGTTTTATCTTCTTCATTCACTTAGAAACCCAAACCTATGACATTTCTAAGTTATTGGTCTTGTAACAAGAATCACTCAATTCCCCACATACTACAAGAACACTCAGCTCTACCCCTTGTTGTTTAAAAGAATTGATATCTGTAATTGAATGCTTCTTTAATTAAGCAGATAGATAACAGAGTAAGTTCAGATGTGTCAAATATTGCAGGATATAGATAATGACAGTTTAAGAATTAATCCTTAAAAAAATGACAGCTAAACCAATGATCATAAATAATATAACAGTTTATGTATATGGGTCAGTTTAGTTTATATAGAACACTTTTATAAGATAAGATTAACTCTTTAAATAAATGTCAATCTACAATGCTTTATAAATCAAGTGCACGTCTATAAATTTTTCTTATCACTCTCAAAGAGAGAACGATATACGAATCATCTTTTTATACACAAAGGACAATGATTTTCAAACAAGAATTATAAGGATATAATTATTCAATCTTGAGAAAATATTGTCTTGTATCACTTAACTAGAAAAATGTTACAGTTCACGGCTTTCAAGTGATACCGATCCTTTTGAAGGAAAGTTACTGAAGGCATGTTCACTTGTATTTCACTTTCTAGAAGGATTATGCATAAACCTCAGATTAATATATACATGTTTTAATTCGAGTGTGTATAAATATAATCAATGATGATCAAATTGAATGTAGCACAATGTTATAAATGAATACAAATGAAAGTGCTTTGTGCTTGAGCTGTTCAATATGTATAACAATTATAACAATAATAATATTACTAAAGAAAAATAAGAAAGTGATAAGTTTGCACAGAATATAATAAAGTGTGTGTGTTAATTTGTGTAGAAGAGTAATGTATAGATTTATAGCAGTATGTCTTTTTCTTACTCTTTTGATCACTTTCTAACCTACTAGAATTTAGCTTTTTGAGAATCTGAGATTGAGAGAGAATTGTGAGCAGAGTTTGGTTTTGGCTAGATTATTTTGGAAGGAAGTATGCCAATATTTATAGGCAAACATAAATTTGAATGATTGGCTAGGATTATTTTGATTTAACTATTGATCCAATGGTTTATAATCTGCTTAGCTTTTTCATTCTCTTTTCTAATTATGTGGCCAACATAATGAGAAACAAATTTTTCTTTCCACGTGATTGGAAGATTTTGCATGGCACGGGAAAGTGTGCTTTTCATTGCACATTTTCGGAAGAAGTGAGAAGAGAGAGAAAGCACATATGGTTTATCAAAATAGAGAGAGAGAGAGAGAGAGAGAGTGTGTGTGTGTGTTTGCTTGCATTTTATTTAACCAACTCAAAAATACTTAACTGTTTAAATCTTATGTTGGAACATATTGAACTTAGCTTGATTATAAGATCGTAGAGTATAGCCTTGTGATAGTTGTAGCTCAAAGTTCGTTGAGTAAAGGCTAAAGTTGCTCTACTATCATGAAGTTCTCAAAGAGAACTCTAAGATCGTTGAGTGAAATATAAGTTCGTAGAGTTAAGAGTTGAAGTTCTACTATCGTTAAGTGAAATATAAGTTCGCATAGTAAAGACTCGGAGTTCGGATTCTAGTTCCGACTTCGGGAGTTCAGCTTCGGGTGTTTTGATGGATCTGTTAAGGAGTTCGTCGGGTTCAGGTGTTCTGATAGATATCTTAAGGAGTTCAAGTTTGGGAGTTCTGATAGATATCTTAAGGAGTTCGGGTTTGAGAGTTCTGATGGATCGCTTATGGAGTTCTGGTTCTGACTTCAACCGTCCTCATTTTTAGCTTTGTTTTCATTCTTTTTGGACTGATAAGTATTTGGGTCATAGGAAAACAAGAAATTAGAATGAATACGTAATATAAAATCCTTTGAAGAGGATTATATCATAGTTTTTCAAATGACTTTTATTTCTTTTTTTTTTTTATCATCAAAACAGTAGGATAATTTATACCCTTCATGATGAACTCACTTGTACGGGGAGATGGGAAAATTGAGAGTGGTTAGTCAAGAATTGATATTGCGGTGATTGAAGAGAAAGTGGTCAAGTGAAGGGGAGCTCTTAATGTGATAAACTCACTTGATAGGGAGAGATTTCTAAGATATCACAAGTGAGTTGGAATCTCACATCGGATAAATAATGAAAGAGTGAAGGATTCATATACATGAATGTACTCAAGACCTAATGGCTTGCGTCTTTGAGTCAACTTAGGTTTCAAACATGTATGCTAGTGTTTTGTTTACAGACACACAATGCACCCCGTTTCTCCCCCAACATTTCAAACACTATCTCATCTAAATAAATACATTCCCTCTTCTGCCAAAAAAAAGAGTCTTATTTATAAAATTTGTTAATATTAATAATGTATTTTTGTTTCGTACTTCTATACTCCTATAAATGGTATATACAAGTTGTTAGTTAAATAGTAATAATAAAATTATAATGACAAACCTAAGAATATTATGTTATTTTATGTTACTATAAATAAATAGAAAGGACTTTTATGCTGAAATTTTATTTTATTTTTCCTTTTTTTTATAAATAATTCTTCTATATACATAGAGAGAGCTGAAGGACTAAGTACTACCTTAACCACTAGCCAAAGGGTTGAATTACATGTTGTTAGCAAATGATTTAAGCTAACCTACGAACTCTAACTCAAATGGTTATGTATCGAATTCTATTTATTCTATGAAATTGTAAGATTGGTCAAGTTTTTTCAAGACGTTCCATTTCAATATAAAAAAAATAAAAAAATAAAAAGAGTTGCACTGAAAAAGTGGAATTTATATTAATAATCCTATTGCAACTTTTTTTTTTACCAATGTAGTGACTTGAAAAAAAACTTGAACAATTTTACAACTTCATGGTGTTGGAATCCCTATCAGTACATACTCCAATTTCTTATACGAGATTGCTCAAGAAATCAAGTTTTATTAGGGAACAAGTATGATAATGTACAAGTCACGGACAAATATTGAAAAGAGTAAATTTATTTACTAACAATTAGATACGGTACATTTATATAATCAATACTAATCAATATAATAATAATATAGATCATTGGGTGTATCAAACACTGCAGAGTGTATTTCACTATTTTTAATTGACAAATGATAAAATTAGATTAAAAAATAGAATTTTTATATAACAAAACAAAGAATTGTCTCCTGATTGGCCCAATGCGTTTATGTATATATATATTTATATATAGGTTGATTGGGAATAGATGAATTTTTTGGGGAGAAGAATTTTAGAAAAGAACAACTTTTCGATTTTACAATCCAAATTAGAGAGCAATTCTTCGTATCTAAAAGTCAATTGTGGAAATTTATTGAAAGTCAATTCCTATTGAGTTAATTAGACCGATCTTCAATTTTACATTCTAAATTGGAGGACAACTATTCGTATCTAAAAATTTATTAAAAAGTAATTCAATTGGAGAGCAACTCTTCGTATCTAAAACCAATTACGAAAATATATTGAAAGTTAATCCCTATTGAGTTAGATCGAATTAGCTCGATTAATTAGTGTGAGTCAACTTCATTGTTACGGATCGCCTCTTGTAACGTCTTTATATGTTAGTATTGATATGATTACTCCCTTTTCACTTATTCTAAAATTTCTCTTAATACACAATTAGCGATACAAATTAATATTATATTTAGTAACAAAATAAAATTCTTCATAAATACTTAATGACATGATAAAATTTGTCACTAACTGTCACGCACCGAAAATCCCCGTACTTGCTACAAGCGACCTCGTGCGTGAATAGTAAAACCTTGTCCTTAACAATTACAATATGCAATAATAATAATTACTAAAACTCGATAAATTTAGATTTTTTATAACATCTTTGCTCATTCATCCCTGAATCGTAATCTTTACATTGTTCGCTAACAATCCAAGACCATTTACATAATAATCTGTCAATTACAATAATCAAGTAACTCTTTATACAAAAATTTAAGACTTATTCTTTAATTTAACTGTGAAATAAGACTTGTAGTAATACAAGTATCTAATCAAACTTGAAGGTAAATCGAATATCACAATATTCTAATTCGTACCCTCTTATAACACTACTACCCCCAAAAAGGGTTTATCAAAAATAAACTATAACTATAACAGTAAGGTCTTGCTCAGACTTAGCTTCAATCCTGACAATATCGATAAGCAATTCTTGTTCTTTGTTCTTGACCAGAACCTTCCAAAATCCCGCACTTAAGTGAATGAGTTTATTTAAGCAAGAATGAGCAACATAGTTGCTCAGCAAGTTTAATAGTTACACATAACACATAATTCATGCAACATGCATGCTTATCAATATATTCATGTATGACATTTTATACATGTGGATGGGGTAAAACATCATTCACAATTCATATTATCATGCTTGTCATTTCACAATTTATATAGTTCACAAAAAACAACTAACTCAACTTATCAGTTGAACAACAACAGTTCAATCACAATATGGCATAAAGGCACATTGGCACATGTCTACAAATAAATGCATTCACATAAAAATGACAGTTATCACATAGGAGCAAGTTTTGAAAAACTTGTCTATACTGACATTTTACCATTACATTAACCTTTTGTGTCTCTTGTATGACTTACATGGTATGTGAGATCAACAGTGCACAATATCAGTCAAAATTTGACGCTATCTTAGTATTATGTTAAGATTCGAATTTTACTTGTCGTTCTTTATATAACCTTCATGTTAAACGATATTAGCTTCCAACGGTTTACTTAATTACAATTAGTAACCATTTTCATTTTCAAACTTTACATTAATCCATATACTACCTTATCGCATTCGAAGTTCATTGTGTGTATAACACACTAACAACATACCACACTTAGTTAAGTAACACCCACCTAGATTTATTTAACTTTGTTTGTTCAAATAAAACTAAGTTAGTACTTCTAAACATTTACTGATTTATTTCGTGTACTAGTTCATACCCTAATACACATTTTAAAGCTAACATATGACATAACTCATTTAGTTAGTTAACGCCTATTTATGTTCACAAAACTGGATTATGTACATAACATTTAAGTTTCTACTCATTTCCTTGAATTTAGTTTATTAAACCAATTCCTTTAAATGTAAGCTTGAATGCCACGTTCTTTAATAATACAACTTAGGTTATTCTCATAATCCTAAATCAATTTCACATCTATCATTCAATCGTACAATCTTACATGCACACACAACATTTAGCAAACATGTTGTTTGTTTAGTACCTTTTAACAAATACTTCGTCGGTTTAAATTTTGCATATGTATTGTGATGACCCGACACCTCATTAGATTATTAACACTTCTAAAGTTTTTAAAATATTATTCCACAATTTTTTACCAATTGCCACATTTTTTGGATGATCCGACAAATTTCTGTAATAATTTTTATTTATAAAAGCTATCATTTAATAGCTTCAAAATAGAAATAATAACTCAATACACTTTTATATTCTCAAAACACCATAAATATTTATCTTATATTATTATAAAATTTTCCACCAATTTTCATAATTTTCCACCATTCACACGATTTTATATGAATTTTCATTATTTTTAAATTAACTTTAAATAACTTAAAAAAAAACGATAAATATTTATGCTCTTCAATAATTTACCAAAATTTTTCAGTAATTCTTAAATAATATTATAAAATTACCGTAAATAAAATTTTAGTTCAAAATCATTTTCAGTAATTTAATTATAATTTTTTCATAGTGCCAAAACTTCAAAAATTCATTATAAATAAATCTCTTATCCAAAAATTATGAATTTTATGCCCATTCCACATGCAATTTAATTCTCTACAATATTTAAGTACAAAGTTTTTTCAAATTCTGCTTCTAACATAGAGAAACGGGCTTACCGAAAAATATTTTCCGGTCATTTTCTCTGGTGGAATAGTAGGTTTTTCGGCAATTTTTCCTGAATTTTCTTGCCCAGATCTGCTCTCTTATATCTCACGGTGTCATACATATGATTAAAATTTATAACTGAACACATATTGACATCAAAACATCTACTTACAGTTGACTCTCGATGAAAAGCCGACGAATCTTTTTATTACATTTTGTTACTATTTTGTCATCCAAAATATATATATTTTTTTTCCAAAACTTTCTGAAATAATTTACTACAGTTTCCCACAAGTTTTATTAGTTTAATTCACACTTTGATCATAAGTTGTAAAATTTTACTCTTGTAAGCATTTTGTCGAACATGTAACAAGCATAAACTAAGATTTTCATGTTTATGAACATTTAAGCATCTAGGGTCCACTCAAACAAATAACTCCAGCCATGACATTCTCCCTATCACTCCATGGATCCACCGTGATACCAATATGACAAACCTCCCACAACAAGCATGAATTTACCCATTACATACAATTAGGAGTTTTAAGGTTGGTAAGTTTTAACCTTTAGTGGAAGGCTTGATGTGCTTCCTGAAGGTATTACAAACTTGACAATCCTTCCTCTTCCTCTTTATTCTCTGCCCCACCCTTGTCCTTTTCACTCTCTCTTTACTAGCTCTAATGCTTGCCTTTGGAAAGTAAATATGAACAAAAAGATGTGAAGGAAATAGGGAGTGTGGTATTTATAGAACTCCTCCTTTCTACCAGGTTAGCAAATATAAATATATATCTATATATATTTCCATCTCTCTCTTACAAGGTCAGATCATAGACCTCTATAGAGTTCCTACTATGGCCCCTAAATTAGCCTCCAAATGGCCCCTATTCTTGGCGTAGCAAGTCACTCCTCAGCTTCCTTCCTTGGGCCTGCCAGACATGTCATCTCCTAGCCCCCTAGTGGTGTTACCAGCAGCCTACACACACGCACACACACACACACACACACACACACACACACACATATATATATATATATATCCCACTTGTCTACCATAATGAGTTCCTTTCTTGCCACATGCTGCTTTCCTTTACATAAATACCTATCAATAATACCTTCATGGATCCGCAACTAAATAACATTTGAGTAGGTCCCCAAAGATGGTTACGGGGCTGCCGAATATGGCTGAAGAATCCTCCTTCTTATTGAAATATTATTTCTTTAATAGTTATATAAATATACATATATAACCTCCAAATACATACATAGCATGTATATGTACACACACCACCCATTACTACATTCATATTTTTCCCCTTTTCCAACGAGGCTTTCATAAATATATCTTCTAACACTTGGGATTGGTGGAGTAACAAGAAGTCAGGGCAGAGTATGATGCGATTTGTGTAGTTTTTGGCGCGGTTATGAAAAAATAATTAAGATAACGACGTCATTTTAGTGATGGAGCGGTGCAGTTTTTTAAATGTGGTTTTGTTTAGAAACCAAACTCAAACTGCAAATTCGGTTTTTCAACCCACTTAAAACCGTCACATACGTCGGAACTGTTGGTGCGATTTCAATTGATACAGTTTGTGCAGTTTCGAGGGTAAATTGATTTCTTGCTCACCCCTACAAGAAGCTATGCCACTCATACAAACCCCCTCCTGCTGGAAATACATTGGGCTCCCAATGAAATTGAAATTAACCTTGGACTTAATTCATAAGAATTATTTGGGCCTTAACTAAAATTTACCCACGCTCATGTGGTTGATACACAAAGAGTGGGATCAGAAATGGGTCAAATACCAGTAGTAAAGGAGTATGCGGATGTGATTTCGGATGAATTGTCGGGACTTCCGTTAGGTAGGGAGATCGAATTTGTTATAGATCTTGTACCAGAAACGGCGTCAGTTTTGAAGGCACCGTACAGAATGGCTCCAATAGAATTGAAAGAGTTGATGGTTCAACTACAAAATTGTTGGACAAAAAGTATATCCCACCAAGTGTGTCTCATTGGGGAGCACTAGTTCTATTTGTAAAGAATAAAGATGGATCATTAAGGCTTTGTATTGATTACAAGGAGTTGAACAAGGTGACAATTAAGAACAAGTACCCATTTATAAATTCAATTATTTAACAATAATTCACCAATTATTCACAATTATTTATTATTATAACCAATTGTTGTAAATACAGTGTAGTTGGCTTTCTTAGTTAGAGACTCACAATACTAGCAGAAATACCAACTAATAATGGAATATAACAATTAAATCAATATCATAACAGTGATAACAATAATACAAAAAATAAATAAAAGGTAGAGCATGTTACTGTGTAATGACAATTATTGATTCAGTAATGTGAATTATTGTGCATATGCTACTGTGACAATTATTAGTTCAATAATATGAATTATTGTGCATGTGACAATTATTGGTTCAATAGAGTCAATATTGTACAATAGCCATTTTAGCAGTTCAATAATATGAAATATTGTGTCATACCGTGTGATACTACCGTATGTTATTGTGCAACACCGTCTGCTACTGTGCAATATCATATGTTAATGTACAATACCATATGTTATAGTGTAATATCGTGTTATACTATTCATTTACCACCGGGTATTTTAACAGTTAAAAGTGATAGTGTAAGACCCCGAATTTTATGAAATATAAAATTTAATTTTTCTTCATATATATTTTTCTGAAACAGTGAGTGGTTAAATCGATAAAGTTTAAAGTTAAGGATGTTATGTGCAAATTTTATCTTGTCGGACAATATTCGTTTTGTCGGGGAATATTCGGGCCGTACGACGGCGCCGAAATAACAAATTATTGGTGGACCCCACAACGGAATAATTGTCGGATATAGAAAACGACAGAAGTAACCTTTTTAAATAAAAATAGTCAACGGTGTTAACTGTTAAAATACCGATGATAAAAGAATAGTAGCATACGGTAATTTATGGTATTTTATTGTGGCACACGGTATTCTACAGTAGCACACGGTATTGCACAGTGTCTCGTATTATTGATCTGATAATTGACACCGTAACTGTTACGCATCATTTCATCAATAATTGTCACTGCATAATATTTTATATTATCAATTCAATTATTGTTGCTACACAGTATTTTGCATTATTGATTCAATAATTGTCATTACACTGTATTTCATATCATCGAGTCAATAATTGTTGGTGCACTGTAGTTTAAAATTATTGAATCTAATAATTGTCACAGTAGCAAATACACTATAATTTATATTATTAAATTAATAAAAATATGTAACGTATTTCTTACATTATTGTAGTAACATTATTTTATATGTTGGACTCACAGGAAGAATAAATAAATAAATAAAAAATAAAATAATTAATTTTACTATTTGAAATAGTAACGTGAATAGTGACGTGAATAGTAACGTGAATAGTGACGTGAATAGTAAGTGAATAGTAAGAAACATGTGGGACCCACTGTGGGGCCCACACGAAATGTGAGAAATGTGAGAATTTGCTGAAGAGTTGGTGGAGGCTGCTGCGCAGCCTCTGCTGAATTTTTTTTATTTCACCTACCGCGCATAGTAACTTCTTTTCTCCTATAAATAGCTTGTTCAGCTGAATAGAAAAATCACACCTAAAACATAGAATTTTTCTATAAGAATTTTATGAGTTTTCTCTGAGAATAGTAAGGATATTTTGAGAGTTTGAAAGCCAAAAGGAGTGCAGAAATTTTTCAAGTAAGTCTTTTATTAAAGAGTAGTAATTTCATAAATTCCTATATTTTACGGTATTCACAAATCTTCCTTTAGAAGACTCTTCTATTAGAAGATTCATTTTAAAAGCTTTCTTTGGAAGATTTATTTTGTAATATTATTTTAAAAACCATTTTAAAGTAGTTATATTATACTACAAAAATTATGTTAAATATATATAATTTTGATAGTTCATATTATACGAATTATCATACACTTTGAAATTTATATGTGGTAATTACTAATTTTATTAAAAATATATAGGTTGATCAACCTCATTTAAATCAATATCCAGTCACGTGTTAAGGTAAGGAATACCATTCATTTCATACTCTTAAATTTATTGTGGTAAGGAATATTATTCTTTTCACACTCTTAAATTTACTGTGGTAAGGAATATCATATTCTTTCATCTTCTATTATTTAAACTTACTACGGTAAGGGGTATCATTCTTTTCATCATCATAAATGGATATTATTTTCTTTCTTACTTGAAGGGATTATCATTATTTGATTCTCGAAAATAATATCGTTTCTTTCTTGTGCCATTTACTTCCATGTATTAAATTGTGGGAATAACCTTACGGCGCGGTTTACCGCCTGTTGGTGAATAACCTTTTGTATTCATTCCTTATTAATCTTTGAGAATTACCTTACGGTGCGGATTAACGCCTGTTTGGTGAATAACTCTTCGTATTCAAATTGATGGGAATAACCTTACGGCGCGGATTATCGCCTGTTTGGTGAATAACTCTTCGTATTCAAATTGATGGGAATAACCTTACGGCGCGGATTATCGCCTGTTGGTGAATAACCCTTTTTATTTGTCTCGTGTGGAAATAATTTGTCTACATGAATTATCACATGACACTTTTATTCCATATTCGTAAGTGATATCATTTTCCTTTATACTCATAAGGGATACCATCTTTTTCATCTTCCATTATTCAAACTTACTATGGTAAGGGATATTAATTCCCTTCACCTTTTGTTAATCAAACCTGCTACGGTAAGGGATATTATTTTCTTTCATACACCTAAATCGAAACTTATTATGGAACTATTGCTTCTATAATTCCTGAAAATATTATATGTTCCATAATAGTTGAACTTCATTATTTCAACTGAACCTTCCTATTTCCTGAACCTTTCTATTGAACTATAATCGTTATTCTGAACTATGGATCTTGAATATCATTTTTAAATTTCACTCCACATCATGTTGGCAATTTGGACATTATTTGAATCTGCACAAAGTAAACTTCCGATACTTATTGTTTATCCTGTTCTTCTGTTCATCATTTGTATCACTGTTATTTGTATTAATCATCAAGAATCAAGCTGTTGTGAATATCTGTGGCCGGGGGCACAGATGTGATATAATTGTTGAACAGATGATAGGTTAAAGGCGATATACTAGGTTAAAGGCGATACATCTGTTCGGTGTCTTTTATGACACGTGGTGAATGTTCTCTTTGGCCCGTAGTGCAAAGATGAACTGTTGGTTGGTATGATTATGACCAAAGGCTGAATCTGGTATAATCATGACCGTTGGTGCTTTATTGAATATCTTTGGCCCGTAGTGCAAAGATGAACTGTTGATTTGCATGATTATGACCAGGAACTGTGAATTTCTATTATCATGACTAATGGTATTTCAGATGATAAAAGTTGATGATGTTTTTACTAAAAAGAGAAGCGAGTGGACATTATGGTCTGCATTATTCTTCTAATAGATTGCTCATTCCGCTGCTATTATTGATCTGAACGTTGTTTAAGAATTTAACTATAGTTTTTGATATAAACCTTGTAGTCTATTGTATTCTATCAAGAACTCAACTGTTGAAGGCTAATGATAATTTATTCGTCATTATCTTAGTCATGATATTTCTTACTGGGCTATTTGAGCTCACCCTTTCTTTTGTTCCATTGTTTTCAACAGGAGATGAAAACGTAACGGGGTCTAGCCGGGGGATGGAGTGAGAGTCCGAGGAATAGCTATCCTAGTCTTCACGTGTTGTAAAATAGTGTGGCAATAATAGTGAAGACTTAGTTGTGTATTATTATACACTGTATTGTTGTACGTTGTGCTTTGTTGTAATAATTTTGTTGTAGTCTTTTGACGACTCAAGTTTGGGCTGTGTAGGCCTAGATTTGGGGGCGTCACAGATAGTACCGTTGACATTTTTTATTTAAAAAGGTTACTGCTGTCGTTTTCTACATCCGATAATATTTTGTTGTGGGGTCAACTAATGTTTGGTTATTTCGGCATCGTCCTACAAATCGAATATTCTCTGACAAAACGAATATTTTTCTACAAGATAAAATTTGCACAAAATATTTTTAACTTTAACTTTTATCAATTTATCCACTTACCGTTTAAGAAATATATATATATATATATATATATATATATATATATATATATATATATATATATATATATATATACATATATATTATTTGTTATTATATATCACTAGACTGACATCTGTTGGCCAGATTATTTGCATGTTTTAAGTTATACAACTGTGCGGTCCCTGTCCCTTACTTCCCCTTGCATCATAAAATTTATGTTTTCTATTATGAATATGATCTATGAGTAACTTACCCCTTGTTCTCATGGGCATCCGCCCATCTCTCCATCCTTCCGCCCTCTTAGTATCAGAGCCACAGTGATTGGTTTATGGTTCTATTAATGTCTTGATTATCTGTCTGTACTTCTCTATCTTAGCTTCATTCATCTATCTCTGTTACACTTTCCTAAGAACACCTTTCTTACCGTTAGACCACCTTGATTTCCGACCATTTGCCTGTGTAAGTCTCCAGAGTGGGAGCAGTGTTAGGCGTAAGGTTATTTCACAATGGTCTGTGTCTGCTTAGGTAAGCCGGTATATGTCTTAGATTTAGTGGTTTGCAGGAGATTAATGAAGGCTTAAGATATTTTGTCAGTCAGTTTTTGATTCATTAGTTAGATCATACCCAGTCTTTGTGTCCTTTGTTCGCCAATCGCGACAACCTTTTTGCAGATAGTAGTTTGTGCCTTGAGAACAGTTATTCAAACCATGAATCGCATGTTCAGATCTAATTCTTCAGTCAGTTCTAGATCCAACCTATCTTCTATCCCAGACATAGTCAACCAAGAAGAACACAGTTATGAAAATATCAGTCAAGATCTAGGAAACTGGAATATCCCCTGTATTTCTCCAAAAGAAATCTACCAGTCAACTTTCTTAGATAATTTCAAGTCAGACTATAGTGTCAAAACTGTTGAAAAAATCTATGTTATTAACAAAGATCACGAAACTTGTAGCTTACTAACTTCAGAAGTTATTAAAAAACATAGAAAAAAAGGCTACAACTTTATCCATATCGGATTAATTCAAGTTACTATTAACCCTTTGAGTATTAAAGGAATTAATTCTAGTATTTTGTTGTGTCTTCGAGATGCCAGATACTTAAACTATCACCCTAGTATCTTAGGAATAATGGAATCTAGTTTGCACAATGGACCTGTCCATTTTAACTGCTTTCCAGATTTTACATTAAGCGTAAGTGACCCCCATTTATTAAAAGCTTTAACTCTGAATATTAAAACGGCAGGTGAAATCACTCAAATGATTGAGGGATCCCAAGCCTTAGCTTTAATATACATAATTTATTATAAAACAATGAAAACAAATTTAAATGTTAAAGTTTTAAACAAAAGTCCAAAAGACAAAACTGTTTTAATTCAAAGTAGTACCAGTGACGCTAATATCCAGGTTCCAAAGACCCTCCTTTGGAGAGATGTAAATCTCCCTAGTCAGTGGATATTAGAAAATGAAGTCCCTCAGAAACCAGTCACTAGTAATACTATGAATCTTGATAATATAAAACAATACTTAGACGGTACTGTTAGGATAAGTTTTGATGATTCGAGACTTAGACGTAACCCTCTAATTATTGAAGATATTACTAGTCAGTCAACCCAGTCTAGAAGAGATTCTAATTTGTTGAGTAAAACGACTATGCAGGATATCAAATTAAAAGGTATTTATTCTAAAGGTCAAACTAGTCAGCCTTGCTATACCAAATTTGAACCAGTCAATCAACCTGAGGAAGATGATTAACAGAATTTATCTCCTACTCAGTCTGACTTTGAAACTAAACATGGCCATTACCAACTTCGGATGATGACAAAAGAATTCAAAATTAATGAATATTCTTTAATCAGTGATTTTAATTCTAAGGAAAATAGGCCTAAAAGACACCTTTTTAGAGCCAACCATTCTGAGCAAGAACGTGAAAAAATAGTTAAAAAATGGGAAAAAATTATAAATAAAGAAAAAATAAATATTACATTTTACAAATGGTATGATAAATATTATGGAAAATGTAATGTTATAACTAAACACAAATGGACTAAAGAAGACAAGACTACTGTCTCTTCCAGTCATCCACCCTTAGAGTCCATAGTTATCACTATTAAAGATACTCATGTTGTTGTCAGCCCTTTTAAAGAGCCAGAAGGTAATAACAAAAGAATTATAGAACAGAACAATTTTACTAACCAGTACCTAGCATCCATAGGTAAACAGTTAGATAAAATTGAAGAAAAGTTTGATGAAAAACTCCAAACCAGTCAAACTAAAAAACCTTTACTCAATTTCCCTGAAAAGAGAAGCGGATTAGGTTTACCCTCTACTGATCAAGAGCTTGCTAAAACTCTTGATAAACTATTCAAAAAACTTGATAAACCTGAATCTAGTGAACCTAAACTCTTAGCTGTCATTGATCGGGATTTAGACCATAGTCTTACTACTATTACTTCCTCTGATTCTGAGTTAGATGAAACTATTAATCAGTTTAGTAAATTAACTTTTCGAACTCCTAATCCTACTAGTACAACAAAAAATTGGTATACTAGACCAACCCCTCCAGACTTACAGTTTGAAGAAAGGAATCTAGATAATCAATTTTCTGTTTCTGCTAATAAGATTTATGAATGGAATATTGATGGATTAAGTGAACAGAATTTACTAAATAAACTAAATCACATGTCTATGGTAGCTAATAGTTATTTAACCAATTACCCTACCTTAGGACAATCTAATATAGTTGAATTACTTATTAATGGATTTACTGGAGTCCTTAGGTCTTGGTGGGACAAACATCTCACTGAAAAATCTAGAAATAATGTTATTCATGTTGTCCACATTGACCAAACAGGAGACCATATTCTAGATGACCTTGGTTTAGAAATCCCTAATGGAGTTAACACTTTAATTTATACAATAATTAAACACTTTATAGGTACCCCTACTAATATCACAGATAGAATACATGACTAATTGAGTAATTTATCTTGTCCTACACTAAGTGATTTCCCTTGGTATAAGGATGTTTTTACTTCTAGAGTTATGTTACGTAGTGATAGTAACGAACCATTTTGAAAAGAATAATTCATAAATGGCCTGCCTCATCTTTTTGCCCATAAGATCCGCGATGAGTTTAGCAAGGATCTAGGTCATATTGATTTTAAAATTTTAACTTATGGTGATATTATAAGCCAAATTCAAAAAACTGGATTAAAAATGTGTATTGATTTTAAAATTAGTAAACAAGCTAATAAAGACAAAAATAAAGCAAAATATGAATTAGGAACTTTTTGTGAGCAATATGGTTTACCACATGTTGCCCCTTCAAGAAGAAAACATATTAAACATTATAAAAAAGATAAATACCAATCTCGGAACAAACATAAAAGTTACCAAAATAAAGATGATTATTATAAGAAGCAGTCACATTATAAAAAAAAATCTTATAAAACCCCTTCTTATAACCCTAAGAAGAAAAGTTATAAAAAATTTGATAAAAGTAAAGTTATTTGCCATAATTGTGGAAAACCCGGTCATTATAAAAATGAATGTAAAGTAAAAGAAAAACTTAACCAATTAAAAATATCTAATGAAGATACTGAACAAATATTAGAATTAATGCAGATAGAAAACCAGTCCAGTAGTGATAATTCTGAAACTGAATTTTCTGATTCCTCTGATAATTCTAGTAGCAATGGTCATAGCAGCCATTCCCCGAACATCGCTTTAGGATGTACTAATAGTTGTTGTAATAAAAGATTAAATGTTATCAATAAAGTTAACGTTCTTACTGCTAATGAAGAAGAACAAAATTTATTAATTGAATTAATCAGTAAAATTACTGATCCAAAGTTAAAAAGACAATATACCAAACAATTAAAGGATTTATTAATAAAACATAACCTTTTAATAAAATTAATAAAGTTAAAGAAAAATCTATTATTAGCCTTAATAAAACCCTTGAAAAATTTAAGAATCCAGTTAAAGAAATTACTCTACCAGAATTACATATTGAAGTAAAAAACATAAAAAAAGAAATTTCTCAACTCAAGCAAGAGATTGAAACTATCAAAGCCAATAATAATATTGCTCTCCATGATTCCTCTTATAGTGATGAAGCAGAACCTTCTTATGAAGAAGAACCTGAAACTTCAAACCACCAAGCTCAACTAATTGAACAAAGTAATTCTTTAAAAATGCTAAAAGATATTACTATCCAAAAATGGTATATTAACATAACAATAATTATTAATAAAAATTTTACTTTGGAATTCCCTGCCTTAGTTGATACAGGAGTTGTCCTTAATTGTATCCAGGAAGGTTTAGTCCCAACTAGGTTTTATGAAAAAACTAGTGAAAGACTTAGCTCTGCTAATGGTAGTCAAATAGAAATAAAATATAAATTGCCTAAAGTTCATATTTGTTAAGATAATGTTTGTTTTAAGACATCATTTGTTTTAATAAGAAACATGACTGACAAAATAATTTTAGGATTACCATTTATATATTTATTATATCCATTTAGCACTACTACTAAAGGATTAACCAGTAATCATCTTGGTCAGGTAGTCACCTTTAGATTCATAACTGAACCTAAAGAAAAGGACTTAAGACATATCCAAGAACAGTCAATTTCAAAAAATTTAAATATTTTAAATAATAAAACCAAACATTTGAACTATTTAAAAGATGAGATTAAATATAAAAGGATTGAAGACCAATTAAAAAATCCTAAGCTTCAGAGTAAGATAAAGGATTTTCATGATCTTTTGAGTAAAAATGTTTGTTCTGATTTGCCTCATGCTTTTTGGCATAGGAAGAAACATATTGTTAGGTTACCTTATGCTAAGGAATTCAAAGAGTCTTTAATTCCTACTAAGGCTAGACCCATCCAAATGAATTCAGAACAGTTAGAATATTGTAAAAAGGAAATTGATGATTTACTCATTAAAGGTTTAATTAAGAAAAGTAAATCCCCTTGGTCTTGTCCAGCTTTCTATGTGAATAAAAATTCTGAGATAGAAAGAGGAACACCCAGGTTAGTTATCAATTACAAACCTTTAAACAAGGTTTTAGAATGGATTAGGTATCCATTACCAAATAAAAAAGACTTAATTGGTAGATTGAGTCAAGCTGTAGTCTTTAGTAAATTTGACCTTAAGAGTGGATTTTGGCAAATCCAAATTAATGAAAAGGATAGGTATAAGACAGCATTTACTACACCCTTTGGACATTACGAATGGAACGTAATGCCCTTTGGCCTTAAGAATGCCCCTAATGAATTCCAGAATATCATGAACGATATTCTAAACCCATTTAGTCATTTTGCTATAGTTTATATTGACGATGTTCTTATTTTTTCTAATTCTATTGAAGAGCATTGGAAACATCTTAATTCATTCTTTAGAACTGTTCAATCAAATGGACTAGTTCTATCCCAGTCAAAATGCAGTTTTTTACAGACTAAAGTTAAATTTCTTGGTCACAATATTCAATACGGTCAAATACACCCAGTTGATAGAGCTATACAGTTTGCTAGTAAATTTCCAGATGTCATCACAGATAAAACCCAACTTCAAAGATTTTTAGGTTCCCTCAACTATATAGGTGAATTTTACAAAAATCTGAGAATTGTCTGTAAACCCTTATTTGATAGGCTTCAAAGTAATCCTCCCCCTTGGACAGATATTCATACTTCGATTGTCCAAGAATTAAAAAAGCATGTCCAGACTCTTCCTTGCCTCGGCATAGCTAATCCTATAGCCTTAAAAATAGTTGAAACTGATGCCTCTGACATTGGTTTTAGAGGTATTCTCAAACAAAAATTAACCCCTACTTCATTCACATGCTTGGAATCCAACACAGATCAATTATTCCACTATTAAAAAAGATATTTTATCTCTAGTTTTATGCATCAACAAATTTCAAATTGATTTATTAAATCAAAAGTTTTTAGTAAGAATTGATTGTAAATCAGCAAAATATGTTTTAGAAAAAGATGTTGAAAATATTGCTTCTAAACAAATTTTTGCTAGATGACAAGCTATTTTATCTATTTTTTATTTTGATATTGAATATATTAAAGGGAGTCAAAACTCTATTCCAGATTTTCTGACTAGAGAATTCATCCAAACAGGTACCCAAAATGAGTGAATTTGGTAAGACAAAATTTGGTAAGATGTTAAAGTTTTAAACAAAAGTCCAAAAGACAAAACTGTTTTAATTCAAAGTAGTACCAGTGACGCTAATATCCAGGTTCCAAAGACCCTCCTTTGGAGAGATGTAAATCTCCCTAGTCAGTGGATATTAGAAAATGAAGTCCCTCAGAAACCAGTCACTAGTAATACTATGAATCTTGATAATATAAAACAATACTTAGACGGTACTGTTAGGATAAATTTTGATGATTCGAGACTTAGACGTAACCCTCTAATTATTGAAGATATTACTAGTCAGTCAACCCAGTCTAGAAGAGATTCTAATTTGTTGAGTAAAACGACTATGCAGGATATCAAATTAAAAGGTATTTATTCTGAAGGTCAAACTAGTCAGCCTTGCTATACCAAATTTGAACCAGTCAATCAACCTGAGGAAGATGATGAACAGAATTTATCTCCTACTCAGTCTGACTTTGAAACTAAACATGTCCATCACCAACTTCGGATGATGACAAAAGAATTCAAAATTAATGAATATTCTTTAATCAGTGATTTTAATTCTAAGGAAAATAGGCCTAAAAGACACCTTTTTAGAGCCAACCATTCTGAGCAAGAACGTGAAAAAATAGTTAAAAAATGGGAAAAAATTATAAATAAAGAAAAAATAAATATTACATTTTACAAATGGTATGATAAATATTATGGAAAATGTAATGTTATAACTAAACACAAATGGACTAAAGAAGACAAGACTACTGTCTCTTCCAGTCATCCACCCTTAGAGTCCATAGTTATCACTATTAAAGATACTCATGTTGTTGCCAGCCCTTTTAAAGAGCCAGAAGGTAATAACAAAAGAATTATAGAACAGAACAATTTTACTAACCAGTACCTAGCATCCATAGGTAAACAGTTAGATAAAATTGAAGAAAAGTTTGATGAAAAACTCCAAACCAGTCAAACTAAAAAACCTTTACTCAATTTCCCTGAAAAGAGAAGCGGATTAGGTTTACCCTCTACTGATCAAGAGCTTGCTAAAACTCTTGATAAACTATTCAAAAAACTTGATAAACCTGAATCTAGTGAACCTAAACTCTTAGCTGTCATTGATCGGGATTTAGACCATAGTCTTACTACTATTACTTCCTCTGATTCTGAGTTAGATGAAACTATTAATCAGTTTAGTAAATTAACTTTTCGAACTCCTAATCCTACTAGTACAACAAAAAATTGGTATACTAGACCAACCCCTCCAGACTTACAGTTTGAAGAAAGGAATCTAGATAATCAATTTTCTGTTTCTGCTAATAAGATTTATGAATGGAATATTGATGGATTAAGTGAACAGAATTTACTAAATAAACTAAATCACATGTCTATGGTAGCTAATAGTTATTTAACCAATTACCCTACCTTAGGACAATCTAATATAGTTGAATTACTTATTAATGGATTTACTGGAGTCCTTAGGTCTTGGTGGGACAAACATCTCACTGAAAAATCTAGAAATAATGTTATTCATGTTGTCCACATTGACCAAGCAGGAGACCATATTCTAGATGACCTTGGTTTAGAAATCCCTGATGGAGTTAACACTTTAATTTATACAATAATTAAACACTTTATAGGTACCCCTAGTAATATCACAGATAGAATACATGACCAATTGAGTAATTTATCTTGTCCTACACTAAGTGATTTCCCTTGGTATAAGGATGTTTTTACTTCCAGAGTTATGTTACGTAGTGATAGTAACGAACCATTTTGGAAAGAATAATTCATAAATGGTCTGCCTCCTCTTTTTGCCCATAAGATCTGCGATGAGTTTAGCAAGGATCTAGGTCATATTGATTTTAAAAATTTAACTTATGGTGATACTATAAGCCAAATTCAAAAAACTGGATTAAAAATGTGTATTGATTTTAAAATTAGTAAACAAGCTAATAAAGACAAAAATAAAGCAAAATATGAATTAGGAACTTTTTGTGAGCAATATGATATATATATAAAGAAAAATTAAATTTACATTTCATAAAAGTCGGGGCCTTTTAATATTTGTCTCGCTAAATATATATTGAGAAAAATTGGAGGATAGATGTAATGGAGGAGATCCTAACACTACTAGAAAATCAGGATTAGGTGACAAGCTCTAGCAACGCCCGGGGTGGAACCGTTGCTATAGACTAATATAGTGACGGTCGTGGTCCGGCTGTCGCTATATAGCTATAAAAATAGTCTATAGCGACCGTCGCTAAAGAGGTCTAAAAACGGTGAATATAGCGACGGTCGTGGTA
This sequence comes from Hedera helix, assembly GCA_947179155.2. Lineage (NCBI taxonomy): Eukaryota > Viridiplantae > Streptophyta > Magnoliopsida > Apiales > Araliaceae > Hedera > Hedera helix. The sequence goes on along the minus strand of OX359272.1, from coordinate 10,070,657 downwards.
TAACCGTCACTATACAACTATAAAAATAGTATATAAGTGACTGATAGGACTAAATTATACGATATTTTTATGCCCTAATACTTAGCATTTATATTTATTGTGTGCTTAAATGTTTAATTATTTAGCATATTTTGGTTTTATAGGATTTTAGTTAATTTATGTTAATTTAGGTAATTTTATAATATTTTTATATTTCTTTTTATTTATGTGATTTTATGTATTTTTAGTATTTTAGGTGTTTTATTTATTATTATGTGTTTTTAGGATTTTTAGTATTTTTATATTATTTTTATTTATTTTTATATTTTATTTTGTAGGAAAAATAAAGCTTAGGGGCAAATCTGGAAAATTCGCAAAGTTTAATGGCATTTAGGTAAATAACCAACACGGATGGCAAAAAGGTAAATAAGAAGAAAAGACGCGGAGGGGCATTTTCGTAATTAACCAGAACAGGCGTCCGCGCATTGCGCGGTGGGCATCAGCAGGATAAGAAACGACGTCGTTTGGTTGAAGGTTACGGGAAAAAAATAAAAGCCTCCGCGCAATGCGCGGAGGAAGACGGTGACGTCAGCAACGCGGCTGGAAGGTTGACCGGTCAATGGCGCGTGTTAGGCTGCGTTTGGCTGGGCGGAATTTGTCCAAAACGAGATTTTTTGGGATTTTTGCTACTTTTTGATTCCAAATTGCATTTTAATTCCAACTAGGGTTAGAATAATAATTATTTTTCTTTTTCTTTTATTTTTAATTGTAAATCCTATTAGGGTTTGGACAAGTTAGAGGCCTATAAATAGAGGGCCAATCTCTCATTATTCATAGTAAGTTTTAGGGAGATCTTTCTCCTAATTTCTTGGAGATAGTTTTTCAACTAGTAGGTATTATTTTTATTATGTTTGGTTAGTTTTTATTTTTCAGTTCTAAAGGGATGTTGAACCTTATTTTTAATTAATGTTTTAATTGAGTTTTATTATTTATTCCTTCATGCGTGGGATTTATTCTTGATGATCTGTTTTAATTGATTAAATGATATTTATTTGATTAATTTGATTTGGCCAGTTGAATTAATTAAGTTTTGTCATATGCTAGATTAAGATTTGATATTAAGCAGACGATATTTTATCTGATCATAAGTAGCAGTTAATAATATTTAATTGTGGACAAACTTTTGAATATTATTATGATTATCAAGATGGCAAGTTAAATGGTCCGCGATGTTGAGATTGTTGCTTGGAATAATCTAATTCTCTAATTTTTAATGCAACTGTTATGTTAAATTTAGACTGATAGTTCTAGGTTGTATGATAGTTAGGATCTTTTGTGAGCGATTGCTGCATTAGATTTATAATTTAAGGAGGATTTCGGGTAGCTTGGCGATTGTCGGTTATCTAGGATTATTAATTTCAATTGAAGGAAAAGATAATAATAACTTGATTAATTTGTTGATTAAAAGAAGGGGATACTGAACTAAGGAACTGAAGTTTGTTTTTAATTGATTTTTCTCATCTTTATTATTTATTATTTTCTTGAATTTTAATTAGTTAATTAATAATTCAAAACCCCCCATTTAATTAGATATTCTTGAAAACATTAGATTTATTAAAACAATTCACTCTCTGTGGGTTCGACTCTTACTTTCACTACTACATTAATATTTTTCAAAGTAAGATTTTATTTTTGGTTGCTTGCGACAGCTTCCCAAATTTTGGCGTCGTTGCCGGGGAGTGTTTTGCTTTAATTTATTCTTTGTTTTCTTTGTAGTTTATTTTTCTAGTTTATTTATTTATTTATTTATTTTCATAGTTTAATTGAGTTTTGCAGGTTAAGGATGGAAGATATGCCTGATTATGTTAATGAGGTAAATATTTCTTCTCATGCGCAACAAACCGATAGTCTAACTTCTTTTGTTTATCAAATGGCTGTAGGTACTTGTAGGATTTGTGCGACAATAGGACACCCAACTAATATGTGCCCAATGCTTCGAGAGGGGTCCTATGAACAGGTCAATGCTACTGGTGGTTTCCTTGGGCATTTCAGCTATGAGAATTCACCAGTGAATTGGCATGAAAATCAAAATTTTCCAAATAATCCACAGTACATGCAACCATATCCTCAACACCAACATGACCAATCGTCTAGTTCTGACATATCTTTAGAAGATATGTTTAAAGCTTTCATGACTCAAGCACAACAATTCCAACAAGAGACCAAAACTTCCATATATAATTTGGAGAATCAACTGAGTCAACTTGCTACTACAATTGGTCAATTGGATTCTCAAAGGTCATTTTTTCCATCACCGATGCAAGAGGAAGCTGACAACATCAGTGCAGAAACAGACAGTATCAATGTAGACAATGATGTTCTTTGTGATGATAACATGGAGGAAATTTTTGGAGAAATAGATAAAGAGAATTTAGAGGATGCAAGTACGAACTGTTTGAAGTTAGAGGAAAAAGAAGAAGAAATTGAGCCGAAACAAGATTTGAAGAGGGATTTCATTCCGGAACAATCATATCATGCAAAGACGAGATGTAATCTACCTATGAGGAATGTTGTGATGGATGGAGTACGCAACATACATGAAATTGGAGTGACGTAGTGGTTTGGCCTGTTGTCGAGCCAATGACAATAAACAAAGGCGCTGCTTGGGAGGCAACCCAAGAAATCAGATTTGCATTTCTTTCCCTTTTTCTTTTAATAGTTATTTGTGCCTATTTCTTTGCATTATAGTTTACATTGGGGACAATGTAAATTTTAAGTGTGGGGGAAGGGATTTAGGATATTTGTTTTATTTTTAGGAAATTTGTTGTATTTATTTATTTATATTTAAAAAAAAATTTGTTTTATTTTTAGGGAATTTTTTTTTAAAAAAACAAAAAAATGTTAAATTTTTGAATTTTGTGGGTATATTCACTGCAAACCCTCGCGAGACAAAACTCGTCCACTTGGGGTAACCTTGGGGTTTAAAGGCTTGTTGCACATAAGGCTGCAAATCGAACCAAATAGTTCGGGCTCGATTCGGACTCGACTCGAAAAAATGTGAACGAGACTCGAATTCGTTAATAATATGATTCAAATCTGAGCACAAAAAATAGTTCGAATAAAAATACGAGTAGAATCTGAATAAGGTTATACTCGACTCGTTTAGAATTCAAACTATTCGAATTTTTAATCATGATCCAATACATAATCGATTGATACATATTCGAATCTATACTCGATACATTCTGTTATAATATATACACAATTAAACAAATTTTGAATAATTAATTATTATTTTATTTTATTTTTGTAATTTTAATTTTAATTTTATATATTTAAAGTGTAATTATAATTATAATTTTTCTTTTTTAAGTAAAATAATAAGTTCAATTAATAATTATATGTATTATAAAACTAGTTATTATGTGAAGACTCGAATTCGAGTTTGAATTTGACGTTCGCGAGTAGTTTGAATATAATTCGATCCGAGTCGAATCGAATTCGAGTAACGAAAATTCGAGTCGAGCCGAATCTGAGTAAAGTTTTTTTTATATAGTTCGAATCCGAGTCGAATTCGAGTACGAATTTAATCTTACAAGTCGAATCCGAGCAGTTTAAAATCCGGATCGATTCGGCTCGTTTGCAGCCTTAGTTGCACATGCTAAGTGTAACCGTGTTTCCTACGAAAATGGAGTAGTTTTTTTTATTTATTTTTTATTTATTTATTTTATTTTTAGGATGAGTCACTTGAGCAATGAATTAATTGGATTTTAAATTTTTAACCAATGATAAAAATGTAGATTTTTATTTAATAACTCTTGAAAAAAATGATAAAGTTTTGCTTAGTTTGAATTTTTTTGACTTTTTATTGATTATTACTTTGTTTGAGATCTTTAACTTTTTATGCACTTATATCCAATTGTTTGAGCTAGTTTTAATTAGGAGAAAGTTTAAATGGTTAAATGCTTATGAAAGATATTTTTGAGCTCTATATCTTATTTGACCATTATTTAAAGTGAAATATAAGACAAAATATAATTTGGAAGAGATGATTTAGGTACTTTTCTAGGATTATTGAATAAGAAAAAAAATCTTGTGGTAGGTTGAGATGGAGCGTAAAACGCACTCACTCATAAACACATGAAAAAGCAAAATGGAGCGTAAAACGCACTCGCTGGGGAGATGGAGCATAAAATGCACTCACCGTGAAAAAAAAATGAAGAAAGAAAGAAAATGGGATGGAGCATAAAATGCACCCATTAAAAGGAAAAAGTTGAAAAAATATTTGAAAGAAAAAATTGATAATCCTAGTATGTTTCATTAATTAAAAACCTTTTGATCTTCTGATTTATATTTGTCTGTATTAGCTGAAAGTGATGAGAAAAATAAATATATTGAGTTTTGTTATATATCTTTTATAAGGTAATTAATAACCTAAACTTATCTGAGTTTTGATTAGCTTAATACATTTGGATTCACACACACACAAAAATCTTGAGTAGAGTAAGATTAATAAATATGTTAAAGTTCTAGATTTTGCATAATTTTGAAATTTTTCTTGAGTTATTATTTTAAAAATCTTTGAGGCTAATGTTGAATTCATATTGATTTGTTGCTCAAGTAAGTTGTTTGCTTATTAATTTTATAGTTTTTATTTTTGTTTTGCTCAAGGACGAGCAAAAGCTAAGTGTGGGGGTATTTGATAGGACTAAATTATACGATATTTTTATGCCCTAATACTTAGTATTTATATTTATTGTGTGCTTAAATGTTTAATTATTTAGCATATTTTGGTTTTATAGGATTTTAGTTAATTTATGTTAATTTAGGTAATTTTATAATATTTTTATATTTCTTTTTATTTAGGTGATTTTATGTATTTTTAGTATTTTAGGTGTTTTATTTATTATTATGTGTTTTTTAGGATTTTTAGTATTTTTATATTATTTTTATTTATTTTTATATTTTATTTTGTAGGAAAAATAAAGCTTGGGGGAAAATCTGGAAAATCCGCAAAGTTTAATGCCATTTAGGTAAATAACCAACACGGATGGCAAAAAGGTAAATAAGAAGAAAAGACGCGGAGGGGCATTTTCGTAATTAACCAGAACAGGCGTCCGCGCATTGCGCGGTGGGCATCAGCAGGATAAGAAACGACGTCGTTTGGTTGAAGGTTACGGGAAAAAAATAAAAGCCTCCGCGCAATGCGCGAAGGAAGACGGTGACGTCAGCAACGCGGCTGGAAGGTTGACCGGTCAATGGCGCGTGTTAGGCTGCGTTTGGCTGGGCGGAATTTGTCCAAAACGAGATTTTTTGGGATTTTTGCTACTTTTTGATTCCAAATTGCATTTTAATTCCAACTAGGGTTAGAATAATAATTATTTTTCTTTTTCTTTTATTTTTAATTGTAAATCCTATTAGGGTTTGGACAAGTTAGAGGCCTATAAATAGAGGGTCAATCTCTCATTATTCATAGTAAGTTTTAGGGAGATCTTTCTCCTAATTTCTTGGAGATAGTTTTTCAACTAGTAGGTATTATTTTTATTATGTTTGGTTAGTTTTTATTTTTCAGTTCTAAAGGGATGTTGAACCTTATTTTTAATTAATGTTTTAATTGAGTTTTATTATTTATTCCTTCATGCGTGGGATTTATTCTTGATGATCTGTTTTAATTGATTAAATGATATTTATTTGATTAATTTGATTTGGCCAGTTGAATTAATTAAGTTTTGTCATATGCTAGATTAAGATTTGATATTAAGCAGACGATATTTTATCTGATCATAAGTAGCAGTTAATAATATTTAATTGTGGACAAACTTTTGAATATTATTATGATTATCAAGATGGCAAGTTAAATGGTCCGCGATGTTGAGATTGTTGCTTGGAATAATCTAATTCTCTAATTTTTAATGCAACTGTTATGTTAAATTTAGACTGATAGTTCTAGGTTGTATGATAGTTAGGATCTTTTGTGAGCGATTGCTGCATTAGATTTATAATTTAAGGAGGATTTCGGGTAGCTTGGCGATTGTCGGTTATCTAGGATTATTAATTTCAATTGAAGGAAAAGATAATAATAACTTGATTAATTTGTTGATTAAAAGAAGGGGATACTGAACTAAGGAACTGAAGTTTGTTTTTAATTGATTTTTCTCATCTTTATTATTTATTATTTTCTTGAATTTTAATTAGTTAATTAATAATTCAAAACCCCCCATTTAATTAGATATTCTTGAAAACATTAGATTTATTAAAACAATTCACTCTCTGTGGGTTCGACTCTTACTTTCACTACTACATTAATATTTTTCAAAGTAAGATTTTATTTTTGGTTGCTTGCGACAGCTTCCCAGTGACCGTCCCTATAGAGGTCTAAAAACAGTGATTATAGCGATGGTCGCGGTCTGACCGTCGCTATACAACTATAAAAATAGTATATAGCGACGATCACTTGATGACCGTCACTATAGAGATCTAAAAATAGTTTATACCGACGGTCACTACATGATCGTCACTGTAGAGGTTAATTTTTTTTTTAATTTTTTTTTTTTGCTAAATTAGAAGTCAAAAGTTTTATGATTATTCAAATCTAAGATTACAAGCATTAACACTTAATTTTGACATTAAACTACTAAAAATGAGTATATAAGAATTTTTGTTATTTTAAAATAAAGAGTTAATAATTTTACAAGCATTTTTAAAATTTATAAATTTCTTTTATAAATAATAAAATAAATATATAGATATAAAATGTATTTAATTATATATTAATGCAAATATTATTTTTAACAACACTTATAACAAACTAACACCATTATTATTTACGATAAGTTTTATTAAATTATTTAATATAATATTTAAATTTGTGTTGTATTAAAAAAATTAGACAAAAAAGTAATAGAAAAGATATTAATCAGTTACTTTTTATTAAAAAAAATTATTAAGATTCTTCTGTCCAAATTTATTAAATTAGAATATGTCCTGTCTATTATCATTGACTGTTTCATTCAGAGTTAATTCACAGAAAATAAAAAGTTTCAGAACATGCTATGTCCATTTCCCTAGTGGTTATCATTAATTTGGCGTCATAAATACAAAATAAATACATTAGTAATGATAAATTAAATTTTTTAATATATATAAATGAAAATATAATCAAGTTTTGATATGATATAACTAGAAATGTTAAATCTTAATAGTAATTTAATTATAAAATTGGTACCAAGAAAATATTCAAAAATTAAAAAAAAAAACAAGTGTATACTTCGGACAAGACTAAACCACTTCGGATATAAGAACCGTTATTGATTAATACTCAAAAACCCCAAATCCCTAATTTGCCAATCTCATTCCATAATTTTCAATCTAGTCCCTCCATATTTTTTTAATTGTATTCGAGTTCTAATTAGATCGGGTTTTGGTACGAATTAAAATCCAATATATTTCCCATAATTCAATTGATATATGCCAACTTTTTAATTTTTAATTTTTAATTTTTTTATATAATTTTTGGCCATAGCGTGTCAATCTTACATATTTTAAAGTTATGAATTTACAATCTAGTTTGTTAATTATTTCAGAACTAAATAGCTCTCAACTCAATGGTAAATAATAAAAATATAAATTCTAACTACATCCTTATTATATCGAGATTACTAAGCTTATAGTATATATTTAAAAGCTTATTTATTATATGAGTGCGATTAATGAATTTTAAAAATTTTATTTTATACTTTGCCCATTCTACATAAAAAGTCTCACTTATTAATTTATAAATTATAAAATTAAAATAAAATTAAAAATCAAACAAACAAATAAAATTAAAATCCCTTCCAATCTTTCGCTAAAAGCCCCCAAATCTTCATCATTCCTGCATGGGTTGAGTTCCTTTCCCCGATTTCCTTCATAGTCCGCACGATTATACGATTTAGGGCTGATTTAATTTGGTCCGATTTGGCTTCAACGATCTGGGTCTGATTTGTCTTCCACGATTTGGGTTCGATTTGTCTTCCATTATTTGGGTCCAATTTGGCATCCACTATTCCACGATTGGGTCTGATTTGGTTCCACGTTTCGATCTGCTTTAGCTGTTTTGGTTGAAGGTACGAATTTCATATTTTATTTTCACATTGTATGCCTGCAACTTAGGCTTGGGTTTAGTTTCTTTATTGTATGCCTGCAACTTTAGCTGCTTACATTTTGAACTCAAGTATGTTGATAGTATATATGTGGTTCCATTTACACGAAACAATATTCAAAATTTCCTGTCTTTGTTTTTTGGTGGTTTAATCTTCTATTTACATGATTGCTTTATTTTATAAATAATACATGTTGATTATTGGTGACTAAACTTCACTAGAGACTGATTCTTTCTGTGTCATTTTGTGTTAGACGTGTGATGGAATACCTGGACATGGAACTCTTTGTTGGCTGCTAAATACTCTTAGAAGTAAGAAATAGTAACAGTCAGTTACTCCGAAATACTAAAGTGTAATAGTAGGCCTTTTAAGTTTAAGAGACTTACCTTAGAGTGTGAAATACAAACATCTTAAAGAACTTGAAGCAAAAAATACAAACAGATGAAGTTTTTTGTTGAAACAGAAATTAGCAATGAATACAAACAGATGAACTTTGGTTTGGGTCTGATTTCTTGTTTATAATAGCTAGCTTCTTCTCTGCATTTATTTAAGCTTGTGATTTGCCTCTTATAGTGCTTTGATGGGACTCTAAAGTGCAAAATTGAGAGGGCCTCAAAATCTGTAGAGGAGTTTTAGATTCATTCTAATCATAAGCCTGCAATCTAAGCAAATTAAGGCTGTTGTAGAAGTATCTGACTAGGATGAATAAAGGTGTTGGAACAACATCCTTGTGAAGCAAGAATATGTTATTTAATTACTAGCTAACGATCTGCTTTTCATGCTCCAGTTAAAGTAAAAGGAATGGTAGGATTTGGCTTGGAGGGAAAACAGATTGATGCTTGCATGACTGGTGAGCTGTGGGCTCGACTAACACTTTGTTAAGAATCAATGCCAATTAGTTAACATGTTAGTGCTAGGTGGGCCTTTTCTTTTGCTTAATGCAGGGGTTACGTACCTGGATAGGGAACTCAATCATCTGATGACGACGTACATAGTTCTTCTTCTACTATTGGAACTCAGAAACTGAAGCCAAAGTCCTTGAACACTAGTGACACTTCCCCAGTCAAAGGATCAGTCAGGGAGGTTTCTAACAAGACTCCAATATGGAGAAGCACAAGGTCAAGAAGCAGGAAAAGAAATCTGCTCATGTAGAAGGTAAGTTTGCATATATAGTTTCCTTTGCTTGCAGTAGTTCTGGTTGTTACAAGGTGTAAATCAATTTACTTCTCTTCACAGGCCCAACCAACTCTTTAGTTGTAGAGGAGCCAACCAAACAAAGCAAAGAAAACATGGTAATGAACATTTATACTAATTCACCACATCCATTTGTGTTTTTTTTTTTTAAATTATTTTTATATTTAGTTCATTTGTAGCAGCTTCTGGTTATATGGTGTTTCCTACTACACATTCTTTATATTGAATTGGAATCAATTGATTGTAAAAGATAAGGGTTGTTTAAACTTTGTAGTTAGTAGGATACTCCTCTAGAGAGGCTTCTACTTGATTGTATTACTTTCTTGACAATTTCTATTTATTTTGTAGGATAATTCCCAAATGGAAGAGATCAGTTTTAGAGAAATTTAATCATACAATACCAAGTTTCTTGAAATATGAAATCCACCAAGAAGTGAAGTATGTTTCTTAATATCTATTAAATTTTAATTTCTTTAATTGTCTTATTGTTAATTCTTTTGTCCACTTCAGCTTTCTGCTTAACGAAAAAGGTGTTCCAGGAAGGATTAACACTGTCATGGTTTGTCTAGCTATAAATAAGAACTCAGTTGAAAGGATGTTTGTGTTTGCATGTAATCATTATGATGCTTTAACTTCACATACTGTAAATTTCATTTAATATGCTTGCGGCAGGAATGTGGACCTCTGCTTCAAACAAATATTACTGCAATGGTCAAATATGGAGTTAATCTTTTACAAACTGTTGGAAATTTTGATGGTATACGATGTCTAAATATATATACTTTTTACATAAAGGCTTCAAGTCTCAATTTATATATTTTTGAAAAAATAATTTATTCATCTGTAAAAAAGTGCAGGCCGTTATAATATTGTTGTGGCCATTATGAGTGTGATATCATAATGAAGATTATATTCAGCTTATTATTGCTTCTGGTAACTCAGGTAAGCTAAATGATTTTGGAAGGTTGATCAAACTCATTGGTTTTGTTCTGTTTAGAAGTTATGAGCATTTTCTGAACTAGAATTCTTGGTTAAAAGTTCTGATGCAAAACTCGGAGAATCTGTTTGTTATACTCAAATATCAAATGTTGAGAATATTGAGATACCATCACGAACTTCACTAAACTGCCCCATAAAGTATATGCTAAGCTAAAATTTCAACTTCTGTTTCTTTATATTGATTTCCCTATATAGACTTTAGGTCTAATAAATTTAGTTTTGGTTCTCTTTGTTTTTACTTTAGATAGCATCATTGTGGAATAATTAGCAAATTTTCAAGTTTTTAAGCACTTTCCCTTGCCTTTTTATGCATGTTGTGCTCATATTTTCATTTTTATTGAACAACCTAAGTCGTACGATACAAGCTCAAACCTATCAAAGCTTTGCCAATTTCATCTCGTTACACTTAGTGATACGCTACATGCTTCCCATATATGCTTGTGGCTGTCTTTATTTGTCTGCATGTGTTAATTTACTATTTACTCACTCCTTTAAAAAATTAGAGTACTTTTCAAAGTGGACAAATTTTATAACATAGTTTTTGTTTCCAATATTACCAATATGTAGTAGTTATGTATTTTAGTGGCGCTGCCATTGTGGTACAATAGTTATTTTTGTTTCTAGGAAAGTGCATGTCTCTTTCCCAGTTTAAATTTATAATCAATTTATAGTTAGTTAATTACTTGATTGTTATAAATCCATATATCTATTTAGATACAAAGCCCATGTTTCCTATTATTTTCTGTTGATACTGTTGATTAAACACTTAGTAATTAATTTGTAGGATCGATCGACAGAAGGAGACCACAATGGCTCGAATAATCTGCCACAGGACCTTTGAGATATGCCGCATTCTGTCGGACATAAGTACTAGCCATTAGTTTTGTAAGACTTTGGTGTAAACTAATTTTTGATGTACAATTTTAATAGTAACGCTAGTTTGGATAGTTATGTATTGTTTATATTATATTTTAATTCTTAATTTTAAATGATAGAATAATTTTTTGTTTTGTTCTTTTAATTGCAAATATTATATTCAAATTGTTATTGTATGTTTGACATTAACTATGTTTCTTAATGTGTACAAGAAATATTGCAAAATAATAAGAGTAATAACATATAAAAAAAATCTATTTAGCAAGCCAAAAATAAAATAAAAAATGTAAATGTCATAGCGACGGTCGGCAATCGTCGCTATAGGCCTTGTAATAATATTTTTTTAATAATTAAAAACCCTATAGGGTCAACTCTTTTTATTATCAATTAATTTTGTGTTAGAGAGTTTGATATATTTATACGTTAAATTTGAGCTCATTTCATAAATCTAGTACTGACATTATAGTACTATGAAAATAGTCCTTACAAATAAAATTATCTTTACTATTATTCAGAAATTCATTTTTGTAAACCTAGCTACTCTTACTATAATTTAGAAATACTTTTTTTTTCTCAAATTCTGAGATTTTCTTTCCTTTTTATAAGAAAGTTGTATTTTCATTGTCCATGTTGAGACTTTCTTCCTTTTATTATGAGAGATGTATTTTCATTCTTTCCTTATCATATTGATAAGAGAATTTTTTATCTATTTATTAAATATTTTTAGACTTAATAATTTTTGAGTTTTTAAGTGTTTTTCATATTTTTATTATTTATATTTTATTTTGAAGAAAAAGAAGAAAATGGGCAATATGGTAATTTTTGCAGCTAAGGCAGTAGGCTAAACGCCTTGCGATGGACATGTGAAAGCAGCGTACGGTGCAGATTCTTGGGTTCTTATTTTTAGGGACAACTTTATATACACTACAATCAAATACTATTCCAAACATTATATACATGTCAACCATTAAAAAGTGAATCTTGATACGAATTTTTTTGTCAGGATCTATCTTTCAATAATTAAGATCAAAATATTATATTTAATATTATCATTAATGTTGTACACTTATACTTATCCTATTCTTAGTGGGTGGTTTATTTGTGCGTCCTACAAAGTGAAGTTAGAGGAATAGCTTCAATTTCATTAAACTTCAATTTGTCTCGTGCATCCTTTTATTTCTAGCGCGTCCCACTACTTCATTATTTCACCACCTTGTTCCATTGAATGCTGAAGCTATTTCAGATTTCGAATTGTGATGTCTTCAAATTCCACGTGGGTTCACACGAATAAAAACAATTGCTGGATTATCATGTGGGGTCAGGCTGCTTTGTTATGTATTTCTATAAATACATTATATAAAACACATAAAATATAAAATTACCATATAATTAACATAAATTTATCATAATTAAAAGTAGAATAAATTAGAAGAATGAATTTTTGAAGAAGAATTCAATGCGGAGAATTGCAAGAATTAAAGGAAGAATTGGATAATGCACTTTAAATACAAATTTTTCTCTCCAAACTCTTTTTTTTTTTTTTTTTTTTTTTGTAATTTGTACTTAATGGATTATTATATGATTTTGATTTTTTTTTTCAGTTATGGGCTGATTTTTAATTAAAATTACGATGAAACCAGTTAATTCATGTGAAGAATCTTGTGTACCTATTATTTCACATGGGATGAAATTATTAATTCTCTTCGTTTTTATGTTTTGTCAGTGCTCTCCAAATTTTTTATTCCAAGAAGTGTTGCTTTTCAAAATATCAGGTTTTTATTGAAGGAGATTCAGATCTGGCATTGACTTTGTGGTAGAAATGTTAAACTGATCTATACGATCTAAAGAAAAGGAGATAAAAGAGGTTAACAGACATTATTTAGTCAAGCAAGCATTGAGAGAAGAATATTCTTTATGAAGGAGTAGTATAAATTAAGGCCCGCAACCTTTCATTTGATAGAGGCAGGAATCTATTTGTACATATATTTGTTGGACCAAATTTGGGTGGGTGATATCCATAAGAAATCATCGTGCTGATTTGGGTGGGTGATATCCATAAGAACGTCACCGTGCTGATTTGGGTGTTGGTTGCATCAGCGCACTAGTCATCTACGTGTATCTAACTGCGGTCTAGAAGCCTTCATCGTCTAAACATTCAACGTACGTAGCGTAGGGCCATGAGTTCAATACTGAAATTTCACTAAAATGAAACATAGGAAGGGATAAGTTTCAAACATAAAATTAAATACCACATCTATTTTAATCATTAAAAAATGAGGTATAGTATAAATTTTAATGTCATATCCTACTTTTTAATAATTAAAATAGATCTAATGTTTGGATATTGTATACTTGTACTTCTTTCATATAGAGATTGTAATGTCATTTTGTCCGGTGAATACACACACACACACATACATATGTGTGTGTGTGTGTGTGTGTGTGTGTGTGGATCGATCAATTGACAACGTTGTAAAAAAATATATTATTACAACAAATCTCAGCAGTCTAGCTAGGCTAATATATGATGGTTTAAATTGCCCTAATCCGAAGTATAATATTCAGATATTCTCAGTATTATACTGCAGACCGTATTAAATATCCAAAATATCCCTAACATTTAAATAAACAAACTCAAGAAATTAAGAAAATGTCATTCGCAATATTAAACAATTGATGACAGTTTCGCAATATAACATTGGAGCGATAGAAATAATATACAGGGACTTTTTGGCTTTGGTTTTTTCTCAATCCGCAATTTCTATCGTCTGCAGTATTAAACTGCGAACGATAGAAATAATATACGTTGATGTTTTTGGTTTTGACTTTCCTCCAATCTACAGTTTAATAGGAAGATTCACATTGAACATGGAAAAAACTTCATCAATTTAATCCTCTGTCAAAACTGGTTGATACATCTTCTTCATTATCGTATTTTGCTTAGTGTATATTTTGGCCCTATAGAAGAAAAAAAAATAGCACAAATAATACAGAAAGAAAAGATAGAACAAAATAATTGAAAAAACTTATTTTCTAAATAATATTATCATAATTCATATGGGATTTTATTATGCTTGTGTAGATGTTCAATGTGAATCTACCTATTATTGGGGGAAAGTCAAAGCAAAAAACGTCATATATTATTTCTAACTTCCATCTTTATCTACAGATTTTAGTGTTATTTTACCTCTTTTTTTTCCCTCTAAAATCTATTTTCTCCCCTACTTTCCATACTCTACTTGTTGTAAATTCATATTTCTTGTGTTTGGGAAGCAACGACCCTTCGACCTTAGAATCTAAATTGTGCCGTCTACTGTATAATACTGCGCACGAGTAAAAATAAAATAAAATTAATTATACCATCGCAGTATAATATTGTAAACGGTACATGTACATTCATCGAATTTGACTTAACACAATTTGGATTCTAAGGTCGAAGGGTCGTTCATTCCCAAACACAAGAAATATGATTCTACAACAAGGAAAATAGGAAAGGAACTAGATCTTAGGAGGGAAAATAAACAGAATAACACTAAAATCTCTATAGAGAAAGAAGAAAGTTAAAAATAATATACGATATTTTTGGTTTGGCTCTCCCCCAAGAATAGGTAGATTCTCATTGAACGTATGTCCTTCATTTACCATCTAATGAACCATATGGTTTGAACTAAATAAGATGGCAGATTAAAGAAGCCAAAAATAAGATGGCAGATTAAAGAAGCCAAAAACATTTACACAAGCAATTACATAATAAAATCCCGTATTGATTATGATAATATTATTTAGAAAATAAGTTTTTTCAATTATTTTATTATATCTTTTCTTTTTGTATTGTCTGTGTTATTTTCTTCTTCAATGGGGTCAAAATATACACTAAGCAAAATACAATGATAAAGAAGATGTATCAACTAATTTTGACAGAGAATTAAATTGATGAAGCAATTTTCATATTCAATGTGAATCTACCTATTAAACTGCGGATTATACAAAAATCAAAGCAAAAAACGTCAGCGTATAGTATTTCTATTGTCCGCAATGTAATACTGCGAACGATAAAAATTACAAAAATACTATAAGCTGTTTAATATTGCGGATGACATTTTTGCAATTTTCATCGTCTGCAATATTATACAGCAGGCGATGAGTTTGTTCATTTAAATGCTGGGGGTATTTTGGATATTTAATACTGTCCGCAATATAATACTGTAGATATTTGGATATTATACTGCGGACGACAATCATTTAAACAGTTAGATCTCAGCCTAGACGGCTAAAATCAGTTATAAAAATAGATCTTTTTTTATAACGTTGTCAATAGATCAGTCCCCTATATATATATATATATATATATATATATATTAATGCCTTTCCATGACTTATTAATCTTCGTTTTGATTATGACTAGGCCTGACAAACGATCTGAGTCTGTCCACAAAATCTATTTGTTTGCTGATTTCTTTTTTGTTTCAACTTTTTTTTTTATATGAATTCATCTATTAGAATTAATATTTCTGTCAACACCAAACATTCTATGCAAGTAAATCCCAAACGCATTTTATTCCTCTGCCTCCTCAGCTTGAACTATAAACAGTGATACATTAATTAATGTTGTTGGAAGACGAAGAGCGGTGTGAATAGGCGTTACTATTTTCTTTTAAACTTACAAATTACTATTTGAACAAATCTTAATGATTAACTAAATGTCTATGATATATCTAATGAAATGTTCTAAAACTATTACTCAAAATTATTTACTTTTTTTAAAGGATATATAATTTCTTAAATTTTATATTAAAAGATCACATTTGTTTGTAAGAATTTTAATCTCAATGTATATTTTTTTTGCAAAAATTACACTTACGATAAAATTATTAATCTCAATTGTCATGTTTGTTTTTAAATTTAAATTTAAAATTATTAATTCAAAAATTATAAAATGACTTAATATAGAAAATTATTTAATATTATATTCAATCAAAAATTATAATAGTTATGAACAATAAAGATGATGTGATGTTTTAACTCCTCATATTCAAGACTAAAAAGAAGAGCCTAGAGCCTGGATTATCACTCCCTTTAAATTCACCAACACAAATTTGGTATTTATACATCAAGGAAAATGACAGAAAACTAACTACATGCACTGTTTTTTTGCTTAACTATACCTTATCTGTGGTTACCAAAGCTTTGCAACTGTCATCACTAACTTTCAGCACCATTATGCATGAAAGTTAATTATGATTTGGGTAATGCTAGAGATTTTTTTATAAAAAAAAAAAATTAAGACAAAAAAACAAAATTTGTCTCGACTGATGTGTAATTGAAAAAAAAAATAATCAAATTTTATGATATAGCTAATTACAGAAACAAAATTATATATATATAAAAAGGTGTTCTAAAATAATATAATGAAGTCACATCATTTGCTACATTGTTTGAAATTAATTTGCGAACTCTAATATTATCCTTATCATTACCATCTTGTAGTGCTAATGATGCATTGGAGGTCTATATAACTTGAACCAATGCTTGTGAAGCGTAGATTATTACCCTTTACAAGCTTGCAATCTGCGACTCCCGACTTTTTTGTATGTTTCTTTCATGTAGTTTGAAGTGTTTTGCTGTTGTCAATTATTTATTTATTTTTTATGTCTTACCTTTTTCTCTTCTTTATTTTTTTCGGTAATTGATTCATTTCAATTTAGGTTCATGATTTTAGGATAAATGCTATAAAGAGTTGTAAGTATAACAACTTGCTGCTGCAGATATAGATAATCAAGTTGACTTTCTTAGCAGTAGTTCTAATTCTAAGTAATAACCTTGGTTTTCAGATTTCCTATATGTCATAAATGAGTAGGAATGTCAGTTGTTCAGAGGGAGATTTTTCATTATGTAGTAGTTTTTCAGGTTGTATTTGTTATGGGTGTTCATCCAAATCTGTTGGATGCACTCCTTTCTCAGTTTAATGAATTTTATTTTTTTGCTTTTTAAAAATAAAATTCACTTCAAAATATGTGAGAAGAATTTGTCCATACATAAATAATTAAGTTACTAACAATAATACTTTGAGTCATAAACTTTTCGGTGAGTCTAGTAAGATGACCTAGAGGATACTAATGGATTAGTAGTTTAAAGTCTTATGTGAATAGAATTGATTAAAAGCAAATTTAGGATTTGACTCAGGTTACTACATATGTTATTAGATTCGACTCTCGAAAGTTAGGGCTGGGTTATCCGATGGGATTGCCATACATGAGACATGAAATCTTGGTGGTATTATCTCATAATAGAGAGAGATCTGGAGATGAGAATAAGAAGCTAGCCAGTGTTATCTACGAAAAAATGAAACATATAATTGCTATATAAAAAAGAAAAGAACTTGTTCTATAATTTATTTATTTATTTTTTTAAAAATTAACACGCAACCAAAAATCAACATGAATAACTCAAAGTATGTAGTTATCCTTCCTTAACAACTGGATTACGATTTCAATCCATTTCATTTCATTCCCACCTAACACCAATATCTCTTGCCAAATTCAATCTCACTAGTCCTCAGAATCTTTAGCTTATTCTGACCAGAAAATGTATATATAGTTCTAACGAATAAAATTATGTTAACTAAACTAAATTTCTTTATTACTTTACTACTTTTGCAAAAAGAGTTTCTTCTTTTTATTCTAGCTTCTTATTCCTTTTTTTTTCTTTTTTTTTAAAAAAACAACTTTTTATAATTGTGTAAAATTGTACGTTGTCCTCAGATTTATCATAAATTCATTATCATGCTATAACTATATATTAAACTAAACACTCAATAAGCTAGTTCAAGAATAAACATAAAATAAAAATATATGTCTAAAGTTTGTAATTTTATTAATGCGGCTTTTTCCTGTAGAATATAGGGAATATATATTTAAAAATTCTAAACCAATAACAAATTAACTCTTAAGAATTATAAAGTTGCAAGGTAAAAAAGAAAAAAAAATGAAACAATAGAAAAATTGAAACAAAGTAACTACTCACTCTCAACACCCCCTCTAAATTAGGATATTGAAATCACAAATTGGGTAAGCCCCAAATATCTTATATTGACATGGCTAAAGCCCAAGTGACCCACATAAGTGCCAAGCCCAAATAGCTCTTGCTTTCTTTATGTATATGGAATAAACATAAAGCAAAAGTATGTTCTGTTGAACTCTCTCACCTTCTAGAATACAATGTCCCTCACATTTTGTTAATACCTCTAAATGTCTGTATTAATTTTTACACTATATGATAGTTTGCTATATTATGTAGGCGATATTTATTCTGCGACCGTATCGTGAAGTATTATTATGACGTTAACATTGGTGTTAGACTAGGGTCTTCTAGAAAGTCATTTGCCATCGAATTTTTAATCGAAAATTGTTTGTCATCACCATATTTTTTTAAATATAGTTGGAGGTTGGTATTTGTTAGCTGCCCAATCTATTTGTACCAAAGTCTTTTTGTGAGATGAGAGAGATGACCATTGGTATCAGCTTGGGATTTTGGCGTCCCATTAACATCCCTTCAGTGTTGGAATATTTCACATGAATTTCACATCGAACATATTAAAAAGTGTAGATGGGTTAATAAGTATAGTGGATTCTCAATCTAATAGGTTAACATTTTGGGTAAGGAGGTGACCCAACATATTTATTGGGTCAATCTACATAAGTGTGCGCTTTATTAGATAATGAATTGATGTGGGATGGGTAGTTCAATTCTGTTGCATGTAGTATTAGAGCTCATGGTTCGATGGGCTAAAATATCAAGTTGGTACTCCATGATAGAGCATTCGCAGGCCGTGTGCTATACTCTCTCCGCGTAGTGAAGTAAATAGAGGTGAGTCAGGTAGAGTACAAATGGATCACTCATGCATTTGTCACTACGCGATGAAGTATGATTTGATTCGAATGAAGCATGCTCACAATGGCTCTAAAAACCTGCTCGAGGTTAAAGGTTTACAATGAGCAATGTTGTTTGTACTTTCACGTTTGCTTGTGACATAGTAGAGTAGTATTAGAATCCTAGGAAGTTGTTCAAGGTGAAATGTTCACAAGGAGCAAGGTTGTTTATACTCTCACGTTTGCCTCTAGCGTGATAGAGTAGTATTAGAGTCGAGCAAGACTCTTGAAAGGACTTAAAGAATGTATGCTCAAAAAGGTGTGCTCAATGGTGACTACTTTAGTGTATGATACTTGTGATGGATATTCAAGTGAAAGGTGGAGATTATTGAGATATTTCTCTTGAATCTCACATCCAATAAATTCAAGAGTACTTTTAATAAGTATGGTAAATCTAGTCTTAATCTAATAGGTTAACCTTGTTGGTAAGGAGGTGACCCAACATGCTTATCGGTTCAGTTTACACAAATATACATTTCATTGGATAATGAATTGATATGGGATGAATCATTCAATTCTGCTATATTCGGATCTCGTCAATAAAATCACTACTACCTTCGGCAGCATCAGCTATATCCCTTGCCCTAGGTAATACACATCAGCTGAGACAGATATGAGGTTGTTGGTGTTTATTTTTTAGAGGCATTTTATTGTCGAAAATCTTTTATTTAGTCGAAGTTTGGTTATATCATGTCTGTATGTGAGGGAGACGATTGATGTCCTAATCTCTTATTTCATTATGTTGATGTACTGAAGGCTGAAATATGCACTCTGATTTGTTATGGCTAAAGTGGAGAGGATGGATGGTGAAGAAATAAATTCTCTCTAACAGTTGCCGACGAAAGTCTAAAAGAGTGGAGAATATGGGGGCATAATGCGATATCGTTCCTTGCCATCTAATTTATAACACCTCAGTCCCACATCGGTTAATATATATGAAACATTTGGATGTAATAAGAATTAAAGCTGTTATCATTAATACCTTCAGTCATGATCTTTTGGGTGAGTTTGTGGTGGGCTGAGATGACCCAAGAAAATATTATTGAGTATGTGCATTGGGCCTTATTCTGTTATGATTTGATTTGGACTCGGGATTTGACCCGAGTCGTTACATGTGGTATTAGAGTCGACTCTCGAAAACTCGGGTTGGGTCATCCAATCGGGTTGCCAGAGGTGGGGACACGAAGGCGAGCCTAGTAGGTAGCTGGTATTATCCCACAAGGGCTAAAGAGGTAACGTTTCTGGGCTTTGTGTGGCCTTGTGTTCGGCCTAACGGGGACGTCAGGTATTTAAGTGGGGGAATTTATAACACCCCAGTCCCATATCCCCATATCAGTTAATATGGGATATTTTGATGTAATAAGAACTCAAACTGCTATCATTAATACATTCAGTCATGATCTTTTGGGTGAGTCTGTGGTGGATTGAGATGACCCAAGAAGATATTATTGAGACAACGCATTGGACTTTATTCTGCTATGATTTGATTCAGACTCAGGTCATTACATAATCGATTAAGCTAAACCCGTTAGGTCCTTGTCCTCGCAAATCTGGCATCAGTTAGTGGTCTTTAGGTTTTTCTATTTTTAATTTGATTTGAACAAATTATATGTAATTGGGCGTGGGCCAACGTGTTAATCCTTAACCACCAGCAACTACAACCTCAAAATTAAGCTTCGACGAACCTATGCGCTCAAGCAAGCTTTTGGCAGCAAAACAACCCTTAGGCTCTTTTTGAAATCTGTAAGATTTGAGCAAATTATATGTAATTGGGCGTGGGCCAACGTGTTAATCCTTAATCACCAGACCTCAAAATTAAGCTTCGACGAACCTATGCGCTCAAGCAAGCTTTTGGCAGCAAAACAACCCTTAAGGTTCTTTTTGAAATCTGTAACAGCCAGGATTAAATTTTATCTTCGGTTAAAAAATTTCTAATGACCACTTTGAATTTTGGTCATCTCCCATTTGCCTTCGAATGGTGGGCTTTATTTTATTTCATCTTTCCCAATCTATCTTTTGACAAAGAGTTTCCCAATCTAGCTTCAGACATAGGGTGAAATAATTGCAAAAAATTTAAAACTTTAGTTGTCCATCCCAAACGACATATCTCTCCAAAAAAGAGTTTAGACAATGTGCCATCTGATCCCTTCAAGGAAGAGATGAGCAAAAATTTTAAAGCTTCGGCAGCTTCAGCTCTGGCCCAAAAGACAGATCCCTCAGAGAAAGAGTCTAGATAATGTGCCATTAGATCCCTTTGGGAGGAGTACAAATTTAAAATTTTCAGCAGTTTCGACTCCGACCCAAAACTACATATCCTTCTAAGAGTCTAGACAATGTACCATCAGATCCCTTTTGAGAAGAGATAAGCAAAGATTTTAACATTTTAGCAGTTTCGACTCCGGCCTAAAACCACATATCCCTCCGAAGAAGAGTCTAGAAATAATGTGTTATTATATTAGATCCCTTTGGGGAAGAGATGAGCAAAAGTTTTAAAGTTTTAGTAGCTTCGGCCTTGGCCCTAAACACTGGTCCATACATAGACAACCTCGTCTTGTAGATATGGCTGGGATGTCATAAAGCTTCAGCAGCTTCGGCTATAGCCCAAATGCTATCTAATACATGGAGAATTCCAACTTAGCTACGCTTGAGACGTACTAAATTCAACATCTCTTTCAAGGTAATTGGCGTCAAATTCCTGGACAAATAACCTTTTTTCCTAATGAGGGAATTTTTTATCTTACTTTCTCATCCCACTAAAGCGAAATAAATGAGTGGAGAACTATGTTAGGAT
The DNA here is from genome assembly GCA_947179155.2 of Hedera helix. NCBI lineage: Eukaryota > Viridiplantae > Streptophyta > Magnoliopsida > Apiales > Araliaceae > Hedera > Hedera helix. Next base: position 10,048,749 of record OX359272.1, on the reverse strand, counting down.
ATAGAATATCATAAAAATTAGATACAATACATAAGACCCAAATATCTTATATTGACATGGCTAAAACCCAAGTGGCCCACGTACGTATCAAGCCCAAATGACTCTCTCCCTCTGTACATATGGAATAAATATAAGGTAAAGTTATGCTCTCCCGAACTCTCTCTCTCTCTCTGAAATACAATATCTCTCATATATTGTTAATGTTTCTAAATGCTGTACTAATTCTTACACCGAATGATTCTCCCGACAGCTGTCCTTTGGGTCACCGATTGTTACATTGTGTAGACAACATTTATATGGAGGTGGTATCGTGAAGTATTATTATGGCGTTCACACTATGCATGGAAATTAGTGATGACCAATAGACCATAATGTGCAGCTATAATATGCATTGGCAGTCTATCTCGAATTGATGATGATGCCTTGTGTACTAAGGCCCATTGTAACTTAATTGGTTCATAATTTGTTTCATAACTGCAGCACTATTGTGATTTAAGTTGAATATCAACACATAATGGAAAATTTGGTAACAAATCATCCAACTCTAAATAATTTGTTTCATTAAATGATGAGTTCTATATCTAATAACAAATCTGAATCTTACGAATTCTGTACGAGTTCGAATCTGAATTTGAATCTGAATATTGAACTGACTGAATGGTAACCTTGTTGTTTTCTTCCTGATAATTTGTTTAAAATGTGCACATCTATTTATCCTCCTCCCCCCCCCCCCCCCCCCCCACACCAATAAAACGAGAATTAGTTATATAATTTTATATAAAAATAATAAAAATAAGATCATCTTACATAATATTAATTTATTATTTTTATTAAAAAATTAGAATTAATATCATAGTTTTACAAGAAAATAATCAAAATAATACCATCTTACCTAATATTAATTAGTTTCTTTTATTCAAATATTTATACAATAATACCAGTTTAAGTAAAATTATATTACAATTTTGAATAATATAATTTGAGAAGAAAGTAAAATTCTCATAAAAACCATTTATCTAGCTCTAATTTGTTACTATTATTAATATACAAGTATAGTTATAGTTCCGAGTATAGGTACTATTTAATCATTATTTAGATAATATAATTAGCATTATCGTTAAACTAAAAATAATATGTTAATCAATCATGTGATTCAATTATTAAATAAAAACTAAAAATTAATTTCTCTATCCAATCAGAATTTGTAAAAATCAAAATCAAAATATCAAAAATATTATAATTCTACAACAAGACTCTTCATTCATTTCAACCGAATCAAAAATAAAAATTAGTGATATAATTTACAAGAAAACAATCATAAGATTATGGTAACTAATTAATATTAATTTGTTATAATTATTAAATAAGATTTAATTACAACTTAGATAATATAGTTTTTAGAAAAAAATATTTTTTTACATAAATCATCTTATATAAGTATAATTGTATTCAAGTGTAAATAAAACTTTGTGCTTCGCACAGGTTGTACGTCAACAGTATCTATAATCTATAAACTTTGTGTTTCACATAATTAAATATATTTCTTCTCATGTTGTATATAAAAAAATATTTTTATAATTTTTTTAAATATTATTATTATTATAAAAAAAATATCTCATATAAGAGCGTGAGTGTAACTTTCAATTCACGTGCTCTCTATATATATTTGACAAACTAAAAGATTTTATTTATATCTTAAAAAATTACATGATTATAGCCACATACATCTCGTCCCACACCACCAAAGCTTATCTATCCAAAAACAAAGCTCACCAATCAATCAAGCAAAGGCAAAACTTACCCAACACACCTCAGAAAAAAGATAATTTATAGTCATATACCAACTACTTAGTACTAACAAACCTAGACAATCAAAAGATATGCCTAACCAACTGATTATCCTGATGAACTAAATCTTGATTTATATATATATATATATATATATAATTAAAAAAATTGGGATAGATAATAAATTTTATATACTTTCTTCAACATAATTAATTTAATAATATGGTTGCGTTGTATAAACGTCGCGATTTACAGGCGATATAAAAAATAACTTATCACTTTTTATTTTTATTTTTCTGAAGAGTATATAAGCTCTGTTCAATCATCATACATATTTTGGTAATTACAAATAAGCACGTGACGCAATTATTGTTCAGGTTTCTTTCTTTCATTGTAGCAAAGTTGTTGGGCCGCTCGGGAATTATTATTATTTTTATTTAAAGTTAAAATTTTAGTAGATTTATAAGTAAAATTATTCGACATAATTTTTACTTATAAGTCAAAAATTATAAGTAATAGTTGTAAATGTGTTCGGCTAATAATGACTTATAAGTTAAGTAAAATGTAAAGATTATTAAAATATTTTTTAGTAAGAAGAACATGAAAAAAATAAAAGAGGGTATTTTTGTCATTTTATTTGAGTTTACCGATTTAAAAAAAAATGACTTATAAGTTATTTTTTTTAAGTAATAATTAATTACTTATTTTTTTAATTTATAAATTAAAAAAAATTAATCCCAAATATTTTTTTTAACTTAATTATTTATAAGTTAAGTTAATCAACTTATCAGTAATTCATGAACGGGGCCGTTGTCGTACGTAATTGTTGTACAGGTTTCTGTCTTTGTAGCAAAGGTGTTGTCCAAATCATTCTGCAGGTTTCTGTCTTTGTAGAAAAGGTTTTCGTTAAGTTATTTTTGTCTTTTAGTAATCACGTGATTTTGGAATTCATTGAGTAATTATTAGAGATGTACACAAAATCAAAAAAATCAAAAAATTGATCAGATCAAACCAAATCGCTACTATTTTAAACTGAAAACATAAAATCGAAAAACTCAAAAAAATCGAACACTATAAAACTGAAAAACCGAGACTAGTTCGGCCGGTATAGTTTGACTTCTCAAAAAA